>CM022757.1:20148702-20771202 GCA_012411365.1 Ameiurus melas
AACTTCTCACAGAAATAATGAAAATACAACAAGAACCATGAGCACCAGAATCACTAAGCATGTCACAAATATTTAATGCATTTGAGGGTGAAGATTTCTTTTAAGTGTAGACTGAAGGTAGTAGATATTAAATCTGTTCGTCACCCACTGCTGGTCATGTGATTCACAGCTGTCTTGGTACCTTGTCTCAGAGAATGAATTTACATCTCACACATTTATTCACATGTATTAAAAGTTCCAGTTGTAGTACAATAAGGAAATTATACTTGTTGAGACATGAAATACTTTCACACTGATTCTAGTTCAGTCATTTTTATCTTTAATTAAATTTTCTGTACCGCTGTCTTTCCTTGTGCAGCAGATGGTGTGGCATTTTTTTTTACTGAGTGTTACACTTGCAATCAAAATTATTCAACCCCATTGCAAATCAGGTTTATTGTCAAAATTTGCAGACTTTCAGCTATTTGCAATGAACAAAACAAAAGCAATTGAAATAGTTCAACACAACGAATTCTTCAAGTGGTTTCCCCAAATTCAACTGGAAATGCAACTTATAATGACTTCTCCACTTTCAAAATTATTCAACCCCTTTCATGGCAAGCATCTTTAATACTTAGTAGAGCACCCATTTGCTGTTATGAACTGCTGCAAATGAGATGCATATCCAGACACCAGCTTCCTGAGGAATCTTAGCACATTCCTCATGAACAATGGCCTCCAGTTCAGTAATATTCTTGAGTTTGCGTGCTACAACCGTCTTCTTCAAATCCCACCAGAGATTTTCTATGGGGTTCAAGTCAGGTGACTGTGTTGGCCCTGTAAAATCTTCCGGGACTTCTTCTGCAACCAAGCCTTGGTGGAATTTGAGGTATGATTGGGATCATTGTCCTGTTGGAAGGTCCAATGACGCCAAAGTTTCCTCAGCTTCCTCACAGATGGCATGACATTTTCTCCTAGTGCTGTGCAAAAAGGTACAGGCTGACACAGAAAAACAATTGGGCCTACTGTTCAGTAACAGACAGAATTAATCTAAAACTAGTATTTCCTGTTACTTCAATGAATCTGTCTTGCCTTCCACACGCTGCAGGACAGAGTGTTCTTTGTTCATTCTTCTTCCTCTAGACATACCGCTTGATTCATCGTGCCAAAAAGTTCCAGTTTTGTTTTATTGCTCCACAGAACAGAAACCTAAAACTTCTGTGGCTTATTTATATGATTTTGAGCCGATTTTTCTTGTGCTTTTGGGTTAGTAGTGGCGTACATCTTGGAGTTCTGGCATAGACACCTTCTGTATTTAGTACACGCCTTATTGTGCTCACTGAAACCTCAGGGCCTGTTGCCACCAGGTCTTGCTGCAGGTCTTTTGCAGTCACTCGAGGGTTTTTCACAACCTGCCTTCTCAGAAATTTGGTTGCAGCCATTGATAGTTTCCTTTTTCTGCCCCATCCAGGTATTTCATCAATTTTCTACCCCTAGCCAGTTCAGGTATTTCATGTGTTCCAGCTCAAGTACACCTGGTGCAACTTATGAAGCCCTTGATTAGTTGCATCAGATGTGCTTGAGACAACACTTGTTTAGCATATTTGTGCTCTTGTGAGGGATTTTATTCAGGGGGTTCAATAATTTTGAAACAAACGAAAACATAAGTTCAATTCAATTTCAGTTGAATTTGGGGAAACCATTTGAAGTGTTAGTTGTGTTGAACTATTTAAATTGCTTTTGTTTGATTTGTGCATTGCAAACAGCTGAAAGTCTGTAAATTTTGACAATACACCTGATTTGCAGTGAGGGTTGAATACTTGTGATTGCAACTTTATATAAAATGTGCTTTGGATACAGACAGAAGAATATAATGAGACAGCTACTTCACTGATTCCATTTCTTGCTTAATAGACCCTCTCCTGCGGCTTTTTCGTAACATGGTGGTGGTGGTGGTGGTGGTGGTGTGTTTTTTGTTTTGTTTTGGTTTTTTTTGTTGTTGCTGTCTGATAAAGAAATTTGGCACATGGCCCATGACAGTGGACCTGATGCTTTATGTGGAGTCCTGATGTGAGGGTGAGTCAACTAACAGAGCCAGCAGGAAAAGTGGCCATGACTGAAGCGTACCACCTCAGTAATGAACTGTTTTGGAGGTACTGTCACGTGTTTCGATGGATAAACAGTGTCTAGAGCTCGCTTATCAGAATGATGCAATTGGAAATCGCATTAGTATCAATAGCAGTCGATGTGCTATAAGGTGCACCCCACCACTGAGACAGTGAAGTCCAGTTCAGTACAGATAAAGAGGGAAGAATCTTCGACTGAACAAAATCAGCTGCTTGATTTCCTTCAGCTTGTAGTTTTCTTGCGCTCGTAAAGGAGACTAAAGTCAGTCAGCAGACCAAAAAGAAGATGAAAGTAGCTGCAGCAAAGCGAAGGAAGGAATACAGATGGTTCTGTCACATCACTGCATCACATACTGAGTAGTGTGTGTGTGTGTGTGTAACTGAATTTAGGGATGAGTTCCAGCAATAAAGGCAACATCTTGATTGTTAAATCAAGTCAAATGTTCCACTCTTTAAGTTCCACTATTTATTTTTATTCTTTTTTTTGTACTTCATCATTTCATTTGTTCATTGGCAAGATGCTTGTAATAATAGTAAGTGAGACAAGTTGCAAGCACGTGACTGCATGTTTGCCACAGGTTGTTAATTTGCTTGTGCTAATGACTTTGTCATGTGGTGGTGCTGCCATCTCCACCCTAATCTAATTAGCCGGCTCAAATCGTGTTATATTTTTTCATGTTTGCCCCTCGTTCATGCTTCTCAGTACAGTGGAGTTTTAGCACCCTCTTGGCTTCATAGCGAACAGCTTTGCTTAACAAATGAGGTGCAGGCAGTTACCAAGGATACTGATTCTCCTCCGCTTCAGCACGAGTGGTGAACCTTTCAGAGGCGAAGTCTCCTCTCACTCCCTCCCTCTCTTTATATCTCTCTTTGATTCTCTCCTTACCTTTTGCAAGCTTTCTTTTTTCTTCTTCTTCTTTCCTCTTTCCCTCTCTTTCACCTTCTCTCAGTCTCTCACAACACAATTAAAAATAGAACTCTTTACTCTCATTGTCCACATTTGATTATAACAATACACAAAGAGGACATTTTATCCAATGGGCAGAGTGAGACAGAGAGATGGGGGAGGGGGGGATCATTGCAGAGATGAGACTAATGACAGTGTCATATTAATGTAAAATATCTGATTTTATTTTTCTATTTCTATTCTATTTTACCTCAGGTTGGGATTCTACATGGGAACAGTACTGTACACTGTGTAAGACGTAGTACTATGTGTCAATTGGCCTAATAGATAGCTTTTATTTTACACTATTACTTTGCATGTGAGTGACAAATGCCTTTCATAAGGGCGTTATGCCCTTATGCAGAAGTTTACTCCTCTGAAACCCCATAACACAATAATGAGGTGTGAAGCTACAGATTTATCAGCTGGATGTACTCTAGCCATTATGAACCTTCTGCCTGTGGACAAATCCTCACCTCTAGCACCAACACAGACACTGCCTTAGATCAGAGTCATAGAGGGCAAAAGAATTTGGATGAATCTGAATTTGCCTGATTTTGTCTTAAATGTGCTTGTTTTTTACAACAGGTTCTGAACCCGATGGGCTGGGATGCTTTCGGCCTTCCTGCTGAGAATGCCGCCATCGAGCGTGGCCTCGACCCTGAACACTGGACTAAGAGGTACCTGTATATGCTCTCTCTTCTCAGCTGTTTTGTTTGTATTTTTAATACCCTGTTTATTATACCATGGATGCTTGCGCAGCATCGTTGGCTTTGATAATATTTGTAGTGTGTGTATGCGCGCGTTTATTTGTATGCTCATGTACATAGAAAGAGGTCAAATATGAGACCGATCCCGGTGTTACTCCTGATTGCAAATCTACAATAATAGAAGTATTCACTCTTCTCTGACCTTTTCTAAATATCTCCATACTGTCTCTCTCTCTCACACACACACACACACACACACACACTCTTTGTCATTCTCTTAGACTGTTGTGTGGAATGCATGCCCAGGGATGTCATTTAGGCTAGTGTGATGAGTGCCACAGTCTTAGGAAGGATCTATGTATAAGCAAATGCTGATAATAATGTATACAAACACACAGGTAGCATCATGAATCATCCACCTACACACATTAAGCCATTGGGTCTTTGCCAGTCCCTGACCTTTACTTTA
The DNA here is from genome assembly GCA_012411365.1 of Ameiurus melas. Classification (NCBI taxonomy): domain Eukaryota; kingdom Metazoa; phylum Chordata; class Actinopteri; order Siluriformes; family Ictaluridae; genus Ameiurus; species Ameiurus melas. Next base: position 20,152,933 of record CM022757.1, read on the forward strand.
CATTCTCACTCTCCCTACAGTAACATCCAGTCCATGCGGGAGCAGCTGAAGAGCCTGGGGCTGTGCTTTAATTGGGACAGGGTGAGTAGGGAGAAATCTGACACGTGTGTGTTCCTCCATAGGTGAGGAGCCACAATGCTTTCAGTACAGTCTGCTAACCTTGCATAGATTTCATCACCCCAACTATTGTCTCTGAAGCTCTGAGTTAATGTTGCCATGATGCTTCCTGAGGCACATGTTTGTGAAAGTGACTGGTTACCATGTGAACAGACAGCTGGTATTCCCGGTACTAACAGAAATAATGTCCCATTCTTCCAGAGTCGACACCTCGCTTTACTTGGCACACGGAGGGAGAATATGTTTATTTTAGTGATATTCATGCCAGCACTGTGTCCTGACTGCACTGATTTACGTTATTGTTTCCATGTATGAAATAACTACAAAAAAAAGATCAAACTTTTTAATTTGATCAACACTTTTACATGCACTTAAATAATCTGATAAACTGATAATGGAAAAACTCTTGGTCTGTGTGAGTCAGTCGATAATCAGATTCCGTAGTTTCACTACAAGTAGCAAAACTGCTACTTTAGCTACATTTCCCACTAGTGAGGTGGTCGCTTGTGAGTAGTTCAGTTATTTTATTGATCAAGAAAAAGAAGCATTGTTGCTAAATTGGCTGCCAATAAATCAATTGTGAAGTTATATTTATTTGGAAATTTATGTGGTTATCTTTTTTTTCCTTGTCTGGTTATGTTTGTCCGTATGCACAGATGTAGAAAACTGTAAGGTAACACCATGGTTTTTAAAAACCAGATTTCTTGAAATCTGATAACAGCTTTAATCTGGTATAATATATAAAGGTAAGCTGGTTACATGACCATATGAGTAATCTACTAACCTGCTAACTGCTGTTACATGGGTTGTACAATCACTCATTATTTAAATGAAAACACGATTGAAGTTGCTCAGAAATAAATTTTTAATTCCAATCTACTGACAGGAAGTGACTACTTGCTTGCCTGACTATTACAAGTGGACACAGTACTTGTTTGTGAAGCTTTATGAAGCAGGACTGGCCTATCAGAAGGAGGTAAGTTATGATAGCAGTATGTCTGAATGTGAGGTGTTACAGGTGTATTCTTTTTTTCTATTCATATTAAATCTTTTGGTAATGGTAAATGGTAAATGGTAAATGTGCACTTATATAGCGCTTTTATCCAAAGCGCTTTACACTGTGTCTCATTCACCCATTCTCACACACACACTCACACACCAATGGTAGCAGAGCTGCCATGCAAGGCGCTAGCTTGCCATTTGACTAGCTTTTGACTTTTAAAGCATAAGTGTAGTTTTGAAAAACAAACTGAACTCCAAACACATATGTAGGAGTAATAGAGATGCCACAGAGGAGAGTTGGCATATACACAACCAGTCATTATTTGGTCACATGGCTCATAGGGGGATTTTACTATTTTCTGCTATTTTAGTATAAATAAATAAATATTTTAGATTCTTAGCAGCATTGGCATCTTCTTAACCAACGTCATGAGGGAGCTTCACCCAAGAGGCTTTTTAAAATACTTGTTTATGGATCCAATTTCATTTTTAGCCAAAACAAAACTTGTAAATAAAGCTACAGTACATAATGCATTTTGATTCTGAAATATATTTATATATGGGTATTAACATCACTATTTACATTTGTTTTAATAAACCATTTTAACCCTAAACTTTTAAAAATATATATCTTTGAGAAAGAGAATTTTATATTTAATTGAATATTTAAAAAAAACAAAACAAGAAAAAAAAACTGTGTACATTGCAGGGAGTGAGAGAGAGCGAGGGACACATGGTGAAAGTGTGAGTTTCTATCCTCTGAGACATAGTGTGTTGTTTACAAATTAAGAGAATGTGGTGGGAACATTGGACAGAACCTACCTACTAGAACATAAGGGACTATTGTCTGAAAAATAAACATTGAGTTTTTTGTATAATATCCAGCAAGGTTTCCTATGATTCTGTTTGTCCCTGGTTTAAGTTTCAGACAGAGCTGTGTGAAAGTGTGCTTGTGTGGTATGGAGTGGGCCTGCATTAGTCAAGTGAAGTAGGCTTTATTGTCATTCCTCTTATCACATACAGTAACGGTGTACATTATGTATATTAAATGTATATGTGAAATATGACAAACTCTTGAAATCAGAGCCAGTAAAACATGATCTCTTCTTGTTTCTTCCACCTCAAAGAAAGAGTGGGAAGCTATTCTCTCCTGCCAGGCAACATTTACATCCTTCCTGCATGCTGTGTTTCTTGCAGCTTTCCCTTGAGCGCTGTGACTTTAACTCCCCCAAGGCATCATTGCACAGACATACATCTAGAATGTCTTTAGTTAGCTCACAGATCTTTGCTTACAGAGCGCTGAAATATAATTAATACCAGTGTGTGTGTGTGTGTGTGTGTGTGTGTGTTTCTTTAGGCGCTTGTGAACTGGGACCCGGTGGATCAGACAGTCTTGGCTGATGAGCAGGTGGATGAAAACGGCTGCTCATGGCGCTCTGGTGCCCGTGTGGAGCAGAAGCTCCTCAGGCAGTGGTTCATCAAAACCACTAACTATGCCAAGGTGAGTTAATGCACATCCCAGCCACTTTCAGGCCTAAAAGAAACCTCAACTCAAAGCACTGCCTGGGGACAGAACATTTGTAGTGCTTTAGGAAGCCTGCATTTAATAATATTTAAGGCTTGTATGTCTGTATTGTGCATGATGATCACAGACATGAATTTTTCTCTATGCTTAGAGAAAAACATGTTTACTGTAGACATATCTTGAACATAGATCATCATTAAATATTTAAAATGTGACTATGATGAACAGTATAGAATACATTTGTAGAAGAGTATTATGACGATTTCTAATCTTACTATCTGGTGTTGCCTAAAAGAATATGAGGAATAGAGTTCTCCTCTGAGATTTTATTTCCATCAACCTTGGCCTCAGTATTTTATTTCCATCAACCTTGGCCTCAGTATTTTCTCTCTCTCTCCTTCCCTGAAAGAAATACAGACCAGATTGCTTGCATTTTTCCAGCTCTACGGTAGTCAAATATTTTAGACACATTTATATTGCACCTTTTTTTAGCATATGCTACCTTTTGCATTGAAAAAAAGTTTTTGACTGCTGCTACTTGCTGTATTTAGTTATCTAAGGCATATATCTGTCTGAAACACTTCCTGAATAGAGAAAGCAGAAGACTGTGATGTCGCAGGCTGATTAAAGGGGCTATTGTAATGGCAGTTACAGGTAGAAAGCCACTTCATATACTAGCAATCGTGAAAGAACAGGCAGTTGCATTGCTCTCATCTCCTTAAAAATCTAACCTTACTTTCTGCCAAATAAATAAATATGGTCATGATTGACCCTATTTTCTCTAGGGCAGTGGTTCTCAACCGGGGGGGTACAAATTTTTTCAAGAAAAAAACAGACAGGACATCATTTGGGTACTCGGTTTATTTTATTGCTTTTCAAATAGAATGTGCATAAATGGAAAACTCCACGTTCTCTCTTCCTCTATATTTTCTTTTTGCTGGGAAGAGGCGGCGCTTAGCTGGCCTTTTATCTAGCTGTCAGTGCAGACCAGCGTTGTCAACTTGGTGACATTTCAGACCCCTTTAGCGACTTTTTTTTTCTCCAAAAATAAACAAAAAAACGCCTAGCGACTTTTTGGACAATCCTTAGCGACTTTCGGGCTTATGTCGCCAGTACTGTCCTGCAAGTGCGAGGACAGATATTATATATATATATATATATATATATATATATATATATATATATATATATATATATATATATAAAATGCGAGGACAGATATAATATACTGAAAGTACTGAAAGCTCCCCGTCCAATTAATCGGAAAAATAATTGGCCAACTAATCGATTATGAAAATAATCGTTCGTTGCAGCCCTACAATACATCGAACAATGCTACACAAACAAGGAACTTCACGGGGACTTTAAAAGTCAAATCAAGGTTTACCTTAATCAGTAAATTTACATACACTTCATGAGCATGAGAAGGATACAAAAGGTTTTTTTCCCATTCTTGAACACCAAATATCTTGTGCAAATGTTCATACGAATTACCTACGAATAAATCTATCCGTGTCCAGCATGATAAATGTGGTACAATGTTTGCTAAATCTGTCCTAATGTAGTTTTATCCAACCTTCAGACACAAATGTACAAATACATTTGACTGAAGAATTCATGGTGGTGTTCTGCACTTATTTCACATAAACATTCAGGGTTGCCCCCAAGTCTCCTTAGACTTCTATTGTATGTTTCAAGTAAACTTTTCTCAGTGCTGGAAAAATTCTTGTCTGTGGTAATTCCACATATACTGTTATTACAGATACAGTGGATGGTGATTTGGTGGGTGAACAAAAGTATTCCTTTAACTTTCACTACCCGACTATATTCACAACTACTCTCAATCGTATAGCATGGACATGTTTGATTCTTGTCTGGAATTTGTTCTGGTTTTACTGCAATTTCAGCTCCTAAAGACTATAGTTTAGGACAGATTATATTGATGCAGTGTTCTGTGCTTTGATTTATTTTTTTTTAATTCAGGACCTGGTAGTTAGGGTTTCACAAAACTGCTGAAACATTGTGAAGCATTCTGTTGGCCTGAGATCAATCTGGCTGTTACAGAGACCTGTCGTGTTATAGCTCTCTGTTCCTGCTATGCATTTTGAACAGTTGTAGTGCCAAATTGGAACACAGCATTGGTGTGATTTTGTCTCTCAGTGGTCAAGCAGCCAATTTCACACATCTTAATTAACCATATTTATCCTTTGCCAATTTTAAATTGGGAAGTGGACTTATGTTTCATGCTACTAATGTCACCTTTTTATAAAGTGGTTCCTCTGATGAACATTAAAGCTGGAGCTGTTGGATACAATTTTTCTCTGTGGCATAAAAACAGAGACTATATTTCATTTTGTCTGTTATATTAGGGGGGGGGCAGACAGCTAGATAAGCTTTGTGTAGTTTGCTAGAAGAGAAAAATATAAACTTGGTATATGACATATTCCTCTTTTGGCCTAGTTGCAATGTTTGAGAACTCTGTTGTAACTCTAAAACCTTGAAAGGCCTGATCTGTTCCTGTCCATCCTCTTTTGAGTTGCTGTTCGAGCATCAGGTGTGGTGATTTCGCAAGAATGCAAAATTCTGCCTTTTATAAAATTCTAAAAAGTTTTTCAACCTACTGGCAAATGGAACCCCTACAGAAGGTTTCAAAACATTATTCTCTCTATTTCAACAAGTTGTTTCACAGTAACTGGTCTCATAAATAGAAAACACATTACTCTAATTAACATTAACACATGAACTAAATTCTGAAGATTAAAGTAAGATTTCTTAACTTGGTGAATGTTATTAATTCATATTAACAGAAATAATTGACTGAATTCTAAACAAACCTCCTGTTAGGCTTCACATTCACTCACCACAAACAAAAGCATTTCTACTTCATCATTGAACACCCAACTGGTAATATATAACATAAACTTTGTTTTATATTAACATTAGCTGGATATGAAATATACTACTCTACAAATACATTTTTTGTGCAATATATATACTTTTTTGTTAACTCATTTTCATTTAAATCTTTCATCAGTGTACTGGCGCTTTAATTCAGCGCAAGCTGCGTTTAAAACAAAATTGCCTCGACATTGAAACTTACGCTTCACTGCTGCTCATTTCCAGTGTAAAATTTTAGCAGTGCAGAGCTTACAGACTGCAGCTTTGTTGTTACACACAGCACAAAATCGATGTGTTTTCCCACCCTCTTTTGATTGACAGGATATAATCTGCCCTGATCTTCGAATGTTTTTAAACTATCTGCCGATAGCATGAAAAATAGCCTTTATCAGACGATACATTGGTACAGCTCTAATTACTATTAATTACATTTATTGTAAATAAAATCATGTTGAATGAAATCCACATCATTTTATTAAAACAATTATTTCAGCTGAGATATTTTTATTTTATTTGTTTTAATGATGTTTTATTTACTTATTTATGTTTCTTGCTTCTACGTGTGATGTTTGTTGATGGGCATCTATCTAAATCTGTCCCAGGACTTAAAGATAAAGCCTTCCATAACCTGTATTACCTTGGGACATGTTGCTTTCTGGTGTGTTGGATGTGTAAAATCCATTCCTGTTTCATCAATAGCGGCATTTCCCCAGAAGTACTTGCACAGGCTAGTCTTCTTCACTGAACGGAAATAACCGTGGTCTGGCTGAATAATGGATAAGTGGATTAGTGTGGATTTTATACTCCCAATCAGTACTTGTTTCTGCAATCACATACAGAACGATGAGTCATACAGCTCATCTCTTTTTCAAGCAGCACTGTTAAAGTTGTCCTGCTTATGAGTTCTATACATTTGCCTCCTTTTGTTGCTTTGTGTTAAAACGACCCTGTCCTTCTCAGCTCCGGATCTTTCCATCTGAAAGAACCCGCACAGCAGCCCGCTGATTTGACTGGGTCTTGCTCTCCGATTGCAAGTGTAACAGGATGTCCTCAACATATAGATATGGGGCTGGGATTCCATAAATCTCAGCTAGGATACTTTGTCCATGAGTGGCACCATTTCTTTCAAATAACAGGGTCTGAATTATGTTAAGGTCCCAGCCTGGCACTGAGTATCATTTTGGGCCTGAAAAACTGAATCACTTTTTGGCTGGATTTGATTTATTTTCCAATCTGATACATTGATGTTTTTGTGTGTGAATGGATGTGATTTTTAGATTTAGATCAATCCTATGCTAATTATTATATCAAGGAGAATAACAACAAATAAGTTATCTGCATAAATCTGCCCTTTAAACAGCTTCTGTAATCAATTTAATAGTCTGAATTTGAGTAATGTTGGATATTGTTAATTATTTATTATCTTATTAAAAATGCGGAAATGGGATCAGTGCAACTGTAAATTGACCTTGTGGAGGTCCTTTCCATTCAGCATTGTACTGAGGCTTTCTTTGGCATTCTCTTCCATGTGCTCAAATTTTAATCTTCTCATTGTGTAGGAATGGTATTAGGATACAACTCTGCCTTTTTTATTATGCTGACAGGTAGAGTTTTATTAGAGAAGACTGATGTTGTTGTTTTTGTGAGACATATGGTCTTTTCTGTGCCTGCTTTTATTTTCCAAGCACTAGAACTATATCTGTGTTATGTGGATCTTTTTCTCTGTTGTCTCTTTGTCAGATGTTTGGCATGTCAAGGGCCAGTTTGTTCCTGTGATTTCACAGATCTTCTCATTTGCTCTGTGTGTGTGTGTGTGTGTGTCACAGTAAGTATAGTTTGCAGGGTGAGGGAGAAATAATGAAAGTATCATTACTCACTTAATGGTCTGAGCACTCACTATTCAACCACATTAATTTGTGTGTGCGCGCGCGGGTGCTATTAAAGAGACTTAGATACATGCATACAATCTTAGTATGGATTTAAAAAATAATACTGGCCCTTGATATAGTAAAAGACACTGCTGGCATGTATGTTTATAACTGAGGCTGAAAACATTATTTTGTCAGTTTTATACTCCACAGAATGGATTGACCAATCAATGTATTAAACCAGCTCTCGATGACCCACAAGCCCAACAGTACACTATAAATGGTTTTCTCCTTAGATATGTTTTATTTAAAAGTATACTCTAGCAGAGTGGAGAGAACCGAAAACATGTTGACCCAAGTCAAGTCAAGTTTGCTTTGTCATCATAGTTTGTCATCATCACAGACAGATTAGGAATGAAATATGTCTCCCCGTAGGCTATATTTAACAGAAAACTGTAACAGACAGGAGGATTGGTACTCTAGTAGTAACAGACATTTAAAAAAGGGTGCATTTAAAAATAATAATAAAAAATACAGACAATAAACTGTATAATAAACACTATACAACAAGCTCTGTATACAGTAAATATTTGCAGAGATGTATACTGTGTAAGCATCAGTAAGAACTTATACAGTGAATTATGCATGTGGACAGTACTCAATAACATAAGAGCAGTTGTTAAATTATGTTGGTAAAGAAATATGCAAAATATTTCAAGGCCACAATAATTACAGTGTAATAATTAAAGTTTTTGAATGAGCCAAACATGCAAAAATGTCTGTCTGAATAATGTTTTGTGAAATCCATGTAGAATAAACGTCACATGAAAGTCCCGCCCATTGTGCACTAATCCACTAGGAGACGTACACTTCTCCTTCATCTGAGATCTTTAGATGAACTCTTTTGCCCCACTGCTTTGTGGTTCTGTTCAGTATATTTCTATAGTGCTTAATGGCTTTGTGTTTCCAGAGAGACAGTTCATGCTATCAGATGTTTGTTGAAAATCCCAACTGAAACCACTTTATAAGAAAGTGTGGATGTCTTTCATTTAGAAAGGGACATAGATCATACATTGTGCTTCGGGTTCAAGGCTTCTGAGGCTGGCTTAATTTGTTTTTGACACCTGATGTGCAGCTCATCTGAAGAAGATGTGAGAGGTCTACTGAGTTACCTATTTTACCATTAGCTTTGGTGAGTCAAGTAGTCATTTATACGGTATTTATCCAGCTAGGCAAACTCTATATACAGTGAATATAAAAAGCCTACACACCACTGTTAATATTGCAAATGAAACCTAGATAAATCAAGTCAGATCTTTCTCTACCTTTCCATCATGTCATATAGCAGCCAACAAAATTGAAGTGAACAACAAATAGAAACATTTTAGGGAAAAGAAAAATAGAATAACCTGGTTGTGTGTATACCCTTTAGTAATGGGGCATGTGAATGTGCTCAGAGTTGATCAATCACATTCAAACTCGTGTTCAAAAGTAATTATCATACAGCTGCCATCAATGAAGTGATTTTGATTAGCCCTAAATAAAGATCAGATGTTTCTGTAGGATTTTCTTGACATCTTCTGTTTCATCCGACCGCTGAATCCATGGGCCGCGAAGAGGTTACAAAGCATGTAAGGGATCTTATTATCAATAGCTATTAATCAGGAGATGGTTACAAAAGAATTTCCAAAACATTAGCTGTACAATGGAATGGCGTGAAGGTCATCATTAACAAGTGGAGAAAATGGGGCCCCAAAATGTCATTACCAAGAAAAGGACTTCCTTCAAAAATTGAACAAAAGAACAAGACAAAAAATGATCAGAGACATTGCCAAAAGATCCAAGCCAACATCTTAAGAGCTAAAGCAGGGGTGGCCAGTCTTAACCAGGAAGGGCCGGTGTGGATGCAGGTTTTTATTCCAACCAAGCAGGAGACACACCGGATTCCACCTGTTTAATCAGTTGATCTAGGCTTTCACTAGATTCAGGTGTGGCTTCTGCTTGGTTGGAATGAAAACCTGCACCCACACCGGCCCTTCCCAGATAAGATTGCCCATCCCTGAGCTAGAGGAACATCTGACAAGTAACTGTTCTGGTTCTTGCATGTGACCTCAATCTGTAGTATTGTTTACATGCCTGGGCTGTTGGGTAGGGTGGCCAGACAGAAGTCATCGTTAGACTAAATCATCCCAATCCATATGGCATAATGTGTTAAGGTCTGATAAGACTAATGTAGAACATTTGGGCATAATTCTAAAAGAATGTTTGGTGCAACAACAAGACCGCTTATCACCCAAAGAACACCATAACCACAGTGAAGTATGATGGTAACAGCTTCATGCTATGCCTCTCTTCAGCTTTGACTGGAGCTCTCAATCCTAAATTATCCCAAACCATGTGGAAAAATGTATTCTTTTCTGATGAGACTGAGGTAGAACATTTTTGGTATAATTCTAAAAGATATGTTTGGCATAAAAACGATACATTATATCACCCAAAGAACATCATAACCATGGTGAAGCATAATGGTGGCAGCATCATGCTATGCTTTTCTTCAGCTGGGACTGGGGCTCTAAGCAGCAGATTCTTCTCAAGAATCTTCTGGTAAAGGACTCCATTCATTGTTTCTTCAATTATATGAAGTCTCCCAGTACCATGTGATGAAAAACAACCCCACACCATGATGCTTCAACCTCCAAACTTCACTGTTGGTATGGTGTTTATAGGGTGATGTGCAGTGCCATTTCTTCTCCAAACATGGTGTGTAGTCTGATCAGACTACACTCTCCCAGTATTTCATAGGCTTGTCCATATGAGTTGTAGCAAACTTTAAACGAGCTTCGACATGCCTTTTAGTAATGGAGTCTTGTGGCTTGAGCGTGAGCAGTGGAGTGCATTGCCTAATGTTTCCTCTGTGACGATGGTACCTGCTGCCTCAAAGTGTTTCTGGAGCTCTTTCCGAGTGGTCCTTGGCTCTTGGGCTACTCTTCTGACTATTCGTCTGACTCCCTGCGAGGCGCTCCTGTGCGTGGCCGGTTGATGACGGAGTGATGTTGCTTCCACTTGCAGATAATGGCCCCGATGGTGCTTACTGAAAGATTCAGAGGTTTTGAAATATGTCTGTACCTGATTCCATCAATATGTTTTGCAACAATAAGGTTGTGAAGGTCTTGGGGGAGCTCTTTGCTTTTACCCATCATGAGATGTTTCTTGTGTGACACCTTGGTAATGAAAAGCCTTTTTATAGACCATCAGTTTACTAACCCGGCTGATATTAATTTGCACAGATTGGAGGTATAATTACTTACGGATTTCAGCTGGTTTCAGCTGCCTTACCTTGCCTTGGAGAACTGCTTTTTCTTAGCGGGTTTTTCCTGTCATTTAAATTTATTACACAATTTATTTATTGGATTTTAATGTTGTGAATTCTTTATATTTCCAGATTTCTTGAGTTAATACTGATGTTTGGTGAAAATTTCATGTAATTAACCTCATTGGAAATATATTTTGTGAAAAAAATGTTAACACGTTCAATACTTATTTTCCCACTGTACTTTCATTTTGATCTGTTTTGGACAAAAGTCTCTGACCCTATTGTTCACTAATGAATGTGTGCTCCTGTGTATCCCTGCCTCATGCTCATTATTCTCATGGAAGGCTTCAGATCCATCATGACCCTGACCAAGCAGTTATGTAGTGAAGATGAATGAATGATATATTTAGTGTATAGTGCAGATATTTTCAAGTATCGATATTTTTGCCTTATCACCCACCCCTAATCACTATCACTAATTATACTGAGGAGCTAAGACTTGCGCATCAACAATAGAAAATGTTCACAACAGAGACAAGTGTGTCTCTAGTGCCCTACAAGTGCTTTGAAGTACCAAATGGCAAAAATGGTAAGCGAATCTACAGCCGCTTTCCCACTAAGACCAGACACCTGACCCTCTTCTCCCTCCTTTGAGAGTGTACGCTGTATCCATTAATGAAAGAAAGGCGAAGCTGCAAGCAGCCGTAGGGTCCAAACAATTATTTTGTATTTGCCTTTCCTCTGGGGAGCCGAGCCCCTCACAGCCTGTTGTGCTAATGGAGAGTGACAGAGAGGAGAAAGATATCACAACAGGCAGCAGCGACTGCTCATATCCTCTCTTCACTGCCTTTAAACCCAGCTGAGCCACTTGGCCCCCATGATCGTTATTATGCATAGCTTCCTTTTTGTTATTCACCTGTGCCAGCGTTCACTTCCTCTCAACCCACCGTTCCCTCCGCTTCTTCTGGGAGTCTTTTCTCTCAGCTGGGTCAGAGGTGTGTGTGTGTGGGTAGGTGGGTTGGTGGGGGCATGGATGGTTGGGTGCATGCCTCTTTGTCTTACTTTAAAACTGTGTGTGTGCTTGTCTTAAGACTGTGTGTGTGCTTATTTTAAAACTGTGTGTTTGCACATACATTTGTGTCTGTGGACTGGAATATGAGGTTTGAAGAACTTTTTCCTCTCCTACGTTATTATTTCAGTAACGTCAGTGTTATTATAACTACATTTTAATAAGGGTGAGTGATGATCTTGAGATGGTTATTTAAAGATTATTATCTTTGAAATAAAACGGCAGCAAGAGCTCATCATGCATTCTGACCCAGAGCAATGAACGTTTACCGAGGTTAACTGAGCTCCGCAAATTCCATTTAAGCACTGGCCTTTTATTTTCCCTATAAAGCTGCATGTATATTGTCGTGGCTTATCTTGCAGCCTCTCCTGGATGCCTTGGCGGATCTCCCAGAGTGGTATGGTGTGAAAGCGATGCAGGCCAACTGGATTGGGGAATGCTCAGGCTGCTATTTTGACCATGTGCTAAGGGTGAGCCACTTTTTTCTCTCCTTATTTGAAAAGCCTTTACTTGTTCCACTTGATGAGTTTCAGGCATGATCTCTGTGTCTCAATTCTGAAGCTCAATTTTGTGTCAAGAAGTACTGGAACCAAATTGTTTTGTGTTCTCGGTATGTGTTGTATTGAGCATTCCTAATCATCCCGCCTTTCGTCCTCACACTCTTGTGTCTCTCTCTCTCTCTCTCTCTCTCTCTCTCTCCCTCTCTTTATTTCTCTCTCTCTCTCTCTCTCTCTTGGTTCTTCCTCTTCTCTTATTATCTGGTAGACTAGATGTCTTGTAGTTCTTATGTCACTCGAACATACGTAACTGATGTTTTGATTTTATCTGTGACTTGTTCCAATTGACATTGATCATTCTTTATCATTATTTCTGTGTGTATACACTATGCTTTCTGTATCAGTAAAGAAGCTTTTGCTGAATGATGGTGTCGGTGTGATTTCTTCCTGGGCCCACATGAGAGGAAATCAGCCAGAACAGGGTTCAAATTTTGGTGCTGACTGATATTGGACAAAGAACTTAGCACCCCTTCTCATTTATATTATTTTTCCTCACCATATTTAACTGTTCAGAGTCTTTGTGCCCATGAATTTGCATCATGACGTCTGAACATTTTATTGCATTTTGTGCATTTTATGACACTTTGTGTCAGCTTGAGCTCAAGGCTATGTGAGCTGCTCTTCCTCTATCTCGAGAGGAAATATGTTCAGTTAGCAATGGCCTTGCTTATTAAATCATTAATTTCATTTCCAGTGGGTTGAGCAAGTAGAGTGTGTAGGTGGGCAAAGATGGATGAGATGGCCATGATTGTCGTTGCGTCTCTCAAATAGCTTTTATGTGCAAGTTATGTACTTTACAAGAGAAATTGAATTCTTGAAAACTGTACTGACGTTACTATAAATTAAGTTTTTTCTCTCATAATCCAAGCAAACAATTTATTCTCATCTGACCATAATCTATAATCTTTCTTGCTTTCTCTCTCTCTCTCTCTCTCTCTCTCTCTCTCTCTCTCTCTCTCTCTTAGTTGGATGGCAAAGAGACAGTTGAGGTCCTGGCTGCTTACACATCTTCCCCTGAAGCTGTGTTTGGAGCTGCGTTTGTCTCGATCCTGCCTTCTCATCGGCTTTTGCACGGCTCCAGTCCTGTCGGACCTGCCCTGCACAAAGCACTTCAGCCTGGAAGAAGTGAGACATACACGCACACACACAACATACTTACACACACCAAAATATATTGAGCTGCCAGTTTATTAAGTGTGTCTACTTTTTTGCTGTGCTAGGAACATTTTATCAGATTTTCCTTCCATAAAAATGCATTTTGTTTATATAGAATTACTGTGTCCTGTATTTGTATTGTGCACTTGTGCCAGCACTATACAGACAGGTGCAAACATTCACTGATGCTCAAGGAGGCAACACGATACACTAAGAACCGGGAGGTGTAAACTTTTAAACAGGATGATCTGTGTAAATTATTCTTTTTGTTTAAAGATCTTATTTTTTCATTTAGTACTGCCCTTCAGAAGCTACATAAGATATTTACATATTTCCCAGAAGACAAAAGAATAACAATTTACACCGATTATTCTTGTCATTGATCATCCAGGTAATAACACACAGTGTTAATAATCAAGCGTATGTAAACTTTTGAACTGGTTCATTTGTGTAATTATTGTAATTGTATTATTATTATGTCTTGTGTACTATATGTAAACGTCTGTTATGTGAAGTAGCTTATTCAGGGCAGGACTAAATAAAAATACAGAATAAAATTTTTATGATCCCTCTTTTTTAAAATTATTATTATTAATATTTTGTAGATTTTGCATGGTATATGGAAACTTATGAACTCAACTGTAAGCATATAATAAAGGGTGCAGCTTTCTTCCTGTTTAATGTCAGAAACACACTATTTAAACAAGATAACACTTACTTGAATGAATGTATTGAAACAATAAAAGCAGGCATACCATAACTTCCTTTGCTATAAAATACATATTATCACCAACATTCCAGTGTATTTTAATGTTATAATTATAATGTAGTTATTAAACTTGAAGATATTTTCTGATGTACATTATTTTGATTAAATAAGAAAGGCAGGGCTTGTAGAAGGTCTTGGGTTGTAACATTTTACTGAGATCTTCCTTTACTGTGTAGATTAATCTCACTGCTGCAAGTAAGCACATTTAGACAGATTTCAAGGCTCCTTCCTGAGCCATGCAATGCATGCTAATTAGTACGACTGAATATTAATTTCACCAGTGGTTTAGTAGCATACTATTTAGAACAGTAGTATGTAGTTTGAAGGAAAAACGTGTTCCTCGACTGTAATCTCACAGTAGACAGCATGCACTAAATATCAAAGATTTTTTTCCAAAGCCCTGTGCACCTCCTGAGCTGTTGGATTTAGCTAGCATAATGCTAGCAAGCTAGCTAAAATGTAGGGTGGAGAGCAAAACTAAAGTCTGGTTATTACAATTTCTTTATCTGGGTATTTTGCTCTCCTGCTTTTAGATGTCCTCTGCACAAACTGGATAGTATTAGCACTCTAACTAAAGCTCACACCTGGGAATGAAAATGAATGTATTTGGATTTGGTGTTTGTTAAAACGTGTTTCTTCACTGTGTCCATGTGGAACTGCTCCCTCTGTGGAGAGCTCATGGCTAATAAGCAGTCACTCGAGCACACCCACACACACAGTTAACAAGTCACTATTAGTTTTCATATGTTGACTTCTGGCCCATAGACTCACTCAGTGAGGTCACCGCACTTAACGTGTTCACTGGGCGTGAGGTTCCAGTTGTCATCTCTGCTCAGACTGAGTTTCCTGGACATCTCGACACTGTGATAGGTGAGCATATGTGTTCATTGGGGTTCATATGTGTTAGAATTTTCCTCTTTGACTGAGTGTCTGTAATGTTCACTGCTTTGGCTGTTTGTGATTCACTATATACTGGTAAACATGTCACCCTTTCCCGGCATGCTCTGTGTAATTTTCATCACCTAATCCTGCTGGTCTTACTCAGACGCTTCTTGCGAAATCTCCTCTGTGTAAAATCTCTAGGGTGTGAGAGTGAAAGAGTGAATAAGTGGGTGGGTGAGTTAACATAAATGAGTGAGCCTGTGTGTGAAGGAGTGACTACCGGTAAGTGAATCATTGAACAAGTGGGGGAATGAGGATGTGAGTGCGAGTGGGGGAAGTGAGCTTGGGAGTGCGAATGGGGGAAGTGAGGCTGGGAGTGCGACTGGGGCAGTGATGCTGGGAGTGGGGGATTGAGGGAGTAAGCAGCTCAAGGAGTGAAGTGGGCCTGTGAGTGAGCGAGTGAGAGAGAGAGAGAGAGAGAGAATAAATGCGGGACTGAGAGTGTGTGTGAGTGAGTGAATGTGATGGATTATAATATGGATCATAGTCCTTTGGTGTAATTCTCATTCAAATAACCCCATTAAAAACCTGTGTGCGTGCATCTGTGTGTGTGGTGGGCAGGCATCCCTGACAGCAGTAAGGAGGATGCATGTGTGGCCCAGGAGCTGGGTGTGAGCTGGGAATCAGTAGTGAAGAGTGAAGAAGATGGAAGCTTCACTCTAATCAACTCTTCTGAGGTACATACCCCTCAAGTGCACCCTGTCCCAAACAAACCAACTACAGACACACGTTCATTTCAGGCTCCCTTTACTTCCCAGCCTGAAATATTCATGAAAATGACACAGTTGGTAACTAGATGTCATGAATACCAGTTTTTTGAGAGATACGAAAGTGGGGTGGTTAGAAATAGACACTTTCATTCTTCATAATGTACTACTACAATCATATGCCAGTCAGTTACAATGGGCATGTGGTGAAATGCTTGTCAAATTTAGTGTCATGTTTTCTTGTTACTTACATAAAAGATTTGGAGGCAGATTCCACTTGCAGTGGAGAAGAAATAAAGTGTTTAACAAAGCCTTAAATTTCTTTTTAACACTGCTATAACACCAGATTTATGTCTAACAGCCTCAAGTCAAATATGTTATTGAGTCTATTAATTAGAGCTGCACAATTAATCCTATTTTTGGAGTCTCTGATTAATTTAAAGAAAAAATTACTGTGATATTTATGAACATTCACATGCTTCACATTCTTGTGTTTTAACTGTATAGCTTGATAGAGTTGTTAATTTGTATCATTGTTTGTGTATTATTTAGCATTTAAGAGATCCACTCAGTTAATCTGACTAATTCACAATCTATTTAATTCAAAGATTTGGAAGAACTTACCATACTACACTAATAAAAATACAGTGTAAAAGAAAAGTGTTTTCGGTTGGTTTCAAATGATATCATTTTATGGTGAATAATCATGATTTCAACATTGAGCAAACAATTGTAATTATATAATTTTATCATTCATAATCATTGCCAGTATTATTGTAGTTCACAGGTCAGACCCGAGAGGAGGCCTTCAATTCAATTACCCAGAAAGCCCAGGAAAGAAATGTGGGTGGTTGCCTTACGAGTTCAAAACTGAGGGACTGGTTGATCTCACGGCAGAGATACTGGGGTACGCCCATTCCCATAGTGCATTGCAGCTCATGTGGTCCGGTGTCAGTTGCTGTTGAGGAGCTGCCAGTCATGCTGCCTAAAGTGACTTCCCTTACTGGGAAAGGGGCAACACCCCTGCAGTCTGCTCAGGAATGGGTCAACTGCTCATGTCCTAGGTAAAATTCCATTCCTCTGAGTCTCACTATAGCTCTACTTTAACACACAGCTCCATGAATGTCAGGAAATTACACTGCATTTTCTTTCTGTTTGCTCAAGGGTCTGGTAGAGATGGTGATTGGAGAAAGTGTCTGGCCATTCAGCAAAATTAAAACACTGGACAGAGAAACTGAAAAGTTGTTGTATTCGTTTACCATCACTGACCTCCTCTTTGAGACTATAGATGCTGTCAGAACTGAGTCACAAAGTCTATAAGGATGACTGAAGATTGGATTCTTCCTGAGTTTAAGATGGTTTTGAGGTTAAGAATGGAGTTGAATCTCAGACCGTAAAGCACGGTTATGCAATAAGTACTAGAATCACTTAAATGACTTATTTGGGCTAAATGCCAGTCACAGTAAGGAAGAAATCATAGCAAAATGTGCAGTCTGTGCAGAGCATGTTTTCTGACTCACCTGAGACACATTCCACGCCTCCGCAATGGTTTGACAGGTTAAAGAAAAAAAGGGATGTAGCACAATTCTCCTCTCACAACACAAATGCAGATAAGCCAAGCCATGCTTGGTGTTTGATGTTTGCCTCATTTTTCTAGCTGACAAACAAGGGATGCTTGTAGCCTCCAATTTAGCACTGTCAAATGATCCACGTCTCTTTAAAAGACATAGTTTGACTTAATAGTATAATTCTTACCTAAATAATGCCATACAATGTAAAAATAAGTCTGTTTAAGTCTAGGATAGTGAGTGGTGTTGATGCCTCACAGCTTCAAAGTTTCCAAGTTTGATCCAGTGCGTGATTTTTGTGTCTATTTAAAGTTCTCCCTCTGTCCATGTGGGTTTCCTCCTGGTTGTTTGGTTTGCTTCCCCTCCCAAAAGCATGCCAGTAGGTGAATTGGCTACACTAAATTGCCCCCAGAAGTGTGAATGAATATGTGCATGGTGACCTGCAATGGATTGGCATCTCATCCCATACATTCCTGATTTGTGCCCAGTGGTCTTGGGATAAGCTCTGGATCTACCATGACCTTGACCAAGATAAAGGAGTTACTGAAGATGAATGATGACTGACTGAGCTCTGGAAATCTGTAAGCCACACCGTTGTTAGAAACCTATAGGCTGAGTAAGAAATATACTTAAGAGGAACCCTACTTCTATTTTTTACCTATATGTACTTTTGGCCATTTATATAGGTAAACATGCCATAAAGTGGCAGTAAATACATGAGTCTGTTTGATATTACTTAACAGCCCAAAATTATTGAATTTAAATATTTTGAAGCTATTTAACTAATCGATTACATTGTATTTTTTTTTCATTAGTATATTCCTATACCATTTCTCAGTTCCTTTTCTGTTTTAATTTACATGACTGCTGCCTTACCTGTTAGTTTTTGGAATAAGACACTACAATCTTTAAAGTCAGACGATTTTGTCACTGTGAAAACTTTAGCCATTGAGGTTGATTGATTCTTGTAATTATAGAGAGACTAGAAGACCTCTTATCTGTTGAGAATGTCATTGTGACAGTTTGAGGAAAATGACTTCAGTTTTTAACTGATCCTCCCACATCCAATCAGACAGGCTACGAAGTGAAGATGGAGTGCGAGATAAGGCTTATCGGCCTAGTCTCTGCAAAGAGCTAAAAAAAGCTGCAAGTCATTTCCTGAGCAGTGATATTGTCTCTGTGTGGTCTTGCTGTTAGCAGCCAGAGGACTAATTGAAAGCCTGCTGCCGGCCAGCATTCACAAAAACCCAACTGTTGTCCTGCCTGCAGCCAAACTGGTGCTAAGGATGCTGATGACAATTATTACATTTTCAAGTGATGAATACACAAAAACGCCAGAAATTTCTACCCACTCCTGTGGAGTCGTAGCCACCAACATTTTAACAATTCCAGTTAAGTAAACTTTTTTCCTTCCAAATGAATGTCGAGCCAATTTGAAGTCATTTTGGATGTTCATGGTTAAAGCACTCTAAGAGCATCTTATTACAGCAGATTGGCATAATGAGTTTGAAAATGATTCAAGCAAACCCAGCGCAGCTGAGTCTGGCTCACTTCAGCTAAGCACCACTCTATCCAAGAGCCAGTAGTGTGGGCAGACACAAAATACACACACCCACAGTTAGTCTCCTCTTCAACAAGCCTCAGCTGTTACTGTCTGTCTAATGGGGTCTCTCATCTCCTCAGTGGACAAATAGCTGCCATTATCTCAGTCAGGTACAGAGATATAATACTTCACCATAGACCCTTTTGTGTCATGAATCTATGTGAGACTGAGACCTGAATTACACATTTACACATTCAGACTCACTTAGCCAGAGACAAAATGGCATAGGGATGCTAAAATCCACATTTTTTATCATGCAGAAAATTGCATCGCCTCTTTTGCCCATATGGATCCTCTGTCTCACACACGCTTCAATATCCACAGGACACTTCATTATGGGTTGCATGAAGATTTTCTTTAAAATGGCACCTGGCTTTTAAATAATTAACCTGCTACACCTTGAGGTAGTTGCTTAGCAATGTGGTGGATTCAGGCTCAAACTGTAAGCATCAGATCAGACATAGGTGAGGGCAAAAATATCATATCATATCATATCATACTTGACTGTTTTTACAATATGTATCACAATATTCTTAATATTGGAACTTATGCTGTACATGTTATATAAAGTATTGCTTCTATTATCTTCGTATTTTTAAAAATTATAAAACATACTATTTAACAAAAGTTTCAGAGAATATGTTGGAATAAATTTTTAAGAAAAAAAAAGTGCAAATGGGCTAACAGCAAGTCAGCTACTTGTTATTGTAGAGCAGCGGTTGTCAACTGGCAGAGCATGGTCCTGATGCAGACCCAGCAAAGAATTTCAGCAGACTGAACTGAGGAAAAAAATACTGTAGCAGAGCCAATAAATATATTGGGGAAAAAACTCATCATAGTTCAGCATCACACCACAGATTAGATTAGTCACAGGGCTAGACACATTAGCTCAGACAGGAGAGCGTTTTCACAGATTTCTCATTTTATTTACTCTCTCTGGAGTGATTACTGAAGTGATGATGTGGTGTATTTAAAAAAAATGTTGACCATGACATATTGTTCATAGATGATTAGATAGAGACCAGGGTGACATTTTTCCAAGGTTTCTCAAGGTATAATATTGTGCATTTTAGGATGCATTACTTCTCACAATGTATGTAAAGAGTGGTTATCTCCTCTGCCCTCTCACATCAACAAGGCATTTCTGTGTAAACTCTAGAGACTGTTGTGTGTGTGTGTATGAAAATTCCAAGAATTCAGCAGTTTCTGAAATACTCAAACCAGCCCATTTGGCAATAACAACCACCCCCCGTCCCCCGTCCCAATTCTTATGTTTAATGTGAACATTAACTGAAGTTCTTGACCTTTACCTGTACGATATTATGCATTGTGCTGCTGCCACATGATTGGCTGATTGGCTAATTGCATGAATGAGCATGGGTACTGGTGTTCCTTTTAAAGTGAGTGTATATCACCACATTTATTTTTACTAACAGATCAACAGCAAAACATTAGTGGAATTTATCATATCAATATCAACTTATTGTCTAAGGGTGAGCATGGTACTTATTGGTACTGATAGTCCAGTGGACCAATGGAGGTTTGTGTGCGTATGGGCACTTTTTTTCCTGTACTTGTTTGTTGTGTCTCCCCTGGTGGACAAGTTGTACTTCTGATTTTTGGGGTGAAAGAGCTTTGGGTGACATTCTGTTTGCTTTGTAGGAAAGAGATGGATGGTGGTACTGCAACACAAACATACAGCCACATAAGCACTGCGCTGCTCTGGGGTTGGCTTCAAATTCCCAGTGTTATGTCCAGTAGTGCTCAGTCCCTCAATAACACACAGGGCATAATAACAGAGATGGAGTGGCCCAGTAGCTGACATTTCCACTCTAGTGATCATGCATGGACTGCTGCTCATTAGAAGCATTATTATACATTATTGGTATTTTGCATTTTCTATGTTTTTGGTTATAGTGTCATGCTGGGCAGTGTAAACCAACAGAGAGTCTTGCTTAGAGGATGCCTGGAATTTAATTTAATCTACTGGGGGAAGTTCAAGGACTATGAAGCCTGGTTAAATATGGTTATTTGATACCTGTTGTGATGTGTAGTTTCCATTAAGGAAGAGTGCAGTTACAATAATTTCATTATTATTAAATATAATCTTTAATTATTGTTTATAATTATTATTATTTTATATGTATTTATTTTTAATTTCTTAATGTAGCATGGCTCAAATGAGCAGCATATCTTTACTCTTATATTCAGTTTTATAATAACGTGCCACTTTTTTGTTTTGTTTCTAAGTATTATATTCTGAACATACATTGATTTATTTTATTTTATTTATTTTTATTTTTTTTGCTGCTGTATTATGTCTGCTTCACTGTCTAGAAAAGACGAGTGAAACGGTAGAAAAGATGGTTGAAATGCTATGAGACTGCTAATAATGCTTTTTTATTTCTATGGTTCCTGATGACAGACTGTTTTTATGTCTGGCTTATTGCTATTTATTAATTTATAATAGTCACTTCAGGCTGGAAACTCTAGTTGCTAGACTGTTCAATGGCCTGAATAATTCTAACTTGGAATAAAATGTATGCATGTAAAACAAATGGATATATCTGATAGGTAATGATGTGTTAGTTAAGTCATGCTTTTGTGTTTCTCTGTATTGCAACCCTGCCTTTTCACACTCAGTTCTTTATTATGTCAGGTGTAAAGGTCCTGCTCAGAGAGAGACGGACACTATGGACACTTTTGTGGATTCTGCCTGGTACTATTTCAGATACACAGACCCACACAACTCGGAGAGGTAATTATAAAAGTTCATGAGGTTTCTTTTCGTCCGCATCTGTCTCTCACTATCTTTCGACCTGTTATGAGATTTCATAACATTTAAGTAACATGGCTGAGTTTAGCATTGAACTAAAAAATACACATTATGTGGTTATCTAACCTCAGCGCTAATTCCTTGAGGGCGTTAAGGACATTATAATAATTTACTTTACTTCTTCCCATGATCTTCAGAAAACTTCATACTGAACACATGACTCACTGAACATGTGACTTATTGAACATTCCACATATTTCATAGGGCTGAATGTGTTCAGGTAACTCAGCCGAGTTAATTTTCTAGGGTACAAATAAAATATAAATCTTTCATTGCCTTTAATGGATGACTAATGCGAAAGCATGTTTAAAGTATAAAATGTTAAATGGATTCACACATTATGGCCAAAAATGATTGAAAATGAACATGTTTCAATGTTTAATATGCACATAGGTGGATATGAAGTACACTTTATAATTTTTTTCCATTACATGTAAGATCAGTGGGATGCATCAGGGCACCCCAACTGTGGAATAAATAATATGGCAGTTTGACTGAAAAATAGATATATATTTATATGTATATATATAAATATATAATGTCCTCCACTCAGGCACACAATCGTCTTTAAATCTGTCTGTCTCTGTGTTTTCTGTTTCTTCTACACATGCACACATGTACACACACATATATACATATAAATATGTATGTATGTATGTGTATATATATATATATATGTATATATGTATATATAAAGTGTATATATACATATGTATATATGTGTGTGTGTGTGTGTGTGTGTGTATGTGTATGTATGTGTGTATATACATCTTCTTTTTTTCCTAGTGATCATAAATTGTTGACCATTACCTAATGGTGATATCTTCACAAAAGAGGAGAATTTGCTAGCAGTGGAACATAATTTCCTGCTCTGACCTGAGCTGTTAGTTTTCTGACACTAAAATGTCAACATCAATATTGTATCTTTATGTATAGATCGATGAGGTCTGTGTGATTTTAAAATGTCTCACTGCAAAATATATGTATCTGAAAAGTATTGCTTTACACCGATCCACAGAAAACCAGTGTCAGTTTGACATTATCATCCATCTAAAGTTGAGCTTTCTCTAGTGTTTAGATGCACGCCTAGACTGCACATGCACACAAAACACAACTGCTCATCCAGTAATAGCCTTCTTTTCTTTCTGAATTCTGTGGCTGGATGGCAATGCAAGGATGTCCTCTAGTGGTGGCCCATATATGCATTTGTTCTTACAAACTAGTTTACAGTGTAATGTGTAGAAAGTATTTGTAGACAATATGTTCATATCCTGATCACACAGTGTAACTATGTCTTGTCTGCTGCAGGCCTTTCGATCGCTCTCTGGCTGACCAATGGATGCCTGTGGATGTGTATATAGGAGGAAAAGAGCATGCAGTCATGCACCTGTACTACGCCCGTTTCCTTAGTCACTTCTGCAAGGACCAGGGCTTGGTCTCACACAAGTACATAATACGAATTAAAGATGTGATTTCACATCTCTGGGATGGCAGAATTATAGCACAAATGAGACAAATGCTATATAAATCTCCATCTTTCCACCTGTCTGTCTCTCTGTATTTCTCTTCACCAATTAACATCATGTATAGCACTTTTCACAACAAACAACTTAATCTAGACAATCTAGACAGTTGCAAGGGACAAAACTCACTGAAGATGATGTAAGAGAAGTGTCAGAAATGTCCTCTGGTTAATGCATAGTAGGTGGGACTGTGACATTAATTTTGATGAAGAATTTTACTGTGGTAATACTGGTCATACAGAGAATTGATGGATGGTAATGACTACATTTTAGATATGACAGAATTGGGCCTCATTTGTCCAACCCAATAGGAATGTATTTATTTATGTAATGTAATTATTTGCAGAAGCATTTATACAAAAGAAAAATATTAGTTCAAAAGAACACTATAGTTCTTTCAAATGAACATTCTTATCCTTCACAAGCTTCTGAGTTTGTATAAATTTGCATATACGAGTCTCATTAATGTGAAACTCAGTCGAGAGGCTTCAAATCATTCATTTGCCTTGGGTTGCTGTAATTTTATATATAGATTAAGCTGTCAAATTTAAATAGCTTAATTATTTGAATTGCACACACAAATTCAAATACAGGTTTTGTGAAACTTTCATTGATTCATGTTAACCTGAAAGAAAGCAATCTAAAAGAAATTCATTAATGAAGACAAATATGACTAGTCATTTGGACAAATGAAATGCCGATCATATGACAAGAGTAAGAATTCATTTGTGCCTGCGTTGGCCTACATACTGCAATGACTGAGCTACTGCTAGTGGCTGGGCATCACTAAATGTGAATCAGTTCTGCCATAAATGTACTTGATTATTTTTGCAATTTGTAAATCTGACATGAAACATTTACACACAACTTTATGAAAAGATTGATAAATGAAGCCCAACCTGTTGAGTGAGAAAGAGTCTCAATATCTCAATAGAACATAGCATAATATAAGTTGAGGTGGACTGGTGCCACGTATAATCAATTCTTTTCTTCTAAAGGGAACCATTTAAGAAGCTGCTGGTGCAGGGCCTGATTAAGGGTCAGACCTTTCGAGTAGCTGAGAGCGGGCAGTATCTGAAGAAGGAGCATATTGATTTCACAGGTGTGTGTGTTTAGAGCTTTTACTCTGGGGCTCAGTGATCATTATATCTCAAACTGCTGTTATCTGAGCCAGTTATGGTTTGTTTGTTGCTGTGGGCAAAAATAGATTATGCTTCATTGCAACTCAACAGCAGTCAGTTTAGTCATAGAAACCACTCGAGACAAATGCTATATAAATCTCCATCTTTCCACCTGTCTGTCTCTCTGCATTTCTCTCGTTGTCTCTGTCTCTGGTGAGTATTGGACCGTACATGGCTGAACTGTTGCCAGGCAACCAGGTAAACTGGGAATTTCTGTCTGGACTGTGTGTATTATTGGTATCAAAGGGATTTTGTTAAATAGCTTCCCGTGTCATTAAGGACAGAGATGATGACTGGTTTATGCTTTTGTTTAATAGAGGTAATAGTTTACACATTTTTGGTCCTTTGGGTTGCACCCATGTTTTTAGAGATATGTTTTTAAATCCTACACCAAATAGAGTTTTCCTCATCTCAGTGTCTTAGTCCAGTTCAGACTGGTTTATATGTGTTTTTGCCATTTCATAGCCTCCGAGCCTGTCCAGCGAGAAAGTGGGAAGCAGCTGCAGGTGAGCTGGGAGAAGATGAGTAAATCCAAGCACAACGGTATAGACCCTGAGGAAGTGGTGCAGCAGTATGGCATTGACACCGTGCGCCTCTACATCCTCTATGCCGCTCCACCCGAGCAGGACATCCTGTGGGACGTGAAGAGTGAGATGCCTCTAAATCCTAATGCTCTGTTTTGATATGGGTAGACCCAGCTTCTCCCAGATTAGTTTAGTTGTTTTGTTTATTATAGGGTGAAAATGCGATGGACAGAAGCA
Organism: Ameiurus melas; assembly: GCA_012411365.1. Taxonomy (NCBI): domain Eukaryota; kingdom Metazoa; phylum Chordata; class Actinopteri; order Siluriformes; family Ictaluridae; genus Ameiurus; species Ameiurus melas. The sequence continues at coordinate 20,178,327 of CM022757.1, forward strand.
GCCAGTCCTGTATTTCCAGCTGAAATGCTTTCAGGTCCTCACTCTTTGTGTTATCCATGTGTAAAAGTTTCCCTAATTCTAGATTGAGTATCATGCTTTAAAGAGGCAGTTTCTATTTTTAGAGTTCTCTGCTGGCTGCCAGGTGAATTGCATTTGCAATCAAAATGTTTACAAGCTTTCTCCCTCCTGCAAAGCAGTTCCATTTACTGGAACAGCTACTTTAAGCCTACAGTACTTTTCGGTTGCCTTGTAAGGAAAAGGGAAGATAATGCCATTTCTTTGCCAGTAGGCTTTAGTCCCCAAAAAATAAAATAAACAAAAACATTTAGTAAAGAAATTAACCAGATCCATGACCATATTGTTGGTTTTTTTTTTTTTTTATATAAATGTTTTATATTTTTTTATATTTTTATATATATTTATATATATATATATATATATATATATATATATATATATATATATATATATATATATATATATATATATATAAAATTAATTTATAATTATGGGAACAGAAACACTTTTATAGACATTCAGATGTATTGCATAGTTTTTGAAAAATCATAAATGTTTTTTTTTTTCTTCAGTCATAATAATAATAATAACACCACAATACATTAAGGTTTCCTTAACTAACATTATTTCCTGCATTAGCACATAACTTGAATAAATCATACGTTATGTTAATATATCAGCATATTAATAAATGGTAACATTTTTTAAAACTGTATTTTTGACATTTAAATTCATGGGTTCTGAATTTTTAAATTCAAAATATTGTTCTGAATTTGTTTTACATCTGAAATCTTACCCCTAGCAATTTCAAAACTAAGGGGGAAAAACAAAACAAAAAAAATTAAATGCACTACATAACAAAATTAATATAATATAAAATTAATCTATTTTATGTAATAGAATGTGTATTTATAATTCAAATACATGAAATTATTCATATACTTTTTTTTATTTATTTGTGCATTCGCTTCCAAGCTCTTTACAGGTGTACAAATTGAAAGTTGCTTTTTAGCCTCAGTTTTGAATTAATTAATTCATTCATTCATTCATTCATTCATTCATTCATCTTGTTTCATTTTGTTAATTAGTGTAATACTTTTTTAAGAAAAAGGTGAAAGAACACCATATTTATGACTTACGTTCAAAACTTTCATTTCTTACGTTCATAGCACTGTAGCAAAACACAAGAATGTCATGACACTTGTAAATAAATGCCAGTGCATCTACAGATACAGGCAAAAGAGCTTATAGTACAAAGATAAGAACACATGGTATAGTAATGTAATTTTGATCCAAAGAGAGGCATGTTGCACAGTGTTTGTGTGTGTGTGTGTGTGTGTGTGTGGTGTGTGTGTGTGTGTGTGTGTCTGATGCTCTCCCGGGTGTGCTGCGTTGGCAGTCTCGTCTCTGGGGGCTTGTCACTAAGCTGAGAGAGGCTCGTGAGGGCAGCGACACCCCCAACCCTTCTATCCTCAACAAAAAAGAGTGCTTAGAGGCCCGGAAGATCTGGGAGAATAAAAATCAAGCCATTGTGCAGGTCAGAGGAAGTACTTATAAGTACTTATAACACTGGTTATGATTATATAACTACAATGAATATTGTATGTTCTACTATATCATAATATGTAACATAATAATTCAACTCTTATTTGGCTTGCACTCTTTGACCACTTGATGTCGCCAGTGTGGGGCTGATGTGTGTATATGTGTGTTGAATGATTAAAAAGTGACAATAGAATAATTTAGCAGAAGAGGCAGAGTATCACCATTACCACACGTTTATTGTTCATCTATAAAATGCAACCTGATCCCCATTTTAATTCCTTAGAAATTAGCAGAAAGGGTGTAGAGAAATTGAGCAGATGGTACTTTAGTCTAGTATAAATAGCTTCTGATAGCCCAGGCCGGTATTGATTCCTCCAGAGGCCCAGTTGGTTAAGAGGCCTGACCTGTGCTCAATCCAACCAGAGCCTCTAAGCCACACGCTCTCCCTTTGATTCTTGTTGTTGAAAATCCTCTGCCATCAATCATGTGCTTTTTAGCATGAAAGACGTCTGTCAGCACCTGCAGCTCTCTACATCTGATGTAGGATCTGTTTCCCTAACCCAAACTTTAACCTTAATCAGCATAAGAGAAGACACTACACTGCTCTAAGATCATCATAAAATTTCTAACTTCTGGTGGAAAAAAAACTTTCACCCTCAGGGCCCCATTATTTGTAGCTGGATTAGAGGAATAATATTCACATTCTCTGTGCCCTTTCCTTGGCTGAAATATCTCTAGCAGGGGAACATCACTGGGACACAGGAATTATGGTATTCTTCTAGTCTGGCTTTCACTCTCAGTACATTCTCATTTGCATAAATTTTTAACCAAAAGTCATTTTGATGGTTAAACCTGCTGAGCTTTGTTGGCTTAAAACCGCACTTTAACAAATGTGCTGAAAAAGGTATAAATTATCTGTCTTGTAAGTCATAACTCCTATAAAAATGAGACAAAAGAATAAGAGGACAAAATATATGGGGTTGAAGTGAGAATAAAATAGATTTTGTTGAATACTTATGTGTAGTGTTTGGTTGTCAGGTCACCACTCACTTGACAGAAGACTTCCTGTTGAATGCAGCGATCTCACGGTTGATGGGCCTGACCAACACACTCTCCGTGAGTCTTCCATGTACACTCATCCTTTCTAAAGAGTTTTGCACACATACTAAACTCATTTACTTAAGTCGTCATACAGAATAATTTTAGTAAGCCTGCGTTGGTAAAGTGCAATATAATAATTGTCACACGCAGAACAATAATGGAAATGATAGGTTTATACATTATGAGAGATGTTTGTGCACACCAACAGACAAATATCACCACATCTGGTTGTACTCTGTATGATTAAATCCTTTCAGGGGAATTATTTTGAGTGAGGAGAACAATGTACACATCACTGTTTTGTCAATTTTGTCAAAGACACGCCTAAGTAAAAAAAAACAAAAAAAAATGAGGGGTTTTATGGTTATATGTGTACAGAATTTAAAGTCCACTGTGCTGTTATTGAATTTTCCACAACAGCACTTTATGGTTTCTCTGTAAAATGAATGTTTTTAGTTTTTGTTTTTTGTCTGATTAATTTCAAGAAAATGGAAAAAAGGGTGAGTCTTTTACACTCTCTTGAAGTTATGACATAAGTGTCAACTAATTTGTCTCATGGATGTTGCACATGATTAAATGTATGAAAACTGTTCAAACTATGATGTTTTGTTCATTATCAAAGACATATCGGTAATTGTGGTTCAAGAGGATTAAAGCACTTTGTGCCATGCTGTTGTACTGTAGGAAAATAATCAACATTGGACATCATGCCACCATGTGGTTTCTTTTATTATTATTTTTTCATGCCTTGTTTTATTCCTTATATAAAATATGATAGCCAGCATGTTTCAAAATGCAAAAGCAGGCAATAAATCTTGTTATTATATTAGTTTACCACTGAGGGTTCACAGATGTCTAATGTTATTTTCATTTATACTACATTAGGCTATTCAGTATAGACAGGTGGTGGAGGTGTAACTGATTTTAGGTGACTTGAAGGGTTTCCACAACCATAAATTGCACATGATATATTAACCGATTTCTCTAGCAGCATATATATATATATATATATATATATATATATATATATATATATATATATATATATATATATATATATATATATATATATATAATATATATTATCTCGCAGTGGTGTGTATATATATTAGAGGGCAGTGGTGGCTTGGCAGTTAAGGCTCTGGGTTACTGATCGGATGGTCGGGGGTTCAAGCACCCCAGCACTGCCACTGTTGGGCCCTTGAGCAAGGCCCTTAACCCTCTCTGCTCCAGGGGCACTGTATCATCCCTGACCCTGCACTCTGACCCCAGCTTTCTAATGTGAAGAAAATAATTTCACTGTGTTGTAATATATACGTGACAAAAACTCATTATGTAGATGAATGATATGCATATAAAGATACCATGATGACATTTCTAAGTATATGGTGAGTTGCAGATCTCCCCTTTAATCAGGCATGGCTGTTCCATCTTAACAAAGACTTGTCCTGAAGAGGACTGGTTGTGGTTATATAAGGAATAGGCTGTAATAGGCACATATGTTTTGCATTCCTCACTGCAGCATGTGATGGACATTATGTTATGTTTGCTCATATGGTCTTTTGAATCTATATGTTTATGCCTTTGGCGTCTTAGTTGGCTTTACAATGTACAGGAATGTCAGGCATGTTGATAATTCACAGCCACAAAATGATTTAATGAACTGTTTTTCATTTCATCTTTATTCTGTCCTTTAGCAAGTGTCTTCTCGTGTGGTTCTGCATAGTGTGGAATTTGAGCAGGCCCTTGTCTCGCTGTGTGTGATGGCTGCACCCATGGCCCCTCACCTGACCTCTGAGCTTTGGACAGGTACATGGGAGTTGATTTTTTTTTTTTTTTTTTTTTTTTTTTTTAAGTATTTTAAAAAGTTCTCATCTCCATTTTATAAAAAAGATTTTATTCATTACCCTTATCTAAGAAATATGCATGCATTTTAATCTAGGGTATAATTTACATGGAACTTGCATGCGGCGCTTGTTATTCTGAATACCACATGATTCAGTGGTTCATTTTAATACCAGATTTGCAGAGGATTGAACGGGGAAATTAAGGGGGTAGATTTAATCCTCCTGGGTGTGTGCAGATGTGACAGCAGATCTAATTCCAAAACATTCCAACACCTCAGCTATGTTGGGAATACGTGTGTGTGTGTGTGTGTGTGTGTGTGTGTGTGTGTGTGTGTGTGTGTTTAATATGACAAATTATTAAACAAGCATGTACATTAGTAAAGCTTCAATGTGCGTCAGCATCAATTCTACAGATCTCTGGAACTGTACTGGAAGGATAAACAGTATTCTTTCACATTTTGAAGTTTTGATAGTACTGGCAGAGAACACTGTCAAACACATCAGTCCAAAACCTCCAATAGGTGTTCCATCAGTTGAGATCTGGTAACTACAAAGGCCATAGCATGTGATTTATACCATTTTCACAATCATCAAACAATTCAGTGAGCCTTTATGCTTTTTATGGGAACACTGTGGTCCTGGAAGACATTCCTGTCAGGACAGAAATGTTTTATCATAGAATAAAGGTGATCAGTCACAATGATTTTGTTAGTTTGGAGTGACCGGTCCTTCTAAGGGGACAAGTGGACCTAAACCATGCAAGTAAACTAACAGAGCCACTGGACTCCATCACTGTATGGGTAAAGCATTCAACCCTGTACACTTCTCTTGTCATACACCGCACAGGCATTCATCCACTTTTCAACACTATGGTGAAGAATGACTCATCTAACTATATGACTTTTTTTTTATTACATTTCTGTAGAGAAGTGCCTGTGGTTTTTACACAACATAACCTTTAAATTTTACTATAATGTCCCTATTTATCTAGTTATGATTGTTTGCTGAATGTCCATCACACCCTGTATTAACATTCTCAGTCACCTTAAGAACAGCTGATGTTCAAGCATCACAGTCATTGAATGTGCATGTTTGTTGAATTTGAATTTCCTGATGCATTACCAATAGGTCTAAATACAGATGTGACTTTAGCCAGTGTTCCTACTAAAACACTAGCCAGTCAAGCAGGCTGTGAGACTGCCGCCCTTGCAACGATATTGAACCCTGTTTCAAAGTCAGTTAGACCTTTTCGTTTTGATATCTTCATCCAAAATTGTGGTAAAATGGACTTGCTCAACCTTTTTATACATGCTACATGGTAGTACGTTGTTATAATAACAAGAACAAGGTTCTTTATTTATATAGCACCTTTTTTTTTTTTAACAAAAATCTGTTAAATGAAGCATTACAGCATTACAATTAATACATAGCTAATTAAAAACAAAATAAATATGAAAATAGGGAGGAGTGACTCCTTACAGGCTAATTGTTAATTGCTTATATCTACTGTATACAGACTATATGTATGTTATTTTGTATACAGACTATATGCAAAAGATATAAATATCAGGAAATTAATGTACCGACTCAAAACAGCCCACACTACAGAAGTGGGAGGATTTAATATAGTTTCCACCCACTTCATTTACAGGTTGGAACAAAAACTGTGGAAAAAGTTCAGTGGGGTGATATTATGCAAGGGGGTGTGTGCGCGTGTGTCTACCCAACATTAGTATTATGTAGAACTCAAGGAGTAATTCTGGAGTCAGCCCAAATTAACCAAATGGCCCAAATAAACCATTACACAAAAGCAGAAATGTGTAGAATGTTTGGCAAAGAGAAAACCTGCTCAAGAGTTATAAGCTGTGGGAAAACACCGGAAGAAACATGGGAAACAACTGTCCAGCACATCCAGCTATTGTCACACATGTATATTGGACAGAAAGCCTGAGCTTCTCGGCTTCTGCGTGGACACATCCCCATTCTCTAGCTGATAACTGCAAGGAATGCTTGTAAGGAAGAGACAGGAAGTATGTGGGGGAAGATGATGTGCATGTATCTCAAGGTTTAAGAATGTTATGGGTTTTTTTATGAAAAGTCAGAAAGACAAGTTGTGTAGTGAGAGCATAATTTCTCGTTATTCCATTTAAAATGAAGTATTATGTGATGCGAGCACCATTTTCCTCCTAACATGTAGTCCCACACAAACACACTAGGACAAAGTTTAGCGGAAACACACATCCTTCCTGGAGGAATGGTGTGGGTCATAGAGAGACTGCTAATTTTACTATGTCCCAGGAGAGAGGGCCTTGCCAACTGACCCCTGTGTTTCTCAGTGTAAATTCAATCACAGACTACATACATGAGAACTGAGTGCTCTCACTTACATTCCATCAATACTGACTTTCAGATCAATTCAATAGCAATGGAATTTTTTTTTCTTTCAGTGCCTTTCTCAACAGCCTAGAATTGACCAAAACAAACAGCAACAGTAACCTTTAATAATCCATAGTACATTTGTATTTTTTGGACAAAGTTTGAGTTAGTGAGTATGACACTATAATATAAATGCAATGTATATACTTTGTAAAAGCTAAAGAAAGAAAATATGGATAACATTATTATTATTATTATTATTATTATTATTATTATTATTATTATCATCACTATTATTATTGCTGCCTCTTTATAATAGACTAATCTCTCTCTCTCTCTCTCTCTCTCTCTCTCTTTCTTTTTCTTTTTCTCTTGCTTTCAGGGTTGTCTCGGGTGAGAAACCCTCTCAACCCTGCACTTTTTGGTAGTGGAGATGTGCTGCAGCAGCACTGGCCCACTGTGGACCCAGAGTACCTGCAGACTCCCGACACAGTCGAGGTGTCTATACGGGTAAGACACACTAACCGGTTTGCATCACACTCCCAGTGTCTATAACATTTCCACACTGCAGAATACTTATTAACTATAAGTTCGTTACTATACTTATTAACTAGAAGTATGTTAGTTTATGGTAACAGACCTTGTAATAAAGTGAGCTCCTTCTTATCAAGTTTCCTCTACTGTTCTGTAATATATGTTAAGCAGGCCTGACAGGCGCAACCCCCAGGTTGCTCAGTACGAATGATCTACTATCTTCAAAAGCCTACTGAATCTCTCTGTGTTAGCTTAGGAACATGAGTGTGTGAGATCCTCTAGAGAGTCTGCTGGAATGCAGGAAGTGAAACTGTCTCCCCCTAATGAGACCAGTGTGTCTTCTTATAGCATGTCTGTAATTAATCTGGGTGGGAGCGTGGGTAGAAGGGCCTGGCCTTTGATTCACTTTGATGGTTGAACAGTAGCAAGAGCTTGTTTTGAATACTCCAGAGACAGATATATAAACTCCTTCACTGCAATTTAAACCTATGTCACATGACTGTGTGCATACATGAAATTGGACTGCGGAGGCCGTTAGTCAGAGATATATTATAGGTATAGATTTATATATTAGATGTATAGAAGTCCTCTATAAATTCTCAGCAGGGGTATCGGCCAGTGGTCATGTTTAACCTTCTCGGCCTAATATTGATTTTACATAATTGACCAGCTCATATTTTCAAGTGATTTTATTCAACTGTCGGTGATTGACGGGTCCTCATTGTCCTGATTGGTTGAATGTTGGTGCTCCACATTTCCCACAGAGACTGCAGTTTTTTGTTTGAGCAGTTATGCTATTAAAATTGTCAGAATGTGAAAAGAACTTCACTATATATGCACACTGTGCACTTTATTAGAAACACTGTAATAATACTTTTAGGGTCTCACTTTGCTCTGAAAACAGCCTCAATTCTTCATGGCATGGATTCCACAAGATGTTAAAAACATTCCTTTGAGATTCCGGTCCATGTTGACATGATTGCATCACACAATTCCTTCAGATTTTTCAGGTGCACTTTCATGCTGAGAGTCTCCCTTTCTACCACATCCCACTGTTGGATTAAGATCTGGATACTTGGGTACTGTGTCCTTTCTGTCAGCTTAAGCCAGTCTGGCCATTCTTTGTTGAGCTCTCTCATCAACAAGGCAAACTGTAGAGACTGCTGTGCATGTAAATCCCAGATAAGCAGTACTCAAACCAGCCCATCTGGCAGCAACAGTCATGCGATTGTCAAAATCACTGAGGTTATAGTTTTTCCCCCTTTCTGATTGTTGCTGTGAACATTACCCAAAGCTGCTGGCCCGTATCTGCATGATTTTATGCCACATGATTGGCTGATTTAGATAATTGCTTGAATGAGTAGGTGTTCCTAATAAAGTGTGTGTCTGTGTGTGTGTGTATATGTATACGTGTGTTTTTATTTATTTATTTATTTCACACATGCATATGACCACCCACATGTAACTTTCAATATTATGAATGGACAGTAACAGATGTGTGGGATTTGGCTCAGGCAGCTTCATAGAGTGAACCTGTGTCAGCTGTTCGATTTAGACATCATAGCTGCACTTGTATACACAGAAACTAGCAAATACTTGATAATTTAGAAAAATTTCAATATGGACCTCTTCTATAACAAACTGCTCTAAATTACTGAAAAATGTTTGACACCAAGGATAATAAATATTGAAAGAGATCTTTAGTCTTTAATCTTCACACACTATTAAGCAGATTAATGCCTCTTCTGGCTCTCTCTCATTCTCTCTCACATGCACACAGACACACACTCTCACTCTCTTTCTCATATGCACACAGACTGAGTTTCTATCTCTTTCCCTGTCAGCCTTTCTGTCACTCTCTTGCTCTCTCTCTCTCGCTTGCTCTCTCTCTCTAGCTCCATATTTATATAAGCAGGCCCACATTTATATAAACGTTTCCTGGACTCAAGTTTATTAAAAGCCTACTGTAGTTTCTCACACTGCATTTTCTAATCCTGTGTGTGCGTGTGCATGCGGAGGTGTCCTGCACCCCCCGGATCTGCTCTGTTGAAACTTACTGGTGAGGTGGGCTTATGGGTGTGCATACTGCATTATTTTGGGAATCCCCTGCCTAGTTGCAGAAGTTAAAGAAGTTTATGCCCTGTAATGACAGGACTAGGTTATCCCCACAGAGCGGGGCGGCTTCTGTGGCTGAACTATACCCACACACGCGCGGGAAGATTTTATCAAAACTCAAGTGGTCTTACTTGATCTTGGCAGAAGCAGGACCATATGAGGAACAGAGGCTGATTGTTTCTGCATTTCTCTGCAACTTCAGGGGACTTTATTGAAATGTCTTTTTTTAAGGACTTAATATAAAGAAATATAAATTGACATTATAAGAATTGACATTTTGAGATATTAAAAATATTTTATGGTGATGTACAGAGGCAAAATTACAAAAAATTGTGTCACTGTCCAAATACATAAGGAACCAACTGTAAGTAGGTTCAAGATTTTTGGATAATTAGCAAATCATCATTTAGATTATAATGCAAGCCAACTTTATTTACTGCTACTAGACACAATATTACTATTGTATTTGTCATTACAAATTATTTTTAAAGTGTCTGGCCTGCTGGGATTTATTTATTCTCATTAATAACATTGTACCCTGCTTCATAAGCACTTATATCTCTGATATCCTTTTTGTTTTGTTTTTAATACTAATCTCAGGGCTCTCTTTTCTTCCCTCTTCAGATTAACAATAAGGCTTGTGGGAGTGTTATTGTGCCTCGCCAGGTGGCTCAGGATGCTGAGAAGGTGCAGGAGCTAGTACTGGGCAGCCCATTGGGCATGAAGCTCCTAGCTGACCATGTTGTTAAGAAAGCCATCCTCTCTCCCAGGACTGCTCTCATCAACTTCCTGGTAGAAGAATAAACTGAGAGACAGACCATTGTGGTTTTCTGGTGTCTAAATAAACAAATGAGCTGTCATTCAAGATATCCAGACACAGTGAGGAGATGAGGACTTTGCACTTTGACAGAAGAATGATGCAGCTATCTGTTTTTTAAATTAAAGGCAATGAATAAAGACAATTTTTAATAGTATATCCTCTTAGCCTGATAATCTTCTGTTGAATGAAAAAAAAGTTGATGATAGATATTAAATTTCCACCCATTGTTCCCTCCTTTGTTCTCCTCTATTTTTAACTGTAACCCAGAGGTTTTTGGTAGCCGTTTTCCTGGATATAATTACATACGCAACCTGATGATGAGGGATGTCTAATAGAAGTTCTAATACCCAACCTTCCCACCATCCCATCCTTTCCCGATAATGGAAAGATGAAGAGATGGAGATATGTACTCTTAGAATCCTGCAAACACTTGTGACTAGAGGCAGTGACAACTAGTGAGGTTAGACTAGGTGACTCATTCTGTCCTCTTTGGATCAGTCAGTTATATTTGGTATGTCTAGACTTGTTCTTTTCCATTATGCACTTTCAAATAGATGGATACTGATCTGTTTGAGAACTCACCAGACAAAGGAATAACTGCTGATTCAGTTGTTCTTATACTGTGACCTAGAAGCCTGTGTTATGGAGTCATCACAGTCTGTATATTTAAATCATTACAGTCTGTAATTTTGTTTAACCTTTTCAATTTTAGGGAAAAATAGACGAAATAAAAAAGTTTCAATGACCTGGTTGCATAAGTGTGCACAGCCTTTTATAACGGGGTGTGTGGCTGCGTTAATAATCAGCTAGTCACATTCAGTCTCACGTTTAAAAGCAATTATCACACACCTGTCATAAATTAAATTATTTCGATTAACCCTTAAAAAAGTTGTTTCTGTAGGATTTTGCAAGAAAGAGTGAGGAAAATATTGCAATTGTTTTAGTGATTGTTTTTCACTTAATTGTTATACTTTGTAATTTCACATTGAGGGTGTAAAAAGTTCTGTCATGATTTAATGATTTATCTTGGGTTCATTTTTTATTTCACAAAAACCTGCCATTTTGACAGGGGTGTATAGACTTTTTATACCCATAGTGTAAAAATCTCCCCTTATCATCTTTGCTGGACAATTTGTATCTGAACTTCTATGTAAAATTACTTTTTTTTATTCCAATATCATGCACTGAGCATGATACATGAGCTGCGTTTGCACAACAGATATTTGAATAAACCGCTGACATTGGCTTGCAGGTCAGCTAGGTTCCTGTTTGTGTACTTTGTGAAATTCCATCAGCAGTTCTTTTTGGAGAGCGCACAGTCATCACATTGCAATGGCAATGTAACTCTGTGTCCCTGTCTTCCCCTTCCTGTTGGCTCCAGTGGGCATTACCTGGACATGTCGAATGGGGGACAGCCATCTCTCTTGAGTTTCCAAACTTCATCCATAGAATCAGAGAGTGATTTACTTGTCCTTTGAGCAACAAAAGAAGAACAAAATCTGTGTAAAGCCATAAAGACCCTCTTTCACCCTCTTGCAAGAGGAGCTAGGCCTCCTGGGTATTGGAGTCCAGGAGGTGTTTCAGAATCAGACAGTAGTTCTATTGTTTGGTTTTATTCCTTAACACAGCCAGATGTCATTCGCAAACCGCACATTATTTATTCTGACCGTGAGATCTACATGCTCTGCAAACTCTTCCATGGACACATTGGAACATCACAGTGACTCTCTGATTTAATACTACCGATTAACATAAATAAACTAAATAAAAAAAACAGGTACTTTTCCATTCCTCATATCTGCTGACTCTTGTCTCTGACAAGACAATAACCAACACTTCTTCCAGAATTACTTAGTATATCCTCGTCTAAGATATTAATATATTTATGCTCCCCTATGATGAATGATATCACGTTCGTTTTTGAAAAGGATGCATTTTCATTCCCCTTTTCACCTTTGGCAGGTGTTCCCTGAATTTCAAGGTCCTATTTTAGTTTCTGTTTATCCTGTGTTCAACTTAGTGACTGCTTTTTCTCGATCAGTTTTGCCTTTTGACACTGAGAGAATTATCAGTATTTTCTGAGACTAGATGCAGGATTCCCATTTCTTTCCAAGTTCCAGTTATGTACTTACTGCTTAATGTTACACTAAATTGATTTCAGTACTTTAACTCTAAAACTTTAAAAATGTGCTTCAAACTGCGATTTAGGAGTTGAGGGAGCTCTGCTTCATTCATGGAAACCCACAAAGTGGTAACGATACACATTTATTTGTCATTTATTAGTTGGTTACACCCATACAGGGTGTGTGTGTGTGTGTGTGTGTGTGTCAGCCATAACATTAAAACCAACTACCAAATATTGTGTAGGTCCCCCTTGTGCTGCCAAAACAGCTCTGGCCTGTCAAGGCATGGACTCCACAAGACCTAAGCTGTGGTATTTGACACCAAGACATTAGCAGCAGACTCCTGTAGTAGCGAGGTGGAGCCTCCATGGATCAGACTTGTTTTTCCAGCACATCTCACAAATGCTCAGTTGGAGTGAGATCTGGAATTTGAAGGCCAAGTCAACACTTGAACTCTGTCATGTTCTTCAAACCATTCTTGAACAATTTTTGCAGTGTGACCGGGCACAATATCCTGATGAAAGAGTCCACTGCCATGAAGGGGTGTACTGGGTCTGCAACACTGTTTAGGTAGGTATGCATCAAAGTATTATCCACATGAATTCCAGGGCCCAAGGTTTCCCTGCAGAACATTGCCCACAGCACCACACTTCTCATCTAGCTTGCCTGCTTCACATAGTGCATCCCGGTGCCATCTCTTCCACAGGTAAGCAATGCACATGCACCTGGCCGTCCACATGATTCTCACGTGCCCATTGTAGGTACTTTCGGTGGTGTACAGCGATTAGCATGGACACTGAACACTCTGTGGCAATGCAACCCCATACATAACCAGCTGTGATGCAACTGTTCTGACACCTTTCTATCATAGCTAACATTACCTTTTTCAGCTATTTATGCTATAGTAGCTCTTCTGTGGATCGGACCAGACAGCTAGCCTTTGCTCCCTTGAGCCTTGGGCACCCATGACTTTGTTGTCGTTTCACGGGTTGTCCTTCCTTGGACCACTTTTGGTAGGTACTAGCCACTGCATCACAGGAACGCCCCACAAGACCCATTGTTTTGGAGATGCTCTGACACAGTCATCTTGCCTGCACAATTTGGTCTTGGTCAAATTCGTTCAGATCCTCACGCTTGGCCATTTTTCTGACTTCTAACACATCAACTTCAAGAACTGACTGTTCACCTGCTGCCTAATATATCCCACCCCATGACAGGTGCCATTCTACCAAGATAATCAATGTTATACACTTGACCTGTCAGTGGTTTTAATGTTATGGCTGATCGGTGTATATGTATTTAAGACTACTGATCTCAAAGGTTCAAATCCTGGCTCCACCATGACCCAAACCAGGATAACTCATGAATTAATTTTCAAGATCTGTTTCCATGTTAAGGATTTATTTTAGATAACAGTTGGGTGGCCAGACCTTTTCACTCGCTTGTTTGTCAGTTATGTCATGATAATGGTAACAGAATATCTTCTGTTTTTCTGTCAGATATACATGATACTGAAAAGACTCTGAGCATTTTGCTTTAATTATCAGTTAATAATTGCCTTGAAGAAATACATTTCATGGTTTTAAACTAAAAATATTTCTCTTTAAAACTATTACATCATTATAATCACTGTCATGCTATGCTATCATTTACATTTCCATCAAACAATACTCTACCCATACGCCAAAGGTGTATACACAAAGTAAAGGATTTTCACTCGATTAATTAATACAATTCAAGATGTTTACATACTGAAAATATACATTTATAGGTATATATACTGTATGTAACCATAAACAACATAACCATAAAATAGCTACAAAATACATGTATACAGCTTGGAGTGTGTAATTGTGAATACATTTTGTAGGTAAACCTAAATGAATTAACCTAATAATGGCTGCATTATTGCCTTATATTATATATGCTCTCATATATGCTCAGTCTGAAAGGAATCACTGAGTTTGATCTTTGGTCTGCTGTATCCACTAGTGTGTTGGGTCACTCAAGAGTGTTTTTATCACGGACAAGCATTCCACTCCTTCACTCAGCAGATAGTGTAGCTGTGGTGGAATGTGTGGCTCGCAGCTGGAGCGGTGTGTGTTTTCTCACACACAGCACACAGGGCTGGGGTGAAACCAGGGACACATGGGCCTAATCTGTTATTTGCCACCTGCCTGTCCTACTCACGCAGTCCTTCACTGTTTTGTTTGTATTTCTATCCACTCTTTGCATTTACAGAGCATAAATGCTGCCTTTTCCTGGACATGTATGGTGGCTTTGAAATGAGATATGTAACCTTTCTTATAATTTACCTCATTTAGCCTGATCATGCAGCAAATTCTATAAACGCTTAAAGTTGTTGAGTTATACAACCAATAGATATAATGTGTCATTATGTCGACTCAGAAGTTTGGAAACATTTCAAGCACAGTATGAGCATAGCTGTGTAGGCTTTTGTTTTTTTTTTTTGTTTGTTTTTTTTGGGGGGGTTATAGTACCTTCAAGTCTTTATAATAGAGTTTTATTTTTTCAGGCGACTGGAATAAAAGACATTAAAAGACTATGTCATGGCTAGTCTACAGCTTTTCCCACAGCTGGGTGGAGGGAAAACACAAGGATTATTATGATGGAGACACATCTATGTTGGGTAATTTGGCAGTCGCAGGCCGCCTACACTGATACTTTATTACTCATTGAGAAAGCATAGTGAAAAAAGTCTGCTGTCTCACTAACACTCACTAAATAAATGAAGTGCATTACTGTGTCTTAAGTATACATCTAAGTATTGCATTACAACATATTCCCAACTTCAGTGGATTAGTTTGATTTGGTTGTTTTAGTTTAAGTATGTGGGTTCATGATGAAGTTCTTCACAGCACCATCCATCCATCTTCTACCGCTTACTCCTTTTCAGGGTTGCGGGAGGAACCTGGAGCCTCTCCCAGCGAGCATCGGGCACAAGGCGGGGTACACCCTGGACAGGGTGCCAGTCCATCGCAGGGCCTTCACAGTACCTTTTTCCTTTAAAAGGATTAGTTTTATAAGGTCAGTAGTGTGGTTAGAACCAAATGAGCAATATACTCCTAGAAAAATGCTCAACATGCATATATGCATTACACAAGGATATAAATGATATCCAGGATAGTAATAGGAAGAATAGGAATCACTTCCAGATATCATATCACATATTCTATCAATGATAAAATTATACTATACGGCCAAAAGTGTCTGGATGTCCCATTCCAGATTCAGGCCCCATTTGCTGTTATAATGACCACCACTCATCTAGGAAGGCTTTCCACTTTTTTTTTTTAGCATGGTTGTGGGGATTTGTGCCCATTCAGCCACAAGAGCAGTGGTGAGGTCAGTCACTGATGTTGGGTGAGGAGACCTGTGGCGTAGTCCAAATTCCTATCCTATTCATCCCAAAGGTGTTCAGTGGGGTTGAGGTCAGGGTTTTGTTCAGGTCACTCAAGTACTTCCTCTCTCCAACCTTGGAAAACCATGTCTTTATATACCTTGCTTTGTGCACACAGGTGTATTGCCATACTAGGAAAAGCGTGGGCCTCTTAATTCCAGTGAGGGGAAATTGTAATGTTAAAGCATTTGTGGCACTTTGTGGCAACAGTTTGGGGAGGATGGTCTGGTGTCTACAAACTTTTGATCATGTAGTGCACCTAACACTTTTGACATTGTTTGTTTTGTTTTTTTTTTTTACAAAACTGTAGCTATAGAGGTTAGATTTAGGTGGAGTAGAGCAAAAATTAGCTGCATAAATAATTATGTCAAAAGGTCCTCACAAGAACAGTAAGGTGTGTGTGTGTGTGTGTGTGTGTGTGTGTGTGTGTGTGTGAGCGCGCAAGTGTTAACTGCCTACCGCTTGACGTTTTGAATGTAGTGTGCCTTTAAATAAAAAATAAATAAATAAATAAAATAAAAAACAAAGCGCTCGAGAGTTTTCGGTTACATTCAATATAAAAAGTTATAAAGCGCGTGCTCGCATCTGCTTGCCTACTGTCTTTTGTGAGAAACTGAATGCACTCTAGTATAATTAAATGAGACATATATAATGGGGTTTAAACCTCACAGGAGTCTGAAGCGAGGCTCTCGGGGTGTGAAAGAGGTCCGAGCTGATCTCACACACACTCACTTGACTGTGGTGAAAAGCGGACAGCATCCTGCCCGAGTGCTTCAGTTCAGATGAACAGGAGGACTGAACACACTCACTCCGGCTCCACACCTTTCACACTGAACACACACTCTCTCTCTCTACTCGGGTTCGTCTTTTCCTTAATATAAACGTCTGTCACGAGGATTATCTTTGAACTTTTTCGGCTTTTCCCCCACGCGGATGACTTTTTTTCTCTCTCTCTCTTCCTACAGTGAGTGGATACAAACAGTACAGTTTGTACTCAGACTTTGGTGAGTTCGCGTTTGTGCCTTTTTCACTTTTCACCATGGACAAAGGGAGAATTTTGAAGTGACTTCTTCACTCACAACACTTAAGGAAAACTTTGAGTTTACTTTGTATTTACTTTCGCTGTAGCGTTCGAAAGCAGTGGACATGGATAAATACGAGGATTTGGGGCTCGAAGCGAGCAAATTCATCGAGGACCTGAATATGTACGAGGCGTCCAAGGACGGACTGTTCCGCATGAAGAGGGACGCAGGAAATAACCCGGACTTTGAGGAGACCAGGAAGGTGTTCGCCACCAAAATGACCAAAATCCACATGCAGAAGCATCAAGAAGAGATGGCGAGAAACACCCCTCCTGAAAGGTTAAACGGTGGACTTGTCAAAGGAGCAGATGGCACGTTTTACACCAAAGACAGGCCACCTCTCAGTAGCTCCAGACATGAAGCTGCATCTAAGCCACCCATTCTCTCAGGACCGAGCACATGTTATGAAGGACATAAGCATCATCCATCCAGCCCACATGATGCCAGGGTTTTTAGCTATGCAAGCAATCATGACCTCTTGCGCTCATGCCATAATCCATCAGTGGAACTTGGAAACCCTCATCATCAAACTACGCCTTTTCCTACCAGTCCATCTGGTACTTGGGCATCTAAGAACAATCCTCAATGCCAGGCGTCATCACCTACACTTAGCCTGAGTTCAAGCGCACCTGGGTCTAACCGTGGAGCAACTCCTCCTCTTCGTCAGACCTCACCATGCCAAACTTTAACATCCACTGGGAAGCCTGATTGGTTCCCACCATCAGACACAGATGCTCATGGAGAACCAGACTCTCACCACAAGTCTTCACCTTATGTTAGCCCTATTCATCACTCTGAACCCATCATGCCTCAGAAACCCTATGGAGACCCACGCCATAACGGGATTCCTCAAAGCACTGGGACGTGCTCTGCAGTCCAGCTGTCCCCGATAGCACAAAGCCAACCAGAAACACCTCAGCCTAAAGGTCAAGTCCAGTGCCACACTCGAGGACATAGTGGTCCTACTGTTTCAGACAACTTGGTGAACTCTACTACAGAGCCAGCCCAGAGTGATGCCCACAGCCCCCCTCAGGCGCTCAAACTGCCATGCCACACTCTCCATATACAGCCCGAGCCTGGGCCGTCTGCAGCTGAAATAAAATTAGAAGCTCTCACTGAACGCCTGGAAAAGGAGATGGATGCCCAACCTAAGGCTGACTACTTCGGTAAGGCAGACGTGATCACTCCCAGTGTCGTCGTCGCCCCCCCCCCCACTAATCTTTTTCTCATCTGTAATTTTGCTGAACCGTATTTAACAGCCCTCTGATTGAAAAACAAGCTGTCTATTCCACTTGACCTTCACAGTGTGTATGTGAGAGAGTAAGTGTGAGTGAAGCAGGGTGGAGTGAGGCCAAGTTGTGTGATATAGTCAAGCATGTGTCTAAATGATGCATTGTTGCTCCCTATTGCTTGTATGTCTCCAGCCCAAGGGATTTCAGTTACATTCTAGTGTTAATCATTTGGTTTTCTTTCTTTCTTTTCTTTTCTCCATTTCATCGGCCATCAGCTTGTCCTAAAGTCTCTGGACTAAACCTTTAGCCTGGGGGAAATGCCGCAGCTTTAATAATTCTAGTTCAAAGCTTCACATCTTCATAACAAGTTGGATCATTTGTCTGCGTTTCATTTCTGCATATGTTGCACCTGAAATATATGTTGCTTTTATATATTTGGGCAATATATGTTGAATTATAGACATTAATAAAGATGTTAACACAATTTTCCCCAGTAAACCTACCATTACAGAGCTATTACAAAGTACACAGAATTGGTCAGACATGTGGTGAAGCAGTTAAAGGCAACATGACTTCACAGATCTGACCACAAGATGACAAATTTAGTTACATGAAACTGCACATCAGCGTTAGCAAAATCTGGTTTGTGAATATCAGTGTTTCCGTTTTGTATGCACTCCTGATGTCTGTGCTTCCTGTTATGAAATCTTTCCTGTATTTCAGGATTTCAGACTTTGCCCATTTCTGCATTTAGCTGCTTAGCACAGTAATTTTTTTGTCCTTGACCTTGTATTATTTATAAAGAAGATTTTATTCGAACCATCCTAATGTGATGATGTGAAGTTTACAGGATCATTACAGCAGAATTATTTAGGGATCATTTAAGAGGATATGCAGAGTTGAAGGCTGATGTGTGTATTTAGTTCATAATCCTGATTGAGGAGTCATCAAGTAAAATAGTAACAGATGCATATATCTAAGCATATATGCTGACTTAAAGTGCACCTCTTATGGTTTTCCAAATATTACCTTTCATGTAGTGTTTTATAGAGCTGCTTGTGAATGTAAAAACTCTGCAAAGTTTATAAAAAAGAAAGTGCAATCAAAACAATGAAGAGATTCTGAACAGCTGAAACGAGTCGTTAGTAATTCCAGACTTACTTCCTGTACAAACCTACAGAGGTTTGTAACAAAAAGCCCCACCTCTGGTTTTCATCGGCTGCTCAGACTGAGCTGAAACTCCTTATGGTACTGGGTGTTTCCTTTTTGAAAAGCGCTAACAGCGGTAGACCAATCACAACAGACTAGGACATCTGACCAATCAGAGCAGAGTAATGCTCTCTGAAAGGAGGAGTTTAGAACGAATCCTTTAGAACGGATCATTTAACGAGTTGTTTGTGACAGTGGGAGGTTGGGGGACGGGGATAATTCTGCAATTTAAATTATGAGCACATTAAAGTGTTTTTTGACCTTGGATGAATGTAAATCTGTTGTATGACACCTTTAAAAGAAAATTAGGCACGTTCCAAAACCATAATAGGTGCACTTTAAATTCTTTGAGTATTTCTCGGGGCGAGGCAGCCCTACAAACTAGCAATAAATCCAGATGTAAGAAAAATTTATTCATTCATTTGTTTGTTCATCGTCAGTAACCAGTTTATCCTGGTAAGGGTCGCAGTGGATCTAGAGCCAGTCCTTGTAACACTGGGCTCAATGTGGGAGAATTCAGCCTAGATAGAATGCCAATTTCAGAAGAAAAAAAAAAGTTTTGTGTAATGTTAGAGGTGCTTCCAAAAACATAATCTTTGAATCTTTTTATAAAGCTTTTTTCGATAATTATTTAGAGATTATTTAAGAGGATATGCAGATCTGATGGCTGATATGTGACTTTAGTCCATAATCCTGATTGTCAGGAGTCCTCAAGTACAAGAGTAGCATATACGCCAACTTAAATTGTATGAGTGGTTTTCAGGTTGAATCAGTATCACAGCAAAACAGCCAACACTGTCAACCAGCCTGGCCGATTGTTTACACATATACATGCAACCATTAAGTGATAGCAGATTTTGGTGTGACTAAGTGAAAGAACAGTACATTCAGGATGATGTGTTGCGTGGGACTGACTGCCTGTCCTCATTCAGGTCTCGTCCTTACACTCCAAACTGTGGCTCATTCTCTGACTCACTCTGTCAGGCCACAAAATGGTCTGAGTGACGAATGGAGAGCTTGGCCTTATTGATGCCTAAGCATATTTAAAAACTCGGTCTTGCTGTTCATGGCTCTGTCTTTTTCCAGTGAAGAGTGGGTGAGAGTTGACATCACTGTGTCTATTCTCAGTCTTTGTTCCTGTGGTCAGTGACAACAGGTCATTTGCTTTGTATTTCAGTCTTGAAACACATGAAACCATCTCATTTCTTCTCTACTACAGGAAGAACATGGACAAAAATAGCATATTCCCATACAATATTAATACAAAATGAAAACTAATTTAGAGGACGTGCTGTGTCATAGTTAAAGATTCATTTGCATTCACAGGAAAAACCCACAGGAAAATGATATGAACCCTCAGAGATATTAAGAATAATACTAGTACACAATAAATCTTTTGAAAGCCTCCGTATTATAAAGTCTGACATTGTCTTAGCAATGTACACAATACAAAATGTACAGCTCTACAAACTAGCAAGAAATCCAGATGTAAGAAAAATTAATTCATCCGTTTTTCATTGTCGGTAACCAATGTATCCTGGTCAGGGTCACAGTGGATCCCGAGCCAGTCCTAGTAACACTGGGCTCAAGGTGTGAGAATTCAGCCTAAATTGGATGCTAGTTTCACCGAAAAATGTGTAGTGTAATGTTAGAGGTGCCTCCAAAAACATCATCTTTGTTTCTTTTCTCGGCTATGAGAGCTTACTTGTATTTTTTTATTATTTTTTTTATTTTTTGCCATACATGCAGCATTGAGCTCACAGTCAAGGCATTGAGTAAAGGTTCTGGGAAAATGATCTTGCAGCCAAACTACTGCACCGGGGGGATGTTGAGGAATGTCTGCAAAAGCAGTTGTAGTATTTTTTAAAAGAGGGTTTGGGCCAGAGCCAGGAGATGATGATGATAAATAGGGAAGCGCTACAATGTAGTCCAAGTGTCAGTGGCTCAGTAGTTGAGATCCAAATGGAGGAGACCTTCTCTGTCTAGACATTTAAGCACAACTTGTGTGTATCAGGCTTTTTTTTTTCAAACAGATGATCAGGCATGATGTGAGACAGAGCAGGAATAGAAAGGAGCAAACAGGCCAGTAGACTTTATCTTCATTTTCTATATTAGTTGATATCTTCTCTCTTACACTAATCTATCATTACTAGATTCCATAAACAACAACATTCCCCTACAGATGCCTAGAGAGGTGCAATAACTGGTCGTTTTACGATAATAACTTAGGCCTGGGTCTTTTTGTGTTTTTGACACATTCCATAGGATACATCCTAAAACTTTTCCTAGGCACAAAAAGCAGGGAAAAAACAGTGTATTAGGCAGAATTCCTTTTACAGTTGTCAATAGCTACAGGATCGTGTATGTACACAGACATTAGCCTGTCTCCTCCAATAAATAATCGTAAATGGTTATTAACATTATATTTATTCAAGATTGACTGTGTGGTAAGTCAGACGATGCAATATCTTTGCTGTGATCTCTTCAGTGCTGTTCCATTTCACTACTCTCAGGGTGGCTCTCAGAAAAAGAAATTCAAAGAAGGTGGCTCTCAAAAATAGAAATTTGAAGAGGATGGCTCTAAATGAAATTTGAAGAGGGTGGCATATAACTGAGTCATCATGAGTCAAAAATTTCTCTGAGTCCTTAAACACATGCCCCTTCCTTAGCTTGTCATTTCCTAAAAGTATCATTGAGTCCATTCAGTTGTTCTGCAGCAATATTTATAGACTAAAGCATCCTTATTTATTACAAGTTTATTGCAAAGACCTCTGTGTATAAATACGGGTGAGGAATTTTACCTGCATCAACAATGGAGTCACAAATTACATGCATGCTCAAGGATATGATTCATGGTACATACATGGGAGATGGTGTGTGCACTTACTACTGCTGTGTTCAGAAGGCCCCAGGAAAGTGAGAATGTGCATGGAGTCTAATCACTTCCCCCTCTGTAGAGCGGGACATGGACTGAGAGCTTCCTCTTGGTGTGGGATTTGATGCTGTATTACACATTCTCGAAAATTTTTGTTTTGACATAACTGGGTGTGGCATGAAAATCCATGTTGAATCAGTCTCACATCAACTTGAACCTCAGTTCTTAATGTTTGAAAAAAAATGGTTATTATTGATAAATTTCACTGGGAATCCTATAAATATATATTGGCCTTGAGTTCACTTCTTTGGAATTCAGCTACTGAAAAGTTGGATTAAAATATTAAAGCAAGGTTTTGTATGTATTTTAACACTAATTTACTTTACGGAAGTTCAGAGAAAAAAAGCATTTTGTTTTCAAGCAACATAAATTCAAGTTGTGAAGAATCTGATTTAAACACCATATAAATAATCCTTGTTGGATTTTTTTTTTTTAATAAAATGTATAAAAAGATTCTAACCCCACATGATGAATTTATAAATGCTTTAGACCCCCCCCCCACACACACACAACAAAAATTCTCACAATTGCTTAAAGAGTCAGAACTACACCTTATTTCAGTATCAGTTCTGTATTTCTGTGTAATATTAGAAACCATTGTAGTTATTTTTGCCTTTGTGGTGTTTCTGTATGGAAAATGTTGTGTTTAAGGCGAGTAACATGATTGTGGTAGTGTCCTCTTGTAGAGCTTAACACTTCAGGGGTGGTTTGTTTGGAGTGGGCTGAGAGGGTGTAGGCAGAGCTTAATGCGTGATGTTTGAACCCCAAGAGGACAGAGGCTTCTTTGTGGGTGTTTCGACCAGCCTGTCCCTGACGTTCCTCCCTACCTTGGAGGAGAAATCGCTCCGGGTAATGCTGTTAGCTCAGTGTGATGCTGACCATCATGCCATTCCTCATCTGCTCTCCAAAACTGTGAGGCCTAGCCCATGTCTGCATGTTTAACAAAGACCACTGTGTGTAGGGGTTTTCTTTTTTTGGCATTTCATCAGCAGTGCTGTGGATCTTGTGATCATGTAATTTAGTTGAACTTTCTTTGTGTTCAAAAACACATTTTGGTAATACTGTTTAATGTTGGGAAATTTAGCTGGGAGGTAGATGAATGTGTTATGGCAACTTATATTTATTTATTTTTATTTTTTTTGCATCATCAAGTATGCAAGGTGGAGCCAAATTGTATGGAATAGCATATTCATCAGAAGTTTTCTCTTTGTCTGATGGGTTGTAACCAAGATGATTGTCACATTTAAGCTGTCTGCATCATGCACTTCTACTGTCAACAGTTGGCTGTGAAATGAAAGGAGGTTAACAGTAGTGCATTATCAAGGGCTCTTTGCTCTTTAGCATGGTTTGGCACGCACACTAAATGAGAGTGATTATTGTGACAGGGCCATAATTGTATTGTTGCTCCACACTGAAGACCGAACTGGTAAAAGAGGGGCAGTAATAAGATGGCAGGGAAATAACTGTAATCAGGGCCACATCACAGTATGCCAGCTCTAGCAATAATCAACATAATAGGAAACATGACACAAGTCTTTAACACTGTCCTCATTTCATTTATTATGGTTCAAAGTGACTCTGCGATTTCACCTCTCTCCCTTTACCCTTCTTCAGTGATTCTATCTATTCTATTTGTTATACCCTTTGTAATAATTCTTCTCACATTCATATAGCGAGCGTGTGTGGGTATGTGTGTGTGTATCATGTTCGGCAGTGATCTGTGGGTACCCTTCAGCATCTGATTATGCTGATCATGTGGTAGAATTCTTGGCATGTGTGCCAACTTAAACAAGTAAAGCATACTGTGCTTCTCATTGTTGTTTTTCATCTTATTTGTTTATTCAACAGGCAGTTTCATGCCCAATGTCATATATCATGTTATGAAATGAATTGATTTCTTTGTGCAAATATATTGCGAATATTTATGGGAAAAGTTCTTTTTGCACTGGTGGGGAGGGGAATGTGGCTGCACCTCAGAATTAGCCTGGAGTTAAGTGAAAACGCCCAATGACACACCATCAGCATGCAGAGATCCAGCACCAGCCGAGTGAGGTTTGTTTGCTGTGGTGCCAATATGGGATCGAACCCATAACCCACAGTGGTACCACTCTGACACACTTACCACTGTGTTGGTTACTGCATGTAATTATAATGGTGGCATTGATATGGTTGCATTGTGGATTGTTTTTTTTTTGCAGGCAGTTGTGTGAAATGCAGTAAGCCTGTGTATGGAGCCTGTCAGGCTTGCCAGGCCATGGGTAGCCTCTACCACGACAGCTGCTTCACCTGCAGTGCCTGCAGTAAGTATCTCATCTCATACACATCTCTCAAACGCTCTCTTGCTTTCTCATATTTATATTAACTATGGTCTCTTCCTCATCTATTGTTCATTTTAAGTCCAGAATATCAATATGGTTTACCAAATAGAATGCATTAATGCTTAACTTTAGATCTAAATAATTATTACACATCCTGAAAAGAATATTGTGTGAATTAAAAACTCCTTATAGAGTTATAAATGGTAAATGGTCTGCACTTTTATAGTGCTTTTTTAACCTTAGTGGTTCTACAAAACATCTACACTGTGTCTCATCCACACACACCAATGGTAGCAGAGCTGCCATGCAAGTTGCTAGCTTGCCATCGGGAGCAACTTGGGGTTCAGTGTTTTACCCAAGGATGTAGAGTTATGTGGGCCGGGAATCGAACCACCAACCCTATGATTAGTGGGCAACCCGCTCAACCACCTGAGCCACAGCCAACCAATAGGGTTGTTGTAGAATTTATAGGCAATACAAGCAATTTCATAGTCTATGCAGCCAAAGTATCTTAAATATGACTTGCATAATGTACTCTGATGTTTTTTTCCTGGTAGGAACATCAGACAGCAAGACATTACAATAGTCCAATCTAGAGGAGTAGCATAGTGTCTAATTTTGGAAATGTTTATTTATTGATGCATATTGAAATCCATTTGTCCTTAATCATAAGAAGAGTAGGCATACAGGCACAGAGATTTATTGAGCCTAAGCACTACAGTACAACCGATAGAAAGCGTAGTGAAGTGCTATTGAGACTAAGAAAAGAGACACTGTTTTTGAGACACTTGGTTTATGAGCAGCACTTTAAAACTAGAGCAAAGGAATAACACTAGTGCATGTAGCTGCTAGAGCTGTAACTTGGATACGAAACACATTCAAAACATTATTTCATGTCTGCTCAGCTGAGTAGAGAAGAAGAGTCAGCTGTCTGTGAAAATGAAAGACAGCGGCAGCCAAGTTGGCAAAATAGGTGCCTGGGTTTGGATATTTTTCTGGATCTGCATGCATGTTAAGTGCATTTTGCATTTAGTGAGTTAACAGTATTTGTATTTTAATGCATTTCCATTGGTGAATTACTCAACCAGGTAATGTTCATCCATCGTATTCTGTGTAAAACACCCATCTGTTATTTTCACCAGGTGCTACCTATCTTGGCCTTGTGTGAGTGTGGTGAACTGGTTGCGCTAGCTTATTTGGTTTCAGGGTGTGTCTCCTTTTAAGTAACGCCAAGAAGATGTAAAGAAAAGTCTGAATGGATTTACACTGTGCAACGGAAAGATCACACCGTATATCCTGTGGGGGTGTGCTGAATGCAGCATTTTTTACATTTTTACTGCAGGAGGAGAAAAGGAAGTGTAGTTTAGTGGTTTTATACAGTTAAATGTAATTTCCCTTCAATTACTTGCATGTTATTTGAATAATTTTCCCTGGAAACATTATAAAGGTATTTTAGAGTAACGGTATTAATATGGAAAGATTGGTTGGCAGTAGATCGAATATAAATTTAAATATGGTGTATGGATTTCTATAAAGCTGTTTTGTAACTTTAGCCGTTTCTCAATATGCGTTCTTCTGCAAGCTTGTGTCCTTGTTTCCTAATTCTACATCATCATCCACCGTCGAGTTCAACTCCATTACTCAAGAACACAAGTACCAGAGATGCATGAAATGTGCTGGGACGGTCCACACTGCAACAGGTAGATCGTAGCACATCTCAGTTCTCACAAAGATGTGTTTTATGTCCTCCTGTCCTTCTGAATTTGTTCTTCAAAGGTAGCCTGGCAAGTCTGTTCTTCATTCTCTTTGAGTTGAGAAACTGCCAATGTCCATTGTTAAAAGCACTATGTATACAAAATTGTATTGAATAGGTAGTCAAAATTGCGTATTTATGCTATCACTGCCCCTACTACTGTCCAGCATCCACCCAGAAGGCAATAACTTGTTATAGATAATGCTGTGATCTTAATTACTACATTTTTAACCCCCCCCTTCCGAAAATTTACTGGTGTTGCTAATGGCTACATCACCGGCAGCCGTTGAAGGGGTATCAGGCTTAAACTCCGTGTTGGCTGCATTGTGTGTGGGCTCAGAGTTCATGCTGTGAGGTGGCGTGTGGCCAGGTGCTGCTGGAGCTGATGATTCCAAACAGCAGACATATGTTTGTGTTCAGGCAGCATACGTGCCTCTAAACCAATTTCATCAACCCACACCTCCTATTTAGGCTTAGCACTCACACATGCACATCAGTGCCCAACTCCTGAAAGGAAAACTTGCTGAGGCATTCCTAAGCTTCTCATCTGCATGACTGGCGCTCTGGTACAGATAAATCCTCTACTTACAATTTCTTCCCTAATTATTCGGGCAGTCAAGGGGGGAGAGTCTGTTAATGGGTGCTGGTAGCTATTACCATATGCCATAAGCAAAGACATTCCACAGGTTTCTGGGCCCTGTGCAAACGCAGTCTCTGTTGAAGCACTTTGCATGTTTTGAAAAATCCAAACATTTTTGTCCTAACCCCTTGCAGGCTCCTTTTAGTTCTTTCTTGGATTGCCTGTTCTACCTCATCTGTAACACACTGTAACTGAGAATCAGCTCTTTGTGCTTTTGGAGATCTATCTGTGTTTGAGTCAACCTGACGTCTACCAATGTTTATGAGGTTGTGTTTAGTTGCTGTGTGTTATCCCATTAACAAAGGGGCCTTGATGGATAAGAGTGCAGCCTGAAAGCAGGGTCTCTGATCCTTGGGTGGGATGAGCAGATGGATATCAGTGTTGTGTCAGCTGGAGGGGCTGTGAGAGTGAAGCCTGGACAATGATGGGAGAGGAAAGAAGGGTGTCTGATCTCCTAGGAGTGTTGTGTATGCCTATCCTTGGAGTCATTGGACAGTGCATTCAGAAAGCATTCAGACCACTTTATTTTTCCCGCAGCCTTATAAAGTGGATTCAGTGTGTGCTTCAACCTGCAAAATATGTTCCATAATAATAATTTTTTTAATGTCTATGGGTTTATTCAGTTGATTGGACATTTCAAAAGGCGCATTTGTCTTTATAAAGCCGCTCAGCTGACACTACATTTTTGCCGATTGATGAAAAAAATTATTATAAGTTGTAAAATTAGGAAAAGGTGCCAAGGTCTGAATAATATTTGAATGCACCACATATGAAAACACCGTATACCTGTCAGCAGGTATAAGAAAATAACCATTAGACTTATCTTTTATTTATTTATTTATTTATTTTTCCAATCCACATACTACTAGTAAAAAAAAACCTGGAAAAACTTTGAATTCAAATGGAGTTTCAGGTGTCCACATTTATAAATATCACAAATTAGTAGTTTACACTACATCAGTAATATATGCTTTAATGGTGAGTGTATTAAAACCCTGGAAATGAATAACACATAGTGTCACATTGGTAAGTTTCCAAAGATACAAATTACCATGAACCAAAGCTGTAGTACTTGTGTGTCTTGTGGTATACAGTATAAAGAACTTTAATGTTTTATGAACAGGAGAAAATTTGTCAACTATTTATCCTTTGAAGTCTTATGTAATGTGGGCTGGTGATGCTAGATGGATTATGTTAGTCATGTTATGTCTTACTTTATGAAATGTCTAGTGCCTTGAAACTCCTTTCAGCGATTTTCGACAGTACCATAAACTCACAATTATTGCTACAGCAAAGTCTGTATCAGTGACTCTTCTGTAGCATGAATATTAGCTTTATGGTCTTATATCGGATCTAGAAATAGTATATTGGCAACACAATGGCTCTTAAAAGAGGAAAGCAGAAAGAGAATCAATAGAAAATCTCTCACAAAGCCATCAATACCAGTGAACAGAGATGGCCTTCTGAAAGATTATTTTCTTCCCTTTCCTCCACAAAAAAAAAAAAAAAAAAAAAAAAAAAATTTTTTTTTAATTTTTTTTTTTTTTTTTTTTTTCTTTTTAATTTGTAAACAAGTATAGGTCTGAGGCACTGAGAGAGATAGTAAGTCAAGGGCTTCTGTTTTCCCACCTGTGGTGCCTTATCACATCTCAATTTTCCATTTCCTTTATCTGATGTTCCTTTACTTTATTGGCTATTTTTATGGGTTTGACTGTTAGACTTTCAGCTGTTGGCAGCTGTTTCACCAGCAGTTTGTTGGAGAGAACAGGGTGGCGATTGTTTGAACACTCAGAGGAGGGCTGTCTTGATCCTGGTTAAAGCTCAACCCTTCAGTGTGAGATGTATTTGTTATTCAGGCCTGAACACCAAGTAACATGATTCCTGCAGTTTCTCTTTGAACTCCTTCTCATATATAGTAAATGATTATATTGATATAGCTGTTATGTATTTATACGTAGTACACCAACTAGAAATGAATAAAAAATATGTAACATTATAGACAGGTGACAAAAAAGTAAAGAAAAAACAAGCAAGCAAAAAAACAGAAAGTATCTTAGTATCTGTATCTATCACCCTTGGTGTATATGGACTGGGAAGGTTTGGTTTAGCAGTCTTTCATTTTTTTTTTCCATCTGTATTAACATTTCCACAGAAGGTTTTTGTTTTTCAGCTTTTGAGGGAAAAAGAATCTGGGGTGGGGGTGGATATGGAACAGGGTTGTATGGAATTTATGTTTTGAGAAAGCAGCCCCAGTCACCAGGACTCATCAGCAATGAAAAAATTTTGTGTTCTATGAATCAGTGCATGAAGCTCTGATTTGTTAAGCCCAATAAGTTTTATAACAGATATTTTCCATACAGTGTCAGACTATTATGATTATTTACGCAATGGCAACCCTGAATACAACATAATATGAATATCATACACAGTATTTATCCATAGGAATTAATTATTCATTCGCTCTGAATTCTGTACCAGTACAAACTGACCTTTAATTTATCTTATATTAAAACTCAGTCTTGACTGCTCTTCGCCTTCCTGGAAACTCTGGCAATTCTCTCCAGAATAAAGACAGACTGAAAAGAATGTGAAGGGAGAGAACAGTCTGTTCAGAGAAATTTCTTCTTTTAGGATGTTTGACTTAAAGAAATCCAGGGGAAGATTGGTGATTAGAAAAGAAAGAGATAATAATGGTTGAGAAAGACTGTAATTAACTGCTGTTGTGTTTAAGGACAAAGATAATGAAACCTGTAGATAAGAAATCACAGAGGACCAAGAGCCACTGTAAAATGATGAACTGGTTTTGTTATCATTTCAGCATCATCTTAAAGAGTTCTATGAAACAGGTGTCTAACATTGTATTATAGGGACCAAATTACTGTTAAGGCCAGAAAATGAAAGGATTTTGGTAGAGGATGAAAAGGTTGTAATCCTATAGGCTTTTAACTTCTCAGTAATATGATTCTTTAGGACAGTTATTAAATATTTTGACAGTATACTTTCTAAGTATATTATCGAAACAGTGGAGACGGTATTCACAAAAATTCATTTGCATTCTATATGCTTAGCAATTGCAATCCAGATTCATGATGTTAAAGTGAATTTATTGGTAGGGTGGGAGAAGAAGAATGGTTAAAGGAGAGAGGATGAGCTCTGTAAGGTTGAACAAACCCCATGAGACTGCTGAGTTTGACGTTTAATCATCATCTCCCAGGAGACCATATGATTTAGTCACCACACCCCGACTTTACTGACAAACTCAGCTTCATTTCCTCCCCCCCAATGTATAATGCTGCATATTTTAACCTCTGAACCTAACTGTTACACAGTTAAAACATTTCCTATATATTTTAGAGAACAGACTAGTCTGCTGTAGTGTGTTGTTTGATAGTGTTGTAACTGTATAGAGAACAGTTTTTACATTACATTTTTTAAAAATGTGGTTGCAGTTGACTGACACTCTTATGTATTTGTTGGCATTCTATAGGGTGTGAGTCAAACTCTAGACCCCAGAAAAACTGCTTTGTGTATATACACCGCCAGTATGTACTGTCTGTATGTTGGAGGCAAATGGATAAAGGCTTCAATTGATGATGTGTTGCAGGCTTGTAAGGGTTAACTACATTACCCTGTACCCCTCCTTACAAAATGTGTGGAATGTTCCCCTTTCCTGTGGGACAGGGGGTTTGTGAGTGGGAGGGGTGTGTGTGTGTGTGTGTGTGTGTGTGTGCGTGCATGCATGCATGGATGTGTACTCATGGTTGTGGACGAAGGAGAACCAAAAAAGAAACAATTCAGACTGGGAGTTCACCCAGTCAGGTCCCGCCTATGGACTGATGGATAAGAATGGCGATTGCATGAGCTCCTTGTGGTCCTCACTTTCTGCCTTGTACTGTCCCACACACTCATGCTGTGTCACTGTTTCCATGTTTCCTTAAGCTAAAATATGAATTTCTGTATATGTGGGTTAAGTAAATGTATGATGCAGTTTTTTAAGAGACTTTGGTGTTTTCATTGGAGGAACTACACAATATGAAATGATAGAGAATTCAATACAAGACTCATAACCCAAATATAACAATATATTGTTAAATTGATTAAGCTTTTTTGTTAATTTAATTAAATTAAAATTACAATTTTAAATGTATTTAAGTATATAGTTAGGCTGTGTATTGACATTAACAATCAGTTTTACCTGTCAGCTCTGTGGCTCAGGTGGTAGAGCGGGTTGTCCAATAATCGTAGGGTTGTCGGTTCAATTCGTGGTCCACGTGACTCCACATACTGAAGTGTCCTTGGGCAAGACACTGAACCCCAAGTTGCTCCCGATGGCAAGCTAGTGCCTTGCGTGAGCACTCTGCTACCATGAATGTGTGTGTGAATGGGTGAATGAGACACAGCGCTTTGTAACTGCTAAGGTTGAAAAAGTGCTATATAAGTACAGACCATTTGCCAACTTTCTTGTCCAATCTGTACAGGATTATGTTGAGGTTTTTTTTGTGGTTGTTAGCTAAAAATGCTTGTTTTTTTTCAAAAAATGGTGATACAACTTGCAGAGTTTTTTGTGGGGTTTTTTGTGTAAAACTAAATTGGTGAAGCCTTTCACAGTGATGTTTGTGAGTAAATGAGATCTTTAAGCTGTATTCAACTTACGTGAATCGAAGAAGGCTTTGTGTGATTACATCACATAATGCGTCTTAGCCTAAATCTACTGAAAATCTGCTCTAATTTTGAAAAATTGCAAACTATTCAGAATATTGCGTAGTTTCTTGATTTTATGATGAAGGGAATCCTGAAATCCTGAAGGGACTGCTTGCCAAAGCTCTTTTCTCAAGGACAGGCGTAGTTGTAATGCGAGACATGTATGTGATGTAATGTGTGACCTTTAATTCTGTGTGCTGCCTGCAGGTCGGAAGCTCAGGGGGAAAGCATTTTACTATGTTTCTGGGAAGGTGTTTTGTGAAGAGGATTTTCTGGTAAGTCATGTGCATAAAACATCTCTTTAGTTGAGTAAAGATATACAACAACCTAGTGGCATATTTTAATTCCCATCTGTTAGTATTCAAACATTTTTAATTTGCTCTTCACCCACCAAGCACTTATTAGGATCATTAAGTGTTTTGTTGGTTCTGGAACAGGGAGCTCTGAGTACTGTTAACAGTCAGAGGGGGAAAATCAGTAAGTGATTTGAAAAAGTCATGTGGTTGATTGTTCTAAATAGACTTAGTGGCTTATTTAGACTAGAATAAACTTAGTGCTGTTATGTTTATGTCTTCATACTAAATCTTAATTAAATGGGTGCTTGTGGGTGTTGAAGACACTATGAAAACAAAATTCCTTTCTTTATGTTTGTTCAAGGATATCTGCTCTTTTGTCTGAGTTTAAATAATGAGATACATGCATTGGTGTTCTGTCCAATAAACCAAATGAAGATTATCTCCAGTATGATCTTTAAGTTTACAGTTCTTTTCTGATTATCCTGCAGGTTATTATTTTTTTTATATATATATATTGGAGCTCCAATCAAAATATTTAATTACAGCATTAAATCTACATTCCTGATGATCTGTATCAGTGTTGTAATGTAACCATGATAGCAAACATAAATGGTTTAGGCACAGTACATTTAAGATCCGCTACTGCCTTTGATGAGATGCTACTAATTGGAAGAAAAGCAGATGAATAACATGGGTTTATGTCGAAAGAAATGATTTATAGGCTTCAGTACACAAAAATGTATTAACAATGCTCTCAACAACAGCTGTATAATGGTAGCCCAGAGACTCTTGCCAGTGTACAGAGATGGATTGTGGATTAAATATACACTATATGGCCAAAGGTTTGTGGACACTTGACCATCTGTCCCAAGTGTGGTTCTTCCCAAAACTGTGGCCACAGTGTTGGAATGTTGGCCCTGACCTCAATATCACCCAACACCTTTGGGATAAACTGGTATGCCGGCTGTACACCAGGCTTCCTCACCTGACATCAGTGCCTGACCTTACTAATGCTCTTGTGGCTGAATGAGCAAATCACCACAGCCATGCTGTGGAAAGCCTTCCTGAAAGAGTGGAGGTTATTATAACAGCAAAGGGGGACTAAATCTGGAATGGGTTGTTCAAAACAGAACTGAGGAGGAGGGCTTTGTGTTTATACTAACAACATCTGTTGCACAAACGCAGTAACAACTGACACTCTGTGCTCGCCGTACCTGGATTATTCATCAGTAAGATGTCACCCCTTCTATCTGCCACGAGAATTCACAATTGTTGTAATCACTGCTGTTTACATACCCCTGGAAGCTAACACCACAACAGCTTTTGGCCTACTTGCTAACTGCCATTAGTAAACAACAGGAGGCCGTCCAGATGAAGTCTTTGTAATAGCAGGTGATTTTACCAGAACCAGTCTAAAGACTGTCCTCCCGAAATTTCACCAGCATATCCAGTGTCCAACTAGAGGAAAAAACACACTTGACCATGTATACAGCAACACCAAGCATGGATATAAAGCATCACCTCTCCGCTATCTAGGACTGACTGACCACATTTCACTGTTTCTGACTCTGGCGTACAGACCACTTATCAACAGGGCAGAGCAATTCAAGTATGGCTAGAGGGGTTGCCTGAGCAGCTGCGGGACTGCTTCAGTTGCACTGACTGAACTGTATTTTTGGACGACAATATCGACATCTATACATCATCTGTACTATTTAACGTAAAATGCTGCATTGACCTTGTCCACACCACGAAATGGATTCACATGTTTCCTAACAGGATCCGTGGATGTCCAATAACGTAAAATTCCTGCTGAAGGCTCGCAATTCTGCTTTCCGGTCCAGTGACATGCAGCAGTACAGTGCAGTCAGGACAAACCTGAAGAAGGGCATCAGGGATGCTAAGGCAGCCTATAGGCAGAGGATCGAGAACCACTTCTGCAACTCGGAACCCCACTGGGCATGAGAGGGGATTCGTCGCTTCACTGGGTAGAATAACACCAGCAGCCTGACCAACAGCAGTGCTTCAGAGGCAGAGTAGCTCAACCAGTTCTTCTGCCGCTTTGAGGTGGAAAGAACTGGGACTACCATCAATCCAGTTCCCGCAACCGATAGCCAGACACTTGTCATCCAGCCTGCTGAGGTGATACGCACTCTCTGTAAAATCAACATATGGAAAGCAGCTGGTCCAGATGGTATCCCAGGGTGCGTCCTCAGAGACTGTGCAGCAGAATTAGGTGAGGTATTTACAAATATCTTCAACCATTATCTGTTGCAGTGCATTGTTCCCACCTGCCACGATAGTGCCAGTGCCCTTTCTAGAACCTTCAAACTAACTGTCCCTCATTGGTGGAATGAACTTTCAACCTCAATCCAGACCACAGAATCTGTCACTATTTTCAAAAAACAGCTAAAGACCCACCTCTTCTGTGAGCACTTAACTAACCCCTAAAATGCCTACCCCACATTATTTAAAAAAACAAACTTACTCTGGCTCTTACATCTCTACTCTGCACACGCTGATTCTCTAGAACTCAATTAAAACATCCTGCTTGTAAAGCACTACTTGTATTGTTCTCCGTTTGATGCATCACTTTGCTTGTATTTCCTCATTTGTAGGTCGCTTTTCATAAAAGTGTCTACTAAATGAATAAATGTAAACGTAAAGCAGGCTGCTATAATATCCCTTAATGATTATAGGTCCATTGCACTGACACCTGTAATCATGAAATGTCTGGAGAGGCTGCTCTGCCACTCACATTGAACCCCCACCAGTATGCATACTGGGACAACAGGTTGACAGATGATGCCATCTTCAATACGCTCCACACTCTACTCTGCAACCTCGAACACCAAGGAACGTATGCACGGCTGCTGTTCATGGACTACAGTTCTGCATTTAATACTATCTTACCCAGCAGATTCTTCTCCAAGATGTCTGACCTAGGCGTACAGCACAACATCTGCCTGTGGATTAAGGACTTCTTAACAAAGCGGCCACAGTCGGTGAGGATGCGACTGCATCATTCTTTGACTCTGACACTAAACACAGGAGTACCACAAGGCTATATTTATATAATAAATAACCTGTGTGCTGAGCCCGTTTCTCTATTTTCTATATACCCATGACTGTATACTATCTTATAACACTAACACCATTATCAAATTCGCGGATGACATGACTGTGGTGGGGTTGATCACCAGAGGCGATGAGTCTGCCAACAGAGAGGAGATACAGAGGCTGATGGTGTTGTTCACAGAGAATAATCTGACTTTAAATGTCAAGAAAACAAAAGAACAGGAATAAGTGGGGTGTTCACACACCACTGCGTATCAACAGGGAGATGGTGGAGAGTGTCCAGCTTTAAACTTCTGGGCACACACATCTCAGAGGACCTCTCATGGACGATAAGCATCGAAGCACTAGTCAAGATGGCACAAAAGCAGCTGTATTTCCTAAGAACGCTCAGGAAGGTAAACCTGTCACAACGGCTCTTGGTGTCATTCTACCGCTGCTCCATTGAGAGTGTCCTCACACTTGGTATGCTGATGTGGTATGGAGGTAGCTCTGCATTTGATAAAAAGGCCTTGCAGAGAGTCATAAAGAACATCATCACAAACCAACTGTTATCTGCCCTGGACAATATATTTACCTCCCATTTCCTGCAGAAAACACATAACATTCTGAAGGACTCATATCACCCTGCCCATCATTTCTTTGAATTGTTGCCATCTGGAAAACGCTGCAGGTCTATCCAAACACGCATCACAAGATTCCTGAACCGTTTTTATCCTAAAGCTATCACCATACTGAACCTTGAACTGAAAACACATCCTCGAACTACAACACATCAATGATGTGCAATAACATTATGAGAATTGCATTTCTTTTATGTGGAATATGGCTTTTGTTTGTAATATGCACTTAATTATTCTGTAACTGTATACGTTGGCAAGTCCATAATTTTGTTGTACGTTTGGACAATGACAATAAAGAAATCAAATCAAAAATTGCATACGGGTGTGATTGCTAGGTGTCCACAAAATTTTGGCCATATAGTGTATATAAATGTCTGCAAGTGTGCCAATATAATGTATTTTTTGCCATATTTTTCCAGGGAATTGGTACGGATCAATACCGATGGTCAGATCAGCATGTGTTTTTTTTTATATTCAGTTGTTTTTTAGACATTGCTTCTCGTTATGTGAATTGTCTTTCCTTTCCAGTGGACGGATACAAGTTATGATCTTAAATATGGCAGCTATGCGAAACAGGCCATGTGAGGAAATTTGTGTGAAAATTGTGAGGAACTGAGGAAATTTAGTTTGCATTTTTATTTTTTATTTTTTTATGAGCAAGCAAAACATATGCAAGCCTCTGTATTTGAAACAGTCTGTAGTATTCATGGTATAAGCAATATGACTGAAACTGTTAACATTGTGGTGTTCTTTG
This sequence comes from Ameiurus melas, assembly GCA_012411365.1. NCBI lineage: Eukaryota > Metazoa > Chordata > Actinopteri > Siluriformes > Ictaluridae > Ameiurus > Ameiurus melas. The sequence goes on from CM022757.1 coordinate 20,214,845, forward strand.
TCAATGCCTCATCGACTATTTTCTGGTATAAAGAAATATTTCTCTGAACCTTGCTCTCTCTTCTCTGAACACACAGTACTCTGGCTTTCAGCAGTCAGCTGACAAATGCAGTGTATGTGGCCACCTGATCATGGACATGGTGAGTGCAGCACTGCTGGTCAGTGGTTTAGTATTTTAGTGTATAAAAACTGCATATAAGTTCAAATGGGAGGGAGGGATCTGCTTTTCTGGTAGTTTTTTAAAAAACAGTACTATAGGAGTCAATTTACATGTATCCATTTTTGTTATAGTTCTTGTCTTGTTTACAGTTTATGATGCTTGTGCTGTCACCATGCTGTTGTTTGAAGCACACATTTGGCATAAAACATTTGAGATAACATCATATTAGTAATTTCACCTATTCACAAATAATTTTGTGTTACATTCATGGTTGGGTGCTCAAAGACATATCTTCAGAAATAATAAAGGTAATAGTTATTTCTGTGCAGGCTGCAGAGATGCAACATAACACACATAAAAACAGAAAACGTAAAAACATACAGAAAAGAAAAAGAGTTATGGTGAGGATAAAACGTTAAAGTGTCTACAGATGTTGACTAATCAGACTGTTGGAAATTTGGGGAGAAGTTCCTTTCTGAAAATGGGAATTTACTGTCATGTTCAGTAAAGCCTAATATTTACGTACAGTGTTATAATCTGTATAAACAGCATAAACCGTGTATAATATAAATATAATATATATATAATGACATAAACAGTTATGGTATAAATGAGTATAAACTCCCTGATATATCTACTTTGTGGATGCCCGAGTCCTGCTTAATGCGTATGTTTATAGATGAGTAACACAGAGTTCGTCCACAGATCCTGCAGGCACTGGGCAAGTCCTACCATCCAGGCTGCTTCCGCTGTGTCATCTGTAACGAGAGCCTGGACGGCGTGCCTTTTACTGTGGACACGGAGAACAAGATCTACTGTGTCAAAGACTACCATAGGTGTGTGTATGTGTGTGTGTGTGTGTGTGTGTGTGTGTGTGTGTGTGTGTGTGTGTGTGTGGTGTGTGTGTGTGTGTGTGTGTGTTTGTGTGTGAACAGATGGTTAAAGATCAAAGCTGCATGAAGTGTAAGAAGGCATTGTATATTTCAGTTGTGACAACAATGACACATTTTGTGCTTAATAGCCACAGTGTTCTCAGTTGTTCTGACTAGCTTCTTTACTGTCCACATAAAAACAGCAGCTCATGAATTCTCTTTTATGACTACAAGTTCCTATCAGCAGGAGGTGTGTGAGCAACTCTTTCTGTTGAGTGCCAGTCCAAACATTCGTTTATTTAAGCAGGGCTATGTTGTGTACAGTGTGAGGATTGAGATTGGGTCTATTCGATTGTCTCACATTCTTATCTATGTTTAACTCTGTGTTTCTATCACCTGAACATTTGCTTAAATGTGATTAAAGTGCTATTATTTTACAGTGTTTATGAGTGTTAAGGAGTGAGTTTTGTATAGGAACAAAAGACACACTGGTCCCTATTTATCAAAATTGAGTAGAAACGAGTACACAAGATTTTTGAGTGCGCACATGAAGTACAAACAAACCCACAGCTGTTTCATGAAAGGACATGAAAATATTGCAGCAAATGAGGAATCATCATCACCATTATCATTAATCATCATGAATAATAATGAATCAATCATCTACTAGTCCCATGTTTACATGTCGTATGCATGTGGCAGGCCCCAATTTATCCTCATAAACATTTCATCTGCATGAAATACACCGTCATATATGCAGGTGCTGTGATACTGAGCTAATAAAAGAAAAGTGTTTAGTAGGGTAAAATCTGAGCAAGGACGGAAGAATGAAAAAGCTGTCTATGATCTGAGGAAAGAAGTGAACTGTCAGTTGTTATGCCTAAAAGACAGTTTCCATGTGTGTATTTCCGTAGAAATTACTGGAATTGTTTGATTTCAATGTCCTTTTGTCACGTTAAAACTGCAGACAGTCAGATTGTTGCCACGTACAGGAAAAAACTAGAAATGGAACAAACCTGGATTTGTTCTCAACTCAACTTTTTTATAAGTAATTTATAAGGCAGCAGAGACGGGAACACATGTGCAGCTTGGCCCAACACCTTTCTTTCCTCCCCCTCTCTGTCTTACTTTCCGTCTCTGCCCTCAGACCTGGACCACCATATCCTTTCTTCCCTCTGTATAGTTTCATAAAATAATTTTGATGAACATTAAAGAGTTGGTGTCATTTAAAAAAAAAAAAGTCATTTTGTTCATCTGCCTTTGTTACTGAAATACTTCACTCTGATTTTTAGGGTTCTTGCTCCTAAATGTGCCGCATGCAGTCAGCCAATCCTGCCCACTGAGGTAAGCCTCCTGACTTTACAACATTGTACACAGTCAATATTTTTCTTTTTGCACAGCTATAGTGGACTAGTTACCCTTAGCTGTAAACACAAAATTTTCCACAGCACAGTGTGGTTCTAAGGTGGGCTGTCACTGCTTTGACACGGTGTAAATGTTTGTCTTCAGAGAAAATGGACTTTGGTGTGTTTAATCATTGATCTGTGTTGTACTGCCCTTCCTCCACAACCCACATATTACTGCTGGTTTAGAAAAAAATTATTTCACAAGACCTGCAGGTGTGCTATGTGAGCACCAGAGCATTAGTGTGATTTAAGTGCCTATGTGATTTTATACCTTACTGATCAAAACTAGTGCTAGACTGCAGTGGCAAACTGAGCTAAAACGTGAGAAATGCTGTTGTTCCTTAGGCTGGGTTTATGCTTGTAATGCATACACATATGCAAGATAGATGATGCATGTATCCCAAGTTCATTCTGCACATCAGTTATGAATGACATGCAGCGCATTACCAGTGTAAACAATGGGGACAGTATTTGGTGTGATGTCCATAACAGAATAACCTAAATCTATGTGGCGATTCGCAAAACGTTTTTTCAGTATTGACACGGAATGATTTCACTGTTAGGCTCCATGTTTGAATTTAAAAATACTTTTAAAAATACTTATTTGTGTAGCAAATCTTATAAGTCTACTTCCTGTACCAATCCTCTGTATCATCTAGACTAGTAAATACATTATAATTGGTAAAGATGATAGTTTTAATTTTCATGACAACAATATTGACAACAGTGGAAAGTTTTTAAGAGAAATTAAGAGAGCTCATTCATTTGTTTAACATCTTCATGCCACTGCACAGTGACAGATATGTGTCCCACAATAGCTGGCGTGAAATAGCTAAACATTTTACGAGTTGACATGGAAACCAGTCAGACAGGGGTGTTTAGGCTCTGACATCTTACAGATGTTCAAAAAGTATGCAGGATAATATGTAAACAATACATCTGCATGCACACGTACTGTGTAGTCAGATATAAACCTATGTCAAGTATAAACCTGACCTTAACAGGTGTTCATTTAACCTTTCCAAAGTCATACTCCAGTATGTCAAAAGCTAAAGAGATATAACCAGTTAAATTTTTGATGCATACTTCCACAAGGACCAAAGTGTAACTGTCTTTACAGCTCATTAATCCTACACATTTTGCTATTCACCAGTCGCAACTACACACAGACTTGAGGGTGATGTAGGATTATCTCGAACCATGATTAAAAAAAATAATAATTAAACAGGGCCAATAGAAGAACCTCCACTACATACAGTACATGTCTGACTCTGTTGCAGATTTTGATATACTGTGGTGTGTCTGGCAAGTTTTGTTGGAGCTAATATAATATAGTAATATAGTAATGCTGCTTGAAAGCTTGAAATTATTGACAGGAACAGTCGTTTTGTATCCTGGTTGAATCTAATGAACATATTTAAAGTGAACCAGTGTCCAAAATATGCATTATTTACATGACTGTTTTGATGGTTACTGTAGCCCTGCTGTTACTGGGGACCTGATTTATCAAAAATATTTTAGTTACAAACACATGGTTTGTCCCAAACAAATTGGTTCTGAGGTTCTGATTGTTTCTAATGCTGGAAAATTAAACATTAAATTAACCAGAGTAAAGCTGTACTTTGTACAATGTACACTGCAGTTCTTTCCTTAGAAATAATACTGCAACGTTCTACTTGTGTGCATTAAAACATCTACAACTAATGATTCCTTGTGACTTGAGACTTGACTTGACCTTGCAAAAAAGTGACTCTGAACATCTCTGCTATTCACACTTAACTCACAGGAATGCTGCAAGGGAACCAACCAAAAGCAGTATACATGCAGCTATGTGCCATAATATTTATCAGTTCAAATCAAATGTACCGTTAGTACCCAAAATACCCATGACTAGCTTAATTTGGATTGAGATTAGTTTGTGTTGATACACATTAGGGCTTTTATTTATGTTCTTCACGCTTAGAGGCATGATGCCATTTCCGTCTACTGCCTCGCTCACCGGTCTCCACATATTTAGCCTCTGAGGAATGTTGCCCAGGGGTAAGAACTAAGGGCAGGAGGCAGTTTGTCTGCGTTGACACAACCTAAATGGAATTTTACTCTAACCTCTCCAATGCTAAGAGCCATTATACAGGGTGTCCGAAAAGTCTCAGTACATGGGGGAAATTAACACTTTTTAGCAAAATGTAACTTTATTTACTAAATTTCCTTCACTTTATTGCCATTTCTTTATAAACACACACAGAGTTGTCTTTCCCAGCTTTGGCTCCCAATTTGGCAACAGTTTTGTGTGGTGTGCTCAGCCTGTTTCCTCTTAAAGTCCATCGCAACCTTGAGACAGTTTCCCTATCCAGCCACTAGAATGATTTCAATACTTTCTTCTTTTAAGGCGTTCTTAAAGGCTATCTGAAAATTTTTTTTGCTAAAGTGTTAATGTGTGGAGACTTTTGGGACACCCTGTAGTTTGAGTTTGTCTGGGCAAATAAGAAACTGTTTGCCTGTGCATATGTAAGGACAGATGCAGGGGTATAAATGAAAGTGATCTCTGTAGAAAACTCTTTGACAAGCGAACAAAAAGAGAGATTATGTTTCTTACAAATCATGGTTGTAAGAGGGTACTACTCTAGACAGAAGAAACTATGACACGTGCTTATTCACACAAGTATTATACATGTGATACGACTCTACATTCACATTTGTGTGCATGTGTACTTCATGTTAATTACAGTGGTGTGAAAAAGTGTTTGCCCCCTTCCTCATTTCCTGTTCCTTTGCATGTTTGTCACACTTAAGTGTTTCGGAACATCAAACCAATTTAAACAATAGTCAAGGACAACACAAGTAAACACAAAATGCAATTTGTAAATGAAGGTGTTTATTATTAAAGGTGAAAAAAAATCCAAACCATCATGGCCCTGTGTGAAAAAGTGATTGCCCCCCTTGTTAAAACATACTATAACTGTGGTTGTCCACACCTGAGTTCAATTTCTCTAGCCACACCCAGGCCTGATTATTGCCACACCTGTTCACAATCAAGGCATCACTTAAATAGGAGCAGCTTGACACAGTAAGGTCCACCAGAAGATCCTTAAAAGCTACACATCATGCCGAGACCCAAAGAAATTCAGGAACAATTGAGAAAGAAAGTAATTGAGATCTATCAGTCTGGAAAGGGTTATAAAGCCATTTCCAAAGCTTTGGGAATCCAGCGAACCACAGTGAGAGCCATTATCCACAAATGGCGAAGACATGGAACAGTGGTGAACCTTCCCAGGAGTGGCCGGCCGCCCAAAATTACCCCAAGAGCGCAGCGACGACTCATCCAAGAGGTCACAAAAGACCCCACAACAACGTCCAAAGATCTGCAGGCCTCACTTGCCTCAGTTAAGGTCAGCAATCATGCCTCCACCATCAGGTAAAGACTGGGCAAAAATGGCCTGCATGGCAGAGTTCCAAGGAGAAAACCACTGCTGAGCAAAAAGAACATCAAAGCTCGTCTCAATTTCTCCACAACACATCTTGATGATCCCCAAGACTTTTGGGACAACATTCTGTGGACCGATGAGACAAAAGTGGAACTCTTTGGAAGGTGTGTGTCCAAGTATATCTGGCGTAGAAGGAACACTGCATTTCATAAAAAGAACATTATACCAACAGTAAAATATGGTGGTGGTAGTGTGATGGTCTGGGGCTGTTTTGCTGCTTCAGGACCTGGAAGACTTGCCGTGATAAAAGGAACTATGAATTCTGCTGTCTACCAAGAGATCCTGAAGGAGAATGTCCGACCATCTGTTCGTGTACTCAAGCTGAAACGAACTTGGGTTCTGCAGCACGACAATGATCCTAAACACACCAGCAAGTCCACCACCGAATGGCTGAAGAAAAACAAAATGAAGACTTTGGAGTGGCCTAGCCAAAGTCCTGACCTGAATCCTATTGAGATGTTGTGGTATGACCTTAAAAAGGCCGTTCATGCTCGAAAACCCTCTAATGTAACTGAATTAGGACAATTCTGCAAAGATGAGTGGGCCAAAATTCCTCCAGGACGCTGTAAAAGCCTCATTGCACGTTATCGCAAACGCTTGGTTGCAGTTGTTGCTGCTAAGGGTGGCCCAACCAGTTATTAGGTTTAGGGGGCAATCACTTTTTCACACAGGGCCATGATGGTTTGGATTTTTTTTCACCTTTAATAATAAACATCTTCATTTACAAATAGCATTTTGTGTTTACTTGTGTTGTCCTTGACTATTGTTTAAATTGGTTTGATGTTCCGAAACACTTAAGTGTGACAAACATGCAAAGGAACAGGAAATGAGGAAGGGGGCAAACACTTTTTCACACCACTGTAGCTCATTCTGTTAAAGGCCAGACAACTGATTGTCCAAACTGAGTTTCAACACATCCATTTCACCACCTGTGTGTACTTTCAGGGGTCTGATGAAACCATTCGAGTGGTATCTATGGATAAAGACTATCATGTAGAATGCTATCACTGTGAGGTGAGTTAAACGTCACTGAAAATCATAGTACATTGCATTACCTCCAGGAAAATAGCACCAGTGTGACACCTGTTCATTAACATCTACATATTTTTAACATTATTCATTTATTTACAAGGATCTTTTAGGTCAGATAATAAATATATAATAAATATTTATGTATAACCCTCGTACTAAATTGAGTGCTTAGCTCATTATGGCACTGATGCAGGCAGTGCATTTGATCTGTCACATTCAGCCACGATCGGCTCAGCTGAAGCGCTCTCTAGCTGTGCTAAATTCTGATAGATGGCTAATGAGCAAAGGAGCTCTCGCAATCAAAGTGAGCTTGCAGTGGCGTGTACTCATCAAGCACCTTCACTGCGGTGGCAGGATTAAATGTGTTCTAAGAGTCCTCAGTTATTCCTTAATCAGTCCTTTTTTCCTGTTGATTTGTGGATTTAACACAAGGTGGCCCTCTTGTAGGAATCTCTAATTATACATCTGCAGTTGCCAGAAACAGTGTAGTAATAACACGAAAACCAGCTAAATCCAGGCTGTTGAGGGGATTTGTTTTTAGGTTCTACTAATCAAAGCAGTTTTTTTTAACTAGAATGACTATAAACCAGCTTTCATTTGTAAAATCAAACCTACTAATTCGATAATAATCACATGATTTCCGTGTAAAAAGTTATAAGATTGTTGAGTATTGCTATTATACAACATTTCTATCAACAAGAAATTAATATCAAATAAGCGATATTTCAGATATGATATAGCCAAATGTTAGATCCCTTAGAGTAGAGCCTTAAGAAGCTACACTCACTTTATAGCTGGCTGGATAGCTCTCATTGATTATTATTTTCCTGTTAAAGGTGCTTGTGTTCAAATTGGCTTCCCGTCTTCCTTTTCATCTTCATCTGAAGCGCTTTCCTATTTTAAGTCAAAAGTTTTATTCCTGAAAGTATCATCTGCCATGTCTGCTGCTGATAACGTCACTAACACTACAGTAGTAAGTGTTTCGAACTAGAAAGTGGAATTTTTTGTGGTGAACACAGAAAAGCGGAGTGATTGACACGGGGAAACCTCCCAGTGTGGTTATACTAAATATAAGCACTCTTGGAACACTGCTCAACCTGTCAAAATAGTTTACCAGAATTAACAGTCTTTCATTGTAATTGGAAGGAAATCTTTAAATGTGATTTTCTCCCTTTACGCTTTTGGAGGTAAACAGAATTTAAATCCCTACAACAAAAAGAAAGGAACATATTTCAGTTCTGTAGTTTTTAGAACTATATATATATATTAGAAATGTTCATTTGAGAGTGTGAAGGCTTTCCCAGGCCACCACACCTTGAAGAAAATATCTACAGGATTGTGTTTAATGTTGTAAGTAAAACAGATGAACCTTTCTCTGCAGGAATGTAAGATGGAGCTGAATGATGAAGAAGGGCATCGCTGTTACCCACTAGATGGCCACTTGCTGTGCCACACATGCCACCTCAAACACATCGAGTCAAGCTGCCTGTCTGTCTGAGGAGAGGAAGAATCAGTTGTGGACATCTGCTGCCCCCTGTGGCTGTCAGGAGACAGTGATGCCAAACTCCCGCTTGACTTCAGATCAGTTGCAGTTTTAAAGAATAAAGGATTAAAGAATAAACCTCAAGTTACTTCCAGGTCACAGCTCTCTGTGTGTCTGTGTCAGTATTGTTATAACCTAATTATTTTTATTTTACTATTTTTAAGAGATTTACCTAAATTGTCAGATTTGTCCCAGAGTGATGCTGGCTGGTTAGTCATGATGACCAAGATAAATTATATTGGCTTAGAACTTAAAATTTGACTACTCTTTGTCATAGATTCAATTCCCCATAGTAATTAACTTCAAGGTTGCATTTACTACTTTCAAGTTACAAACTCAAATTGCCAACACAAAAAAAGAAGAAAAAAATAATGACAATTGTTTGGGGATTTTTTTTAAAAACATCCTTTAAGTAGATAAAAAAAGGAGAAAAATAACTTACGGTATGAAAGTATGACAGAGTGACAATGTATTATTGTGTATTGATTTATTCATTTACATGTCTGTTATTTATCTTTACAATCTTGTAACACAAAATTATCCAATGACAGTAATGTCATATATGTTTATGTTTAAGAGAGTGCAAACATGCGTGTGTTACCTCTTATTCAAATACATAATTTTAAAAAATGTGGCTCTGTCATGCTATTTGAGTTTTGTTGTGCCATTTTATAATAAATAAAATATCCTACATATTTCCTTATTAGTTTATTCTACTGAATCAAAGCAGTATATAGCAGTTGTATATAAATGGGTGCTTACTGAAGTTCAGTGTAATTTTCTGAAGACAATTCAATGTGTAGTACCTCATGTTCTTGCTAATTTTCTTAATTGGGTTTCATCTCTTCACCAGGACTTCACTCTGGACCAAACTCAGTCATTTAACCTTCATGTTCATCTTACGGTGTCTTCATATAAGAAACGAAAAGACTATAAAAGTGTCAGGTTCAACCAGCCCAAGAGAACCCATGTCACACCCCTCTTCATCTCCCTCCACTGACTTCCTGTAGCCACCCGAAACAAATTCAAGGCTTTGATGCTCACCTACAAGTCCTTGTCTGGAACAGCACCACCCTACCTCAACTCTCTCCTTAAGGCTTACGTTCCCTCATGCAATCTGCGATCGATTAACGACTGACGCTTAGTACTACCTACTCAGCATAGCTCAAGGTCCCTTCAAGAACCTTCACACTATCTGTCCCTCAGCGGTGGAATGAACTTCCAACCTCAATACAGACCACAAAATCTCTCACTATGTTCAAAAAACAGCTAAAGACCCATCTCTTCCATGAGCACCTAAAAACTTGCACTTACACATCTACTTTGCTTCTTCTGGAACTCAATTGTAAAATCTTGTATGGTAGCACTACATGTATTGTTCTCTGCTTAATATATCGCTTTGCTTGTATTTTCTCATTTGTAAGTCGCTTTGGATAAAAGCGTCTGCTAAATTAATATATGTAAATGTAGGTGTGATGGTCATATAGTGTCATATAGTGTGTACATATATAGTCCATTACACTGTTTTACGTTGCAATCACATAAATTACTATAAATTTTGACCAACTTTATATTTTGCTTCACAGACACTGGGGAAACTTCTTTATTTCAAACATCATAATATATATTGTTACCCAGAAGGAAACCAAAATACGATCGAGCCAGCCAGGAGTCGAACCTAGAATCTTCTGATCCGTAGTCAGACGCGTTATCCATTGCGCCACTGGCCCGCATTGAGCACGAAGCCGGTACTGCACTAAATGACCAGCAAACCAATTAACGTTTATTAGGAAGTTCTTTATTTATGAAATTAAAGAAACACAACGTAATTTGTGTTAGTTCAGAAATCACCGTAAAGGTACGGCATGATACTTTATCCTATATAAAGGAGACTATATCCTTGCACTTCTTTCTTAAAACGTTTCAATTCTAAAGTCTTTCTTTAGCCCACATGTTTCAATATAAATTCAACAGATTTCTTGTTCTCTTACAGCAATTTGTATATGGTATTTTTGTAGACAAAGCTTAATTTACCGGAAATGTCTGTTCTACCTTAATTTATCCTGTAGAGCCGCTGTCTCTCCTGTAGGAGACACTCGTTCATCATTTTCACAATACTTACCCAAGAAGGGTTTAGTAAAATGGGCTTGAGCTCAACATTTACATCTCCAAACTTTATTTGCATTATTGTAACACATTAAGAGGTTTACTCCATCCAATTCTTACAACCATACATTTGCACAACAGGAGTTTGGTATCGTTTTGTTTTTTAATGCATTAGGAAACACTGTTTCTTAAACAGCTTTATTTTAAAAACATTTCAGAAGTGTAATGTTATAACCACTGTAAACATTCCTAAATTTCCTAAACAGTTGTGTCACCTGATAAAATCATAACTACATTAATTGGAATAATCAGAGTTGAAATCAGATAACATGGCAGACAATTAACCAATTTCAAACCTGCTAATGTATATATATCCTTTACAGGTTACTGTTAACAGTTCATATCTCTATAATTATGGTGTTAGATTTTTGTTTTCTCAAAGTTACTGGTTCTTCTCTTTCCCCAAGGTGCAGACGTTAATGTTTATGTTCAAGATGTGGATTTTCTTAAACACATTTCTCTCACTTGTGTTTTGTTTTAAGTGCCAGAGCCTCGAGATTTGCTGGTCCTCCCCAAACAGTCCCAAAAACATGTCTTTCAGTTGGGAGAGCTTCATCCAGAGAGAGCTCTCTGCCAGATGACACCACCTTCTTCACAGCTCTGATTACAGGAGCTGAGCCCTTTGTAAACTGGCTTAGCCATTGCTCTGTTTCCTCCAGAGAGTTTCCTTCTCCGACAATCAACACACCATCAACTAATCCAATCTGCTGTCCAAAGTCTGGATCAACTTTCTTCGCACCAGCGAGCAATTTTAAGGAATTCTGGCTGCCAACGATTCTGACCAGCCTCGCAGCTCCACCCCACCCAGGCACCAAGCCCATGTGTTTATGGACAAACTGGATCACGGCATCAGATGTCATCAGCCTAATGGCAGAAGCATAGGTTTGCAAACAAATATAACATATATGGTAATGTACTGCATCTGGAATTCACACTGAAATCATTTTACCTGAAGTCACAGGCAGTAGCAAGTTCTGCACCTCCACCCAGCGCTTTTCCTTCAACCAGAGCCACAGAGATAAGGGGCAACCTATACTAAGAGATATATGTAAGCTTAGATATATTACATGTAAGCTTAGATATAGTACAATGTATAGTAAAAGAAAAGTCACAAACCAACCTGAGGAGTCGGGTAAGTGTGTTCTGCATAAACATACACATTTTCATGCCATCCTGCAAAAATAAAAAATAAAAATCAGCCCCCATAACAAGTCAGATTTAACAAATATTCTATTTTTCAAATCAAACAATTTAATACCATTGAATGATGAATCCTATCTACCATGATGTACTGAAAACAATGATATAGAATTGTAAGGACCTGTGGGTTTGATATTGCTCTGACTGCATTCAGATCAGACCCAGAGCAGAATGTTCCAGCAGCCCCTTGCACAACGAGACCTTTTCCTTCTGTCCAGCTCTCTAGCTCGCACACCCGTTCTTCCAGTTCAATCATCATGCTGCCTGGTAAACAGACATCATGTCTAAAAACATTAAATAGTCTCACAGAGTAGGAAACTGAAATCATACCACATTATTCACCTGAGAAGGCATTCATTCGTGATGGATTATTGACTGTCATCACGGCAATGCCTGACTCTTGTTTCTGAAGATCTATGGATCCTCCCGGAAACAACCGCAGCTTCAACTGAATCTCCTCCTCTTGGGAGTCATTGGCTTTACAGCAAAATGTCTGCTTGTGCTTAAAAAAACATCCCAAAGCACGGTGTGTGTTCTGGAGTAAAGGACGGCCAACACTGCATAAAGCCATTTTATTTTCTCTGCAGAAGAGACAGAAAATTAAGTCACTTACACAATTTCACTGAAGAATATAACAGCCTACTAATGTTTCATAGCTTATATTTAAGCTACAATGGGTGCCTGCTAGTGCAAGAGGAGGAGCTTTTAAATTGACATGCAAAATGATTTATAAGTGAATAGAGACCCCGCCTTGTGCCCGATGCGTCCTGGGATAGGCTCCAGGTTCCCCCACGACCCTGAAAAGGAGTAAGCGGTAGAAGATGGATGGATGGATGTGAATAGAGATGTCTCCTTGTTCTAAACTCCTGGTTGGCGGTGATTCACATCATTTGTTTATTTATCTTGCTTACAGAGCCTGATTTGTCACAGGGACTGTAGTTTTTCCTCAGTGCAGATGTTTCACTGACAGCCACGCATTACTGAAAGTGTTCTGACTTTAAATTCACAGGCACCAGCTTAAATTAACAAGAAATTAACTATAATAACAGGCACTTTGTGGGCATGAATTGTTCCTAAGGACTTCCATAAAGAACACATAGAGCAGGGATTCTCCACTCCAGTCCTGGGCACCCAAAGATCTTTGACATTTTCAAGCTTTCCCTGATCCCAATTTACAAAAGTACATAACTCATGAAATGCTTAATAATAAGCTGATAAAACAGGACAGTGTATTGGGAATAAAGAAACCCTAAACCAGTGAGTGACCTGGACTACAGTTGAGAATTTCTGATCTAGAGAACTTTTGCTTTAACTGAGAAAATAAACTGTACATCCATTATATATATATATATATATATATATATATATATATATATATATATATATATATATATATATATATATGTAAGATAAACTCTGATATAAAGAGAATTTGCCCAATTTACAGTCCAGGTAAGGTGCAAGGTCGAGTTGTGTGGCAGGTTACACTTAATGATAAGAACAAAGGAATACGCATAGTAACCTCTCTGATCATTTGATCATTGCGCGTTATAAAATGACAGTTAAACCGACAATATTAGAAAAATGGTACCTAAAATAATTTTAACAACTGTTCGCTAAAAGAGTTTAATATATTGCTGTTGGTTCACAAACCTGCAGCGGGACTCCAGTTAAGGTGTCACTTCTAAAGCAGTTCGCCGGAAACTTGAGTGCCGAATTGTAGTTCCTTAAACACAGACTTAAAGACTTAACGTTCTTGGTCATTGTATTCTTACAATAACTTCTGCTTTCGTATTATATCTTTTGTAATGTTTTTTGTTTTAGTTTTTTTTAATGCGTGGCATTAAATATTATACAGAAAAATGAACAAAGCACTAACACTACTCACTCTGATTTGCTGTTGGAGAAGATGGATTACATTTACATTTACATTTATTCAATTAGCAGACGCTTTTATCCAAAGCGACTTACAAATAAGCAAAGCGATATATCAAGCAGGGAACAATACAAGTAGTGCTACTATACAAGATCCATTAATTGAATACCAGAGGAAGCAAAGTGTACAGAGTAGAGGTGTAAGTGCGTTGTCTGTGGTTTTTTTTTTTTTTTTTTTTTTTAAATTTTATTAGGAGTTGGTTAGGTGTTCACGGAAAAGGTGGGTCTTTAGCTGTTTTTTGAAGATAGTGAGAGACTCTGCAGTCCGGATTGAGATCGGAAGAGCATTCCACCACTGGGGAACGGTTAGCATGAAGGTTCTGGAAAGGGACCTTACGCCACACTGAGTGGGAACTACTAAACGTCGGTTGCTAGTCGATCGCAGATTGCGAGAGGGGATGTATGCCTTCAGGAGAGAGTTGAGGTAGGAGGGTGCTGTTCCTGACAAGGTCTTGTAGGTGAGCATCAAGGCCTTGAACTTGATGCGGGCAGCTACAGGAAGCCAGTGAAGGGAGATGAAGAGGAGTTTGACATGGGTTGTCTTCGGCTGGTTGAAGACAAGGCACGCTGCAGCATTCTGAATTATCTGAAGGGGTTTGATGGAGCTGGCTGGGAGGCCTGAAAGCAGTGAGTTGCAGTAGTCCAGTTTAGAGATGACAAGAGCCTGGACTAGTATCTGTGTAGCCTGTTTGGTGAGGTATGGTCGGATTTTCTTGATGTTGTACAGGATGAACCTACAGGACCTTGCAGTTGCTGAGATGTGGTCTGTAAAGGTCAAGCCTTCATCAAGAATCACCCCAAGGTTCCTGGCCGTCTTGGTTGGCATGAGTGTAAGTGAGCTGAGCTGTACAGTGAAGTTCTGGTTGAACTTGGATTCTCCAGTTTTTGGGGTATTTTTCATTAGCTACGTTGTAACAGGAGATACTTTAAAGTAAACAGTTTCTAGAAGATTCTTTCACTCCGCATAGAAGAACCTCACCAAATGCAGGTAGTTCCTGGTTGCATTTCCCCCACCAGTTCTGGTCTGACTTTCTGAGGTTACCGCTTTGACCTCATGGTCCAGAACACACAGATCAAACAGGTCACTTTAGGTGGCAGTCCAGTGACTATTTAATGTTGTCTTTATTTTGCATTATTCTGCATAGGAAATGACTATAGTTCAGGATCAGTGGTGAGAGGAAATGGGAAGGAACATGTGGGGAGAACTTTTGTTCCATGCCTGCTACCTAAAGCTCACTTACAGCAGGCCACAGGAGTAAGTTTTGGTCAATTTCTAGTTGTATTTTACTGGTATGCTGAAATAACCATATTTGTGAAATATATTCACAATGTAAAGGGTACATCAGCAAAGGCCATGTTTACTCTGTCTATTTATTAAAGCCCTGGAGATTTTTATTCCAGAACTTTCCTCCATCAGCATACATTAGATCTAAGCTAACATTATTTATAGGCCTGCTTGTTTTTGAGTTATTGAGGTAGAATTCCATCCATCCATCCATCTTCTACCACTTACTCCTTTTCAGGGTCACGGGGAACCTGGAGTCTATCCCAGGGAGCATTGGGCACGAGGCGGGGTACACCCTGGACAGGGTGCCAATCCATTGCAGGGCACAATTGAGGTAGAATTAAACAAATTAAATTGAATTGACCAGTCAAAGCAGCTAACAACTAAGACGTCAATAATAAATAGCGGGCGTCCCAAAAGTCTCCATACATAGTGGAAATTAAACTTCTTTTTTTTTTTATTTGGAAAATGTCATCGTAATGTTTCATACTTATATATATATATATATATATATATATATATATATATATATATATATATATATATATATATATATATATATATAACTGATCAGAGATGCAGCCAAGAGGCCCATGATCACTCTGGATGAACTTCAGAGAACTACAGCTGAGGTGGGAGAGTCTGTCCATAGGACAACAATCAGTCGTACACTGCACAAATCTGGCCTTTATGGAAGAGTGGCAAGAAGAAAGCCATTTCTCAACGTTTGGTGTGATGTTTGGTGTGTCTCCCAGGTGGCTTTTGGCAAACTTTAGATGAAACTTTTTATGGATATATTTGAGAAATGGCTTTCTTCTTGCCACTCTTCCATAAAGGCCAGATTTGTGCAGTGTACGACTGATTGTTGTCCTATGGACAGACTCTCCCACCTCAGCTGTAGTTCTCTGCAGTTCATCCAGAGTGATCATGGGCCTCTTGGCTGCATCTCTGATCAGTCTTCTTGTCTGAGCTGAAAGTTTAGAGGGACGGCCAGGTCTTGGTAGATTTGCAGTGGTCTGATACTCCTTCCATTTCAAAATGATCGGTTGCACAGTGCTCCTTGGGATGTTTAAAGCTTGGGAAATCTTTTTGTATCCAAATCCGGGTTTAAACTTCTCCACAACAGTATTACGGACCTGCCTGGTGTGTTTCTTGGTCTTCATGATGCTCTCTGCGCTTTCAACAGAACCCTGAGACTATCACAGAGCAGGTGCATTTATACAGAGACTTGGTTACACACAGGTGGATTCTATCACCATCAGTCATTTAGGACAACATTGGATCATTCAGAGATCCTCGCTGAACTTCTGGAGTGAGTTTGCTGCACTGAAAGTAAAGGAGCCGAATAATTTTGCACGCACCACTTTTCAGTTTTTTATTTGCTAAAAAAGTTTAAAATATCCAATAGATTTCGTTCCACTTCACAATTGTGTCCCACTCGTTGGTGATTCTTCACAAAAAATTTAAATTTTATATCTTTAAGTTCGAAGCCTGAAATGTGGCAAAAGGTTGAAAAGTTAAAGGGGGCCGAATACTTTCGCAAGGCACTGTATGTGTGTGTGTATATATGTATATATATATCTCTATATATACATATATATATATATAGAGAGAGAGAGAGAGAGAGCGCTCTGGAAAAAAATAAAGAGACCACTGAAAAATTATCAGTTTCTCTGGTTTTACTATTTATAGGTATGTGTTTTGGTAAAATGAACATTTTAGTTTTATTCTATAATGTACTGACAACATTGCTTCCAAATTCCAAATAAAAGTGATGTAATTTGTAGCATTTATTTGCAGAAAACTGGTCAAAATAACAAAAAAAATTTTTTTGTGTTGTCAAATTTCGAATAATGCAAAGAAAATATGTTCATATTCATTTATAAACCAAACACTACTAATGTTTAACTTAGAAAGATTTCAGAAATCAGTATTTGGTTGAATAACCCTGATTTCCAATCACAGCTTTCATGAGTTTTTGCATGCTCTCTATCAGTCTTTCACATTATTTTTGTGTGAATTATGCCACTCCTGGCACAAAAATTCAACAACTCAGCTTTGTTTGATGGCTTGTGACCATTCATCTTCCTCTTGATCACATTCCAGAGATTTTGAATGGGGTTCTTGAAAGATTCTTGGAAGGTCTGGAGATTGGGCTGGCCATGACAGGGTCTTGATCTGGTGGTCCTCCATTCACACCTTGATTAAACCTGGCTGTGTGGCATGGAGCATTGTCCTTCTGTAAAAACCAATCCTCAGAGTTTGGGAAACATTGTCAGAGCAGAATGAAGCAAGTTTTCTTCCACTACAACCTTGTATGTGGCTTGATTCATGCATCCTTCACAAAGACAAATCTGCCCCATTCCAGCCTTGCTGAAGCACCCCCAGATCATCACCAATCCTCCACCCAATGTCACAGTGGGTGCGAGACACTGTGGCTTGTAGGCCTCTCCAGCTCTGTCTAACCATTAGAAGACCAGGTGTTGGGCAAAGCTGAAAATTGGACTCATCAGAGAAGAGAGACCTTACTCCAGTCCTCTATGGTGCAATCCTTATGGTCTTTTGCATACCTCAGCCTGGCTCTTCTTTGCTTTTCATTGATGAAGGGCTTTTTTCTAGCTTTGCACAACTTCAGCCCTGCCTCTAGGAGCCTGTTTCGAACTGTCCTCACCATGCACTTCACCCCAGCTGCTGTTTGACATTCTTTTTGTAGGTCACTTGATGTCATCCTATGGTTGTTGAGTGACATTCAAATGACTTGGCGGTCATCCCAGTCAGTGGAGAGTCATTTTTGCCCTCTGCCAGTCTGTAGCTTTGTTGTCCCCTTTATATGCTGCTTGACCTTGTTCTTATGAACCGCTGTCTTTGAAATTCTAAGGATGGAAGTAACTCGATGCTCACTGTATCCCTCGGCCAGTAAAGCCAGAATTGAACCCTTCTTTTCCTCACTCAAAATTTTCCCTTTCAACTCTTTTCACATGGTCAATAGTTATATTTTTATTCCAATTACTTTTGAGGTACTACTAGCACTGTCTTTGCCATCCAGCTGGTCCTTTTGCAAGAGGGTAGTGATGACCACAGCATTGGTTTTTATACTTTTCCTCATTAAATAAGATTTGGTTCAGATGATCACCTAAACAGTAATTCATTATGTAAAATGAGGTGTGCCTGTGTGGGAATTCAGCAGACACTGGAATGGACTGGCTCCCATACATGCGGAGATGCTGATTTAAGAAAAATTTGGAGTGGTCTCTTAAATATTTCCAGAGTTGTGTGTTTGTGCATGTTTGTGTGTGTGTTTATTTTTTATTTTCATATAGCGTTTAACAATGCCTTTCACAAAGTAGAACGTATTGAAATCATTCTCATAACACCAGATGTGTTAACACGAGTTCATCATAAGTGGGAGAGACGACATTTGTGTTTACAAAGAAATGGCAATTATGTAGAGTGTAAATATGTACAAAACTTTACAAAATCGTGATTTACATTAATGTAAAATGCTTTACAGTCTCTAAGGACACTTGTTATAGAATATCCATATTTAGCCACTATGTCATATGTTATGTACAATAAGTTAACAAACTATTCATGAACCCCTCTTGTCTTTCAGTATATATTCTGAGTTAGCATGAGATCCTCCATATCTCCAGACATGTATAGAGGAAAAGAGGAAATTGTTTATGTCTCCACTACAGGAAAGGAACCAAGTATTTATATCTCCATTGGGATAGGATTTCGGGCACCAAAACAGTGTCACACCTGCTATTTTTGTTAGAGGGGAGCACATTACTACCCAGGGTCAGGTGTCTCTTTGCTTGTGCTTGGAACTCATGCACTCTTCACCATTAATCTCCAGACATTCTGACGATACACTAAAGTTGTCTCCTGGATGCTAAATACAGGTCCCATTTGGAGTAATAGATGACAACATGGGTCTATCAGCCATCGCACTCATACTATAATGCCAACAAAGCTAAATTAAATATAAATGGAATTAAATATTTCATCCATCCAATGAGAGCTGTCTTCTTCAGGCTCCATATACATAAATGTGATATAATATACAACCACCAATCAGGATGAGAAAGTTGAGATGTTGTATTGGATTTGTGTTGACTTAAAAAGGGTCATTTCATTTAAAATAATAACTAGGACATAGAAGTTATAAAGGTTATACTTTAATGATATGTTTCACATCAGGTAAGTAGACAGAGTGAGTTTATAATACATGTCTTATTCATACAAGTCAATCATTTTGATGAGTCAAAAGTATAACAAATGATTTCTTTGAAATAATCAGCACTAGAGCTTTTAAATATGGTCAGAAATTGGAGGCACCTAAACGTATAGGGAAAAATATCATGGCAGTTACACAGAAATCCTTCTGTTGGTATCTTAACACAGCCTTTGGTATGGATCAAGAACATGGCTGCATGGAGAGAAAAATATACAGATACACTATATATCCAAAGGTTTGTGGACACCTGACCATCTCTCCCATATGTATTTGTATTTGTTGTATTTGCTCTTATAATAATCTCCACTCTTCTATGAAGCCTTTCCACTAGATTTTGGAGTGTGGCTGAGGATTAACCATTTAGTCACAACAGCATTATGTCAGGCACTGATGTAGGATGAGGAGGTCTTCCAAATTATTACAAAGGTGTTCAGAGGGGTTGAATTCAGAGCTCTGTGTAAACCGCTCAAGCTCTTTCACACCAACCATGCCAAACCATGTCTTCATAGACCTTCATGTTTTGCTGGGACTTGATTGGTCCGCTAAATTCCAGCGAAGGGAAATTGTAATGCTACAGCATACAAAGACATTCCATACAATTGTGTTTTTCCAACTTTTTCCAACTTTGTGACATATGGGTGTGATGGTCAGGTGTACACATACTTCTGACCATATAGTATAGGCTTCATATGTTGATAATACAGAACATGATTAATACAATGCAACAGTAAGTGATGCAGGATTTTTGAAAACCTTGTTGGATTAACAGTCATTATTGATATATACAAAGGAAGAGATGTGGAAGCATTCAGCTTTGAAGACATTGTTCTCATTATGTGCGTGACACTGATTAGTCACATTTTGTTTATGTTCTTACATGATGACTGTCTCCGTGTGAAATGCAGAGTAGGTGAACGTTTTCTGTGAGCTGGAGACGTTGGGCTGTATTGTTGGTGAGGGAGATGGGGAGGATAGAGATGAGGTGGAAGAAGAGCGATTAGCCCAGCGTGAGGGTAGACGTCTTTTAGCAGGACAAGCTGGTCGAGAGAAACTCTTCTTGACGGTTACTGTTGATTCTTTGTTCTGTTGTAGAGACAAACATTTTAAAGGTCGCTTTGTTTTAACAAAGTATATAAAGCTTAAAATGGTAAGCAATCTCAAGTCTTTTGTTTTTATGAACCTCCAGTAGACTGATGTTCAAGCATTCCTGACTCACAGAAAATGAGCCGATTACGTCGATATAACTGTTGTGATAGTACGTAGAACGTAGATACAACAAACATGTTTGTTGTGAATGCTTATCATTTGGTGCCAAGATAAGACAAACAAATTTAATCCTAGTCCTATTGTCTGATGTGCTCTTTATACTGGTTGATTTTCCAATAGTTTGTAAAGTAATCTTTAACAGACATCTGTGCAGGGAGCTCTGCTGGCCATATGTAGATAGTTTAGTAATTGCACCACAAGTCTTTCCTTCTGTCTAAAGACAGTTTCCAACTGGGCCAAAGATGAAAGTTTTGGATTTAAAACTTGGCAGTAGAGCCGAATGTTGTGCTACTAGTCTTTAAATTTTAGAGGCTTAAAAATGCCTCATCTTTGTAACAAAGTGATGTGTACTCATTTTCTGCACAGACCAGAAATGAATTGTGGTGTGCTTAGCATTGTGCAATCTGGAAATATTTTCTAATGGAACTTAGCATCAGGAATTTTAATTGTGCTCTTTTAAAGGTTTTGGGGAGACAGAGTATTCTTTTTCTTCTGGTACCTTCTAAATTCTTCCAGATGTATTCAACAACCCTTTTAGCAGCATTAAAAATAAACAATAATAGCAAAAGACCATAAGATACATTCATTTACTTTGTTTCCAGAAAAATACAAAGACTTGGTGACCAAATAACAAATCTGACTAAGCAGCAATGGATTTCCACAACAACTGTGCCTGATACAGACAAGTGACAATTTAAAGGAAAAACTTTAGGCCATTTTATGCTTTCGGTGATTTTGCTGTCGTGGTGTGGAGCCACTTGTTACCACTGAGAGAAGAGTCACTGCCAACCAATATCAAGTTATTCTGACTGATATCCTTTATCCTACTAGATGACAATCAGGATAAAATTAGGACATTTCTATCCAAGATGACTATGTTCCTGTCTGCAAGGCACGAGGGCTCACTGCATATGCTATAACCTAAACCAGGGGTGTCCAATCTAATCCAGAATGGGCCAATGTGGGTGCTGGTTTTCATTCCAACCAAGCAGAAGCCACACTTGAGTCTATTGAAAGCCAAGATCAACTGATTAAACAGGTGGAATAAGGTGTGGTTGGAAGGAAAACCTGCACACACACCAGCCCTTTCTGGATAAGATTGGACACCCCTGGCTATGGGAGATTTTGGACTAATGTGTTAGATTACAATTTCCAGC
This sequence comes from Ameiurus melas, assembly GCA_012411365.1. Taxonomy (NCBI): domain Eukaryota; kingdom Metazoa; phylum Chordata; class Actinopteri; order Siluriformes; family Ictaluridae; genus Ameiurus; species Ameiurus melas. The sequence continues at coordinate 20,236,591 of CM022757.1, forward strand.
ACCATCATCAAAACACCAACTAGGAAATACTCCAATACAGTTCCAGAGGCTTGGTGAATCTACACCAAGGTACATTAAAAGTGTTCTGATGGAACCTGATGGCCTAAGATATTTCTGTTGTATTTTCCTATAATTTGTCACTCATGTGTACCTCTTTCATCAAATTATCTACTTGCAAATGGATGTTCTTTTTTATGAGCAATGATTCCAGTGTGTCTTTTAACAGTGTTTGACATGTGTATTGTATTTAAGTTTGCGTACTGACCTTCACTGTTACATGTGCTTCTTTGTGAGCTACAGCTTGGTTGTGAGGTGTGTTTGTGACTCTTTCACTGGATCTAGACTGATGCTGGATTTCCAACAAATTCAAGAGCTCTGTAAGATCCTCCTCCTTCCCTGGATTAGATTGCAATTTCTTGTCTTGCTGGGAATGTCCCAGATTTTCATAACTCTTCAAAATCCTTTCTATTGCCCCATAGTTGGACCGAGACTCCAGTGGTCGAGGGTAAGCAGCCAGAGTCGACGGTTTCCAAGGATTTTCATATAAAACTCTGGACCTTGTGTTAGGCATGTCCTGTTTTGTACGTTCAGGCTTTTTAGGTTTTGTTTCAGCAGGATGCCGACCTGAAGTGACAGTCTTTACTTTACTGAACTTCTCAGTCTGATGTTTTAGCTGTGAGGGACTCAAATCTAAATCTGATTTAATTGTTCTCAAGCTTTTATCAAACTGAGTGATGGAAGGCTCCCTGTCTTCTGTACGCGACAACAGGCGTGTACATTCTGAGTCCTCATGTTTCACTGCTAGATACTGTGATAGACCAGAAGTTACCTTCTTCATTGTTATATCCTGTTGTAGAGTTGAAGGGCCAGAAGTGGAATCCTTTGTTTGGTTCTTTAACTGTGGTGATACCTGAGGAGCAGTCTGTTCATACTTGCTTATGGGATACTGTGTTTTAAGATCTGGTGCCACATTTGCCAGATTGTCCTCAGTGGTATTATCAAATGTATAGTGCACATCTGTGGAGCTACTGTCCCCATCAAACTGAAAACCCATGCCTGCCTGAAAGAGAATGCGGTTGAATTCAGCTGTTTTCCATTCTAGCATCTCATTTCTCTGTGGGATGGTGGTGTTAATGGAAGGTAAGGTTATGTCTGGAGGCGTTAGGAAGTCAGCAGCCCCACCCTTGTGTGTTGAGTCCACGAGATGAAGCTCTTCCTTCAAGTTTTGTTTACTCTCTGCATCTATCTGGTTCCGACTGCACTTAGCCTCTGCAGCTATTATATTAACTTCTGAGAGACATTTTTGGATAGGCACATATGTGGATGACTTGCTACTGCCAAACCTGCTTCCATCACAGGACCACCGGCTCTGGCAGCAGCTTATATTGCACTTTGAATCACGAGGCACTGGGCCAGGCACAATCCCAGAGTCTGTCAGAATCTTTCCCTCATTCTCTTGCAGCATTGCCTCAAATCTTCGCACAATAGAGGGGCTGTTGCACATTTTGTGAAGACAAGGACTTCTACATGCTTTGCGCATCAGTGGCTCTGGGGCACTGGATGGTATATCTGTAGCCAAAGGGCTGTTAATGTACCAAGATGTGCTCCTGAATGGAATAGGAGGGACATCTCTTCTCTTCACAGGTAATTCAGTGTCACTTTCCGTCTTGGTTGAATTCTTTTTAACATCGTCCCAGATAATCTCTTTCTGCTTGTCCAGGGCAAGTAGATCTTTGCACCACAAATTTATGTTCAAATCGGTGTCGACTGGTCCCAAGATATCTTTCTCACCCATCACAACATCTCCTGGAACGAACATTGACTCAGTCTGGCTTCTGTGATAATATACAAAGAAAACACAGACCATTAACCCATTAAGCCTGTGTCTCGAATATTTATAAAGTGTGTATAATTACTGGTGATAATGATTAGTATGATTAGCAATTACCTCTTGAAATCAGACTTGCTTCTGATCTCATCCTGGTAGCTGCACAGCTCTTCACTAACCTTAGCTATTTCTTTAAGAGCCTATAAAATAAAATATATTTAACTGGGTGAGAAGGCACAACAACAAATCAGCAAATTTCTAATATAATTTCTGCCAAACAATCTAATTATTATTCATTTTTTAAATTCAAGAAAACTCACAGCATTAAGTGCCATTGTGTTCTTTTTATCATTCGCACAGTTTATGTTCATATTCTGAAACCCTCGGTAGGGGTTGAGCAGATCTTTTTGCCCACCGGAGACGGGTTTGTTCACATGGCACCCGTGGAGAATATCTTCAAGCTCTGCAGTGTTAATGGCCTCAAGTTCACAATGCTCATACTTCCCGGAGCTGCTTTGCTTTGATCGCTCATTCTGAATACTATAGTGCTGGCCATTGGGTTCAGTGCTGTTATGACTGGAGTCAGTGCTGCTATGCCTGTGCTGTGTGAGAGGCTCGGAGTAACTGCTGCTGTGGGCCTCTGAGGAGTCAGTCAGAGTGCTGGATACAGTGCTGCCAGAATGTGTACTGAGCCTTATGGCAGTCGTTTGTACACCGCTATTTGGTCCAAAAGCACCTTTCTGTCGATGAGACTTCACTTCACTGTACAACTGAAATGACACACGATAAATTCAATGAAGGTTTAGCAATACCTCAGGATTGCCACTTTCATAAACAATATTGAATTACTGTTTTACTATTCATTTGTTCCTTAGTTGGCTTTACTTTTGCATTTGGGAGGCCAAAAGGCTCACATGTTTTTATTCAAAGCAGATTATTCTGCTGGTTTAGCTCCCAACCCAGTTCTTTTGTTTCATTAAAATGAATGATCCCTTCTTCAAAGTATATTAAATTTAAATGCATTATTCTGGATCCCCCGTGCTGTTTCCCCTCATTATTATTACCAACCACTAAAAGCTCCTGACTGCAGCAGAGTTGTTTACTAAGTATGAGAAGTATGAGAAATAACAGGATAAAAATTAGTTGCTAATTACACAACAGCAGACTGGTAATATCTAAAGTTTCTCATATTTTATGTATCTAAAGGTTGTTTGCTAACATTAAAATTCAGCCTAAAATCGCATGTTCTCTCTAACACTTTTGCACTGTGGTATTTAATGGAACATGTGATTAAGTTTTTAGAGCTAGAAGTCATTTGACAAAAGTATTGATGAACAAAATTCTTTAAAATACATAACCACTTTCACCTTAAGCATCCTGTTTTAAGATCTGTAATAAGGTCTGTAATTAGCAATCTAGGAATGTGTTCAAAATCAATAGGAGCACAGCACAGTTTGCTCTATTTTGAAGACCTTTGGGCTGTGGCAGATTGATTCCTGGGCTTGGTTTCCATCTGCAGACTCACCTCCTCAATCTTGTGTTGCATGTCCCTGAGCTGACTCTCCCACTCCTTCCTCTCCAAGTCAAAGCGCTCCAAAAGCTCGGATTTCTCCCTCACCCAGTCCCTCTCGCTGTGCTCCAGCCGGCAACGCAGGTCCATTGCTGCAGTATGGGTGTCTGCCAGCAACCTCCGCTCTTCCTCTCTTTCCCTCCTTATTGTGTCTCCAGTCTTACTATACACTGTTCCTTTGGCCTCCAACTGGAGAGAGAGAAAGAGGGTTTGATGAGTGTCACAGGAAAAGATGGCGTGCAGAGGATATTTACAAGCATAGTTTGGAGGGAAAGTGGAAGTAGAAGGGTTAGTAAGACAGGAAGTTAATGGGTGGGTGGCTGGCATTCCCATTGGATATGATACTGTAAAATCTGTCCTCACTCTCATCCCATAGTATATCTATCCTTAACCTTTTCAATACACAAGGGTGTAGGTGCTGAAACATTCCAAATGCCATGACAAGGCCACCAGGCCATGATGACATCCATGACACTTTAGTACTGGCACAACATCTACTTCCACCTCATAACCTGTTAAAAGTGATGTGTACAATTGAAACACATGTACTTGCAAAGATTAGGCTTGAAATTTGTGGCATTTTTCCCAGTGAATGCAGCATTTTAAGAAAAGTACTGTTATTGATGTCTTACTTTTCATTTCCCAGGATCTGTTAGGTACCTTAACACATGATCTAGACTGGATGTTAGGCAGTTTAATTTACTTTAGATGAAGGAGCTGGATTATGACTTTACTACCTTAGTGTGCTTTTCTATTGCTTTATCATTTATCATAAATGGACACAATCCATATGTGTTTTTTTACTTTCAAGACCAGGGGAAAGTAAATAATCAACATATCAAAATACCAAACAGTCCTTTCCTTTTCAGTACAACACTGCTGTTAATACCAGGAAACATTCCACATGCTATGAAGAAGGACAGGCTTAAATTTACACCCAATTCTCTGTCCTTGAGCTGGCAACGGAAATAAATGGTGGCACAGCACCAGGGTGACATGGAAGAATTGTGTTCTGTCCTTGAACGTATTTTAGGTCCTTCATAAACATTTCTATGATTTGTTAGAAAGCATCAATAAAGTCAAAAAGACTTGTATAAGGAACTGTATTAGGGCAACATTTTCACCTTTCCTGTCATAATTATAATATGTACACCATTCAGTGAAAAATGCTCATTGTAGTCATATGTGGTTCTTGAGAAAAAGGGCCATAACATGCGATCAATTTGAATTAAACAGCCATAAACTAACTGTTAAGAGAGAGATAATACTTTTCCGAGATTAGAACATACATTTGGGTCAACCGTTCTGTACACACATAGTTTTTTTCCAAGGCTTCTCATTATAAATTTGGTGGGGGGTTGAAGCTACATAACGCATGCATCAATGGATTTTCCAACTACACCCAACTTAGCTAAGCTGTTACAAATAAATATTTATTGGATTCTACAATAAAAACCAATAAAATTCCAACACCAAAAATGTTCTTTTCACAGATTAGCAATTTTGACTTCGGAGTCAAAACAATAGAGCATGTCACATTTAAGGTATAAGATCGTGAACTAAAACGAATCGCATTCTTTCAAATATTTGCAATGTCACGGTGATATAGGGCTGTGCCTCTAGTAGTACTATATATCTAAGCATGTGCAGATGTTTACAGGGTACCTTGATGTCGTTTATATATCTGTTTGACCGGTTCTTAAAATGGAAACCCTTCTCTCTCTCCCCAACACTTCTTTCACCTAGAATTCCTGAAAGTTACATAATACTTGTTTCTTGAAAAGTTGGTGATTGTCAAAGTTCAGTTTTTTGGTTTTTTGTTGTTTTTTTTAAACAAATGGCTTTTAATAAACTGTCATTTGACTTTACAGCCTTTCAATAGTTCATTCTCCTTGACACTGCAGTTCATCAGATAAAATTTTTTTAAACACATTTTTCATATGGACCCCTTTATGTCTTGCAGTTGCTCGGTAAGCACGAGTTCAGCGATCCACCATTTGCCCAAAAACACAAACAATGCCTAAAATAGGACAGTGTTTCATAACAACAAAACTAGATTCAAACATGGCCTGTATAAATAACAAACCACTGGATCAGTTTAAAAGATGGACATGGATGTTAGCTGCGTACATTCAATTAGGTTCAAAATAATCAAAATAATTTTTTTTCTAAGTATTTACAAAGGGCATGTGAAACAGTGCACTGGTCATTTTCTACCATGTAATCAGCCTCAAAGGAAACAGTCGGCTGCTTTAAAGTTCAGTTTAAAATATGATTAATGCTGTGGCTGTGTGACTGAAGCTCTGTCTTTGGGTAAGAGTGTCACAGAGGCAGTCCTCTATAAATAGGCAGCTAGACCAATGCTTTAGCATCTCACATTCCTAAGGGTTGGGCTGCAGGGACACAGAGAGTTCACCACCTCCATTTTAAAAATATGCAAGGAAATATACTGGCAAAAACATAACCATGAATGCCTGGTAAACCTGGGGCTCCTCAGTGGCCGCAGTCTATGCTGTGGTAGGATGTGGGAAATGGTGAAAACAGTGTTTATACTTTCATTTCATTTGACTCCTCCCTGAAATCTATCCTCAATGCCAGCTAATATTTTAGTTTGGTATGTGCAACCAAATTGCTGTTTTTCACATTTTTAGGCAAGGCAAGTGCAGCAGTATTATTGTGAGTGAAATGTTAAACACTGGTAAATAAGGCACAGCTTAATTTCTTTTACTTAGCTTTTTATTATTAAAAAAAAATTATTTAAAAGCCCCAGGAACCTTACACTGTGTTTAATTTAATTAGGTTATTGTCCATCTGGTGGGAAAATGCATGGAGAAATTATGAATAAATTGTGACATTTGAAGGATTGCATGTACTTTGACATTCTTCCATTTTTTACATAAAAGTTTGCATCAACTAATAAATATAGCATTCTTGTGATACCTTTTGGGTCCATACATAGAATACCAACTTACATCAAATTTTTTATTTTTTTTTAAGAGTTTTGGACAGAGCTATGGAATTTCAGACCATACCTGAACAGTTCTTAGTTGTGAGGTCTCAGCTAATTAAGGTGGTTTTTGAAAAGTGTTTAATCATATTTCCTTTTTTCCTTCATTCGCACTTTGCTGGATGATGTATTTATGACTCAAGATTTGTATCACACCAACACTTAATATATATTATTCCCACAAATGATAAAGCTAAGCTTTTAGATAAGCTTTTAAAGAATATTGGCTGTGAGTTTGGGAAACTGTTTCAAACCATGATCCAAGCTCCATATGACAACCCAGACTAATATGTATCTAATACAGTATGCCAGGACATCCTAGCTGAGGTGCATCCACCCCTCCAGAATTCCCCAGCACTACTCCTCTCCATCTCCTCTGCCCTGAAGAGTACAGTGCACTACTGTATTAGGAGAGCATAGCAATGACTCACTCTAGGGATAATGCATAAACCAACAGAGGGGATTATAACTGCTCTGACCCCAGATGATAAATACACTACACAGTCTGGACTGTGTCTTTATAAGGGTGTCAGAAACAAAAGGGAGAGTTCAGTGAGAAAGAGTCCAGTCACTAAGGGATGATATTTTACATAAAAAATAATAGACAAAGAGACAGTGTAATCATTTTAAAAAGCACCACTGCCTTCATCACTCATTTTGTAAAAACCTAGGCTAAGTAACAAATGGCTTTTCCAAATGTGGGCACACACATCTCCATTTCTTTCATTCGAAAAGTAATTTTATTTGCTTCTTATGAATGCATTTGGCCCAGCAGACAATGAGCTAAGCACTCACCTAAGCAATTTAGATGTTTTTTGAGTCTGTGATGAATTGTCAAATTTTTTATTAATTTTTTTTTAAAGAAAATTGTTCCTCATGTGTGTGCCATATAATGACCCCAGGATGTGCAATCCCCTAAGACCTACCAGTGTGCACTCTACAATGATATTAAATGTAACTGTGCATAAATCCCAGGATAAAAAATAAATCATGCTGTGATATATTGAAATCTACTTTTGACATACTGGTGGTTCTTGGCTGAGTTTAGTTCAGGCCAAATGCCTGTGTGAGGCTTTTAATGTGCAGGCTACCACAGCCACCTGCAATCAGACATTCTGACTTCTCAACGATAAAGGAAACTCATTACACGCCTCCATTAAACCACAAACTTCTCGAGTTGCACGTACCTGTGCAATTCTGCATTTCAGCTCTGCCTTCTCCAACTCCCATATGCACTGGTCCTTGGTGTACTGCAGCTGGAGTTCGCCGCGTTTACTCTCCTCCCTTTTCACTTCAGACTGCACCTCCTCCAACAACGTCTTCAGATCCAACAATATCCGTCTGTTCTCCCCGCCCTGCAAAAAAAAAAAAAAAGTGACAACGTTAAATATGTTAAATATGCGACGCGATCAATGATTCAGCGTGCGGTGCATTACTTGCACGTCTGCCACTTCTCTCAAAAGCATTTCCTTCTCTTTCATCCAGGCGTCTTTTTCCTGACAGTGACGCTTCCTGAGCTCCTCGAACCTCTTTCTGAGTCGTAAATGATCTGCGGATGGCGATGCTTCACGCCTGATGCCAGAGTGCTCGGCAAAACTCCCTACAGAGGTCACTCCTCGGAGTGGACTCCGACTGCGTTTCCTGTCCCCTTCTCTCTCCAGCATGGGGCAAGGCACAGATTCCCAGCCATGCGCTTTACACATGTAGCCACCGCCTCCTCCACTGTAAAACCCTGAACCGTTTCCGAGTGCATTCCACATGTCTTTCGATCACTTCCAGCTTGCACACGAGACTACATGAGTGTTTTGAAGGTGATGCAGTCCTCATTTGATTCTGAGAGACGAGCCGAACCCGGCCATGTTTCTCTGAGCGCGCACCGGGCGCATTTGCTCGTTCCATGTCAGCGTAGGAGCGACAGGGTCAGCCTGTCATACTGCACTGACACACCCACATACAGCTTTTTTACTACTCCAGTGCTCAGCCAGCGCGCATTTCCCTCTGCCTTTACTTAGCCCGCATTCTGGTGTTAGTTTTCAACCGGCTCCTTACATCAACATACGCTGATGTAAGAGTCTGGTGTTTATATTTACTCCTTGTGGCTATCTAGCTCACCTCCCTGACTGGACCGAGTAAAATGTATTAGATCTAACGTTAAATACCAATAAAGCATGCAATATTGGAGTATCAGAATTCCATGCATGCCTTTTTTCCCCCTTGTTTGCAGACTTTTTCGCAACAAACACACTATTCTCCTCTCCGTATCTTAGTGGCGCAGCAGCACTAAGTCTAGTCCTCATAATCACAAAACAAAGCGTAAAGACGTCTTACCTTGACGCATTCTGCACTCGTTTAAAAGTTTGAAATCGCTGTTGAATGATTATAACAGCTGCATCTGTGGAAAGCCTATTTTCCGCTGTGAATAGTTGGCGAGTTTGTGCGCATCTCTTTCCCACATAGCTGGTAATAACGGCTCATGTGACGCTAGTTTCCAGAGGGAGTCTCGAAGCACACACTCCTCCTTCATACAACACATGGCCATTCTCACTTACTATAAAGTCTACCATCCCCCCCTCCCGCCCCCGAAACGTTTACATAATATATGCAGTCACTTTCAGAATTATTTTCACCCTTCATGAAAATGAGCAACAGTGGAAAAGGTTGATATTATAGCCTTAATATATGGCACCATTTTATTTAAAGTATCTTATCTCACAAACATATTTTATTCTTAAATAATGTTTTTTTTCTTGAAAAAAAAAACTGCAAAGAACCCACACAGTTCATACATGGTGAAGCTTCACCTTATGGGCGGCTGTGGCTCAGGTGGTAGAGCGGATTGTCCACTAATCGTAGGGTTGGCGGTTTGATTCTTGACCCACATGACTCAACATGCCGAAGACACTGAACCCCAAGTTGCTCCTGATGACAATAACATGGGTGCAGAACACTCTTCTCCCCATGTGAGACATAAGGCTGCTACTATCTCTCTCCATCTAGGTGTGTCCTGAGCTGTGAATAACTTTCCCTGAGAGCCCCATTTCTTGCAGTTCGGTCACCACTGTCTGTCGCCATGTTGTTCTTGGCCTGCCTTCTTTGCGCTTGCCAGGTCGTGTCCAATGCAAAGCCACTTCCAAATGGTCTGCAAAAGGCTCCTCTTGCTTTATTTATTCGGGCCTTGATGTCTTTCTGGGCTCCATTTTCAATGCTAATGACACTGCCAAGATACCTGAAACTATTTACATCCTCCTTTGGCTCTCCCTCGATGGTAATTGGGTCAGAGACAGGAGCCTGTCTTCTGCTTGTCTATGTAAGCCGGTTTGTTTAGCATATCTGCTCAGTCTATCTAACATTTCCTGAATGTGGATGTGTGTTTCTAATATAACTTTCAGATCATCAGCATAGTCCTATCAAATGAGAGAAGAGAATCCATTGAATGTTAGATGTTGTTAGAAGCATTACTTAGTCACTGGTGAGCAGGGATTGATGAGGTGAGAGAATACAATCCAGCCGTATATGCAGAACACTTTAAAGTTCCTTTATATTCTTAGTTTTTCACTTGTGGACTGTCCTTTTTATTTCAGCTCACGAGTTCTCCATAGGATGTGATTTTGATGTATGTTTAGAGTCTTCATTTTGATTAAATATCCTTCTACAGAATAGTGTTCATTTCCTGCCAGAGGCAACCAGACCTTGAGTTAAAATGGTCTAGAACCTAACAGTTCCTGATGCCATCAATCTCCATTAAAATTTCCTGAACCACCAACCACAAAACAGACACTCAGCATCAATAATCTGCCACCATATTTTACTTTGGGTTTGGATGCCTTTTGCTATATGCAATTCCCTTTTCTTTGCCAAACCTGCAGATGGTGTGCAAAGCCAAACTGTCAGATTTTCATCTTATCTGACCAGAACTCACATTTGTAATTGTAGCTTTGACTGCTTCACTTTGTGGGTTTCTCTCAGGAACCATGTTTGTGCTCTTTTTGTGCAACAATTCCAAGTAGTTTGTTGTTGTGAAGGTGGTTGATTTTGATGTTGAAGCTAGACAACCTCAAGCATCAACTAAACTGTGCAATTTTCTTTGTTTCTCCAGCATCCTCCTCACTGTGGTCATGGATCTTTTTTTAGTTTTAAAGTTTCATCTGTTATAAACTTTGAAAAGTTTTTCTTATGGCCCATAATGCACTACTGTGCAATTAGTTATGCATTTTTTATCTGATGTGTGTAGGTCAAAAAGCATTTGTGTTGACAGGTCTGTTTATCACATGGCAGTGGATGACATGAAATTTCACATGTAGGGCGTACAGCTTTGTATCATTCCCCCAGTGAAATAGTTCATGGGCAACAGTAGTTCCTGGAGACTTAAACAAATGTGAAGCATAATATAGAGCATTTAACAAATGTCATTTTTTCAAGGATCAATTATTTTATACATATTCTTTAGCAGTGAAAAAACAGTGTTTTTGTTACTTTCTGTTTGTTTTTTGTTTTTTTTCAGGAAATACAATTAAAATAAAATCTCCAATTGTTTGTTTAGAAAGTTCAAACTTTTGTTTGTAACCTTCATTTTATACAATCATTTCTGCCCATGCTTTTACAGGATGCCAATATTTCTGGAGTTGACCACAATATATTGCCTGCCAGAATTAGTGATGATATATTGTTTTTTTTGTTTGTTTGTTTGTTTTTTTAAACAAAATAGAATTAAGTGATATTTAAAATTATATTTAATTCTAACAGGACTGGGGTGTTAAAAGTTTCCGAACCAAAATTAACAACTTTTAATTCACCTGGGTGTTAGTGGTCAACCCTGTAATTCTGTGCGTCTTATTGCCGGCAAATATGATTTGCAGTCAGTATGTGATTTATTTCATAGATAGTAGGCCTGTAAAATTGATCTTCAGATCATATGGATTGCTCACAGAACTCAAAACATGAGCTGGGCAACCAGTGACACCAGCAAGCAACAATGAATAAATTTTTCATATAAATATAATAATAACCTTTTGATATTTCTAAATGAATTCCCTATATAAATGTCTTCAACATGTAAATAACAGTAAAAAATATCAATATTATTATTACACACTGTCTTTATATTAATTCATAAAACATATTTTCACTTACCACATGAATAGATTGAAGTAAAGATGCAAAGGTGGTGTCACTGTAGGTTGAAACTGTGTTGTATTTGGCTGAGTAACTGTAGTCCATGCATAAAATGGTGGAAAACCTCCTGTACCTTGTATAAACTTAATGACATGGCCAAAATCAATTGAAAACGGCAACAAAACAAGCAAAAATAAAAAAATAAATAAAATAAAAATACAATATGGCTGCAAAGAAAAAGAAGAAAGGTTTATAGAACAAAGAAAAGGGTGAAAAGAAAGACCAATTTGAATATAGTGGCATATGACAGAGATGAGAATAAAACAAGAATGAGGATAAGCAAAATGATAGGCTGAAACATCTGGATGAGTGGGTATGGAAAAGGAAAACAAATGAAAAGCAAAGAGGTAAATGAAATAAGGCACAGAGTAAATGTGAGAAATTCACAAATACACATATTTATCAGTCTTATATACTTCTTTGCATCAGCTCATATGATATGATTTATAATAATAATAATAATAATAATAATAATAATAATATATTTTGGTATCTACTCATATTTGATGCATGAAGGTTGAAAGTGTGAGAAAACTAAATTAATATATAGAATAATAGTAATTGTGAGAGATAAGCTATTCTGAAACAAAATGTTTGTGTAGACTTACAGAGAGAGGCTCTTCGGTTTCACGATCTTCTGGTTTGGGAACATCTAAACGGTCAATAAAACTCTGGAGATCCTTCCTGAAGGACTTCATCTGCGCATTAATGCGGTACAGAAGCTCATGCTCACGTATTCGGCTTCCGTCATCATCCTCATCCATACGGCCAAACAGCTCACCATTTGTCACATAGACTCGTGCTTCGGCAATTATGGTGCTTGTATCAGCGATCAGTCTGTCAATGGTCCGGCTCAGACGTTCGGCCTCCATGCGAATATCAATCATCTGCTGCCGGTCCTTGAGACTTCGGGATAAAAAACGGCTCTCGGGAGAGTATAGAGAGCGAGTGGGAGTAAGGCATCGGATATTGCGTACTTCTTCAGAGTCGCTCTCACCGCCGATAGGGCCCTCGCGCTTACGATGTGGTGGGAGTCGTGAAGAGTCATCATCACTTTCTCTGCGGCCTCCATCGCTTTCAGCGTCGCTGTCTCGAGGGCTGGGCCGGATGCCTAGGTGTGAAGCCAGGTCGTAGCGCTGCATGTTGGACAGCAGTATGCGATTTTCGTACTGTAGCTGCATCACTTTCCCACTCAGCTCATTGATCTGTAGCCTAGCAGCTTTTAGCTCTTCCTGCAGAGCCTCAGCCTTGGACCCATCCCCCCCTGCACTACCATGACGGGAACCTTCATGTGAACCAGCCTTATACTTCAGTTTGTTAAGCTCTGCTGTCACCCTTTTGTTCTGTTCTTCCATGTCGGCCAGGTTGCGGCGCAGCAGCTCAGCCTCATCCTCCACCAGCTGCAGTTGCTGCCGCATCTCAGAAAACACCTTGCTTTGTTCCCGTGTTGAGGGGTCTGCTGTGCCCCCTGCCAGTTCCTCTCCTCGCAGGTCATCAAGCTCTGCCTTCAAACCACGGTTCTCCACCTCCAACTCCACAATCTTGCGACCCAAGATGTTGGCCTCCTCCTCTACCAGGCGGAGACGCAGCTTCAGCTCAGACTCACGTGTGGTAGGGGGACCACCAGCCTCGCCCTTAGGGAGGGGACTGTCAACATCACCATAGAAGGAACGGTACTTTTGTAGTTCCTGCTCCAACCGGTCCTTCTCTTTGTCAATCTTTGCCATCTTCTTCCTCATCAGTACAGCTTCTTCTTTAATGAGGGCCAACTGGCATTTTAGGTCATCATTTTCCTCCTATAAAGATTTTGAAACGAACCAATTCCGTTCATTTGACTATATTTCCGGAATAATGTAAATTATTAACTGGTTGGCGAGTTAAATACAACCAGAGGCAGAATGATCTGAGCAACTTCATAAAGCCACATTGCACACTGCTTGGAGCTCACTTCCTCTTGGATAAGGTTATATTTAACATCTGGTTATTACCTTCAACAGCTACATTTACATTTTATTTGTATTATCCCAGTAATATACACTATACAGCCAAACATTTGTGGACACCTGACCAACACACCCATATTCGGCCATTCCCCAAACTGTTGCCACAAAATTGGAAGCCTATGATTGTATAGGGTGTCTCAGTATGCAGTAACATGACAATTTCCTTTCAGTAGGACTAAGAGGACCAAACATTTTCTAACATGACAATGCCCCTGTATACAAAACAAGGTTGACCTGGTTTGTGACCTACACAGAGCCCTGCTCTCAACCCCACTGAACACGTTTGGAATGAATTAGATTGCCGATTGGGCACCAGACCTCCTCACCCCACATTAGTGCCTGATGCCACCAATTCTCTTGTGGCTGAATGAGCACAAATCCTATTAGCCATGGTCAAAATTTTGTGGAAAGCCATCTGAGACGAGTGGAGGTTATTATAACAGCAAAGGGATGAAATCTGGAATGTGATGTTCAAAAAGCACGTATGGGTGTGATAGTCACATTTCCACAGACATTTGGCCATATAGTGTATACTTAGTATTAACTTCTTAATGAATTGTTAAAAAGCAACTGAAGTTGCCATATAATCGTAGAGCTCTAGAACATGGCGAGGAGCAAATAATGCCTAAACCAAAATGCCACTTGCATTCTAAAAACACTGAGTTAAAAACAGCCCAAATTGGGTTATTTTAGCCCAGTGGCTGGGTATATATAGGACAGAACACACTTTGGGCTAAAATAACCAATCAAGTTGGGTTATTTTTCCCGAGCAATTGGGTTGTTTTTCATCCCAGAGGATGGTTTAATTTTTATAAAAACGTTGCGTTAATTTTATTTCATACATGGGTTAATATTTTCAGGGTTATTTTTACCCTTTCAAAATGTCAACTATACCACATTATAAACAAATATATCAATATGATATCTCCTTCATTTATACACAAGAAGGTGTTCAGAAATATTTCAGAAATTGCTAGAGCTGCTAAAGTGGTGTTTATATATAGACTTTGAAGTAAATTACTCAAATAAGTCATATATTCAAGATGAAAACATTTAAAATATGCAAAAAGAAAACTGAGTAACCAACTTACGATCCAGTGGGCATTACAAACAAGTAAGCCAAAGCTAAGGAAGATAGCGGTGCTTTTAATGTCATGTAAACTGAACTGTTATTGCACATTTTTGCTTTTTCTAGTGTACAGTAATGGTTTTATGGATAAATATATTGATATGAACCTTGTTTCTCCAAATAAATCTAACAGTCTGTCCGTGTGATAACCGCTACCTCCACCTGAGGCAAATTCAAATAGTCCGCGCTGAGTTGATTTGACCCAAGCAGCTGGGCTGAGGTGTCAGGATGGGGGAGGGGTGCATTGATTCAATTGTTAGTGAAAATGAACCAGACACTATCCCAGCGATTGCGTTACACAAAACTACCCCAAAACTACCCAAGACTAAGAAAATAACCCAATTAAATGTCCCAAAAGGCTCAACCCAGCGTTTGGATAGAAAAAAATAACCCAGAATTTTTAGAGTGTGAATAATATTTATCATATAATTAATGTTCTTTGTAAATTCTCAAATTATAGCATCACTCAAAAGCAGGAATCTGCATCCTTATAAATACCAATGTAATCACACAAAGTGTAATAGTTTTTTGTTTGTTTTTACCTCTGTTGGGGTCTGTGGAGTCTTCTTTTCTGATTTCTGTGCATCCTTACCTCTTCGTTTCAGAGATGCCTGATGAAAATATTGATTTAAAATATTGTATAGATAAATCAAAATCACATGGCAGTAAACAGACCGTTCCTGTAACTCTTAAGAACTTTGAAGTGCTGTGGTTTAGCATAAAATTATTATCATTATTATTTTGAGTTTAGTTTCACAATGTCCTCACCGATTTCTCCAGCTCGTTCTGTAAAGCTTGCTTAGACACCTCCACTTCAATCAACTGCTGCCTCAGTCTTTCATTCTCCTCCTCTGTTTTTGCTCTTTTTTCTTCCACATTTTCCAGTTCATTATGCAATCTCACAGACACATCTTTTGCCACCTGGATATTAAAAAGAGAGGTTTGGGGTGTGTCTTAATGGATGAGGTTATTTGGATGTCACATTTAGGTGTACTGTTAGATATTTATATATGTAGTTCAAGGTTGTTGTTTTTTTTTGTTGTTGTTATGACTGTCCCACTTTACAGCTAAAATTCATATAGCTATAGTTAATCCATCAGTTAAAATAATGCATTATATAAGTCCTAAGTAACACATTAACTCTTAATTCAAAATATGTGACATTAGATTTAGTTCAAGACCTAAAAAAAGATGGCATGTGATCATTCCAAGCATAATTTCTGAAATATAGAGGATATATGGATTATGGATACAAAGGAATACCATACCCCAAATTTTGAAATATCAAACAAAGATCATCCCTCTTGTAAAACTGACATCCCACTTTTCATTTATTTTTATATATCTATTCATTTATGTAACTTAAGGTGCTCATTGCCAATACTTTACTTCCAATAGTGAGATTTACTCACCAAATCAATTGACTTTTAATTGTAGTACTCAAACACCAGAAAAGGTGCAACCTGTTATCTGTTTATTATAAGACATGACCAAGAGGTCTATCATCATACATCTTTATATTTCTTGCACTCTCAGAAATAAACATACTAAACTGTACCATTCAATGTCCGTTTAGTAACTTTAGCATGTATATTTTACATGTGAAGGTAATTGACTTTTACTTTAAAGCATGGGCGTAAACACACACTCTTTGGAGGGGTCGTGTCCCCCTCAATGTTGAGGAAATACCAATCTGTCCCCCCCAATATACAGGAGAAAATATTTTCTATATACCCTGCTTTAATTTTCCCTGCCAACAGATCTGTCTTTTCTTCATCTATTCTATTTATTTTATTTATCTATTTATTTATGTCTATTCTTTTTTTAAAATATATTTCCGCCCAGACGCAACGCAAGTTGGTTGATATAGTTTAGCAGCTCAGTCTGTAAGAAATTGAGACAGCAGCCGAGCGTAGAAAAGTGCAGCAGAACATACAAGCTTTTTTCAGACAGTCAATAACTAGATACCTAAATATCTAGGCTAATGTCAGTTACAGTTTTTGACCATTAACGGTACATTCACATACACATCTTCCCGCCGAGTTCGTTGTGAACCATCACACTGTGACAGATTGTTATAAATGTTTTAAATGTTATAAATGCTAGTGAAAGTGAGGAAAGTTGCATTTCGTTCACAGAGAATACATCTGCCCACAGGACGTACACAGCACCCTACTATTTCGCCATGCTGTGTGAGTTTCTATCTCTCAGAAACCATGTGAATTCAAACAGTAACTGTAATCCTAAAACTATCTTCTACATATGCAAATTTTCAGTATAAAACTTTGGAAGTCTGGTGGGGGGAGGACGCCCCCATACCATGGTTACGCCCTTGCTTTAAAGAGACCTATAATTAACTTGTAGGCTAAAGCTTTACCGGTACATCCCTGGTCAAATCATGTACATTAAAGGTGAAAGACAGATTCTAAAGGTACAGAGATAGCCTATAGCCTTGATTGTTATCAACAACCCACAAGGAAAAAATCTAATTTGGTGTGCACATTTTTTTTTCATAACCATTCCAGCGCATGCATAATTCTCTCGTACCATTACCACTGTACCTTTAAATCTTGCTCCAGACTCCGCACTAACTCCCCGTCGATCTCCCCGGTCTCTGCGTACCGCAGTCGCTTCCGTTCCGCCTTCCGCACGCGGTACTGGAGGATCCTGCAGTTCTTATTGGCTCTAACGAGCTCGCGCCGCATGTCCTGCAGCTGGCACGCGTCTTCCTCGTAAAACGTGTCTCTCATCTCCTCCATCTCCGCCCGCATTTCTTCGATTTCATGCTAGTACAACAATCGCATCAATCAATCACAACCTCGGCTTCAAAAGCAATGCTGCGTTTCGAAGTGATTATTTGTGTGACATCATTGTTTGTTATGTGCGATAATCCGAACCCACCTTAAGATTATCGTTTTCATCATTCAGTCTCTCGATTTCCTCTCGTAAATCTTGCTCGACATGAGACTCGATAGGCCTGAGGGGCGACTCGGGTGAGAGCTCCATGCCGTTTCCGGGCGAACTGGCCGCCTTTGGGTGCATGGCCCCTTCTTTCTTCAAGCTCTTATTCATGTGGAACTGTATTAACTCAGACTGTAAGCACCCTTCCCTCCAGAAGCCAGGCCCGCATCCCACGGTGCTGTTAGCCGTTTGTTTAGCGCAGCTCGCGGCCCCGTCTTTTGTTCTCTGATTCTTCGCTTTGCTCTGGGAAGATTTCGAAGAGCTCGGCTGATCGGACACCACGCGATCGCCCTTTGATGGATGGTCGTCCGCGTCTTCCGTAGAGCTATGGCGCTCCTCTATCTTCTTGGCCTTCTCCGCGCGCCTGGTGGTGGGACTTTCAGCACCGCTTGGGTGGACAGCGCCCGAGCCTTTCGCCGTCTGTTTGTCTTTCCCCGCGCTAGCGGACACTGGAGAACTGCTTCGACTGTTTTTACCACCTTGTTTTGCTGAAGCAGGTTTAGCTGAGGCGCTTTTCGAGGGCGTTTTCGATGTCGCGTCTTTAAATCTGGCCGGTGAGGGCGCCCGTTGCTGCTGTTTCACGATACTATTGTCTGCCTGGCGCGGATCGGCAGCGCCGCCAGTGGCGGAATTCATGGCGTCGTGTGCTAGTGATCAGACGTCGCCCATCGCCCATTACCCTCAGCTGCCCAAAGAGTGGAGAACGAATAGAAAATCATCTTTAACATTCATCCGCCGCGACTGAAAAGCTTCTATGTGCACTGACCGCCAATATCACCTTGTCTCGCCTACTAGCCTATATGAAGCCAACTAAACTAGGCATAAGCCCTCTCAGTGAGACTCTCATTGAACATTTTTAAAATTACAATCATATTTAATGGGACATCGGAGAGAAAAAAAATGCTGAGAATAGTACACATGCCAGACCTTGTCGTTTAATTTGAAAGCTGGTTATTACAGAATCATGGACCAGGTTTTTACGCATGGCCTATCCCAAAATACGTGAAATAGTTTAGTGTCTCATTCGGTTATAAACTTCATACTAAGCTTTATTCGGTTTCGTAAACAATGGTCTATTCAGCAGTCATGTGTAACCTCTCGATCGGCTTCGAATCGTCCCTCCCATCTAGGAACCAATACTCAGATTAAATAATGGTTTTAAAAATAGCCTGACCTAGCACACACTGGTTATGTCTATTTTTCTTTCGAAATACTAAGAGCGCAGCGACGCAGGCTTCACAGACGATAAAACATGCGATATTACTACTCTTTCTAAAGTAAAACAAACCTATTGTTAAGTAGTTTTGGTAAACAAACAAGTGGTGTTTGCATTCAAATGGTTTAATGCTATCATTTAAGCCAATTAGGCCAGTGTAAAGTGAGCCAAATTATTTATAACCTTTACAAGGTGACTGTCTAAAACACGAATAGTAGATATGACCAACTTTAACTGTTGCAAATTTTGTAAACAGAGCTGCATCCTCCATCCTTAGTCATAGCTTCAGAAGATATCCCTTACCGTTCAGCATCCTGTTTTGTCCAATACTGATGAACGGTGTGGAGGAAAGATGCACACCATCCGGCGATGCAGGACCACCAGCGAGCATCCACCGGAAGAGATGTGTGCGGTGACGTCACCGCCGGGTGGGTCTTAACCGGGAGACGAGTTGCATTTTCCCGTCTCCATTCATTGTCTTTATTTACTGATGTAAATACTGTGTGAGATACATTAGAGCTTCATAATGTAATATCTGAGATGTAAAGTCTAAAAAGAATAATGAAAAGGGAACTGAATGGGAGTGGCAATTTGGTAGTAGATCTATAACAAGGCATGAGTAACAAATGAGTAAAATGGTGGAGAAAAGAATTCTTTAATAATCATTCCAACAGACAGACTCCTGCCTAGCAACAGTGATGTCAGTACTTCAAATTGGTTTGTTTTCCTTTGTATAGCTTACACATTCCTGAGTTAGATACACAGGCTATAAATAGATAAATAGGATGCATATACTATATACACTATATGGACAAATGTTTGTGAAAACCTGACCATCACACCAATATGTTCTTTTTGAACATCCCATTCCAGATTTAGTCCCTTTACTGTTCTAATAACTGATACTCCTCTGCAAAGGCAAAATTTTGGAGCATGGCTGGAGATTGCCCATTCAGCCACAAGAGCATAGTGAGATCGGGCATTGATGTTGGGTGAGAAGGCCTTAGGCACAATCAGCGTTCCTATTCATCCCAAAGGTGTTCAGTCGGGTTGATGTCAGGGCTCTGTGCAGGCCACTTGAGTTCTCCTGCACCAATCAAACCATGTCTTCATGGAACTGCCTTTGTACACAGGGACACTGTTATCCTGGAACAGGTTCGGGCTATGCCGCTTAATTTCAGTTAAGGGAAATTATAATAAAGCATTCAAAAATGTCTTACAATTGGGGGCTTCCAACTAGTGTGGCAACACTCAGATATGGGTGTGGTGGTCAGATATCCACAAATGTTTGGCCACATAATGTATCTGCAGAGAAATGCACATTTTGATGACTGTCAATTCGTTATGTGCATCTCTCTGATGGGACAGAGCTGCTCCATGTTGCCCTCTATTATACTTACATCCACTGAAATAAAGAAAATGTATTCTTTTATGAAGAATCAAAGACATTTACATTACATTTATTCATTTAGCAGACGCTTTTATCCAAAGCGACTTACAAATAAGCAAAGCGATATATCAAGCAGGGAACAATACAAGTAGTGCTACTATACAAGATCCATTAATTGAATACAAACACTATACTTCTACAATGTTTTGTGAAAACAGACACAGCAGATAATTTATATTTTATTCTGTTCCCTATAAAGAACTGACAGCAGGGAACTGTGCACCTACAGTTCAGATTTTGGCTTGTTCCCAGTTTGACCATGATGCCCTGCTACAACTTACATCAAATAATAGTACAGGAGTAAAGCTCTTTTTGTCCGTTACACAAGCAAAACCCAACTGAACCGCTTGTTATGACAATCAAAATAAGCATACCTGCAGAAAAGCCATTCTCATCTGATACTCAGCCCATATCTTGTACCATTAACTCTAACATACTTGTTGGCTGGATGCATTTGATCAAGGCTGAAATAATAGTGCTTAGGCTGTGTTTGACGTCAGTAGAACATTCCACTAACATGCTTTTTCTAGCCTATTGGCTGGATATATCTCATAAAAAAGTAGTGCTTAGGCAGCAGTGCAGCATGGAGGTCTACAAAATAATAGCTTATCTGAGCAGAAGGGGGAGGAGAAGAACTGTGTACTGTTGCCATAGGAACTTTTGTCTGCATAACTGTGCTGACCAGGCGGAGGAAGAAAGGCTGGGCTCTGGTTGGTCCTTAGGGACCCTCATCATCTGTGACTGATGGGGAGAACAAGGGGTGGGTGGGAGCAGCTGGTGTGTTGGTGTGTGTTAGTTACCTTCTGGCAGTTCATAAAGAAGCAAGAATGAATAAGGTACTAACTTGGGAAGTGAGAGGAGCTGTTTTTATGCACCATGGGTTAATGTTTTATTACACATTGCATAGACATGTTTGAAATGTTTGAGATCTACTCAAAGGAGAGCGAAGTAATCAGGATTAAAAAAATTAAAATTTCTTGTCAGTCACCATGTCTGCAATAATATTTGTTCATACTTTTGAATCTATATAATAGTTATAGTTACTTAAGAGGAAGAAAAAGACATAGACATGAAGACAGATAAGGGTCCCTTCATGATAGCCATTTTATTTTTAAAAGCACAATGTACAAAATTGCACAGCATATACAACATAAAAATGATTATTTAAGAAGACAAAACACAACAGCATTGCATTTTTGGATAATTATTCAAAATGATGAGATGCTGCTTTATAAGACCATGTTGAGGAACAATTAAATAATTCAGATGGCAATGGCAAGCTTCAGAGAGTATTTTTTTATCGACATGTGTTGTATTTATAACTTGAAGATTAAGTTTCTAAAATGTTTATGGGCACAGTCTGATAATAGTTAAACGTCAAAACATTTTCCCTTTTATAATTTCATGGAAAAGGCAATTTTACAGGAGCTAGGCATCACACACTGTAGCTGCTGTTAAAGTCCTTTTGAAGAAATGAAAATGATGATAGTTTTGATAGTGAATTAATACTTTTTAAAATTAAATTAAATGAATAATATAAAAATATGGAAACATAAATAACATTGGTTGATGTTTATACTAATAGATATATAAAGCAGGGTTTACCCCTGGTCACGACAAAGTCAATTCAAAGTATGTAAAGAATGCTTTTAGAATGTAAGAGCACAGAAAATGCCGAATTGTGTAGAGCTCAGCCTGGATATTTTAAAGGCATTAGGTATGATACAAAGTAAAAAGCAGAGATTTTTAATTTTTTTTTTTTTTACTCGAGAATGTAGTGAGTGGCATGTAAACGTGCTGAAATTCTGGTCTGAAATCTAACGCATGGCGATCTGAAGTATAAGGACATTAAACACAGACACACAGAGGAAGATAATGATTATAAAAAAAGGATCATTTAAATAATAGTATGCTTTCATAGAGATCTCAGGCTCCCTTGATCGTGAATATTCCGTTCACTTTACAGTGTTGCTTACGCATAGAAACAGCAAAAACAATGCTGTAAAGAGAAGGATCAAAATTTTGTTCTTAACAAATAATTCTAATCACATCCACATTGACTGATGGTGGTAAACCCCATACAGTGCTGTAAACCTTTGAGCTTCCTCCAAACAGTTATATCCTCATCCCAGGCATCCCACAAATGTACTGGTTCTTAACAAATGTCCCACCTCTTCCATCCTTTCTCAAATCTGCCTGCTTCTGCCTCTCATCCCTTCATCTGCTCTAGTCACGCTTTGCCCTGCCCTTCCTCTTCCTCCTCCCATTTTCTGCTACCACAGGCTTCTCCAGCATCTTGCCACTCACTCCATTACTGGCTGCCATTCCATTAGGAGCTCCATTAGACAGTGCCTTGCCTGACTTGGACAGACCTTCACGACGTGGCTGGCGACGATATGTCTGGTAGTAGAAGTTCCCAAAGAGGACAATGAAGGTGAGGGCATAACCAATCAGACACCAGTGCATCCATTTAGGGAAGGGGCAGTCAGTGTAGAGTGAAAGAGCAGTGTGACCAATAGTGACATGGAACTGGATCTGAGGAAGTGGAAAACAATTGTAAAGTGACTGCAAGATGAGATTCTGGGAGAAAATTATTGAAAACATTAGACGAGTTCTCTAAATGTTAAACATTACAGCTACCTTGAACTACAAAGACTGCAGTTAATGGAAAGCATCATTCATAATTAAGCCTCTAGCCTCTGAGACAGTAGAATCATCAAAGCACAATAATTTAAAGTCAAAATACCATTTGGATAATTGTCAGGTACTTCTTCCACCACAAGTATTTCTGGATCTTTGGCCCACAGGCAGCCAGCCCATAATAAAGATACATAAGGACATGGATTGCGGCATTCATATGAGCACCAAAGAATGCTGTAAGAGTGAAAAAAAACACTTTTTATTCATGCTGCCATTTAGAAAAATATCATCACATGCAGTACAGTTTTTATCTCTACATAATTGCAGTAAACATGCTAATACCCACCAGTGCTGTTGAATTCTTAAATCCGAAGGCTAATTTTCTGTAACAGCATGGCTTTTACAGTAGTTACAATTGTAATTGAAATGATGAGTTAATATGAGTGCTCTAATTTTATTGCACTATTGCTTTAATAGTTAGAACTCATTCACATGAATTTGTACAGCAGATACTCAACATAATCTAAACCTACTAATAGATTTTTAAAAAATTGTGTTCTTATTTAACAACGACAATTATAATTATTGATATGGTGAAGTTTTCTGTTAGAATATGCTTCTTTAACATATTTGGATGGAATCTCCAATATCAGTGCTTTGTAGAATTCAGTTTTCAGGACAGAGTGCTTTCTCAGTCACATGACCAGCTGCATTTTGTCTTATTAATTCGAGAAAGGAAAAAATCTGTTGAAGAATGACTATTTATAGCTGTTATGGTGTAAGCGATAATAGGAACTAAATTGTTTCATGGACTTTTTGCAGCGTTAATGTTGCTAAATGTAATATTAAATATAACTACCAAGCAAGATAGGTCACTCATTAATAAATAAAATTTTATCGTTTACAAATTGCTGTGGTGTAAGAGGAATATACTGCCTCAAGACATGCTGTTAGTAGACAAGAGGTGGTATCACACCACCCTGTCATTGATTATTTACATATAGTGCTGATTTCTTCTGTGTATATCTCATACTAAATAGTTTCAGAAATTAAAACAAAATCTAAGATAAAACAAAGGCAACCTGATTTTAAAATGATAGTTATTTATTGAAGCAAAAATGTAATCTAATACCAACTGGGCCTGTGTGAAAATGTATTTGCCTACGTGGTTACTAATTCCCCAAATCTATGAAACTGATTTGTTTCACAATGGGGTTCAGCTGGACTAGACACAACCAGACCTGATTACTACAAACCTTGTTCAATCAAATCAACACTTGTGGAGTGTCATCAAATTGTGACCACATCATTGTGGTTATCAAATGACTCCACTATCAGAAAGACACTGGGCAAAAATGGCATCCATGGAAGAGTGGTGAGGTAAAAACCACTGCTAACCCAGAAGAACATTAAGGTTCATCTCAAATCTCAATTTCTCAATTTTCTCAAAACACACCTTGATGATCATCAAACCTTTAGGGAGAATGTTCTGTGGACTGAAGAGTCGAAAGTGGAACTGTTTGGAAGACTTGAGTCCTGTTAAATCTGATGTAAACCAAAACACTGAATTCCACAAAAAGAACATCATACCTACGGTCAAGCATGGTGGTGGCAGTGTGATGGTGTGGGGATGCTTTAATGCTTCAGAGTCTGGGCAACTTGAAATAATTGAGGGAAACATGAATTCTGCTCTCTACCAGAAAATCCTAAAGGAGAATGTCCGTTCTTTGTAAGTTAAAAACTCAAACGCAACTGGATTATGCAGCAACACAATGATCCAAAGCATAGGAGTACATCCTAGTCCTAGAAATAAGTGAAAGATTGATCTCCAGTTATTGGAAGTGTTTGGTTGCAGTTATTGCTGCTAAAGGTTTCACAACCAGATTTGAAGTTTATGGGGGCAATTAGTTTTTCACATGGATGATAGGTGTTGGATAACTTTTTTTGCTTCAATAAAAAAAATAATAAAACTGTATTGTGTGTACTCTGGTTGCCTTTGTTTTATGTTGTATTTCATTTGAAGATCTATAAATATTTCGTATGAGATATACAGAAAAACAGAAGACATCAGGATGGAGCAAATAATTTTTCACAGCACTGTACAGTATAACAGCACACCCAATCATGTTTTATTCCTTATAGAATTCTTGCTTAATAATGTCTTCAGGATGCGTGCAGGAGGCTATGTATTTTGTTGTACTTGGTTTAACTCCCGAATGCATGCATTTTACATTGTAGTAATGTTTCTTAACTGTCATGACTATATTAAAAATACTTACACTGTCCACCTGCAACCCACTTGATGCCAATCCACCACAGAGTGAACATGGTGCAGTGGTGATAAACGTGCAAAAAGGTGACATGGTTGAACTTCTTACGAAGGATGAAAAACACAGTGTCCAGATATTCAACCCCCTTTGACACAAAGTACCACCACAGAGCCGCTGCAACCTGTTTAGAAAGACATCCAACATTAACTAGTACTAAAATGTAAAATGCAATGTAGTAACCATTTTATAACCATTTGGTTTATTTAATTGTTATTTTTGTTATAATCGAGTTATTTGATGACTTTCATGACTATTATTTTGGTTAGTTGAGCTTGTCTTTTTACATAAACCACAAATTTAATCATCTACAGTAGCTTAGAATAATTTATAGTAGTTTTCTTTATAAATAAAATGTATGCTTCAGGTCTTGACATCCGCTCAATGATTTAAATAGTTTAATAAAAAAATATCCATAAGACAATATCATGACCTTATGCAAGCAGGCATATGCAAGCATGGTAATCTTTAGCCTTGATGGCGCTGGCATTGAAATTGAGCTCAGTCTCTCACACACCCTCCTTGGCTAGATAAAAGGGAGGGATCGGGTTGCTGAGTGTCTACATCATGTTTCGTTTTCCATGGGCTGGTACAGTCATGGCGACAATCATAGGAATACTGCAAGTTGATCACATCAGAGCCCCTCTTGAGGAAGACACTCACCCTGACTTCATTAGGGTCATCAGAGTAGTCCACTGGCTGGCAGAGGTAGCTGTAGTTTGCTGCCCTTGCTGCAAGGAAGAGCTGTAATAGAATAACAAACAACAGCTATTGTATAGATGCTTTAAATTAAATGCATTGAAAAGACAAGTCATTTAAAATTCTTACCGAAAACCATTAGGTGGAAATCAAGGATAACACCTTTAAAGTTTCTTAAACGTTATACTTAAAAACCACAACATTTAGGATTTGGACTAATTATTGAAGATTCTGAAATACAGAATCCTGACAGGACGCACCTCTTTGAAGATGAAAAAGTTAAGGATAACCATGCTGAAGTTGTACACAATAAGGGTCTTCCTGAGCTGGAAAGGCTCCCTGTTCCGCATGAACTTTGGCCCCAGCCAGAGGAAGAGAAGGTACGAAGAGCTGATGGCCAGTGTAGGGAGAGGAGAGTCCATCAGAGGCCATTTCTCCACACGCTTGTCTGGAACAACGAAAGAACCGGCACGTATTTAAAACATGATTCATTACTATTCCCCAAGAAGGAACAGCTAGCCTTAATGCTTAGAGTGTGAGCTAGAAGAGCTATATTTGATACAGGCCAATAAAATGGAGGGAGTCTCCAGTATGAATGCTTTATAACAGTCAGTAATTATTCCTCCATGGGAAAGAACCTTCAGAACAGGGTGCTTTCTGGTTTCTCATTCACATAACAAGCTACATTTTGTCTAATTAACTTGAAGAGAGAAAAAACGGCTGGTGAAGGACTATTTACAGATGTTTATAATGTAAGTGATTACAGGAACTTCACATAGATTTACATTTATTCATTTAGCAGACTCTTTTATCCAAAGCGACTTACAAATGAAAATTTCACAGAAAGGGGAAGTGACTTTACAGCATTCTGGCTTGCATTCAGCATATAGTGCTGTTATTAAGTAGCTGGACAGTGACCAAATTATTACAGTTTTAGTGCCATAATCAAACACATTGGAATCTAAATGAAACAATAGCTGAAAAAAAACTTTCACCCTATTGTACAGAGATCTCAAGTTTGAATCTCTCACCCGTCTCAATGACAGTGACACTAGCCAATTGTGGTCTTCTTTAAGCTCATGCATGCAGAAGGGGGTGGATAGTGCTTTCCTCCCAGTGTTTTACGCCACCCCGTGAAGCAGCATGAATAGCAGTTCAAAAAATGAAGTTGATGGCTTCATGT
Source organism: Ameiurus melas (assembly GCA_012411365.1). NCBI lineage: Eukaryota > Metazoa > Chordata > Actinopteri > Siluriformes > Ictaluridae > Ameiurus > Ameiurus melas. The sequence continues at coordinate 20,263,776 of CM022757.1, forward strand.
TTCTTTGAGGAAGCATGTGAAATTGTCATTACTATCTGAATGCAAATACTTTGCAGTCGATACCTGTCTGCAACACATAACATGAAATGATGCTCTGCCAAGTCTGTAAAGCATCCAGTTTCAGTTCCTGCCTTCAGTGAGGAAAATGTATCCAGTGTGGTTCGTTCAAAGCTTTAGTGTCATAGACAGATTGTACTGTCAAGAAAAACTTAGTGTAGCTTCACACTGTTTAATAGCGTCAAATGCATTTAATCAATAAAAAATAGGTTTTTAGACTGCTACTGACTGTGATCGTTATCTGACATTAATGTTCGACATAAGTTGATAGCTTTTAGCATTTCTGTCTGGCAGAAATGCATTTCAGAGGAAATGCAATAATCGTGAACATACCGTTATCTCAGTTGCAGTTTGATCTAATATTTGTGTTCCCAAGTGTATAATGTATCACAGTTGTTGTATCATATGGAATTAAGAAGAAAATTGAGGAAATTGTACTTACCTGCAATGGTAAGGCTCCATTTGTAGAATTTTATAGTGTCGTTGACGAAATGTGTCACAATATCCATTTTTTCAGGATAGGTCCTAACTGTCCTTTAGTGAACAAAATGGGACATTGTAAAAAAAAACAAAAAAACAAAAAAACACATAAATCCAAATATATAGCAGTAACAAAGTTAGTCTAAACGATTGAAATTGTAATGATCTGTGTACCTCAGTGTAGGATGTGACATTGCATAAAGAAATCTGATTACAATATGTGTAATGCTTAAGGCTGGATCTGTGGCGCTCCTGTTGAACCTATCCGATCTAACTAGATTTTGAACATGTATGCTGGCTGAGAATGTTGGGAAAATCTTTTATTTTAATTTCTTGCAGCCGTAAATTTCTTTTTTCTTTCTTTCTTCCTTTTGTTTTCTGCAGCAAAGACAAGGATAATCAATGTGAAGTGCTGTCTAAAGGAGCATATCATTACAATCAGTGTTAGTGTTTTTCCCCAACCAACATTCAATTAAACTCAGATTGATCTGTTGACTTTTAACAAAAGATATTATCACAAAGTAGGAGAGATCCAGGTGTAGATTAAGATCCCTAATGAACAAGCCAGAGGCAACAGGGAGGAGATGAAGAGAAACTTAAGGAGACCCTTAGATGACATGAGGAAGAAACCAGACTGAAAAGGGAAACCAGCATCTTGTGGGTGAACATGAAGTTTTTCAGTTAAATAGCAGATACTAATATATATATATATATATATATATATATATATATATATATATATATATATATATATATATATATATATATATATATATAATATATATATTAAAAATTTTACTGAAATACTGCTATTTGAGTTTCCAGCAAAGTGAAGCCCATGTAAGCCGGAGCCTATTAGAGACTAAATAATCCAATATAGTATTTTCAGAAGCTTAGTGAGGAGTGTCGGATCTCTGACTATCTGAGACCATTAGAGACCCAGTGCATTCATTTACAGTCCATCTACAGAGTCTGATATCTATTAAGCCCTGCATATCTGTTAAGAGAGATATATTTGACTGACAACAACAAGAACAAGAAACACACAAACAATATAGATATCTATAATTAATGAAGGAAATTATTGAAGAAAACAAAAAAAGGTTACATATAAAACCGAGATGTAAATAGACTACAGAAATACCTTATGTCAGATCTCCAGGTGCATTTATTTAAGCTACCTTGAAATGTATTTGCATGTTTATTTAATGGTCCGTTTTTCGAGCTGTTTTAAAAACACTTATTCATTTAAGAATGTATCCAGTCGGAGGCTAGCTGTTATTTCTTGTCAATTTTGGCAGATCTATCCACTGATTGGGTTTCCAGCACAAAAGCTGGAGTGGCACGTGTCTCCTGATCACCGCAAAGATCGCGGTTATATCTGAAATCGCCAGTTCCCTGCTAAATATGTCCAAATAAATATTCTACAGGTTAAATATCACGGAGTGGTGTTGCATTTTTATTTATTAGTGCGGCAGCATGCGGTTTCTGATGTCGCAAATTGAGGCCAAAGATGAAAGAAAAGCCATTTTGTAATCCGGGGACACGTGAGCTTCCCAAAATCCCATTATCTTTCACTAGATCCGAAACCGCATTGTACCGGCCCTCAGTGCACAGCAGCCCAGGGCAAAACCCTATGCAATTCTGCATGTAGTAAGAATCGAGGCTATTTCTAAACGAAATGCACGGACAGGCAGTCTGTGATATTCCTATTTAAGAGAGGCCTCTCCTTCCCCATGCGTATCCAGACGAGGACCATGCGCAAAAACACCATCCATGAGACAAGAGCAGCAGCCCCAAATGGCGATGAAGCACCTGCCCATACAGAGGATCAGCACAAATACAAGAGGCCACTGAAAATAACACACACACACACACACACACTCTGGGGGTATAGGCTATTAAACACTCTGTCCTGACTGTGAGAAACCGTAAACTGATATAGCCAAATTTGTCGTTTCGACCGGTTCACTTTCATCGGCTTGGCTGGTTAATACTAAACCGGTTAGCTAGTAAACTAATAATAAATAACTAAACCTAGCAATAAGTGTTGTTGGCTATGTATACAGACCATAAATGTGTTTCACATGATTTTATCCTTACCGTACTGGGTGTAAATCCTTTCTTATTGACATTCAGCGCAAGGTCATGCGACACAAATGTTCCGTTTGATGTCAAGCATCCAAACGTGACAAAAATGAAATTCGGAATACTAAAAAAAAAAAGAAAGAAAGAAAGAAAGAAAGAATTTTAGCAGCAAACCTGGGTGTATGTACAGAGCATCCTACATGGACATTTGCATCACTGCGTTTGTGGCTGCTGTTCTCCGGGCGCTCCTGTGGAAACGGGCAGAGGCGAACTGCGCATGCGCAGATCAGTTTCGGCTTCTCAGAGCAGAAGCACAGTCATTGTTAGAATGTAAGACTTTTACCAACACCGAGCAAGCTCAAATGGCATAAAACAATTTAGTTTATACTATTAGGCTATGACAGTATGAAAAGTATGACACAGTATGGCAGTGTAGTAGCGACACCATCACACAGAAGAAGAGGTTAACAAATTGGATGGGTTTGTCAAACTCCAGATCCTCTCAGGGAGGACAGATGGCATGAGGCGTAAAGGGGTTTTCATCAGGCTAATCACCAGTCCACATCCTGCTCACTCCACCCCCCACCCCAAAGGCTGGATCAGGGTGCAATTAATGTAACATATATTTATCATATATGGCCAAAAGTATGTGGAGACCTGGCCATCATACCTACAGTATATGTGGTCAGAAAGTCAGTCAGCCACTCAGTGGCTTGCTCAGTTGGGATAAATTCACACCTTTAATATCTGTATGCCATGTTGATATTTCTGTAAAGCTGTTTTGAGACAATGTCTATTGTAAAATGCGCTGTACAAATAAAATTGAATTGAATTGAAAAAAGTTGAACACACACAATTGTCTAGAATGTCTTTGTATGTTGTAGCTTTATGATTTCCTTTCAGTTTTCCTGTTCCAGCATGACAATGCCCCTGTGCACAAAGAAACCTTAACAAAGACATGGTTTGCCAAGGTTGTTGTGGAAGAACTCAAGTGGCACAGAATTCAGAACACTGACTGTGTGCCAGGCCTTCTCACCGAACATCATACACTATATATAATATATATATGGGTATGGTTACACCTGAGAATCAGGTTGCCAAGTCATCAGTTTTAAATGGGTTTGATTAAACATCCTGGCACAGATAGAGATTAGATTGATTACACATGTCTTAAAACATACACTAGCACAGAGGTTCGACTCCTGGGGTGCTTCTCATTTCTTATTTGTGCATCCTCATTTCCTTTCCTTGCTTCCTTTGCTTGCCTCTTAGCTCCACCCCCTTAGGATGTGAGGGAAGGATGCAAGGTTGACATGTGAGTAGAGAGGAATCGAAGCAAGTCAAATGGGGTGCTTCTCATTTCTTATTTGTGCATCCTCATTTCCTTTCCTTGCTTCCTTTCCTTGTGTCTTAGCTCCACACCCTTAGGATGTGAAGGAAGGATTCAAGGGTGAGAAGCGAGGAGAGAGGAACCGAAGCAAGTCGAATTGAGTATCCGCGCTCTCTCAAGCATCACGTCAAACTGACGTCAATTAATGATGACTGTGCTCAGATGGATTACCTCACTGCACTTCAGGGATATGCCCTTATGCTTTTTTATGTGCTGTTATGTTGTTGGAGTTTGGTTAATAAGAACATTCTTAATAAAGCAAAATGCACTGATAGTATGTGAAATGTCTGGGTTATTCAACAATGAATTAATGAACAACACATAAATGATTGCATCTTTTGTGCAGTTTTGCATATACAAACATGCAAAAATCAATTAATTACAATACTCATTGTAGGTATATTATTATTTAATTATATTTCACACTAAATCATCGAAGGACTTTATTCATGCGTCAGGTGTTTTGACAAGAAACACTTCCGGACAGGATACACTTGTGTATTCTGGACTCCTCTGGACAACTCTGAACAACTCAGGATACCTCTTGACTCCTCTGGACAACTCTGGACTCCTCTGGACAACTCTGAAACTCAGGCTACCACTGGACTCCACTGGACAACTCTGGACTCTTCTGGACTCCTCTGGACAACTCTGGACAACTCTGGATACCTCTGGACTCCACTGGACAACTCTGGACTCCTCTGGACAACTCTGGACAACTCTGGACTCCTCGCGGTGCAATTAGAGAATCGATGTGTCCTTCAAGATGGTTGAAGTCAATCGATTTCCGGGTCGTGGGCTGGAGGACAGAGGATCGAGGAAACAATGAAGCATCAATCTGAGTATTGTGAAGCACCCCTGGAATCCTGAAGTTTCCCCTGTCATGCATATTTGAGAGGTTTCCTGCTCTAACACACTCAATTCACTGTTTAGTTGATGCTCCAGCACCAGAATTGGAAACCTGTGCACTAGTGTTTCTCCAGATGGTGCTTTCTCATATACCAAATGATTTTTCATTAAACCCCTTGGCGTTACAGTATACATTTGTCAAAACATGGCATTGTACAGTGTAATATTAAATTGCAACGACAAATGTAATGTATTTGGAGAGCATGTTGTCTAATTCAACTGTTTATGGCAGACCAACCTGGCAACCCGGAGTGAACGGAAACAATAATAACGTCATTTCCGGTTTGGAGAACCACAGAAGGCAAAATGGAAGAAAGCAATATTGATGAGTTGAATGCTCGGCTTCAAACGCTGGAAAAGCGTGTGTACGGCGAGCGTGGACAAAGTAATAAACCGGTTAAGGTAATATGGTCGTAGGAATTGTGGGAAATGTAAATATTTAAGCGACGATTTGTTTTGGGGTTAGCAGTCATCAGCATGTCCGTAGCAAGGCTTTAAGACTGTCATCTCCGGTCCCAGTGCACAGTCAGGGGTTGGTTAGGAGCGCTAGCTGTTGGAAATGGACATACTGTATTTCTTATAACGCTGTATTTTCTGCAGCATATATGTTGTCATATGATTTAGTCACTGATATGTGACAAATATATGTTTTAAATATTTTATGTGGACTCACTGGGCCGCCCTGCTGTTTCTACGGGCGTGGCACAGCTGTGCTTCTGTAAATGAACGTGTCAGCAGTGTTAAAGTGTATGTCGTGTTGAGGCCACATATAATCATAATAACAGCTGCTCACATGACCATTACATTAAAGTCCCCCTATTATGGTTTTTCAAATATTACCTTGCATGTAGTGTGTTATAGAGCTGTTTGGGAATGTAAAAAGTCTGCAAAGTTTCACAAACCAAAGCGCACGACTAACTGAGTTATTGACTCCCAAAAGTATGAAGCGATTCTCAACAGATGAAAGGGATCGTTAGTAATTCCAGACTTACTTCCTGTACTAACCTACATAGGTTTGTAACAAAAAGCCCTGCCTCTGGTCTTCATTGGCTGCTTGCTGACAGCGGTAGATCATTCACAACAGACTGGCACATCTGACATAAGGATTCATGAGTTTAGAATGAATCCTTTAGAACGGATCATTTAATGAGTCGTTTGTGACACTGTGAGGGGAAAAAAAGGTAACGCTGCAATGTAAATTATGAGCACAAAGTGTTTTTTGACCTTGGATTCATGTAAACCTATTGTATTAGACCTTTTAAAACAACATTAGGCAAGTTTCAAAACCATAATAGGTGCACTTTAAATACAGTTAGCTGTGCTTTGTGCTTTAACCAGTCAAGAAGAATTTACTGTCCTTCCTCTAATCACAAATATAGTTCCCCCAGCATCATGCTGAAGAGACAAGAGGATAAATAACACAGTGACACAGTCACAAATGTCAATAAATAAAGATACTAGAATATATCATAAAAGCTTTTTTTTTATACTATAAAGTAACTAATAGTCTTGAGCAGCAGTATGTACAATGAATTGTGTATGTGGATTAGTTAAATATTATGTATATATCATGACTTAAAGTGACTGAGTGTGGTGTGTGGAGTAGATGTAATGAAATGCTCATCAGGCATGTTTAGGAGTCTAATGGACATTGAGAGAGAGCCTGGAGGCTCCATAGCATAATCTTCCAGATTGGAGGCATTTGAGCAGTCCAGAATAAGTGCGAGAAAGTTCATGATTCTGGTTATTAGCAGTAATCTCATCTTTTCCCTGTTTCAGTGTGTTGAATCTTTGGTGAGGATCAATTCTGCCCTTGCAAACACGGCAAACAAGAGAGAACGAGTCAAGATTCTTCACAAGAAAAGTTAGCAAAGACAGATTTTTAGATATACTGTTATAGATCCCATAAACCTCCTGCACTACATTTGTCTGTTTACCTTTTCTATTATACCAGTTGAAGATCTGCTGAAGTATATAGATCCACAATTCACAGACTACATTGCTGTGCCAGATGCAATGAAACTGGAGTTTATCTTAGCAGGTCAGTAGTCTTGTTTTTTTTTTTTTGGTCAAATCAAAGCTTGATATTGTGCTATTGTTTTAGTGGCAATAGTACCCAAGTAATCCGGTGAATGTTGTACAGATTGTGCTCATCTGAACTCAGTCTGGTTCTGCTATTTGTACCACCACCATCATCACTAATATATAATGAATTAATAAATAATTCCAGTTGGTAAATAAGTTCCAGAAGGTACTGTTGTCCACTGTATTTACCTTTCCCACTGCTGTCTATGTCTGTACTGGTGTTTTGATTGAAATGCTTTTTAATGTCTGCAGTTATTTTGCAAGGTTATACGGAAGATTGATTTTGCCCTCCTCCACTTGACCAACAGCACATATTTAAATTTATGTGCATATTTTAAATGTCAGTTGGTGTTTTTATATAGTTTAACTTTCAAAAACTACTAATTAATGCATAGTCATGCCTTCTTTTTCTCACGTTATAGAGGAGGACTTTCTGCGCTCTCAGGCTGCTTTGCTGGATCAGGTGAATAACCTGCAGCCTCTGCTGGATAGTCCACATATTAAAGGTTAGAGGAGTTTTAATACCTATCGTAGAAATGGGCCTGGTGCTAGAACTGAAAACTAGTGATTAAACATATGCTGCCATGTTATATAAACTTGGATGTTGATTATAAAAGATGTACACAATTGACTAGAATTGACTATAAAAGATGTACACAATTGTTTTCTGCACGGTTGCCTTTATGCACAAAGAGAGTGTAAGGAGATTTATTAAAGATTTTTAAAGTGGTTCTTGTAGATCATTTTTGAAATGTACTTGCTTTGATGTAATGCTTTTAATTATTAAACATTTTATCAGTTAAATATTTTAAATTAAATACATAAAATTAAATAGAATAATTAAATTAAATACAAAATACTAAATAAGCACAGATCTAAAGCAGTGCCATTTATTTTATATTTTCCATACTAAGTATTTTATTACTTATTTATCTCTAAAAAGCAAATATAACTGATGTAATGTCTTTACATGTTAACATTTTACCTCAAGTTTAATCTGAAATTTCTCTCTTTGCTGCTTGACCTACACAGCTGTTCCAGAGCTTTCTACCAAAGTGCAACGTCTGTCTCAAATTCACATCAGTCAGCAGGTAAAACATAGGTCATTGGTACACTTCTCTGCACACAAGCTGCAAGATGTTGAATGTTGCAATCTGTTTGGCTCTCTGCACTAATATGTATGTGCACATCCATATGTCTTTTCACCCCTGATTTTCTCCCTAATTTGGTGTTTGTCAGTTCCCACCCACAAGTTAGGTTTCCCCTATCATACAACAGCTACCAATCCAGGAGGGTGAGCCAATCACGTCTTTCAGAGGAAATACAGCTAAAGATGCCGATTTGGCTAGTGTGATGATTGATAGAAGTATGCCATCCCTTCCTCCGAAGAACATGGTCATTTTTGATCTCTTTGACTCCCGGCCATAGATGGCTGTGGCAACATTAGGATTTGAACTCGTGCTCTTCAGACACCACAGTGAACGCTTTTCCATTGTGCCCCTATGGAGCCGCTCCATATGTTTTTTTTTTTTTTTTTTTTTTAAATAGCTTTTTGGGTAAAAAGATATTATTACAGGAATAAAAACATGGGTGGCTATTTGCACTGTCAGTCAAATGGCCTCCCCCTGGGAAAGTACCAGACATTCTAACTTACTTCTTAGCTAAAGAACTGGATTGTGAGACTAGGTGACACTCCCATTTACCTTTATTTAAATGTATTTTGTTCTGGGCAATTGCAGCAGCACTGTCCATAGCCATTCCTAAAGTGACACAATTTAATTTTTTTAACTGAATAAACAACATAGACTTTATTTAGGGTGCCGAGTTTATTATTTCATAGCCCTCCTTATTGTCCCATAATTTTCTCGGTCTCCATTTGCCTGTTTTATAAACTGCATAAATTAATATATTCCTTTATTGGTAACATGAATGTTTTTTTTTTATCTTGATTCTACTTTACAGGACAAAAATGAAGAATTATCTGTGGACGTGAAAAAGCTGTTTGAAGAATACAACAAAATGGTATCCTTGATTACACAAAGATCTGTTAATGCTAAGGTTGTTAGTAACGCATGTTTTAAATGTGAAAAGGGGTTTTCATTGTGCACGGTGCAAGCTGTCCTCATACAGTACTCATGTGATTAGAGTGCCTCAGTTTCAAACTACTCGTTTATTCGAATGTTGGTGGTATAAAGCTTGAGTGTGTAAATAAAGTTCCTTAACACTTGCCCAGATGTTTCTGTTGTCTAAACAGTTTACCCAGTGGGATGAAACCCTAAGGAAACTGGAAGCACCCAAACAAGTCCAGTTAACTGATTAGTGCAGTAATGCTTAATTTTTGACACTAAGTTAATATATTTTTTTCTTCTTGTTTTGTTGTACATATGTTTCTTTATTAGCTTATGATGACTTTGCAACTGTTTAATATAGTTTTCAAAGATGAATTTCTCTCACAACATTCAGACATTGATGTACTTTACATTATTAGCTTGAGTAATAAAGTATAAATATTATACCCTTAAGTGTTGTGCAGTTTCATATTTATTATATACTACTTGTGTATTAATAAAGTGCCCTAAATGACTCATATGAAATGCCACATAGGTATGCTTTAAGGTCTTGTGTTAAAAGTTGTGTTAAAGATACCCACACATACACATCTTTATATGGATCAAATGTCCTTGTCCTTGGCACTTCTTATCTCCTATGTAAATCATTTCTAAAGTTTTTTTATATATATCAAATCAATCATTTCTTTATATATATATATATATATATATATATAAGAAATGATTGATTTTCATTTTATGACTATAAAGATAGTTTTTATTTGTATTTTTTATGTTTTTCTTCTCATGTGATGCCAGCTACTTTACTAGACTGTATCAGTTGTTAGGAATACTTTATGCCAATCATTCACTTAATCAAACTATTATGACATAACCACTGTAGCAGTAGAAAGAAGTTGTATTTCAATAGAAATCTGATACCAATTAGCTCAGTCTGCTTCTTCCAAATGTATTTCTTTCTATTTACATACGCATCTGGAGCAACTGAGCATATTGAAATCTGGGTTGTTTATAATGCATGAATACACTGTAGTGTTTGTCCATAAGTTGGATAAATTCCTTGTTCAACCTTAGTATTCTGACACTGTACTGAGTTGAGTCTTCTGAGAGGTACTTGCTTAAAAAATCCAGTGTGGTCCAATGGGGGAGTTTCTGTACTTCACAATAATTCATTACATTAAATCTCACATGAACAAATATTTCCTGCACACAGATAGTTAATGGTTAAAAATATTGAATCATGCTTATCATTTTCCTTCTTTATGATCAACCAATGCAACATGGACTACAATGACAATGTTCATGGACTGAAAAGTGTTTTGCATCAAAACAAGTTCAAAAGGCAAAGTTTGTATGTAACCGTTCATCAAATTATAGGTTGTGTAATATGTTGAAGTCAGACTTAAATTAATTATATTGCTCTTGATATTTTACCAAAAATAACCCCCCTGTTACCTTTTTAAACACAGAAACAGTTGGCTGAACTTCCCCATGACAGAGGTTTATGATTTTGTAATAAACAAAATGTAATGTTAATTAATATCTCTGCTGAAAAAAACAATAGAAACTATCACAGAAATTCTAATAGTTTCCTTTACAAAAACCATCAACAACCATTAAAACCATTACCATTATTGGTCCTTAATGGTATCCACTAGACATAAGATACTACCAATAGAAGGCAACCATGGGGACTATTACAGCTTCCATTAAAATCAATACAATTCCCTTTATAACCATTACAAATTCGATGATTGATTTTTTTCCCCCAGTAGGGATAATATACAGTACTCACAAAAAATCCAATGTGGTGTAATGGGTGTGTTTCTATACCTTACAGTGTCCACAATAAAGCGTGTGAGCGTCACTGAGGGTGAAAGTAAAGACCTAAACGTGTCCCAAATTTCCAAATACCCCCCAGTATTATATAGTTATATATATATATATATATATATATATATATATATATATATATATATATATATATATATATATATATATATATATATATATATATATATATATACACACACACACACACACACACTATACGCATGTTGCCTCAGGTCATATTTCACATAATCATTTAGTTTCACCTATAAAAACCATGAAAATGTGTCCACAATGGCGGTGTTAATCAGGGTGTGGCTCAGCGCTGTGACCCAAACAATACTTATAACGCCCAGAAGCATTAATATGTGCAATTTCCAACAATGTCGCATTCTTCTGCGATTCACACTTCAGTAGCGTTTCACACTCACACAATGGTGTGTTTTCACAACAAGGTGCCTTTCAGTCTTGGACCCATTTTAAACAGGCCACAAGATGGCGTCTCTCGGCGCAGAGCCGCTAGGAGGCGGAGCTTCTCGATACAAACTGACAAATCAGAGCGCGCAGCGGGGCGAAGGGGCGATTTTGAATATTGGGCACAACAGTATTTCCAGGTGCCTCTGTCCCGGATTACAGGAGAATACTTGATATTGTGTTTACGGCATAAATCCAGTGTTTCTGAAGCCCTCCAGTACAAGCGGCGGTAAGCTATAGGTTGTAGCGTTAGGACCAGTGTTTAAGGCTATTATTGCGGCCGTTACTATGTTCGGTAATGCTAATTTCTAACGTTACTGCATGCTAGCTAGCTTGGCTTCCATGCTAGCCAGACCTGCCTTGTCCCCGTGCCGTTTAGATTGCGTGTTATTTGTTAATGGCTTTTTGATTGCAGCTTTGTTGCATCTTCTGGTTTTGTTCAGAATGGTTGTTTCTTTGACCGAATACAACAGTTGTATCTTTCGCTTAATTATAGGAGACAATAGTCTAGTCTAGGCTTGACCAGCAGATACGGCCTCTTTATTTATAGTCTTTATTTATCGCTGAGCGCAGTCATATACCTGTGTCTCGCAGGTAAACATCCACAGAACGCTTATTAACGGTTACTGGTGGCAGTGCTGGACTTCACTTCTCTCTGTGTGTGTGTTTAGGGATGGATGAGGAGGAGAACACTGACCGGAAGTTACAGATTGCCATGCTGTGTCAGAAGCTGGAGAAGATCAAGAGATACTACAACGATGGTGATTTTTAAAAAAAGAAAAGAGAGAAAAATATTTATAAGTTAATCTTGAATAGATTTACGTCTGCCAGTTAGACCGGCGTCTTCCCCTTAACATTTTGGTGACACCTTTTATACTCTGGTAATTGGACTTGTTTCCTTTCCTTTCCTCCAGATGACACAGACAACATTAACCAGATCATCAGTTCCAATTCACCGGACTCATGCCGTACCTTTTTGATTAACCTCGAAAAGAAAGGCAATCCTCAGTCAGATCCTGCTCTCGTCTGCAAATTAATCGATTTCTACACCCGTGTTTTCTCAAGTATGCCACTAGGAAAACATAGCCAGAATTTAAGCTATGCAAGGATGCTGGTCAGATTTGCGGAGCTTAAAGCGTAAGTCTATGATCGACATATTTAATATGTAATTCCTTTGTTTCACAGCTTCGTTTTATATAAACAATGTATCGCTAGCATCTAAATATACTATTACTACCTTTTTTTTTTTGGTTTGTTAAACAGTATCCAAGATGTCAATGATGCACGGGATAGCTTTGACATAGCAAGATCCCACTGCAAGGATTTTGCCTTTGTCCATATAGCGTATGCTCAGTTTGAGCTTCTACAAGGTAAGGAGATGCAGAATACTGGCACTGATTTCTGATGCAGAGCTTAAAACTGTCCAACTCGGCAATGCTTCAAACTTTCTGAATAAGAGTTGCACTTCGTAAAGATAATGCAAACAGCATGACACTACTTGCATTCATAAATATTAGAATTTGAGATTAGTCTTTAAACCGTTTTAATGTGAGCATGAAAACAGTAAAGATGTTTGCTGTGGTCTGTGCAACATAAATCTGAGGGAAGCTAGATTATTTTTGCTGTATAAACACAGCAGTGGTTGCATGTCTTTTTAAAAATTTTTAAATCTAATGATCAATTTCATTTGTTTACAGTAGCGTTCATGTACTATTTATGTGTGAATCATATCTTATTTCGCTTCTTATAACCAACAGGTGGCGAAAAGAAAAGTGCCTCGATTCTTCAGCAAGCTATTGAAATGGGTGCTAAGCCATGGGAATTTCTGGAAACTGCATTACAGAATCTAAGACTGGGTAAATGTCAACTCCTCTCCCAAGAGGATAAAGAGAATATTGCAGGTTAGTTTTTAACAGATTTTTTTTTAACTCCGTGTATGCCATGTAGTATTCTGTTTTTAACACAAACACTAAAGTTGTTTTTTTTTTGTGCAAAGTGCATGTTTGTAAAATTATTTGTTTTATTGATACAGATTGTTCAGTCCGTACAGGATTTCGCTGCGGTTTTTGCGTGTGATTTTTGCGACCAAAAATGTTTGATTTGCCATGCAACTTGTAGAGTTTTTGTGGTTTAACAATGATGTTTGCTGGTAAATGAGAACTTTTAGCTTTAGTCATGTTTGACACACGTGAATTTAAGAGGGCTTTGCTTGAATTCGTGTTGTGGTGATGTCACTGTGATGCATCTTGGCCCGAATCGGTGGGAATTTTTTTTAAATTGTGAAATTCTGGAGGGACTGATTATTGCTGAGTAATGAGAAAAATGTGTTCATTTTTAGTGACTGAAAATCTACAGGAACCCATAAAGAGCAACTTATTTTCCAAAGGTGACTCCAGGAAGTCTAATGGGTCAGGTGACTTTCAGCTGGCCAGCGGTTTTTCTCAGGGGTAGGAGACCAATCTACATTATTAATGCATACGATGGTACAATGTGTTATATAAATGACATGATCTTACTATTACATTAAAAAACTACTGTGCAAATCTTTGAAATCATAGATCTGATCAAAAGAACAGCCCACCGGATGACCACGTCCCAATCTGGAGGTCCGACTCACAACGCAAAAGAACAGTTGCCATGGTAAGTTTGGAAATTCTATTTGGTCTTAAAATTAATCTTGATGAAGAAGCTAACTGTTCTTTTTTGTAGCCTGGCAGGATTCCCATGGTACCCCTGTCTATTCCTGAAAATGAAAACATTGATAGTGTTTACAAATGTGAGGCTCCCAGCTACAGCAGTAGTTTGTCTAGGTGAGAATCTTCTCATGTATGTTATGCTTGTGGTTTCTCTAGTGTTCTCTGTCAAAGTATATAAAAAAAGAAATATATATATATATATATATATATATATATATATATATATATATATACATTTTTTTTTTATCTGTAGGCCAACCTATCGTTCAAGTGCATTCACACTTTCCTCTTCAAAGAAGAGTTCTGGAGATGGAGACTCTTATAACTACAACCTGTTAAATCTGAAGGTATCCCAATTATACATTCCCACTTTACATCTTTTAAGGACTAGAAGTTGAAATCAGTGATTTAGTTAAATTAAATTACATGTCTGAACTACTCTTGAACCTCCCGAATACCTGTAAAAGTTACACAGCTGTGTAATAGTCTATATTGTTGTATAGCCGCTTGTTATTAGTCCAGAGCCACGTCCTGGGGAGGACACGGCTGATGTGGATTCCACCACTGCTCTTCTGCACAGACCAGAAAGGAAAGGTACTGATCGACTCACTGGAACTATTTTGATAGCATTTTAATTATTCGGGGGAAATAACACCACCCTGATTTTTCAGGTTTTCTGCATTTCTGATTTTCCATTTATTCATGTAATGATATTGTTACGGTATTCTCGCCTCTTGTTGAGAGATTCTGATATTTTGATTTTCAGACACCACTGACTTTCTTTGCCACATAATGGGTTCAAGCTCTCTTGAGGCCTGCTACACGTTTCTCACAGACCTGGAGAGGACAAATGACCCTCGCAGAGATGCTGCTTTTCTGTCCAGGTTGTTAGGTTGCTACACTAAAGTGTTCACCAGATTTCCCCTGGCACAGTATAGCAAACTTGAAAGCTATGCCCGGATGCTGGTCAGATACGCCGAGTTAAAAGGGTGAGCAAAAAAAGTGGTAGTTCTCGTTAAATAATGATGCATGGTGAAGTCCTGTGTTTTGGTTGCCCAGAAACATAATTGACAAAGCTAGTGTTGTGTTTTGTTTGTTACTGTAATGTAACAATACAGGGAGTGGGGGAACTAGCTGGTTAAGTGCAGTAATACAGACAAAAAGTTAGGGAATTCTTTAACAATGTGGTGTTCCTCAGACAGCTAGAATAATATTTGTGGGGGACGATGGTAGTTCTCCTGGCCACAGATGGCTGTAGCATCATCAGGATTTGAACTCGTGATTCCACAAAATGAAGAATTTTGTTTTGCGAAAGTCTGAAAGGATTAGTTTTTCCCTTTTTCTGGTTGTTGATTCTACTTTTTGGCAACTATTAAATATCCTGGACACTAGTGATTTTGTCTAGTCCTCTGACATATTTGTTCATATTATGCCACAGGACAGCTGAAATTCTTAAATCTGATAACAGGCTCTGTAATTTAGGTATCACTTCTCACTATTAACTTAAATGGTTATAATTAAACTGTTAAATATCATTCAGTAAATTAATTAGCAGATTAATCAGAGAAAGAAAGGCTTTTGCAATTCAGCTAGCCTTGGGGCCAGACTTTGGTCTACATTAAATTGCCCCTAGTTATGATTGAGTGTGTGAATGAGTTTGTTCGCATGGTGCCCTTCACTGGCCTGGCATCACACTGTACGAGTCCTTCCTCGTGCCCAGTGCTCCTGGGATAGGCTCCTGATATTAAATAATTATTACTAATTGACTAAGCTCAGTTTGCCTTTGATGTTGTAATAATACATTGTTATTATACTGTTCTGTAGAATTGAAGATCCAGATGAAGCAGAAGATAATTTCATCCTTGCCAGAGCCAACAGCAAATCTTTTGCCTTTGTTCATATCGCCCATGCTCAGTTTGAACTCTCACAAGGTTGGTGTATATTAGATTGCATATGTATGTGTATACATGTACCTGCTATGTGCATCTCCAGTTAACTTTTGTTTTTTTCCCTTGCAGGTAATGGTAAGAAAAGTGCTTCCATTTTGCAGAAAGCCCTGGCATCAAATGCAAAACCAGTCGAACTTCTCCAGATGGCAATGAAAAATTTAAAGTGTGGAAAAACCCAACTTCTCCCTGCTGAAAATAAAGAGAATGCTGCAGGTCAGTTATTTCAATATTTCAAATTATTCAAGGGAAAGTGTCCTCAGATTATCAATATACATTGTATGACCAAAAGTATGTGGATACCTGACTATCACATCAATATGTGTTTTTCGAACATCCCATTCCATTGCTGGTCCCTTTGCTGTTATAATAACCTCCATTCTTCTTTTGATTTTGGAGCCTGGCTGTGAGGATTTATCCATTTCTTATGTTACAGATGTAGCAGGTGCTTTCCGTGATGGAGGAAGTAAGGAGGAAGAGA
Source organism: Ameiurus melas (assembly GCA_012411365.1). Classification (NCBI taxonomy): domain Eukaryota; kingdom Metazoa; phylum Chordata; class Actinopteri; order Siluriformes; family Ictaluridae; genus Ameiurus; species Ameiurus melas. Next base: position 20,280,281 of record CM022757.1, read on the forward strand.
ATCCACTGAGAATTTCCACAAATAAAGCACAGCCTAAACTGTACTCTATGGAGAGTTTATCTGAATTGAGGATTCCTGCAAGTGTCAACAAACAAGTTTCTCCAGAGGTGTGACTATTGCTAACTTTAGGGCTTTTTCATTTCAAGTATTTTGTGTAATAATGTACAGTATATTCTCAATGTATATATGCTAATACTGCATTTCTCATTAAATGGTGTGTTTTTCTTATTTATCTATTTATTTATTTTTATATCTGTACATTTTGTTTAATACAGATTTTTTTTTGTCTGATTATTATAGGAAAATAAGCGTGCTGTAGATCCTGTTCCCACTCCACGTTTTCTTCAGACGCTTAGAACTCCCTCTGCCTCGGCTATCTCCGTTCCACCCAGGATGAACCCAACTTTTAGCTGCCAGACACCCAACTACAAAGAGTCTCATGCAAACAGGTCAAGACACCACAGGATCTTATGGATTTTAATAGATATTTGCTCCACTTGTGGTTTATGCTGACTAATCTTTTCCTTCTAGTTTTGTTACGCCTGTAGTGAAACAGAGACCAGCTGTTGTGTCTGTTCCATCTAAGAGAGTCGGCCATGCTCAGTTACCCTGCACTCCACAGAGTCAGGTATCCTTTTTCCAGCAGACACCACAGGTAAAGAACAGGAATCCAGATATCCCTATATGGCATTTGAATTTTTACACCAGACATTTGAGCCGTTTCAAATTTTAAATTAAAATGCGGTCTTTGTTTGTTTATTATAATTTTTTTTTAACATTTTTATTTAAGTTTTTTTTTTTTTTTAGAAATGGTTGGGCTTGATTAGTTTCAATACTTCTATAGGTATGTAAACTAGTTAATGTATAAATAACTTAAAAAAAAATCTGAACACGTTTGGCTCTGTGTATTCATTTACATCAACACGAATAATGACACAAATGTTTTGGATTTAAGCCTTCGGCAGTGTGTTGCCATTTGAAAACATACTTCCCTTTTTTTTTTTTTTAAAAGGCTGCAAGGAATTATTCATGTTGAATAAATGATTGAACATCGCTAACTGTGCATGGACTTTATCCTTTAAGTTAGTTTACATTAGTTTGTTTTTATATGAACTGAATCACAATTGCCCATGTGAACATTATACGTCTAATTGTAAATTATTTTTATCTTTTTATTGCTCGGATATTACAGCTCTGCATGATTAGGGATTAATATGTCCGATGCAAAGATTTGCTGTGGTAGCTAGTACTACCATTGTGCTGAGAGATATGTGAGTGCAGGGGAAAAGCTAACATATGCACTGTAGTGGTGGTGGTGTTGTTTATTTATTTATTTATTAATTAATTCTTTTTTTAACTGCATGAATTGCTATTTTCCATACGTGGGCCTATATCTGATTTAGGCCCAATTATGAAAATGGTATATATCTGATTTGAGGTTTTTTTATGTTCCCACAACATGCTTAAAAAGTTGCTGTTTGGGTAAATTTGGCACTAGTGGCTTAGTGGTTAAATAGCTAATAGAGATACTGATTAAAATTGTTTTAAATCCCAGTACTGGCTGAGCTCCACCACTGAGCTCTAGAGCTAAGGTCTTTGAACCTAAACTGCTTGAATTATATCCTCTTTTAGCTGTAAATCTCTTTGTATAAAACCATAACAGGGTAATTTGATAACTGATCTTGGAAAAATGTTTGTAGCATAAAGGCATATTTAATATTTTCAGTTGGCAGATAATGTGTTAAACAGTTTACTATAAAAAGAGACCTGCTTTGCCAAGATGTTCTATAATAAAATGATAGTGGATTGTTGCTGTATCTGTTTGCAATAAATTATCTCTACTTTCAGTGTTCTGTCAGTACCATCTCTAATGAATCCATTACCATCAAAGGCAGACAGTTCTTCATTTTGAAGATGATAGGCAGGGGTGGTTCCAGTAAGGTAACGTATGAATAGCATGATAAAGATTACTTGTATTCATGCATGCCTGTCACACTTTGCCATGGGGTAGTGGAAAATATGCCATGTTGTCAACTTTAGGTGTATCAAGTTCTGGATCAGAAGAAACAGCTGTATGCTGTAAAATACGTGAACTTAGAGGAAGCAGATGACCAGACAGTTGAAAGTTACAAGAATGAAATTGAGCACCTGAACCACCTGCAGCAGTACAGTGACCAGATTATCAAACTGTATGACTAGTGAGTATTTTCTTGACTTCCAGATTTAACAGGGAGATATACGGGGCAAAGAAAAGTGAAAGATGAATGTCTAAAATGTTTATCTCTCTCTCTCTCTCTCTCTCTCTCTCTCTCTCTCTATCTATCTATTTATATATATAAAAAAAAATATACAGTGCCTTGCGAAAGTATTCGGCCCCGTTGAACATTTCAACCTTTTGCCACATTTCAGGCTTCAAACATAAAGATATACATTTTTTTATTTTTTGTGAAGAATCACCAACAAGTGGGACACAATTGTGAAGTGGAACGAAATCTATTGGATTTTTTAAACTTTTTTAACTAATAAAAAAATTAAAAGTGGAGTGTGCAAAATTATTCGGCCCCCTTGCGTTAATACTTTGTAGAGCCACCTTTTGCTGCGATTACAGCTGCAAGTCGCTTGGGGTATGTCTCTATCAGTTTTGCATATCGAGAGACTGAAATTCTTGCCCATTCTTCCTTGCAAAACAGCTCGAGCTCAGTGAGGTTGGATGGAGAGCGTTTGTGAACAGCAGTTTTCAGCTCTTTCCACAGATTCTCGATTGGATTCAGGTCTGGACTTTGACTTGGTCATTCTAACACCTGGATACGTTTATTTGTGAACCATTCCTTTATAGATTTTGCTGTATGTTTGGGATCATTGTCTTGTTGGACGATAAATCTCCGTCCCAATTTCAGGTCTTTTGCAGACTCCAACAGGTTTTCATCCAGAATGGTCCTGTATTTGGCTGCATCCATCTTCCCCTCAATTTTAAACATCTTCCCTGTCACTGCTGAAGAAAAGCAGGCCCAAACCATGATGCTGCCACCACCATGTTTGACAGTGGGGATGGTGTGTTGAGGGTGATGAGCTGTGTTGCTTTTACGCCAAACATATCGTTTGGCATTGTGGGCAAAAAGTTCGATTTTGGTTTCATCTGACCAGAGCACCTTCTTCCACATGTTTGTGGCAAACTTTAGATGAGACTTTTTATGGATATCTTTGAGAAATGGCTTTCTTCTTGCCACTCTTCCATAAAGGCCAGATTTGTGCAGTGTACGACTGATTATTGTCCTATGGACAGACTCTCCCACCTCAGCTGTAGTTCTCTGCAGTTCATCCAGAGTGATCATGGGCCTCTTGGCTGCATCTCTGATCAGTCTTCTCCTTGTGTGAGCTGAAAGTTTAGAGGGACGGCCAGGTCTTGGTAGATTTGCAGTGGTCTGATACTCTTTCCATTTCAAAATCATCGCTTGCACAGTGCTCCTTGGGATGTTTAAAGCTTGGGAAATCTTTTTGTATCCAAATCCGGCTTTAAACTTCTCCACAACAGTATTACGGACCTGCCTGGTCTTCATGATGCTCTCTGCGCTTTCAACAGAACCCTGAGACTATCACAGAGCAGGTGCATTTATACAGAGACTTGATTACACACAGGTGGATTCTATTTATCACCATCAGTCATTTAGGACAACATTGGATCATTCAGAGATCCTCGCTGAACTTCTGGAGTGAGTTTGCTGCACTGAAATAAAGAGGCCGAATAATTTTGCACGCACCACTTTTCAGTTTTTTATTTGCTAAAAAAGTTTAAAATATCCAATAGATTTCGTTCCACTTCACAATTGTGTCCCACTTGTTGGTGATTCTTCACAAAAAATTACAATTTTATATCTTTGTTTGAAGCCTTAAATGTGGCAAAAGGTTGAAAAGTTCAAAGGGGCCAAATACTTTCGCAAGGCAGTGTGTGTGTGTATATATGTATGTATGTATATGTTGTGCACACATGTCTGGTTCATCTGATAACTCTGATAACTAATTTCAGTGAGATCACAGATAGCTACATTTATATGTTGATGGAGTGTGGTAACCTGGACCTCAACACATGGCTTCGCAACCGCAAGGCTGTCAATTCACTGGAAAGAATGTTCTACTGGAGGAACATGCTAGAGGCAGTGCAGACTATCCACAAGCATGGTGACTACACAAATTTTACATTATTAAGAGAAAAACCATTGCAGGTGTGATCATTTTTCAGTCCTAAATCCTTTATTTAATCGCTCTTTTCCAGGAATTGTCCACAGTGACCTAAAGCCAGCTAATTTTGTTATTGTCAATGCCTCACTGAAGCTCATTGACTTTGGCATTGCAAACCACATTCAGCCAGATATGACGAGTGTTATGAAGGATTCGCAGGTTGGTGAGAATTTTGACTGCTAGAGTTGCATTTGTGCTGTGTGAGTGGTGATTTCATTTTGATTCTGGTGTGCTTCAGGTGGGGACATTAAACTACATGCCACCAGAGGCTATTAAAGACACATCATCTAAAGGTGGAAAAGCAAGGTCAAAGGTAAGGTTAAATATTAACAAACTAAACTCTAGTCCAGCACAGCTCAAAAATCGCAATATAAGTGCCTGTATATAGCGACATACAGTGCCTTGCGAAAGTATTCGGCCCCCTTGAACTTTTCAAACTTTTGCCACATTTCAGGCTTCAAACATAGATATAAAATTTTATTTTTTTGTGAAGAATCACCAACAAGTGGGACACAATTGTGAAGTGGAACGAAATCTATTTGATATTTTAAACTTTTTTAGCAAATAAAAAACTGAAAAGTGGTGCGTGCAACATTATTCGGCCTCTTTACTTTCAGTGCAGCAAACTCACTCCAGAAGTTCAGCGAGGATCTCTGAATGATCCAATGTTGTCCTAAATGACTGATGGTGTTAAATAGAATCCACCTGTGTGTAATCAAGTCTCTGTATAAATGCACCTGCTCTGTGATAGTCTCAGGGTTCTGTTGAAAGCGCAGAGAGCATCATGAAGACCAGGCAAGTCTGTAATACTGTTGTGGAGAAGTTTAAAGCCGGATTTGGATACAAAAAGATTTCTCAAGCTTTAAACATCCCAAGGAGCACTGTGCAAGCGATCATTTTGAAATGGAAGGAGTATCAGACCACTGCAAATCTACCAAGACCTGGCCGTCCCTCTAAACTTTCAGCTCAGACAAGAAGACTGATCAGAGATGCAGCCAAGAGGCCCATGATCACTCTGGATGAACTGCAGAGAACTACAGCTGAGGTGGGACAGTCTGTCCATAGGACAACAATCAGTCGTACACTGCCAAATCTGGCCTTTATGGAAGAGTGGCAAGAAGAAAGTCATTTCTCAAAGATATCCATAAAAAGTCTCGTCTAAAGTTTGCCACAGGCCACCTGGGAGACACACCAAACATGTGGAAGAAGGTGCTCTGGTCGGATGAAATCAAAATCGAACTTTTTGCCCACAATGCAAAACGATATGTTTGGCGTAAAAGCAACACAGCTCATCACCCTCAACACACCATCCCCACTGTCAAACATGGTGGTGGCATCATGGTTTGGGCCTGCTTTTCTTCAGCAGGGACAGGGAAGATGGATGCAGCCAAATACAGGACCATTCTGGATGAAAACCTGTTGGAGTCTGCAAAAGACCTGAAACTGGGACCGAGAGATTTATCTTCCAACAAGACAATGATCCCAAACATACAGCAAAATCTACAAAGGAATGGTTTACACAATAAATGTATCCAGGTATTAGAATGACCAAGTCAAAGTCCAGACCAGAATCCAACGAGAATCTGTGGAAAGAGCTGAAAACTGCTGTTCACAAACGCCTCCATCCAACCTCACTGAGCTCGAGCTGTTTTGCAAGGAAGAATGGGCAAGAATTTCAGTCTCGATGTGCAAAACTGATAGAGACATACCCCAAGCGACTGCAGCTGTAATCGCAGCAAAAGGTGGCTCTTCAAAGTATTAACGCAAGGGGCGGATAATAATCCCACCCACTTTTCATTTTTTTATTAGTTAAAAAAGTTTCAAAAATCCAATAGATTTCGTTCCACTTCACAATTGTGTCCCACTTGTTGGTGATTCTTCACAAAAAATTTTAATTTTATATCTTCATGTTTGAAGCCTGAAATGTGGCAAAAGGTTGAAAAGTTCAAGGGGGCCGAATACTTTCGCAAGGCACTGTATAAACTCGAAAATGGTGTTTTAGCTTTTAAGCTGCAGGGCCTAACGCATGTTGCCACTGTTCACAGATTAGTCCAAAAGGAGACGTCTGGTCACTTGGATGTATACTGTATTGTATGACCTATGGGAAAACCCCTTTCCAAAACATCACCAACCAGATCACTAAGCTCCATGCTATTATCGATCCATCCCATGAGATTGACTTTCCTGACATTCCTGAGAAGGATCTTCTAGATGTACTGAAGGTCTGTGTTTTTGCTAATTACATGACCTGAAAACATTAAGGACATGATAATTTAAAATGAAAATGAACAACTTTCTTTTACTTAGCGATGCCTGGTACGGAATCCCAAAGAACGGATCTCGATTGCAGAACTGCTCGATCATCCATACTTACAGCTGCAGCCTCAGCAACCACCTGAGCCAGGTGCCCATTGTGCTTCACTTTACACACGCGTATACATAAAGCTGAAAGTTGTAGATAATTGTAGTATATACAGTATACTACTGTGCACTATATATATATATGTGTGTGTGTGTGTGTTTTTTTTTATTTATTTTTATATATATATATATATATATATATATGTATATATGTATAATTACACACACACAATATACACACACTCACACACATGTGTATATAGTGCACAGTAGTATACTGTATATAATACCACAATGTTCCATCTACAACTGGCAGCTTTATGTATATATGCGTATACACACACACACACACACACACACACACGCCTGGTCAAAAGTTTTCAAAATAGATACCCTTTGTATTCTGAAAGGTATTCTTGACATTTTCTCAACCAATTTCTTCAGGAATTCCCCTGAAATGCTTTTTAAACAGTATTAAAGGAGTTCCCACCTATGCTGGATACTTATTGGCTGCTTCTCGCAATATAAAAATTAGTAATAAAATATAATAAAAATAATTTTCTAATGAACGAAATTAATATGTTGGCACAATTTATATTTTGTCTACAACACTGATTTCAAATGTTCAATCATACACCTTCAGATCAAAGGGTTTTTAAGATCATGAGAAACATTTCAGTTAAGTGTCTCAACTTTTGACCGGTAGTATATATATTAGTACACAATATGCTAAATGAGAGACCACTAATCAAAATGCTGTTAATGTTTCATTTCTGAATATTCTTGTCTGTAGTCGAGCCATGCAACAATGACCTAAAGAGAATTCTGAATGAGTTGGCTGCTTTACAGTCCCCAAACAGCATTGCAAGAGCTGCTAGTGTGAGTATTCCTCCACTGAAAGTCACCTGTAATACTGTGTTCCACTACAGTTTTATTCCCCTGTATCTCATTCATACCTGCCTATTTCTGTCCAATGTTTACAGAACCTAGCAAAAATGTGCAACAGTGGGAAGAAACTGGATGTTTTTGAGTGTGTCAGGAGCTCCAGTCAGTCATCATGGAAGTGAACGTACTGATTTAGTAACTGCATGAATAGTTCATAATGATTTTTACAACACAACACAATTACTTGGATATCTTGAAAACGTCCATTATTTTACACATCAGATATAGATCATCTGTTGACCTGAAGAAAAAGAACAATGACTTGAGAGAATTGTATTCATGGCTTTCGAAAAAACTTTGAACTTTTCAAACTTTTTCTGTCCTTTATAGAGTTTGAATTCTATTAAATTCAAACTTTTTTTTTTTTATTATTACGAATTGCCACTGTTCCCCGATCTGTCTGTGTGTTTAAAGTTCTCACAAATAAACTTACCCTTATGGTACAGTAAACGGTAAGGTATATTTTTCTGGTACTATACATCAATATATAATATGTTTCAAGAGAGTTTTGACATAATTTCAGAGGCGATATCTTTAATTTAATCATTCAATAATTTTACTTTAAGGAAAAAATAAACATCTAAGGAAAAAGGGGTAGAAGCCTGAACTGAGAGGGTGTAGGATGACACACACACACACACGCTGGTGAATTGTATACGATATGCCTTCAGAATGTTTAATTTTAACGGCAAGAACACTGGTTTGTTGTCAAAAGTGGAATGCTATTTGTGCCATACATGTTACTATGGCAACCAGTAGTGGGAATGCTTACTGGCTACTTCATCGTACAGCGACTTGCAGCAAAAACATCACTGTATGTGTGAACGTAACTTTATTCTAATATACTTTTTAGACCGCAAAGGCTTTTTCCTGGAACGCCTCCCATGCGGTTCAAATTTGTGCAATCTCTTTCTGATTGTAGAAGCATGCACTTTGCTACCAACAGCTGCAAGACATATTAGCAGATCCTGTGATGAACACATCTGCGAAGTGTTGAATGTGTATTAATTTATTTATTGCTTTTTGCCACACTGTGGTATGGTATGTATAATTCTTGCCAAGGCTCCAGTGTACTGGTTCGTTCCTGAGCTTGTTACTCCCACCTCCCAAAATCATGCCAGCTCTAACAATGGTTATGTGATGTTCTGATGGACTGTCCTACTTTGTCAAAGTTTCCTAGTGTAGCAGCACACATTTATAGGTCGTCATAAAACAACACAATTATTTTGTGCGATTTTGTCTACTTTATTACTCTGAATCACTAATATAAAAAGCTACAGGACAGGTTCTGATACTGCCAAAAACAGCTTTCAGAACTATATTTGGTAGCATATTATAATAGAGTGCCGCTTTATCAGGAAACGCATCCAGAATTAAAATTATCAGCCTTCACCTAACAACTAAACATTAGCATTAGACACCATACTATACTCTATTATACATTCCTGCTGTTATCTGCAATTATTTGCACTTTACTACAATTCTGTCATACTGCAATTATTTATATCTACAATTCTGTCATACTGCAGTTATTTATAGCAGACTTATTTGCACATCCACATTTACTGTCATTTACTGCATCATAATAGCTATTTATTTCATTTAACCTAATTGCCATTTGTATTACTGGTATGCATCATACTGTCTACTTTTACCTGTACACTACTATCTATTATCTTATTATATAGTATATCCTAGTATATTATTACTAATATACCTATTACTATACTGTTCTCTAACTTATTGCATCACAACCTTATTCATTTCATTTATTTGCTATTTGCACTACTACATTGTCTCTGACAATGACAATAAAATTGAACCTAACTTAAAATATATGAACAACACATTTATGGACGCGTAAAAAAAACAAACAAACCAGAGCGCAATGCGCATCCGCACGCGCAGTATCGCTTGGTCTTGGTATGAGGATTGGCCGCCTCGCGCACGGGAATAACGTTGAATGTTCGATGTTCGCAGATAAACGGAAATTAAGGGACCGTCTCTAAAGTTACATACGACATTGTTATACACGATTCTAACTTCAATAGCATTTGAATGACTTAAAGTCATATAACCAACTGTAAAGTGTTCATGTAGGTGTCAGCTATAACGCACACCTTTTAGAGTTTTGATATTTGACTAAATAAACTATCAAATCAAATAATAAAAATCGCCATGTATTTTATTACTGCATGGGCTCATACACAAAATATACCATAATTTAAAGCTCAATAGCATTTGAAAGGAACGGCATAGTCACACAACCAACTGTAATACAGTAATAAAATACACAGCAAATTTTTAATATATATGATTTAATAGTTTATTTTGTTAAATATAAAAAAAAATCTAAGAGGTGTGTGTCATAGCTGACACCCACATGAACACTTTACAGTTGGTAATATGACTGTAAGTCATTCCCTTCAAATGCTATAGAAGTTAGAAACGTGTTTAACAATGTCGTATGTCACTTTAGAGACGGTCCCTTAATTTCCGAATATTTCCAGTGCCTCGCACGCCCAGCACTCCAAACCTTCCCGGTATAACACTACCTAACCGCACGGGTTCTTAACGCCAATAAACACACTCTTCCTTTCGGAGGAAATGCTTTAAAACCCCAAACCTACAACAAATCACAGGTTGTAGTTTAAGAGCGGCCTACATTTTCACCCAATCAGTTTAGTAGTCTGGTGTGACGTCATAATTCCACTTCCTGGTCGCAGAGTTCTGCAATGGCGTCGGTTGCGCGGTTACTGCTCAGGAGTGCGGCTTTTAAAGCCTCTGTTAGTGATGTGTGCGGCGGTGTGCACAGTAATAGTGTAGGGGTTTCACTCCACAGAGTCTCGCCGAGCTGCACGTTGAGGCTGAAGACACAAAAAAGACATGCGGCACACTTCACCTTTCACTCTGACCCCGTCCCCACTAAATACGGTATGTTCAATAGCCTTGGTGTGTGGAGCAATCCCAAACAGCTCGTCAGATTGGGCCACTACAGAGGATCGAGATGCCATTATTAACTGTGCTTTATTACGACAACTGTTTAGTTAAGTTTATTAGCAAGTCGGCTAATTCCTGCTTTGTTGTCCTTCTAATTGCACCTTTTGTTGTCGTATATTACTAGCTAGATAATAACATGTCTGATAAGTAGCAGATTATGTAAATCAGAATAAAAGTAGCTCATTGAGTTGATGTTTTAAGGTTTTGTCACCACATCTGTCTAATTAACCCCTGTGTGTTTCTGAGGACATTTACTGTCACTGTTCTCTTCATGAACAGTGGTGTCCTTTTCCAAGCAGGTCACTGCACTCACTGTATCATCTTTCAGTTACAGCCCTGTGAGCTCGGTTTATCCACCAGCCTCAAATCAAATCAGCCTGTGTTTATTTACTTTCACTTTGTCATCCCATGTCCTTGGTGTGCAGAGTGAAAGGGGTTTTCTCCTCTCTGACCCCACTGTACTGAAGCCCTGAACGGCAAGTTGTGGGGAAAAAAACGATGTGCTTTGTTGTTGTATCCTCGTTTCATCCCAATAACTTGTTATTTGTAGATTTTGTTATTGTGACTTAATACATCATCATTTTGACTTGATAACACCATTCATTAAAGATATGTCATTATTTTGATGTAGTAACCCATTATTTCAAGTTACTATATCGTTATTTGTAATTATCTTGTCCTGGAGGAGCTTTGCATGTTCTCTGCGTGTCTATGTGGGTTTTCTCTGAGCTCTCTAATGGTCACCTCCTAAAACATTTTAGTAGATGGATTGGTTATGCTGAATTGTTACCAGGTGTGAGTGAGCGTGAATGGTGCCCTGCATTTTATTGGTCTTCTATTCAAGGTTCATTTCCACCTCTCAAGCCCATGCTCTCGATAGGCTCTGGATCCAGCACCACCCTAAGCATAAATAAGTGTTTACTGAAGATGAATGAATGATCTCGCTAAATTCAAACAGTCAAAATGACAGCTGATTGAGTCTGATTGATTTGATTAATTGTGGAGTGTTGAGTATTAAGTTGAAATAACTCAATAATAACTTATTTATTAAGTTGAAATAACAATATAGTATGTTGATTATTACAACATAATATTTTGAGAAGTTTTTAAGTCAAAATGATGAGATATTAAGTTAAATCAACAACATAGCACTTGAACATTTATTTTCCTGTCTAGCTGTTCAAGGTTTCCGTACCACTGCCTTCACCACAGATATGACATTTCCTTTTATTCCACGATTATATATTTACATATATGCTTCAGGTGCCACCACGAAGATGAACTTGTTCCAGTCCATAACCAGTGCCTTGGACAACACCTTGGCCAGTGACCCCACAGCAGGTATTAACACCTATCATTTTATCTTCAGTTTTTCTTGTTTGCTGAAAACACTAAACAGTTATCTGTACTCTAAGGGTTTTATTTTCTTTAGATTTTGTCCCATTATATTGCTCATTTGGAATTGTTTTTAATTTAAATGAATAAAATTTAGATTAAAAATGTTTTACAACAAAAATGTTGAGAGGAATTTTAAATATGAGCAGTAGAATTTACTACTGTAAAATTTTTATACTTGGAAATGATCACTAAAAACAAGCTTATGTAGCCCCCCCCCCACACACACATTTTTATTAATTTATTTCAGTGGAACGTTCATATATTCTAGATTCATTACACATAAATTAAATAATGAAATAAAAAATATTTCAAGCCTTTTTTTATTTGATGATTACAGCTTACAGCTTATGAACATAAAAATCCAGTATCTCAAAATATTAGAATAAAGAATTTATAATACAGAAATGTCAACCTTCTGAAAAGTATGCTAATTTATGCATATGCATCTTACCTGGGCAAAGGAGAAAAAGAACTGGACCGTTGCTCAATGGTCCAGAGTCATCTTTTCTGATGAAGGTAAATTTTGCATTTCATTTGGAAATCAAGGTCCCAGAGTCTAGAGGAAGAGAGGAGAGGCACAGAATCCAATTTGCTAGAAGTCCAGTGTGAAGTTTCCACAGTCAGTGATGATTTGGGGTGCCATGTCATCTGCTGGTGTTGGTCCACTGGGTTTCTCACAGTTCAGCCGTCTACGAGGAGATTTTGGAGCACCTCATGCTTCCATCTGCTGACAAGCTTTATGTAGATTCCGATTTCTTTTTCCTGCAGGACTTGGCACCTGCCCACAGTGCCAAAACTACTAATAAATGGTTTGCTAACCATGGTCTTATTGTGCTTGATTAGCCAGCCAATTTGCCTGACCTCACCAGTGCTACAGGCTGATCACCTCCATGCCACGCTGCATTGATGCAGTAATTCATGCAAAAGGAGACTCGACCAAGTACTGAGTGCATAAATTAACATACCTTTCAGAAGGAAGACATTTCTGCATTATAAATTCTTTATTTTAATATTTTGAGATTTTTTTTTTCCATGAGCTGTAAGCTGTAATCATCATGATTGAAACATTTTTTTCCAATCTATGTGTAATAAATCTAGAATATATGAAAGTTCCACTATTCAAATTAAATTATGGAAGAAAAAAAAAACACTAACTTTTTCACAATATTCACATTTTTTGAGATGCACCTGTATATGCTTGTTTGTTTTAATGGTTACATACTGTCACATGTCAAAAGTGAATTATCTTTTAAGTGATTTCTCTGTCTGTTCCAAAGTAATTTTCGGGGAAGATGTGGCCTTCGGTGGTGTGTTTCGATGCACAGTTGGCCTGAGGGACAAATATGGTGAGTACTTTTCATTTGTGATTATTTGAGTGGAGTGTGAAACCCATGTTTTTGATGTACCATATGTTAACACTAGATGGCAACACCTTCCTGCTTTTGAGAGCCATAAAAACGTGGCACTTTGTGTTTCTAAATGTGAGCAACCGATTGTTTCTTTAAAGTTCCTAATGATGAATTATACAACCATGTGTGAAACAATGTTGTTAGATCCTACCCACCCCTGACCTTTTTATTAATTGGGTGTATAATTATTTTTAATGTTCAAATCATGGATGCCCTGAAATATTCTTATATGGGGGAACACCATTAAGTTTAACAGATAACTATGTAATTAGCTGGTTATGCAATTAGTCCTGTGACAGTGGTCCAGAAGAAAGACCCTCAGAAGCCATTCATTGAGAAAGTCTACTTTATCATTTGCAAAAAGCGCTCTTTGAGTAATGCAGTCATGATGTCTTTAACAGAGCAAGCAAAGACATGACTTTGTGTGTGTGTGTGTGTGTGTGTGTGTGTGTAAAATATTCAGTCACATTTGTTTCACATCTGGTTGACCTATGTTCTCATTTTGTATTTAATATGAGAACATCCCTTTTGTATTTTTTACTGTTAACCGTCTGTCTTTTGGTCATTTGTTTTCACAGAAAATGTATTTATCAAACTTATGTTCATGCATGAACTGAAACAATTACTCCATTAGGGGGAATAAAGTGGCGTCATACTTGACCTGCCATGTACCAGTGCATGAGCACAATTTAAAAAAAATACATACCTGTTTAATTTTGTGCATTTATAAGAACATCAGTTTAATCAGAGATAATTAATGATAATTATTAACCATCCATGGCATAAGTTTTATGTTTCATAAATCTAGATTTGTACATCACTTTTAACATGTTACTTTGTGTAATTTGATTAATCTTTACCACATTTACACTTTATATATAGTGAAAACACAAAACCCAGTGCATAATTTATTCATGTTGATGTGTATAGAAAGTAATGTTAGTTTTTTAAAAAGTAAAAATAGACTGAACTCTTTTGTGTTTTTATGAATTATGCATATTAAATTTTTATTTGTGAAATTGCTTCGTAATACCAGATTTGTTTACATCTGTATGCACCTGCACCATGCACATTTTTTTAAATGGAACGGCAAATTGTGATTATTTTAAACATTGATGATACAATGTAGTGATGATACATGCTGTATCTTCAATCCTCTATTTATAACCTTTAAACCTATCTGTTTAGATATTAATGGCAATTTGATATTTCCTGCATGACCATGATTTTATTCATGTTGCCGGACAAACATGAGGTGATTCATGGATTGCTTAGCAACTTGTAGTTAAAATAAACACAAGGTGCGTACCCTCGTTCAATCTCTTCTCTCGTCCTCTCACACTCTTTTGTTTTCATTGACGTCAGAGGTGTTGACCTATTGCAAGGGATCATTATTTTCCGTGTCAGCTTGTTAGATGGGATGTGTGTGCACACGCACACTCTTCCGAGCATTACTCATTGCTACCGCTGTCAACCTGCATTCCACATTTTGATCTGTGATTTGTCCTCTTGCCATTCCACTTTAAATTCCCTCTCTGTGAAATCGATTGCGCACACCGGCCAGGAAACCTTGTATCAAATCGGGCACCACCTTCCTAATTGAAATCTACCTTTTGCTCAGTACTCACACATTCATGTGCGAAAGAGATTTATTTTGCTTTGTAACTGGAAACACAGTGTTTGGAGATTAATGCAATGCTGAGACATTCATCAAATTCGTCTTCCCTCATTCATCAGCTTTTTCATGAATACCCTTGTGTACTGGCCCTTTTAAACTGCTTTTCTATGTGGTTTTAGATGACCATGTAATATATGGGCTATATTATGTAAGCCTTTTTTTCATTTATTTTATTTTTTTAACCCCAAATTAGCATGTGATCAGTGGGTATGTGGGCCAACACAAACAGGCGAATGGAACAGACCAGCAGCTGACAACTTGGAATGAATAAAAATAGAAATCCCTGACCATATCTCCAGTCTAATTCTTGTGGTTGATCATTGGATTATGGCATAGACAAGGAAAACACACCATGTTTTTGTGGTCATAGATGAGTCTCATTTAGGATTAAGTTGACCCTGTTTTGTTTTATAAAACGGTCTGGGAAATAAATAGGCCTATGTTGGACCTTGTTATATTTAATATGGTTTTAATTTGTTTCTATTCTGTGGCTCTTTATCCTCTGTCTGATGATGGTCATTGTAAAGTTACTCATCATATGTTTTTTTTTTTTCTTTTCTTTTTTTTCTCCTTGCTAGGCAAAGACCGTGTTTTTAACACTCCTCTGTGTGAGCAGGGGATTGTGGGATTTGGCATAGGAGTAGCAACTGCAGGAGCCACAGCCATTGCAGAAATTCAGTTTGCTGATTACATCTTCCCTGCTTTTGATCAGGTGAGCTCTCTAATCCCATTCTTACTTTGTAAGTTAATGTTTAAGGTTTTTTAGAAGCACCCATACTTTTTAAGGGCCAACATACCATTTAAGAAACCTTCATGCATCAGCAAACTGTCTGAATATCCAGGCTTCCCAATGCAGCAAACCAATTGAATCAGATTATAAGGACAAAAATATTATTTGCTGCTAAAACAAAAAGGTTATATATGAATTTAGTGGTTAGCACGTTTGCCTCACACCTCCAGGGTCCGGGGTTCGATTCCCGCCGGGGCCATGTGTGCGGAGTTTGCATGTTCTTCCTCCGGCATGTTTCCTCCCCCAGTCCAAAGACATGCGCGGTAGGCTGATTGGCGTGTCTAAATTGTCCATAGTGTATGAATGGGTGTGTGAGTGTGTATGTGATTGAGCCCTGCGATGGACTGGCACCCTGTCCAGGGTGTACCCTGCCTTGTGCCTGATGCTCCCTGGGATAGGCTCCAGGTTCCCCGTCAAAAAATTACAATCAGGTGTTCAAGATTGGGTGCTCTTGATTAGAACCCGCTTAATTAGCGAGTGCAGGTGGAACCTGTCTTATTTCTTTACTTACAGAGAGGGAAAAAGGTATTTGATCCCCTGCTGATTTTCTACGTTTGCCCACTGACAAAGAAATGATCAGTCTATAATTTTAATGGTAGGTTTATTTGAACAATGAGAGACAGAATAACTACAAAAAATCCAGAAAAACGCATGTCAAAAATGTTATAATTGATTTGCATTTTAATGAGGGAAATATGTATTTGACCCCTCTGCAAAGCATGACTTAACCCTTGTTGGCAGTCACAGAGGTCAGACGTTTCTTGTAGTTGGCCACCAGGTTTGCACACATCTCAGGAGGGATTTTGTCCCACTCCTCTTTGTAGAACTTCTCCAAGTCATTAAGGTTTCGAGGCTGACGTTTGGCAACTTGAACCTTCAGCTCCCTCCAAAGATTTTCTATGGGATTAATGGATTGGAAATGGTCTTGTAGCCCATTCCAGACTTGTGTAGGTCTACAATCTTGTCCCTGACATCCTTTGAGAGCTCTTTGGTCTTGGCCATGGTGGAGAGTTTGGAATCTGATTGCTTGATTGATTGCTTCTGTGGACAGGTGTCTTTTATACGGGTAACAAGCTGAGATTAGGAGCACTCCCTTTAAGAGTGTGCTCCTAATCTCAGCTCGTTACCTGTATAAAAGACACCTGGGAGCCAGAAATCCTTCTGATTGAGAGGGGGTCAAATACTTATTTCCCTCATTAAAATGCAAATCAATTTCTTACATTTTTGACATGCGTTTTTCTGGATTTTCTTGTTGTTATTCTGTCTCTCACTGTTCAAATAAACCTACCATTAAAATTATAGACTGATCATTTCTTTGTCAGTGGGCAAACGTACAAAATCAGCAGGGGAACAAATACTTCTTTCCCTCACTGTATCTAGTGTCTGGTGTTCCCTTTGCTATTGAGGTGTGTGGTGTCATCATGCCAAGATCTAAAGAGTTCTATAAGGCCTTCAGAAAAAGGTTGTAGATGCCTATGAGTTTGCCAAGGGATTTTAAAAGATCTCCAAATTATTTTAAATACATCACTCCACTGTAAGGAAAATCATCTACAAATGGCACACATTTCAAATGACTGTAGATTTGTCCCAGATTGGCCGTCCCAACAAATTCAGCACAAGAGCAGACTGTCTGATACAAAAAGAAGTCTCCAAAACCTCTTGCAGCTGTTAGTATCAAAGTGCATGTTGCTACAATCAGAAAGAGATTGCACAAATGTGATCTGCATGTGCCAGGAAAATGCCTTTGCAAGACTACAGTTTGCCAAAGAGCATATAGACAAGATCGGGCCTTTTGGAATAATGTGCTCTGGACAGATGAATAAAGATAAAGTTGTTTGGCAACAGTAACAGCAGACATGTTTGGCGCAGATCAGAGATAGCTTTTCAGGAGAAGCACCTCATACCAACTGTGAAGCACGATGGTGGAAATGTTATGGTTTGGAGTTGCTTTGCTTCTGGTACTGGACAGTTTGCATTCATACTATTCTACTATTAATTCTGCATCATATCAAAGAGTGCTTGAAGATAATGTGAGGTCATCTGTCTGAAAGTGCCGAAAGTGATCTTTTCAACGGGATAATGATCCTAAGCACACTAGCAAATTCACCAAGAAATGGCTCTAAAAGAAGAAATGTTTGGTTATGGAATGTCCTAGTCAAAGCCCAGATTTGAATCCCATTGAAATGTTGTGGGGGGATTTGAAACATGCAAGAAAACCCTCAAACATCTTGCAACTGAAAGAATATTGCATGGAAGAGTGACCAAACATTCCAGCAAGCCGGGTAAACAGTTATGCAAAATGTTTACAAGAAGTTATTTCTGCTAAAGGGGACAATGCTAGCCACAGGTGCATTGATATGCTATCACATCTATTGATATTTCTGTTGAATAAATGATAAAAAAAATAAATAAAGAAAATAAAATTTTCCTTGTGGTTTTGTTCAAGTATATCAAATTTATTAATAGGCACTGTTTTGAAGATGATTAAAAAAGATGATTGCTTGTCCAAATATGTCTAATAGGCCAACTATTTCCCTGGGGTGTACTTATTTTTTCACGTGTGTGTATGTATATACAGGTGCTGGTCATATAATTAGAATATCATCAAAAAGTTGATTTATTTCAGTAACACATTCAAAAAGTGAAACTAGTAAAATGTATACATTCATTACACACAGACTGATCTATTTCAAGTGTTCATTCCTTTTAATTTTGATGATTATAACTGACAACTAATGAAAACCCCAAATTCAGTATCTCAGAAAATTAGAATATTACTTAAGACCAATACAAAAAAAGGATTTTTAGAAATGTTGGCCAACTGAAAAGTATGAACATGTACAGCACTCAATACTTAGTTGGGGCTCCTTTTGCCTGAATTAATGCAGCACTGCGGTGTGGCATGGAGTCGATCAGTCTGTGGCACTGCTCAGGTGTTATGACAGCCCAGGTTGCTCTGATAGTGGCCTTCAGCTCTTCTGCATTGTTGGGTCTGGCATATCGCATCTTCCTCTTCACAATACCCCATAGATTTTCTATAGGGTTAAGGTCAGGCGAGTTTGCTGGCCAATTAAGAACAGTTATACCATGGTCCTTAAACCAGGTACTGGTAGCTTTGGCACTGAAAATGAAATCTGCATCTCCATAGAGTTGGTAAGCAGCAGGAAGCATGAAGTGCTCTAAAACTTCCTGGTAGATGGTTGCATTGAACTTGGACCTCAGAAAACACAGTGGACCAACACCAGCAGATGACATGGCACCCCAAACCATCACTGACTGTGGAAACTTTACACTGGACTTCAAGCAACGTAGATACCTTGCCTCTCCTCTCTTCCTCCAGACTCTTGGACCTTGATTTCCAAAGGAAATGCAAAATTTAATTTCATCAGAGAACTTAACTTTGGACCACTCTGCAGCAGACCAGTCCTTTTTGTCTTTAGCCCAGGCGAGACGCTTCTGACGCTGTGTCTTGTTCAAGAGTGGCTTGACACAAGGAATGCGACAGCTGAAACCCATGTCTTGAATACATCTGTGCATGGTGATTCTTGAAGCACTGACTCCAGCTTCAGTCCACTCTTTGTGAATCTCCCCCACATTTTTGAATGCATTTTGTTTCACAGTCCTCTCCAGGGTGCAGTTATCCCTATTGCTTGTACACTTTTTTTCTACCACATCTTTTCCTTCCCTTCGCCTCTCTATTAATGTGCTTGGACACAGAGCTCTGTGAGCAGCCAGCCTCTTTAGCAATGACCTTTTGTGTCTTGCCCTCCTTGTGCAAGGTGTCAATGGCTGTCTTTTGGACAGCTGTCAGGTCAGCAGTCTTCCTCGTGATTGTGTAGCCTACAGAACTAGACTGAGAGACCATTTAAAGGCGTTTGCAGGTGTTTTTAGTTAATTAGCTGATTAGAGTGTGGCACCAGGTGTCTTCAATATTGAATCTTTTCACAATATTCTAATTTTCTGAGATACTGATTTTGGGGTTTTCATTAGTTGTCAGTTATAATCATTAAAATTAAAAGGAATGAACACTTGAAATATATCAGTCTGTGTGTAATGAATGTATACATTATACTAGTTTGACGTTTTGAATGGAATTACTGAAATAAATCAACTTTTTGATGATATTCTAATTATATGACCAGCACCTGTGTGTGTGTGTGTGTGTGTGTGTATGTATGTATATATATATTCCCCATGTCATTTAAAAGCTTGCAAATGCAAATTCTTTTAAAAGCCATTGCATGTTTATAAAAAATCATGATATTTTCTCATTATAATTTGACTTGTATTTTAATTAATCAGAATTAACATTCAAATGATCCAAATGCAGCATTGTACAATCATTGTGTACTAAAATATAGTTCAAAGACACACATTAACTATACAAAACATTACACTGTTTTCCTAGTTTCATAATCCATGATCTAAAGGTCAGCATCATCAATGCTTTCAAGGGCTGGGCATACTTTTTACGATAACAGGTGGATCGTATCTGGGCAATGAGACAGTTGTGCAGGGCAACATGCATTAGACTAAAGCAGTGGAGCACTGTGAGAACACAGAGTTAATGCTGTTTTTGACCATTTGAGATTTCTGTGTTTTACTCTAGACTTGGAATTGATGAGCAAGTTCTTTCTGCTCAAAAAAGCAGAAATAAACATAAATTACCTGTTTGGAGAGGCTTTTGGACACTTAAAACGGACATCATGGTTCCAGATGTTGTAACTTTGGTTTCCTCTGTACTTTCAATACAAAACCTGACACAGTTACAGTTGAGATGTTTGCACAAACCACAAATGTTCTTCCAAAGACCAGATTCAATTACTCTCACTTAAATATACTAGGCCAAAGAAGAAAAAAAAAAACCCTACTTTTTTATTTTTTATTTTTACACATGTATTGTGACTATCCTGTGCTCTTGAACACATCTGACTCAATGGTTTATGTATGATTGCATTCTGCTGATAGAGTTGGAGGATTGTAGAGCTTCCAGAGACATGGACGTTATGGAAATGCTGTACAGTATGTCAGCAATAACTCTGTCATGTCATTGGTCACAGCTTTGTAGAGCCTTACACATAGCAATAGTGATTAACCTTGCAAAGAGGAATGAAGTATTAGCTGGCTCAGAGAAACATGCAGATGTTGTTCGTCTGATGTTGGGCCCTGCGTGTCCTCACCTTGCCGAAGATGGATGAGTTTTCTCTCCTTCGTCAAGGCAACTGAATATCTAATGTGATAGTGGGGGGGAGAAACAGTGGGACCTGCGGCCATGCTGAAAACCGAGCCAGCCTCTGAATCCGCTCTCTTCTCTGCACTCCATCACGTTGTCACATTGCCTACTAGCATGTTATTGCTTTTGTTTCAGTTACACTTCGAATGTTTTTTGTACAAAGACATAATTTCAAGCCATTTGAGAGGCATTTTTCCCAACAATCTTTACATACAATGCATTTAATGACCTTGACGGGAAATGGGTTTTATGCTTATAATTAGTAGTATTCTATCTTTTTTTAATATGTGCAAAGTTTGTTGTTTGAATCAAGTTTATTTTTTAATCATAACTCTGTGTAATTTGTATATCTTTTAAAGATTGTAAATGAAGCTGCCAAGTATCGGTATCGTTCTGGGAATCAATACGACTGTGGGAACCTGACCATCCGAGCACCGTGGGGCTGTGTGGGCCACGGCTCCCTCTACCACTCCCAGAGTCCTGAGGCTTTCTTTGCCCACTGCCCTGGCCTTAAGGTGAGCTTTTAAAAAGTAATCCCTGTTCTAAACTCATATGACATGATGGGAAGATTAGTCGAAGGTACAGTGGGTCAGAAAATTGGATGTGATCGAAGAAGCACAATACAAATAGGGAAATTCTATTTAATGGCCATAACATAGCTATGTCCTATTCTTATACCACTGACAGTGTAGTAAGCATCCTTATTTTAGTGCTTAATGCTTATATTTAATAAACAATCTTATTTTATGGAAAATAGTAATCATGTGATTGCTTTTTTACAGGTGGTTGTGCCAAGAGGTCCGGTGCAAGCTAAAGGGTTGCTCCTGTCCTGCATTGCTGATAAGAACCCCTGTATCTTCTTTGAGCCTAAGATCCTTTACAGATCAGCAGGTTAGTTGTCAGCAGTGTCATGTATCTTTCTCACTTCTCAGAAATGTTGTTCTTGAATCAGTCTTAACAAATTCACTTAAATAAATATCTCAGTGAGTTGCTCTTCTAACATGCATTATTAGAATTTATACCACAGTGTCATTGAATGCTGAAATCTGATTGGTCAGATGGTGTGCATTATTTTTGTAAAACAGCAAAGATGGAAAGTTATTGTTTCTACAGTAACAGCTCATAGAGAGGGACTTATATGGCAGCAGGTTGTCCACTAATCGTGTGGTTGGTGGTTTGATTCCCGGCTCACGTGACTCTATATGCCATAGTGTCCTTGGGCAAGACACTAAACCCCAAGTTGCTCCCGATGGCAAGCTAGTGCCTTTCATAGCAGCTCTGCTACCACTGGTGTGGGAGAGTGTGTGAGAATGAGTGAATCAGAACCAGAGTAAAGCACTTTGTAGAACTGCTAAGGTGCTATGTAAGTGCAGACCATTTACCAGATGCTCCACATAACCTAAGGCTAATGATAAATAGATGTCAAAACGAGCTGTTATTTAAGAAAATGATACCTATGGAAGGAATCTTGTGAGCACCTAAGTTAAGCTCTCTGCTTTCATGATAAAGTGACAGGTTGTGCGTTTTGAGAGAGAGGGGGGGGGGGGATTGATGAATGAATGTCTGTAATGTATGCACCTGTAATGTATATGAGAACAGGAACTAACTTGTCTCTCAGACGTGATGTGTCATTAATTACTAAATTAAACATTGTCATCATTGGCAAATTGCTGTGGTATATGTAGGAATTATTTCAACAAAGTAAACGGGTGTGAACGACATTCTCTAAAAGGGACATTTGTTTTCCAAAACAAAGAGAACCTTCCTTTTAACTACAATGGGAACAATGCAAATTTATACAGTGGAAGGGGAAGACAAACTGAATGTCACCACTTTCACAACCCATGAATAAATTTTCAGTAACTTCACTACTTCACTTAATTTATTGCCCTTGTTGCAAACTGATGTCTTAAAAGTATTATGGAAAGTTGCAAATGAGCATTATGAAGCATGTATTTGTATCATCAGATTCCAGGGGAAGTGGATATGCAATAAACCACTCTAAAAGTTGTTGTATATTGAAAACCACAAAGTCTCATAAGCTTCTGTTTCTATAAGTTACTTCCATCAGTAGTTCATGATGATTTTAAGTGAGTTTTTAAATCAAAATTGTAAATTTATGATTAAAACCAAGAGACTTGGCTACAATTGCACTATGAGTTATTACTTGCAGCATGGCAGAACTATATCACTTTTAAAGAGTTTGAACAGATTTGCTTTGGTTTTTGGAGAACACATTATTTAAAGTGGCACATCAGTGATTGTGGCATACCCTGATGTGGTTTTTTCCGCTGTAGTGGAATGATTATTGGTACTTGGCATGACTATTGGTACATAAAGTACAATATGATGCCCCATTAAAGAAATGTTTTTGTGGCGGAAAAAGGATCAAAGTAATGATGGAGATCTTTGGATAATATCTACCCAATTCACATGTTAAATCTATCGAGGTTTAAGCTCGACATTTTTTGTGTGTTCAGGATTTGTGTTTGTAGAACAGTGGAAATGCTTATATACATTAGATGTCCATAATAGAGGGTATGAAATGATGTCACTTTTCCACTAACACGTCCCCCCTTGGCCGGACTGAGTGGCAAAACACCTACCAAAATGGCTGGTTTTAATAGCGGATGCTGTGAAAACGCTAGTATAACTAACGATTATCAGTTTAAATTAAATTAAAGGCAGTTGGACTTGATAGTGACCCTTACAACTTGCCCAAGAACCTGTGGTTCATGGACATTTATATGTACCTGATTTCAAGGCCGGGGAAATATACTAAGCAAAGCCTGAAGGCATATAAAATGCTTGACGCTTGGTCCTACTTCAAGGTGGGATTTGTTGGAGAAATAAATGTGATAAGAACACCAATAAATATTCTGGTAGTATGTGTACAGGTATGTATGAATATTTTTATTTTATTATAGAATTTTATCTGGTAACCCGTAAGCTCGCTAGTCCTCATTTGTTTGTCGCTAACACTGCTTCCATTTACGAATATTATATATTTGTGAAGATAAAACACAGAGTATTAATGAGTCTCCTATTATTCATCAATGGAAATAGGCAGCGTTTAAAAAAAAATATGTAGCAAATTATTCATCATTGTACAAAAGGATTACCACATGCCAAAATAACTTGCACTTAAGCCGGATCACACTGTACGATTTCGGCTACGATTTGGTCGTGTGAGACATATTTTGAGAATCCTGAAAGATTCCTATAATCCTAGGCCAAAATCTATAGTCTTTGATCGCTAGTTTGACGATTAAATTCTGGCAGTGTCAGAAGATTTGAGGCACAGTCCTGTAGTGTGGCTTCTCCTACTCCATACGAGTTTTCTTATGTGTGTCCTTTTATCGTGTCTTGAGTGTGGTACAGTCTGACATTAATGATAACATATCTTACAGTGTGACATGGCTTACAGCACGGATCATGTCCGTACAGTGTGACAAGCAACAGTCACAAAGGAGTATTAAAAATCACACAGTGTGCACCCGGCTTTACACTGCTCAACTTATTAAAAATGGAGTGAAATGTTTTTTTGGCATGCTGTAAAAAGATAGCTCTGAATTCTTGTTGAATCTGTTCTCACAATCGATCTCGCAACAGCTTTTTTTCCATTTTAGATGCGTTGTTTCTGTTTTCGCGGAATTCTTGCTGTACACTAATGCTGCTGCTCAGTCTTTTTGCCACTCAGTGGGCATGACTGCGGCTACCTTGACGTCATGTGCATACCCTCTATTAGTAATCAGTACTCTGAAGAATTTTTTTGTATATTATGATGTAAAAAAGGCCCTCAATAAATGCATGTTTGTTTATCTGTTTACTATCCGAAGAACAGTTCAAGCTGTTCTCCTGTAATTACTTTTTGTTTCTCTTTGATTCCTGATCCAAGTGAGTATGAATGTGAAGGATAAAATATATAAATAATGTGCTAGTAAGATGAAGGTTTGTACAAGGTTTGTCCTAGCTGTCACATTGAAATACAACAAATTGTGCCCCATATGTTACAGAAATATAGCACTTCACTTTTACAAAAATGAAACTTCAAAATGGCTTGTGCAAGATGAGCTGATTGTGATTGATATAAGGCAGTGGTTTTCAAACTATTTGCAACCAAACACACAGTTAAATGTAAAATAATTTAAAAACTAATAATACTTTTAAGAATAATGTAATAATGTTCAGATTCATTTTGTGAACATAATCTCACTGTTGAAATCATTATTTAAATGTTTAGAATTATATTTTGGCTATTTATTTGAACCGTAGAGCCTTTTTAAGATTTTTTTTTCTTGACCATTCCACCGACAAAACGCATTAGATTCAAGCTGAACGTATTTATAAGCCACTTGTTTTTAAGTTATTGAGGTTTGGATTAAAGCTTTTCAAAATGAACCATCTAATTGGTTACTATGTATAACAACTCAATAATAAATTCAATAGCTTGCTAGATTGTGATTTCCACCACTAACAAAAAAGAAATAAATTCACTGCACTCCTGTGTATGTGTCACAGACCCCCTGGTGGACCTTGAACCCCACTTTTAGAACGACCGACATGAGGAGTTGCTGATGTGTGCATGATCTCTTGTAATCAGTATTATGGAAATTGGTCAGCATCATCTGGTGGTCTGAGATTAAAAAAGAAAATGCCATTTAATTTCATGCAATGAAATACAGTTTCTGAATAAGTGCTTTTAACGTATCGTTTTACCTGCAATGCTGTAAAGCCGTAATGATTGCAGTATGTAAAATACCAAGAGAGTAGAAGAGTGCCTTTGTTCTGGTTTAGACTAGACATCTCGGTCCTCAAGACACTGTTTCTTTTGTGTGAGCGAATCACATTTCAAAAAGCAGACTTTCTCCCCATGCGCAGAGCCGATTGTACACTACAACTCTTACCTTTCCACCATCAATTTTCTTAATCACAGCTATCATGCATCATTAAGGGTTTTGTACTTGATCTCTGATGTTGAATTATCTTCACCGTTAAGTGATGTGTGATTACAGACCGTTTTCCATTCTTTTTGTTAAGGTGTCATTTCAACTTATTGGCTCATTTGATTTGTTTTCCTACTTCACTGTCTCTCTGGGTGTTGTGGCAATACAGATTTAAACAAATAACACGGTTCACAAATGGATGGAAATGACACATTCTGTGCAAGGGCTTACATTTCTAGAAACGGGCGCTAGGCGAGATATTTAGTCTTCAAGCAATATCTGTGAAGATTGTAATTCATCAGTTTGTTCTTTAGTATGAATTTTAATTTATTGGACATCTTGAACAGCTGTCATTTCTGTACACAAAAGCCAAGCCTTCTTAATGCATATTTTGTGACCTCACTTGAGCTTGTTGCTTTGAATATCACGAAGTGAGGAACAGACTCATCAAGCCAGGCTTGTCAGCTCTTAAGTTGATTTAACATCACAGCTGCCAAAGTCTAATCCCCCTTTGAAGACATTTGAAGGTATCTGTTGTCATGCTTCATTGGAAATGCTGAAACTTGCCTTTGGCACAGTATATCCTGCTTCAAGAAAAGGAAATTATGGCAGCCAACCTAGAGACCTAGAGAGGTCATAGGCCTTCAATATTACTGCAGTAGACAGAAACCAATGTTACTCTGCTTAAGTGTGGCTTAAAATGACATTTAAAAATGGGATTGAAAAAATTCTGAATTGTGTTAGCCTTCACTTTTCTGGGTGACTGTTTTGCATGTACATTTTTCATTATTAAGTCGAAAACCTCAGAGATTTTCAGCAGTATGAACAGGAGAAAAAGTGCAAAGAAATATTTAGTTATTTAATATTTAGATTTTTATTTCCTAAACCTTCTACAAAAATTAAGGCTTTCTTTCCAAAGAAATAATTAATTCCTTCTCTTTTTTAGCCCTTCTTTTAGGCAATTAAGTTATTTTAAAATGTTTCCTGCTGTCTCTCATTATAGACACTGAGGCAGGGTTGATTAACAGGATTGAGAAACCCCATATACTTCCAGTGACTAATGAAGACTCCAGACAATCTGGTCTTAATTGTCCACATAATTTGGAGTGGTAGTGTACTGTCCTCACATAGTTTCCAGTTGTCATGTAATCAATCATTTAGAAAGACTGAAACCTTGGGACCCTTTAAAAAAATTTTCGGTGAAAACATCATTTTAACAAGGTGACTGATATTGGGGAATGTAAATGGAGTTGGCTTTTTCTTTTTGTGTGCTAAGGTTTTCTTGTTTTTCTCTGTCCAGTGGAACAGGTGCCGACCGACGCATACTACCTCCCCCTCTCTCAGGCTGATATTGTGCAGGAGGGAAGTGACCTCACCATGGTTGCCTGGGGAACACAGGTAGGTCACATAAAGGGAAAAGTGTTCACATTAGTAGAAATCGGCCACAACTGACACATGTGGTGAGGTGCAGGAGTCTGAATAGGCTCTAATTTATCCCGTGAGTTTTGTGACATTTGCAAACAAAAAGCAGAACCATGGATTAAAACGATTTCTATCATAAATCTTAGCTGGCTTACAAGGTGCGCTGACCTAGTGCACCCCGCTTCTGTGTGAACACTATTATAGATTTGCTGGTAAATGTTTGTTCTCCCTCCTATCTATTTAAATGGAAAAATAGGATTATGATTTCTAAACCTCCGTGGGGATCCAAAAACATGATTCACTGGGTTTATCCTGTGTGTTGGACGCAAAGGGGCCAGAATTGATGTTGGGAAACTGTCTTACTTCAGTCCAATTAATTTGACATTAAACATGTATCTGACATTGTTGAAATCAGGGCTTGTTGCAAATCCTTGATTACTCCCCTGTCCAATAGTTGGCTGGAACACACCAGCTGGCTGGTTCCTATAGTTATTATTATTTGTTGTTTTGGCATAGTCTGCTTTGTTAATTAAAAAAATGTTCTGTATAACACAGAATTGACATACTGGTACCATTTCTTCTGTTTTACAGGTTCATGTAATGAGGGAAGTTGCTAACATGGCACAGGACAAGCTTGGTGTGTCTTGTGAGGTCATTGACCTGCAGACAATTTTGCCATGGGACATAGAGACAGTATGCAAGGTAGGTCACACGGATGGACGCACACACACAGGGATGCATTAGGGGTAATTACACTGCATGTATCTTTTTAGTACTTCAAATATTTCTATTTAAATTTACACTTGACGTGAACATGTACAGTTCTGTGAAAAACTATTCCTGATTTTTTCTGTTTTTTGTGTATCTCCTACTAAATAGTTTTAGATCTTCAAATAAAAGGTAAAACAAAGGCAACCTGATTAAACGCACAATACAGTTTTTATTTTATTTATTTATTTTATTGAAGCAAAAAAATTATAATTTGGTGGAAAAACTAATTGCTCCATTAAACAAAATCTGGGTGTGCCACCTTTTAGCAGCAAAAACTGCAACCAAATGCTTCTGCTAACTGGAGATCAGTCTTTCACTTAGGATCATTGTCTTCATAATCCAGTTGCATAATCCAGTTGCGCTTGAGTCTCAACTTACGGACTGAAGACCGGATATTGTCCTTTAGGATTTTCAGAGAACAGAAATCACGTTTCTCTCAATTATTACATGTTGCCCAGGCCCTGAAGCAGCAAAGCATCCGCACACCATCACAGTTCCACCACCATGCTTGACCGTAGGTATGTTGTTCTTTTGTGGAATTTGGTGGTTGGTTTGTGCCAGATGTAACAGTCTTCCAAACAGTTCCACTTTCGACTCATCAGTCCACAGAACATTCTCCCAAAAGGTTTGAGGATCATCAAGGTGTGTTGTGGCAAAATTCAGACAAGTCTTAAATGTTCTTCTTGGTTAGCAGAGGTTTTAACCTTGACACTCTTCCATGGTTGCCATTTTTGCCCAGTATACTTCTGATTCATGAACATTGACTTGTATTAATACAAAAGAGTCCTGTAGGTCCTTTGTCCTTAACTCTTTTGTAACTTGCTGGATAAGTCATTGCTGTGCTCTTGGAGGAATTTTGGATGGTCAGCCACTTCTTGGAAGGTTCACTACTGTGCAGAGTTTTTCCATTTGGAGATAATAGCTCTCACTGTGGTCCTTTGAAGTCCTATGAAATAGCTTTTAACCCTTCCCAGAGTGACGTATTTCAATTACTTTCTTCCTCATCATTTCTGGAATTTCTTTCAGTTTTGCAACTTCATGCTGTTGAAAATATTTTATTTAAGTGATTGAACGGGGTTTGCAGTAATCAGGCTTGGTTGCATCAACTCCAGCTGAACCCCATTATAAATGCAGTTTCATAGATTTGGGGAACTAGTAACTACAGGGGGCAAATACATTTTCATACAGGCCCAGTTGATATTGGATACCCTTTTTGCTTCAATAAATAACATTTATCATTTTAAAAGTCTATTTTGTGTTTACTCAGATTGCCTTTGTTTTATCTTAGATTTTATTTTCATTTCTGAAACAGTTTAGTATGAGATCAGGCAAATACATTTTCACAGCACTGTGATTTTGATATAAATCGACACTGACACTGTCATAACACAGATGTAAAGATTATACGCTATACAACTTTGTTTTAAGCTTAACCCTAAAGCTTACTGATTCTCAATACTCCTAAGCAAGACCATATCTGTTTTTCTCACACTTCAGTTGTATGCCACAAAATAAAACTTATATAATAAATATATATATACACACACACACACACACACACACACACACATATATATACATACATATTTTTCAATACACTATATATTCAGTAGCATAACACAGCTATAGCTGATGGTCATACACGTACAAAATAAAGTGACAAAATATCACTTTAATAAACAGACTATAAGAAAAAAGTGTTTTGATGATGATATACTTGTTATACAAAGTTCATTATTTCTCATGTTTTTCTTTTTTGCCTGTTGTTTGCTAGTATTAATACAAAATAAGGAATGAAGAATGCAGTGTAACTAAAATGTTTCTTAAATTAGAGATGGCTCATGGTTTTTTTGTGCTCAAAGATGCTTCTTCAGATATGGGCATTTCCATGTGGAACAACTTTGTTGAAGGAGCAATCACATTTGCCTTTTTATTTTTAATATGTGCCCTAAAATCTGGGCAAATTCAAACATCAAAAAATCGATGGTCACATTTGAATATGCTAGTTGGCCAGCTTGCAGTTCCATGCAGACGTTGAACTAAATCTAATCACCTGGCTAGAGTTCATTAGTTGTAGCATTAAGAACTAGTTGCAGATGTTATTACAGAACTGGGTCCAACTGACTGCAAGCTCAGAATGAGTCAGAGGCTGCTCATACGTTCTGTTTGGTGTCCTCTGGATGTATGGAGGCATGGGTTTTGTCTATGCAGCAGCAGTTCATTAAAGCATGACTGCACTGGAACATGTTGTTTCTGGTTTCCTGTTGCTTTCTCTGGATGCTATACAGGATTGGTATTCAACAACTTTGTAATCTTTGCTTACACGTCATTTGTTGACAAAAAGAAATCCGCTGAAATAGCAGTAAAACCTTTTCCCCTTTCTGGTGCCTAGAATTCTCTGTAAATATAATAGTCATTTATTTAAGGGATAAACAAAATGGTCAGTTTCCTCCTGCCAGACCAGCAGTCTAGATGGCATGATGTGGAAATATTTTTCCTTTTTAAATTTTATGTCTGTCTTGTTTATTTATTTAATTCACTACTGACTGCAGACAGCACGATGTTGCAGCGGGTAATGTTACGCTTCACAGCTCCAGGGTCCGAGGTTCAATCCTGAGCTCAGGATGTTGCATGGTTTTTCTCTGGGTTCTCCAGGTTTCCTCCCAACATGCAGGTAGACAGCTTGGCTATGTTAAATTGCCCTTGGTGTGAATGTATGTGTGCATGGTGCATTGTAATGGACGGGCATTCCATCTGGGTGAATGTTTATGCCTTTCACGCTGTGTTATTGGCATTGGTTGTGGATCCACTTGGATCTGACCAGGATAATGCAGTTATCCGGTTAAAGATTTTAAAGATGAATGAATGAACAAATCACTGACTGAAGCATCATAAAGCCCATACATATATATATATATATATATATGCACACACACACAATATCTCACAAAAATGAGTATACCCCTCACATTTCTGTAAATATTTGAGTATATCTTTTCTTGTGACAACACTGAAGAAATGACACTTTGCTACAATGTAAAGTAGTGAGTGTACAGCTTGTGTAACTGTGTAAATTTGCTGTCCCCTCAAAATAACTCAACACACAGCCATTAATGTATAAACCGCTGGCAACAAAAGTGAGTACACTCCTAAGTGAAAATATCCAAACTGGGCCCATTTAGCCATTTTCCGTCTCCGGTGTCATGTGACGTGTTAGTCTCAGGTGTGAATGGGGAGCAGGTGTGTTAAATTTGGTGTCATCGCTCTCACACTCTCTCATACAGGTCACTGGATGTTCAACATGGCACCCCATGGCAAAGAACTCTCTGAGGATCTGAAAAAAAATCTAGACACTGATAAAAAAAATTATCGAGACACTGATCCGTTTTCAATAAACTTTGTGCTACAGTCGTGAAGCATAAAGTCTGTAGTTACATTGAAGTTCGGATTAGCGATGGGATCAATTTTGGTATTTACTCCTCACAACACACTCTTAAATGAACTCTAATTTCTGTTCTATCTGACCACTATTTTATTAATAACTTGATGCAAAATATCATTCATTGCAAAGAACATGTGATGTAGCTTTTTCAAATCTAAAAAACTGTTACATAATTAGTGCAGATGTTTGCTGCAAAATTATTGCCACCTATACAATTAATATTTGGTGCAGTTACTATGCCTCTTCCAGTAAGGTTATACAACAACTGTAGTAGGATACTGGACTTTTTTCCCCCTTTCTTTCCCTGCAAATCATTTCCAGCTTCTTTTTATTCTTAGTTTTGCACATGTGGACTGCCCTCTTCAATTCAGACCACAGGCTTTCAGGGTTCAAATCTAGAGACTGAGACATTCATTGCAAAACGTTGATTTTGTGTTCCCACAACCATCTTTGTGCTTATTTGGATGTTTGATTGTTGTTATTATCTTGTTGAAATATCCACGTATGACCAAGTGTTAACCTCCTTCAATGTAGTATGTCTTCTGTGGATGCAGTATGGAAATGTGATGTCTCTTGTGGTTGAAAGTTGGCCTGATGTTGTATTGTCTTTGGGCTGTGAATATGTCTGCATTGTTTTGTATAGTCTTGAGGAACGACATGAAAGTAAGAATTTCATTCTTCAGTGCACGTGACTATAAAGTGACTGGACCAGCCAGGTTTGAATGTAATCGAATCATTGTGATTAATATATTTTTTTTCTTTTTATTTCCCTTAAGGGTAATGTAACATGGAGTCCATAATCATATGGCTTATACTTACCCAGATTCCAATATATATGTAATCCTGTGTTCTCCTGTGAATTGGTCACAAAAGTTTTTACTTAGCACGTATATTATTACACTGTGGCAATTATTAGTTTTGCCAGTATTAGTTTTTGTGTTATAACCTATTTTAATACCGTTCATATTATCTGCTAATAATATATAAAAAACTGCATTTCATTGTGCAGTCTATCTATCTATCTATCTATCTATCTATCTATCTATCTATCTATCTATCTATCTATCTATCTATCTATCTATCTATCTATCTATCTATCTATCTATCTATCTATCTATCTATCTTTAGAAAGCGTTTTAAAATATCTGTGTGGTGGAACCTTTGATCCAGTTATTTGATCCTTTATTACGGTCTGTCCATTAGTTTTGTTTGGGGGTGACGTTTCCTGTATAGGGAAGGCCAGCTGGCAGTGAAACTTGGAAAAGCTTTTGTCTTGCTACAGTGGGAGTCTGGTTTCCATCTTTAGGCTGCTCTATTTTTTTGTAAGTCACACCAATAAAGTAGCTCTTCCAGTACTCTCATTGCTTGGTTAACCTGATCAAGATGAAGAAAGCTGTGCTTCTCTGTTGAATGTTAAAAAGTTGCAATAAATTGTAGAGTGTTGGTGAATTGTTGCAGAAAATTGAATGCATGGGATGACTTGGACTTGGCGCACTCTATTTCTGTTATGGATCTTTTGCTTATTGGCGATCCACAACATCCTTTTTCGGGAGATTTTTTTTATTTATTTTTTTGCGTGGTCGATACAATTTACTGTTAAATAAAGCAACGAATAGACTTTTTTATTATTTTTTTTTATATATATTATATAAGAGGAAGGAAGGAAACTGGAGCTTATTGTATGTATTGATACAATACCTTTGGCTGGGTTTGTCAGGTAATAAAGAGACACATCATTTAAAACTTCACTTTGGAACATGCTTTGGTATGCGTGATTTGTGGTTTTGCCAATTCGAGTATGATGGATGCATTGAGGAGAAGCATGAAATACTGGGTAGGGATGAATGGTATGTGTCTGTGTGTTTATGTCCCCTGGAATTGTGATTCTAGGAATAGAGACAGCTGACTGTGTGCCAGGCCGACTTAGGCTTTCTCGCTCTGTTTATACAACGCTTGCCTTATCAACCTCTCTGCCTCATTTACTAAATGTCCATGCAGTATGATGCACATCTTATTTGAAAGAGCTCTGAGTTCAGACCTGTGTATTTGACAGGAAGCCAGGTGGCCATAATATGAAACCATATTAAAAGGCAGGGTTATGCTTTAATGACAGGCTTGAAGTTCTTGCATGGGAGAGTGAGTAAAAACCCAAATTAAATAGAAGTCCTTTTTCACTTGGGTAGTCACAGTTCACGCAAAACCATCTGTTACATAATTTTAAGGGATGCATCTTTCTGTCTTTTCCATTGGTATTAGATGTGCTTTATACTTTACTTTATATATAAGCTTTGCTCTGACTGGACACAATGGAAACCAATTGTTCGCCAAGGTTTCCATACTATGCTGTAGACAGCTGCCACATCACACTGCAACAGCCCCAAGTGTTAGTTTTTTGTGCTTATGTAACATCTGTATATCTGCAAAGCACTTTAAACCAGATATGATTATAGAAGAAGAAACAAGTAACTACAAAGCTCTGTTAATGGAAAGGTCAAAGTTAATACATTTTTATGTATTAAATGTTAGGTTTTTTTTAATCTACTTCAAAGTTCAGAGCAGTAATAAAGATGACAAGACATCATTTTGTAAAAGAAAGTCAGCAATTTTTATATGTAAACATTGAGACTGATGTGACTATGCTTGAGGAGGTTGTTGTGGCTGTTGACTGACCTGTTTTTTCTAAAACTAGTATTGGTTTGCAGGGGTTATATAACTGAGAAAACAATTTTCTTTTTCTTTTTTTAAAAAACTCATTTCACCAACTAATGGAGGCCTGGTGTCCTTAACATCTGAGTATGTTTGCTTATTTTTAGGAGTTTATGGTGCAGAGAGATTCATTTATTATTATTATAATATATTTTTTTTATTTATTTTAAATACCAAAACTTAATTTTCTGAAGGACCAAGTACAAACTCGTCGTGTGTCAGTCCAGGCTTGTTTCCTTGCCTCTGACATAACCAAATAGGTCATGTTTCTCATTTTCACTGTTTTCTGCTACAGATGTTACACGGTTCACATCCAGTTCATGTCTCTGGAAGTTCATGGGGAAATATGTTAAGCAGCTTCAAACCAGGTTGTGTCCTTTGTTTGTATGAAAGATCTGTGTCCTCTTCATCAACATCACTTTCATCAACAACACTATCTGTACTGAATGTGAAGATACACCAGATCTAATCTGTTGCCTGTACTTTGTTTCAGATAATCTGTAGGCATATGAATGTTTCTAATGTGAAGTGTTAATCATTAATTATCAAAATAATTTTTAAATAAGATTATGTAATGTAACATAATACATAAACACACTCATTTGTGTCCTTTATATAATGCGGTAAAACAAAATGAGGGCAAAGTTGTTTAACTACATTCTGTTATGAGGCTTTCAAAGATTATAAAATTATTCTGAAAAGCAGCTTCAGGAAGTTATAATTTAATTCTGTTTATTTATCTTGCTCAGTCCTTATTTTATAATGCCAGTATTAAAACCGTTTCATCTACCCGCTTTTGTTTGCAGTGAAAAGTTACAGCTGGACATTTTATGTGCAGACCTCAGTCTGAGTCTAGATACATATATTTTACTCTAGACGAAGCAAACAAATCTCGCTGTAGCATCAGCAGTTTCAGGATTTTTCAATTATACTTATTTTTTTTAGCCTATCCATGCCGGTCCCATACTCCTGTCTCCTGTTGCATTTTGCTGAATTCTTCAACACGAAGAAATGCTCAAATGGTGATTAGGTATTCTGAATATCCAGACTGACTTCCTGATCCAGAATAAATTGGTGGTCTGTTCCAATCGAGTTGATGATACATATGACAGATTGATCAATGTCATGCTTTTTTTTTTCTTCCACTTCTACAAACATCACAGCAAGACCATCTGTTTTTAATCACTCTCATATGTCTGACTATAGTTACACTATAGAATACTAATATATATATATATATATATATATATATATATATATATATATATATATATATATTATATATATGCAGTGTTATGGTGTGGTTCAGTTATTAATATGATTCAAGATCTGTTGTTTGTTCGAGTGCCTGTCTCCGTCAACACTAACAACTGTAGCAGCAATGATGAAGCCTCAAGTTCTGATTTTCCTCTAAAAGCTAATATAGTTCTCATGTTTAATTGATTAATTGGTGTTGCAATTGTGCTCTGTCTAGCAGTAAGTATAATTAAGAATAAAAGTTTATGAATAACACCACAAAAGGTGTTAGATCATGGACATAAAAATTTGCAGCAAAGTTGCTCTTAATATTTTATAACTCTGTATTGGCCTACTAATATATTGGTAGTGCAGAAATCCAAATAATTACAAGGAATCACAGATTTTTTTCTTCTTCCTTTTTTTCTTCCAAGTGTTATGTAAGGCTTGCTAATTATTACCGGTCATGTTCATTTTCAGTGGACATAGTCATAAAGCACATAGGACAAACGTTGCTAGTTACAAGGTTGAAGTCTATATGTGCAACAGAGACATGAGTCTTTATTTTCTTTGGCGAGTTGCTTCTTAAAGTTGCTGGAAACATCAGAGGAACATGGCAAAAATAAAAGCCTGGTGGCTTGATTTTCCTCCTCGGGTTTTATTATTGAAACTCATGCATATAATTACTTTATTAATGCAGATGGCTATGGGCTGAGTACTGAACTAGCAGTACATGCCTGCTGGTCAGACTGTCATAACTCTGTCATACATTATATTGTGGCATTGTTTTGGTGGTTATCTCAGTGGAAAATTACTCATGGTTGTTTTTAGTGGTTAATCCAGGCATCAG
Organism: Ameiurus melas; assembly: GCA_012411365.1. NCBI lineage: Eukaryota > Metazoa > Chordata > Actinopteri > Siluriformes > Ictaluridae > Ameiurus > Ameiurus melas. The sequence goes on from CM022757.1 coordinate 20,316,704, forward strand.
CTCCCCTCTTGGGCTGAAACATAACCTGACACTTGGCCTGAAAACATTGCAGTAAGTGTGTATGTTTTTTATGTGGTTAAATGTGGTTCACACAAATAATTCTGTATCTTCTTAAGACCTGCTTAGTGAATCCTAAGCGCATTGTGGTTCTCTTGAAAGGTTGTCTTGACACTAGAAAAAGAAGACAGTCTGACACAATCATAAGCTCCCAAACAAAGTGCTGTACCACATGGGTTGATGCAAGAAAACCATACCTGGTCATTTGTCAGGGAACTTGGCAGGTTGTACACAAGTACCTTTTAAGTTGTCATTTATAAGGCAACCATTTTAAAGTTTTTAAAAGGAAAACTTTGTGTGCACATGATACCTACAAGTTCACTTGTCCTTTCTGTGTCTGTGACAATCAGCAAGTACTTGTTTCAGAATTCGGACGTCCTGGCACAAAAAAAGGCGCAAAAATATATACATATACAGGGCTCGAAATCAACTTTTTTACTTGGTAGCACTGATGCGGCCAACTTTAAGACTTTAGGAGCATCAGCAAAAATGTAGGAGCACGCACCGAAAGTTAAGGTGCACCACAACTACAATTTACATTCATATGAACAGATTTATTTTATTTAAAAACACCACTACTCGCATTTTAAAATGTGTGGATTCAGTGGCGAATACAGTGTTACTTGCACCCTCTGTCCCACAGGCTTTACAGTGAACGTAGTGCGTTGATCCATTTTCATAGCGGAGCCACTCGAAGTCTTTCAGCCACTCTGTCCGAAAGGGAGTCAGGGTCAATGTTTTTTTTGTTTTTTAACTGGGGGGATCACATGTAACTTTTGATACATTTTTCTTCATTTACTAATGTCTACAGGATGTTTATGTATGATGTGTATTTTCAGTTCTTTGCTTTTTACAAAATTTGCCATGCTCTCCTCTAAATTAACATTAAGAACTCTGTTTAAACTATATATTAATGTCTTTCATTTGTATCTTTCATGTGTTTCAAGCAAATACTCAATTTTTTTAACATACCGTCTGATGTTCATTCTTGTTTCTCGATAAGTGTATTTAAGACAAGGAAATTATCTATTTACTTGCACTTCTTGCTGCCGTTTTGAGTCAGCACACTCTGCTCTACCACACTCGTGCACCATAAAGAGCATCAAAACATTTTATTGTTGTTTTGTTTAATGTTTGAATTTCGTGATTTAAAAAAAATAAAAAAATTGTTTATTTTTTTTTTTTTTTTTTTTTTTTTTTTTTTTTTTTTTTTTTTTTTTTTTTTTTTTTTTTTTTTTTTTTTTTTTTTTTTTTTAAATATTTTTAATAATTTTAAATTTTTTTAAATTTTTTTTTTTTATAAAAAATAAAAAAAAATTTTTTTTTTTAAATTATTTTTTTTTTTTTTTTTATTTTTAAATTTTTTTTTTTTTTTTTTTTTTTTAATTTTTTTTTTTTTTTTTTTTTTTTTTTTTTTTTTTTTTTTTTTTTTTTTTTTTTTTTTTTTTTTTTTTTTTTTTTTTTTTTTTTTTTTTTTTTTTTTTTTTTTTTTTTTTTTTTTTTTTTTTTTTTTTTTTTTTTTTTTTTTTTTTTTTTTTTTTTTTTTTTTTTTTTTTTTTTTTTTTTTTTTTTTTTTTTTTTTTTTTTTTTTTTTTTTTTTTTTTTTTTTTTTTTTTTTTTTTTTTTTTTTTTTTTTTTTTTTTTTTTTTTTTTTTTTTTTTTTTTTTTTTTTTTTTTTTTTTTTTTTTTTTTTTTTTTTTTTTTTTTTTTTTTTTTTTTTTTTTTTTTTTTTATTTTTTTTTTTTTTTTTTTTTTTATTTTTTTTTTTATTTTTTTTTTTTTTTTTTTTTTTTAAATATTTTTTTTTAAAAAAAAAAAAAAAAATTAATTTTTTTTTTTTTTATTTTTTTTTTTTTTTTTTTTTTTTTTTTTTTTTTTTTTAATTTTTTTTTTTTTTTTTTTTTTTTTTTTTTTTTTTTTTTTTTTTTTTTTTTTTTTTTTTTTTTTTTTTTTGTTTTTTTTTTTGTGTTTTTTTATTTTTTTTTTTTTTTTTTTTTTTTTTTTTTTTTTTTTTTTTTTTTTTTTTTTTTTTTTTTTTTTTGGGGGTTTTTGGGGGTTGTTTTTTTTTTTTTTTTGTTTTTTTTTTTTTTTTTTTTTTTTTTTTTTTTTTTTTTTTTTTTTTTTTTTTTTTTCTTTTTTGTTTTTTTTTTTTTTTTTTTTTTTTTTTTTTTTTTTTTTTTTTTTTTTTTTTTTTTTTTTTTTTTTTTTTTTTTTTTTTTTTGTGTTTTTCTTTTAATTATTTTTTTTTTTTTTTTTTTTTTTTTTTTTTTTTTTTTTTTTTTTTTTTTTTTTTTTTTTTTATTTTTAAAAAACTAAAAAAAAAAAAAAAAAAAAAAAGGAAAATACCCCTTATATACATATGTAATTTGGAAGTTGAGACTTTCTTCACAAACAGCTGATTATGAATTCCGACTTTAAATGGTAGAGGGCATCCCAAACACACGATAGTGTGAATAAGTTCTCCGTGATGCAAACCACGGCATTGAGAATATGAAGCAGGCCGATGCTGCACTCAACAGGATCATAACACTGAGCACAAGACAGGAGGGCGGTGCAGTGCTGATTATGGAATTAAATTCTAAAAGAAAGACAGACTACTTGAATTGTTGATTTTATTTGTTTGCATCTTTGAGATGAAGCGAATACATTTGAAGCGAATACAATTTCCCGCATTATAAAGCCAAGCTTTGTGGGAATGGTTTAAATTATGCGCAATCCCTGCAATCCTTACATGCAAAAAAGAATCTACATTTAAAGTTATGAATGTAAAGATGAAGTTTAATTAGTTATGTAACATTGGATAGAACGGTGGACCGGTCACTGTATCAACTGTATCACAGCAGCCACATATACTGTGCAGTAATTGGTGAACCGAAAACCGGTCGCACCACAACAATTATTTTCACTCACACAAATGCTCGCAAATATATTTTGAAGTCTCACAGATGCAATTTCAGGAGCATATGCGACCGAAATGGTCATAATTTCGAGCCTTGAATAAATAGCCTCAGACATCTTTGTAAAAAAAAAAAAAATCTGGGAGTAAATTTTGACAGTCAGCACTCTCTGTATTTCATACTCTCTTCACTGCTGACAATAATGAACCTTCTTCCTATTGTGACAGTTTGACAGGATCGCCCTATGCACTTTTCTGACCTAGCAAATAACTCTCTTACTAATTTACACTGCCACAATCCTCCCACGCACCAAACTAAGGAATCACATAACACCAGTTCTTAAATAGCTAAATTGTCTCACCACAACTTTCTGAATTTATTTTTATATCCTTTTATTAATCTAGGAATTCTTCTGTCTTCTGCCGAGGAGTCAGCTTTTACAACGTTACTCAGCTTTAGACTTCAGTCTCTCTGAAAAATAGTGAGCTATATGAGCAAATAAAAATCGGCAGAGGCATTTATTTAATACGTGTTTTCTTATTTAAGTTGTCATTTTTTTTCTTCTATCTTCCTTTATTTCTTTAAATATTTTAAACTGTTCCTATTGCTTTGTAAAGCACTTAACTGTTTTTACAATGTTTCTGGTGGTGGTGATGTATTTTTCAAATAATAATAATGATTATTTTTAATTCTCATCCCTCCATATTTTGGTTTTCATTTTTCACTTGCATCAGTCTTCTGTGCACTTACTCTCACAATAAGCTCACATGCTTTGAGCTTTCTGCCGCACTTTTTCTCCCTCCCTCATTCCTCTCATCAGATCTGCTTTTCCATTCACTCCCGCAGCTTCGGCCAGCGCTCACATTCCTCTGTTCGGCACTCGTGAGATTTCTAGAATTTTTCTCTGCGTCTCCGTGTCACCAGTTGGAACTGAGCAGATGGTTCACACAGACTCATAAAAGAGAGAAGTGGTTACTTATTTTCGCAGATTTCATTGTTTTCTTCAAGGCCTCACTAACTACTGTGCCCACCTATTCTGTGCTACTCAGTTATTGCTCTTAGTTTCTCCAACATGTGCACATTGAAATGCACACACACGCTCTCCGATCAAGCTATTTCTTGGGAGCCATTCTTTCCTTGAGCCCTGTGATGTTACAAGAGCCAACAAGAGCAGAACAACATAAATCAACACTATTATAAATCATACATTCTTCAAATGAAGTTTGTATGCATGCGTGTGCATGCGTGCACGAGAGTGACAGGCGAAATCTGGACACTATATTGTGTGGCTATTGAGTAAATGAACTGCTTCATTTGCTGTTTTCCACTTATGGTGGTTGTGGTTTTGGACAGTGCTTTGGACAGATTGAGATCATCGAGGTCACCATTGAGGCAGATAGCAGGGTCCCTCTGGAAAGCCTGGAGTCAATTATTTTTGTGGTGACGTGTTTCATTAGCACATCACTGCAAGCTTAATGCCAAGCAGTATAATGTGTATTATGCATGAGGGATCGTTCTGTCTCATTTTGGAGAGGCGGCCAATGAAGAGAGGCTCCATTTTAGCTATGGTGAATAGAGTGCATCCTATGTTTGTCCTGCTGTCTTGGATGTGCGGTGGTGTAATCATGGGCTGACTGAACTGTGCTCCAGGTCATACATCAGAACCAAGAGCTAAAAGTATCCTTCATGGCCCCCATCCAAACCCTCTGGAGGTAGCATCTGAAGAGTGTGCAAAACAAGGATCAGACATTTCAGACCTTGATGGCGTATGTGTGTGTGTTTTTTGTACTTCTCTTCATACTTTCCTCATTTGCCCCTGAGAGACAAAGCAGATCTAATTGTTAGCTGATATTTCCCAGAATGCTGTAAATCATTTAGAGAGAATGGCAGAAAGAAACAGCAGAGTTGAGTAGTCACTATAAATTATCCTTTTTTTCTTCTGCCAACTATGCACTCATAGTGACAGATGCCACAAAAACTTACCCCAATACAACGGACAGAAGCAATATCTGCGGCAGTAGGTAGATGTGTTAAATTCACAAGTGCAGACTAGTAGTTCGGATGACTTTCGCATAACCTATTAAATGTACATGCTCAGTGCAAGACAGTTTCAACCATTATTGACAACCAGTATTAAAGCAGGTAATTTTAGATCAGTAATTCAAAAACATAGTCAACTAGTCATTGTTTCCATAATTAAACAACTGTTTATTTTTAGGCTGTTTTATTTATGCAATTTTTTTTTTATTCAAACCTCTCTTCATTTAACATCTATACATGGGCTACATTTCCAGTTTCCTTAAGCTACACTTTTAACGATGAAAGTAAATAAATCTGTGTAATAAATGTGTAATATAATAAATCTTTGTATCATATTACACTATTTCAGGAAGTACTAATTCATAAAATGCACTCGTTAGCAAGCTGGCAGCTCAGCTGAAATCGCTGATTCTAAAATTAAGAGCACACAGCATAGCACAGAAGATTGTAATAGCTGAACGAGAAATGGAGGATCCGATGTCTGCAGCAGCATCTGGGAGGTTTTTCCACCATTTTCAAGTCCAGCCTCAGGAGCATCCAGAAAAAGAGTCTGGTTTGGCCCTTTTTGAGTTGGCATGCACCACTCTGAACTAACTGAGTGGGATTGGATAGTGACGTGCTGGCATGGCACAAAAAGCACACTTTCAGACAGTGCTGGTCAAAGCAGATTTCATTATACCCTGGTGCAAGGATATTTCTTACGTTTTATTTAGCTTAAAAAGACAGCTGTCTCATGTTCACCACTCTACTCCATGCAAGTGTTAATGGTCCATTAAAGTAAAAGATAATACATTTAAAAAATAGACCTTTTCCCAGTGTAGTCCTGTGCTGTAGACTTAATGTCTGTACTGTCTACCTCAATGTGTTTTCTACCACACCAAATAGCTGGCGACTAATGAATAAAATAGTCTACGACTGGTCTATGTAACCCCTAGCATATGTTACATTCACATGTGCATGGCGGCACTTTTAGTGCTAAACTCTTTTAGTGATTAGTTGTTGGAGGTTATCTGAAGGTAGCTCTTTTTCCTTCGCTCCAAAATCACACAACTGAAACACCTGCCTTTAGAATGCCTGTGCTTGTAGAGGTGGAGTTTTATTTTTTTCTGAACTGACAAAATATAAGTGAGTAGAGACAGCTTCCTGACCTGGGACGCCACAGACACCGGCATGTTTCTTCTGAGCAGATATTATATCGAAGCTGCCACAATGTGAAGAGAACTTTGCCAAAAATTACAAAAAGTGTTCAGACTTAAAAAATCATTGGCCACATCTCGAAATAGAGTTTGAATACCATTGTGGCCTGACTAGTGGAAAAAAGCAAGCAGGGAAGCTTCCCGTTTTTGCTCCTGTCATGGACAGGGGAAAGGTTTATAGTGTATGTTTAAATGCTTCCTTTCCTTCGCATGTCTTTAAACTGGTGGGTTGTGATATGGTGTTAGTGCTAAAGGTAGGGCAGTCTTTAATTGCCTTGAATTGACTTCAGTGGGACCTTATGGGATGTTTATAGTGGTTTCTGTCTCAGACCCCCTCTGTCAAACATGTGTCTCTGCATCTAGGTCTAACTCTTGGTCCAGGACTGGAAATGTGTCCGTCTGGGTGTGTTTGTGTTTGTGCATGTTGGTGAGAGCAAGCCTGTGCACACTCTGCTTTGATTTAGTCCACCTCTCACTCTCAGCACTATTCAAGCCCTCCCACTTGAAAGGGCTGCATAAGAAGTTGGCTGCGCTAGACTGTATTTGTCATGGAGATCACATAGTGCCATGTGAGTTATGATCGTGCGGTGGCTCTTCAATTAAAGACGCACGGGCCGCTCATAGACAATGTATTGTGGCCAAGCCGACTCCATGCAGGCAGCAAGATTTTTCAGTATTCACTTCCTGTCATGGTTTTGATGAATGGTACTGTGGACAAGGCCCTGTTGCTTTGGTCAAGTTCAGTGCTTGAAGTCTGGATTATGACGATACTGCGCTGCCCAGCTCTAACTAGCTTACGGCTTACTATAAACCTTATTATATGCTCATTATATGATCTCCTTTTGAAACGTTACCAGAGACATTATGAGCAATACATTTTGTCTTAAGGAATGAACAAAGCATTGTCCCTTTTCTGACCTGGTGCTGCTCAGGCTGTGGTTTTTGAGTTAACGTGAGTGTATGTGTGTACACGTACACATACTGAGCCAGTGAGCCTCTACTGCCTGTCCTGGCATAGTGCCGTGGCAAGCGTAGGCAGAGAGTGACTCTCATTATGTTGGGTGTGTGTGGGAATGGCTGTAAACATGACATTCCCCTTGTGCAAGCGGCCTGGTCTAATCACAGCCTGTAGCCCAGTGAGCAGTAAAGGGAAGCCACCACTGCCTCTAGCACAGTGGAGGAGGGCACCGAGGACATTAACCCTGCTGACCACTCGCACTGACCTTCTGCTACTCTCCATTCTCTTGCCTCTCTCTCTCTCTCTCTCTCTAAATCTTGATGTCCCCTCATACGCCTACATTTTCTTAAATCATTTCGAGTTTCATTGTTGAACACACTCAGACATGTGCATAATTGGTGACTGGGTACACCACAAACATGGACCAGTGATTCATTATTGAACAAGGGCAGACCTGCCAACGTTTACACATTTTCAATGTGAATTCTTGACTGAAGTGATTTTCTCAGTTGAAAGATGCTGTTTAATTTTTTTGTCAAAGTAAATAAAGGTTTTGAACTAATTTCTGTGAAATTTAATCTATTGGTGTATGTTTGACCCAACTAACCTTAGGCAACGATATAGTTAACATCAGTTACCTATATTTTTATTGATGCCACCAAACAAGTTTGTTTGAAAATAGTCTGAAATGGCAGTTTCTCAAAAAAAGGCACTAGAAAAGGCTTGAATAAAATAATTTACAAATCATTTTAATGGTAACCATGATTAGAAAGTGCTTCAAAACTCTCGTGTGCCGTTTAGCGCAGACTCATTAAAACAGTCAAGCCCATTGGGATGCATATATTCAGGGTTCTACAGAAACCACTAGACATTTTGATGAGAAAGCTGCTGTTGTCTTAGTTCTTATATAAACACATTTTCATCTTATTTGCTGCACATAACTTTGTTTTCTGAGAATAGGAAGAATTAAAGCAAGCATGTAAACTTTCCTTAACTAGCCAGAGTCTCTTGGGTCAGACTGTCACTAAAGTTAGTATGTTGGACAGCAGTGGTGTAGAGAATCCAGAAGTAAATAAGCAGATGGCGCTCTTGCTATAAAAGCTGCACTCTTCATAAGACTACACACAACTACCAGATGCAAACATGGACTGTTGGACAGTGGAGAGAGAAATGCTGCTCATAATGCTCAGCACATGCTAGTGTAAACTCACTGTCTGAAGCATTGGCTGTGATTACTCACAATTCAATTTAAGTGTAATTTCAGTCAGAGTGTGGAGGATATATGTTTCAGACATCTGATCTCTAGTGAGAACAAACTTTCTTCAGTTTGAAGACTTTATATATTCTCCCAGTTTTGTCTCAGGTTGTGGAGTGTCTCTTTCTGGCAGGATTTATTGAAGATGAGACACAACTCAACAAACTAAACAATAGATTTGACAGTCATGTGGCTATGTTGCAGTGTGATCCTACAACTAGTTATTGCTTAAATGAAGAAATTGCCATGTCTCAAACCACACACACATATATTTGCACACGAAGGTGGTTAAAACCAAGTTGTTTTTTCACATCAACATTTTAGTATAAAACATTCCAATGATGGAAAGTTTAATAAGCATATTTAGTGACAAAAATAGCAGCAAAGTGTTTGGTAGATGGGCCGAATCCTGCTTTGTATACAGTCCAGTTATGTAGTTCATGATCCATGATAATTTTTTTTTTCAACCCAATTTTCCTAATCATAGCAGTAGTATTAGAAAGCAAAACAAAAAAGATAAGCTGGATAAATAAATAAGTATAAATATCTATCAAATGTTGATTTCTGTTCAGCAATATTGCAATTACAGTCCTGGATTCTTTATGTTAAAAGGAATCTAAGTAATGTGTTTGAGTTGCTTTGGGCTGAGATGATCCTGGGGCCCACCACACACACATTCCTAGCTGTCAGTCAAGATTAACCATAAAACTACTCACACTCAAACAGTGACACAAAGGGAAAATGGATAAGGACCCCATCTCCTTAATGAAACGCTTTATTTGTATATTTAAATATCAAGGGGGTTAGTCAGGTAGGGGTTTGTATGTAATTGAACAGCTGCCCACTTCAGTTGGGTCTGTCCCAAGATGTCGCCCAAAATGAGTATCATACATCTGTCAATGCAAGTAGTCTATGAGGCTAAATGATAAGAATGGGTCAATTACAGATGTAGCCAAAATATTTGCCTTACAGATCACAACTGATTGTCATATGAACCAGAAGCAAGTATTGAATCCATAGCAAACAACCCTGGAGGGCCGCAATAATGCATGACCGAAAATTTAATTGTTCATGATGGGAAATTGTTCAGCGGGGCAAGAACCATATCCAGAATATAGGCATGTATGTGTCTGGGCTATTAAGAGGAAGAAAATACCAGCATGACCTAAGATGGTTGACCACAAGATAGAAGCCTCTGGTGAGCCTCGAGTACAGAAAGGTCAGGTTACAGTTTTCTGTGAAGTCATATGGACCGATGAGATGAAGACAAGCCAGTACCACAAAGCTGGAAAGAGGAAAGTGTGGAGAAAACAAGGAACTGATCATTATCCGAAGCATACCACCTCATCATCAGGGTGGCATGGACAAAGATAGCTGCCACTGGAACTGTCTCACTTATCCTTATTTATGATGTGACTGCTGTCAGTAGCAGCAGTATGAATTCTTCTACTGAAGAAGCTTAACCACAGATTCAGCCAAATGCTTGAAAACGCAATATAATGAGAAGTGTACTACTAAAGGTTTTCAGCGCCAAAAAATATCATCCAGCTCTATCCCTAGTTGAACTGAGTTCCATTTATTGAAGAAAAAGCTGAAATTAATTGACCACCCCGCAAACTACAGTATGTCTACATCACAGATATAGAGTGTCGGGGAAGATACCCAGAGTCTTGTGATGGCCATGGGTTGAAGACTAGACTTAATGGATTTCAGCCTATTTGCAAAGTATTAATATGGCATTTTTTTCCATTATGGCCATTTGCTCCATTACTTATTGCCCCTAAACTGGGGAGCTACTGTATTTATGAATATATGGCGCATAAATAACTGAGAAAATAATTCATGTTTTTTCAAACCCAACCGACTTCTTGTTTGTGTTTGGCAGTTCCTTAGTCAGCAAAATAGATAGTCATCTCCTTCTAATAATAATAACATCCTGTTTGTAGTATAACCTATTATTTAATCATCATTTAAACTTTCTATTTGTGTCCTGACCCCCCTCTCCTTCACAATGAGATGCTGTTCTTTAATTAGTGTATAGCCTCCTAATCTAACTAACACACCCAGCCATCAGTTTAGCTATGTCAATATAAAACTATGTATCATCTGAACCTTGAGGATCACTCCCATAACCTTGGCAGCTCTTAAACCTCAAGAGGTTTATTCGCACTGTAGTGTGTGGAAAGGGGAGTGGACTGTGGTAGTAGACGATATCAGATTGCAAATGATGGGACCTGCAGGGTGCTTTGCGTTCCTAGCTTCCATGTGCCTGTGGATTTGGCTGAGCATTTTCATAGTAGAGCACCATGTTGGAGGCCGATTGGACTAGCTTCCTGCACCTAGACTTTCTCCATCTGCACAGGTCATTAGCACGATGGAGAAATTGCTACACACCAGAGGCTGCCTGCATAAATTATCTTAAAGGAATTTTTGCCTTTGCTTTTCACTTAAACATCTGTTGACTCATCTTGAGTGAGCTGCAGTAAATCATGTATGGGAAACACATTAAGATAAAGTGGACAGTAGAAATAAATGTTCAGAAAAACTAAATAAACAGAAACCTTAAAAGACCGTTTTAGCCCGGTATATGACTATTGAGAAGTACATGTCCCTAGGAAGATTTTAAGGGCAGACAAAACTGGAGGAAGGAGAGCTAACAGAACAGAAGCTTCATATATTCATCTTAGTGTTATTAGAACTATTGTAGAATAATAATCAGTCACTAATCAAAACAAATTTCACATTGTTACCTGTAAAGCAAGCACTTGTTGTCCCACATTTTTGTACATAGAATCTTTATATCTATACTGTATGTAAAATTCTGGTTTTTAACCTCCTGGATTCTCACCTGTATAGGGTCATACAAATCACTTGTCAGGACTACACACCCCAAGTGCATGTGCACATCGACGATAAGCACTGCCATTCATTCAATATTTAAAACATTTGTAATCGAGGCTGCAAAATAAAACATTTTTGGGAGCACTCATGATTTCCAATTCATATTACCAAGGGTGCCAATGGAAAAGCATTTAAGGCTGATTAGCACAGATAGTAGTGAGTTCATGGCTGATGACACCCCTTCTTACGCCTACAACACCTTAGTTTAAGACCCAATGCCCTTTTGATTAAATAAAAAGTACAAGGACACTGTCCACATAGGAAGGAAGTTAAACTGTGTGCATTTTCAACCTGGCTCTGCGGATGCATTTAAAAAAGGAATTACTGCCCGTGCTGTTTTGATGAAGTTAAAGGTGAAGCTGAAGTGTGGGGAGATATTTTCAATGGTTTCACTCTTGGAAATAGGCTCTTATAAAGGATACCATTGACCACTGCCAAGCTTTACCAAAGTCAAGCTTGTCCAGTTTTTATTTGTAACCCAGGTATATTGGCTCATATGCCTCAGCTGTCTGAGTGCAACATAATATAAAATCATGTATATCATCATCAGAAACCACTTCATCCTTGTATGGGTCATGGCCAATCCGGAGCTTATACCGGGAAACACCAAATACAAGGTGGCAGAATTCACCCAGGATGGGATGCCAGTCCACTGCAACACACCATGCACACACATTCACACACTCCTTCACAGCTAGGGGCAATTTAGGTTATCCAGTGCACTTACCTGCATGTCTTCGGACAGTGGGAGGAAACATAGGGAGAACATGTGATACTCTAAAATGCCATATACTGTATATTTGTGTAAAAATATTGCAGGCTTATTCTTTAGAACAATAGAAAACGTAGAAAATGTGTTCTCTGAATTGTACATATAACAAAATATTTTAAGCTTTGCATTAAAAAAAATTTGCACATTTTTCTCAAACTTTCCTATTGAAGCAGAACTAAATCATTATCATTACAAAAAGTGTTGTCTGAAGTTAATTTAATTGACTCATGCCCAATATTTGCAGGATTGGCTCAATGGATTCACTGAAGTGTATGTATGTGTGTGTGTGTGTGTATGTGTGTATATATATATATATATATATATATATATATATATGACACACACACACAGTGTGTATATACATCAGTGAGCCATAACATAAAAAAACACCCCCTATATTGTGAGGGTCCCTCGTGTGCTGCCAAAATAGCTCTGAACCATCAAGGCATGGACTCGACAAGACTCTATAGCTGTGCTGTGGTATGTGGCACCAAAACGTTAGCAGCAAATCCTTTAAATTCTGTAAGTTGCGCAGTGGGGCCTCCATGGATTGGACTTGTTTTCTAAGCGCATCCCACAGATGATCGATCGGATTGAGATCTGGAGAGAAGGCCAAGTCAACACTTTTGAAAATTTGTCATGTTCCTCAAACCATTCTTGAACAATTTTTTCAGTGTGGCAGGTCGGATTATTATCCTGTTGAAAGAGGCTACTGCTAATAGGGAATACTGTTGACATTAAAGGGTGTAATAATGTTTAGTTGAGTGGTACGTGTCAAAGAAAGACCCTTGGATGCCCATGACCCTGTCTTCCTTGGACCACTTTTCGTAGGTGGACCACACACGACCTGCTGTTTTGGACATGCTCTGACTTTGGGGGTTGTCTCTAATAGCTTAACACCTCTAGCCACTGGGGTGTTTGCCCATTCTTCAAGGCAAAACAACAATTTTGAATGCCACAAAGAATGCCACAGAATCCACAGATTCTCAATTGGATTGAGGTCTGATCGTTGACTAGGCCATTCTAAGACGTTTGAATATTTCCCTTTAAACCAATCCAGGGTTGGCAGTATGTTTAGGCTCATTGTCCTACTGGAAGGAAAACTTCCGTCCCAGTGTCAAATCTCTGGCAGACTGACACAGGGTTTTTTTTTTCAAGAATTGCCCTGTATTTAGTGCCATCTATATTTCCTTCAATCCTGACCAGTTTTCCAGTCCCTGATGATGAAAAGTGTCCACACAGCATGATACTGCCACCACCATACTTCACTGTGGGAATGGTCTTCTCGGTGTGATGGGAAGTGTTAGGTTTGTGCCACACATAGCGTTTCCCATGATGTGCCACAAAGTTCAATTTTAGTTTCAACTAAGCAGAGAACCTTCTTTCATGTGTTTGGGGAGTCAGCCACATGAGTCTAAAGCCCTGCTCTCTGGAGTGAATGGCTTAAAGTGGTCCTTTGGACAGATGCTCCCATCTCTGCTGTGGATCTTTGCAGCACTTTCAGTGTTATGTTTAGTGTCTTTGTTGAATGTCTGTCTGATTAATGCCCTCCTTTATCCAAAATTACAAAAATAAGTAAAAATGTTTGAGTGGCAATAAAAACTATCAACATTAGGCAGTATAGGTTTAGTACAGTATAGTTAAATTTTTTCCCCTTAACCAATCATACAGCTTAATTATGTGAGAAATTTGTAGAATCAAAAGCAGTATAGGTGGAGATGTGTTGACAAGGTGGAGAACTGAAAGAAAGGCATTAAAGAATTGCATACAGTGGTATGTTGCGGTAGGAGTTTTTTCCTCCTGCAGTAATGTGGGGCTTCAGTTGAGTGAGATGACATGCCTGCCATCCTTGACCACTGTGTTCATCAGACAAAGCCAGCATGCAGGCCTCACTTTACATTCCCATCACATCATTATCCGTAATGGACACAACATTGAGAAGTAGCTTACCTTTTTATCAAATAAATTTGGAGTGTGTCGCCTAGTTTTTTCTCCACCCCCATTTGTGTACAAACTGATGTGCCTTGTCTAGAGTGTGAGTCACATGGCAGCCTTCTAATGAAAAGACTGATTTTAATTAATGCAATTAAAAAACTCTAAAACCTTGCCTGTTTTGACGATTAAGGCTTTCTGGGAAGGCAGCACCTGCTCACAGAAATGTTTGACCTCTTGTCTTCCTAAGTGCAAACTGACAGATGCTGTGTTTCACTTGTGGCAGGGTGACCCTTTTCCTACATCTCCAGCTCTGACTAATCCTGTGGCTGCTTTGTCAAGGACTCAGAGCCGTGGCTGCATGTTTATTTTTAACAGGCTAAGAGCAGCGCAGTGTGTTTGAGTGAATCTGCAATCTGTATTTAAACACTGAGAAATATGGTCATTATAAGGCATTGTGGGTTCCCACCAAAGAGCTTGAGGTTGTCATAGAAACCTGCAGGTCTGAGCCTGTAACTGTTTGTGTCCAAGTCCTCACTAGATCTAGTAGCGAGAAAGCTCAGTACATGGATAAGTCACATGTGAAATGTTTTGCTTATTGGTAATTTAATTTAAGCTTGTATTTATTAATTTTTAATTTAATATTTAAATTACTAAGGCTAAGAAACTTATTTAACTGGCACTCTGTCCAGGGTGTACCCTGCCTTGTGCCCGATGCTCCCTGGGATAGGCTCCAGGTTCCCTGTGACCCTGAAAAGGAGTGAGCGGTAGAAGATGGATAGAGAATTTGTTATTTAACAAATTGTTATTGAGATTAAATATAAATTGGAATTTAGCTGCTGGCAGTCTGATTGACAAGCCAAATTGATAATACTAACTTGGTTTATTCTAAAACCCATTATAGAATTTAATCAAAATGCCACAAGATATCAAAAGTAAATGATTTTCATATACAGACATGTGAAAAAATAAGTACATCCCATGGAAAGTGCTGACTTTTTTGGACACATTTTTGACTATTTTTACCTACAAGCCAACTTTGATCATATTTGATCATCTTTGGAACAATGCTTAGTTATTATAAAGTTAATATACCACAAGGAAAATGAGCTTTTTCAATAATTTATTCAATAGAAATATCAATAGATTTGATATTCTTCTGTGGAAAAAGTATGTATACCCTTGGCCTCAGAAGCTAGTGTTGCCCCCTTTAGGAGAAATAATGTCTTGTAGGCATTTTGCATAATTGTCCACCAGGCTTACTGGCAACATTCTTTCAGTTGCAAGATGTTTTCATGCATTTACTGCCTGTTTCAAATCCCCCACACCATTTCAATGGGTTTCAAATCTGGGCTTTGACTAGGCCATTCCATAACATTTCTTCTTTTTGAATAATTTCTTGGTGGATTTGCTAGTGTTCTTGGAGACTTCTTTTTGCATCAGACTGTCTGCTCTTGGGCTGAATTTGCTGGGATGGCCAGTCCTGTAAAAACTTGTCAGAAGCCTTTTGCTTTTGTCGATTTGTTCCATATGTAATGAGTTAATTTATGCACTTTTAAATTTTTCAAAAATGTATCTGATTTTAATATGATTTTTCTACCAAGGCATTTAGGTCAGTCAGATTGACAGGAATGCTGTGGAATGCACCAGTTTGATTGATTCGTTAACATGACTAATTAATGGTATAAGTAAGTAATGTTTTGTGTGTCTTTATTTCTTTTCTTATAGTCGGTGGTGAAGACGGGACGGTTGCTGATCAGTCATGAGGCTCCTGTGACTGGAGGCTTTGCTGCCGAGATCACCACAACAGTTCAGGTAAAAAACAGACACACTTGCAGCTTAAATATCTTATTTTCCCGAGAGGTAGACAGTGTCCTCAGGAAGCTAGAGGATTTTTTTTAGAGGAAGTTCTATTTGAACAGATTGCTTAGAGTTAATTACCTCAGACTAATCATCATCTCACAAAAACATGTCGAGTAACTACTGATTAGTTCATGCATTAATGCATTCAGCTTGTCTGCTTTATTCCCTACATAGGATAGAAGAACCCAGTTAACTAAAATATGCTAGTAAATGATCATGTTCTAGTCTATCATCAAGGCTCTGGTTACTATCATAGCTCACAGAATAAAACCTGTCTGTTCCCATTGCTCTTGCATATCCACTTCTGTAATAAGGATGATTTTGGGTCATAGAGTTTATTTATGTGACCTGCCAACCACAGACTTAGTCCCACTATTTACTCGTGTGTAACTTTTAAATACTTAGATGCTATTTTAGTTTGCTTCGTCTTGGAGAATCTTCTGTTTTTTTTCTCTCAGTCACTTCTTATCGTTCTTGGTGCGTGATTTAAGGGATTTCTGAATCTTCGTTTCTCTTTCTGAACATATCTGAATATATTCTCTAAATATGTTATACCAATTACATTAGTCCCATAAATTTACAGTTTAAACAACCATCATAATCTCATTCTTTCTCTGAGATTTGACAAGGAAGTTGAGAGACAGAGGTGCTTTTTAGTATATACTGATTTATTTGTAATAGTATATTATATAAGTTTATGATACTTGATGAAGTATCTCCGGCTTTAGCGAGGTTGTACTTGATCTTTATTTCCCCCAGGCATTCATGAATTAATGAGATATAACTGTGTGTTGAGTGTGTGCATGTGCTTCCTGGAGCTGTTTATGTGGTGGGGGTTGATGCGTCAGCCAGATGTAATTGCCTTGTGTATATATACTGTATATAAAGACTGTATAGAGGAATAAATGCACTAAAAATAAGGCTTTTACCTAGATGATGCCTCACAGATATTCAATAAGTAACCTTCCTTGGTTTAACAGCCATTAGAGATAAAAATTCATCAGCTAACCAAATTTATTAGCTTGCCCAAATTTGTACTTCACGTTGCTTGTTTTTGTTTCCGGGAGCTCTGGACTTAATAGTACACTCAAGTGTAATTCT
Source organism: Ameiurus melas (assembly GCA_012411365.1). Classification (NCBI taxonomy): domain Eukaryota; kingdom Metazoa; phylum Chordata; class Actinopteri; order Siluriformes; family Ictaluridae; genus Ameiurus; species Ameiurus melas. The sequence continues at coordinate 20,333,676 of CM022757.1, forward strand.
ACTATGTTGACAGTCGATGTCGGCTATGGATAAATGTATGCTAGTACCTTCATGTTTCCTGCACTAGCACAAAAGTCAGATATTATCTTTTACTTATCTGCTTACTTCATATTCTTGTTTTTATGAAAACTTTTATTGCACCCATGATTAAACATGATTCCTTGTTAAAGGTCTGTTGAGTTGAGGTGAGACGATTTCTTTCTGAAATCAATGACCATATCTTTTGAAATCTTGGATGTATTGAGTTGGAAGAAGATCTAATCACAACATTTAACTAACCACTATTTATCTGATGGTCAGTGTGTCATCAGCTATATCGGGAAATTCACAGCCTTTATGAGAGCCATTGAGGAACACAGCTCTGACAAACTGTCATTAACCATGATAATCTGAGACCAGAATATTTAGTCTATATTCCATGCCACAAAAGTTCCATCAATATTTTAAATACATGAGCAATTTTTTTTTTGCAAAAATATAATGCTGGCTGATTTTAAAAGCTGAGGAAAAGTTCAGAAATAAGTCATGCATGTGTATTTTGGCTTCTGAGATGTTTATACAAGACCTTATACAAAAAGGACTGTGATTAGGGTATCCTTGACCCCTAACGAGGTGGATGCATTAATAATGGAGAATAAGTGCCTTTCACATGGGTGATACTTCGTTTTGAATAGTACTGAGGACCAAACAAGAAAAGAAAACCTAGCATTATCAATCAGTATGTTTACATGAACAGTCCAATATTAAGTAACAATAATCCAATATTAAGCCGATTAAGACAATATTCTGATTAAGAAACTACAATGTAAACAGCCATTTTTTATTACCTTAATCCTATTAAAGTCATACTCGAAGTAAACACCAATCGAATTAAGACGTGGAATATTCCTGTTTTAGTCGCATTATCGTCATGTATTACAGACATGTAAACCCCTTAATCACACTATTAACGTCATGTGGGAGTTTTCACCGCATTTTGCGACAGGACACATACACACACACGGCAGTGCCCAACAGTTTTACGGCAAACAAGAGAGCATGGGTGTGTCAGAAACCGCGTACTTACCTGCTACATAGTAGGCGAAATACATGTATTTCAGCTACTATATAGAAGATAATTACGCGGTTTCGGACACAGCCCATGGCTTCAAGCAGTCGTCTATTAGCACGTGTAGCATGACAAATAATTAACTGCACTTGAAGCTTTTGTAAAATTTTAAATAAAAAAAAAACGCTAAACTGTATACGGTACCATAACGAAGACGAACTGTATGTTGATGCGTGAAATTCTGGAGATAACGGCATGACACGGGGACGTAATGACGTGTGACGTTAATCACTCTATGTTCCATATCATGTAAAACGGGAACATGAATGGAGTATTATAAAAGCGACTCAAGTAAACACCTTAATCACAATATTGTCTTATTCAAAGTAAGGTCAATAATTAGATTACTGCTGTTCAAGTAAACGTAGTCAAAGAGACACCAGGCGAAGGGTTTCTATGAAGTGTCTTTACTTATAAATATCATGCATGTCTTGCAGAAACAATATACCTGCACCATTAAACAGCATTTAAATCCAGAATATTTTTAAACACTTCTAGCAGTTGTGGAATGCTAAGTGCTTTAAGAGTTAAATCTTTTAAGAGTTACTTTACATGTTTTATCCACCTACCTTGGGTTTTCACTAAGAGCCTGTGAGAATAAAACCGAAACTAAAGTGCACAGTCCTCAGGACGATTAAGTTGGCCATTATAATGACCATTAAGGCTTGTATAAGCCACACTTTATTTTCAAATTTTCGGTTTCTGTTGGAAGCGATTATTTAAACAGTGTTGCAGACATGTTTGGCTGTGTGATATGACAGTTTAATATTGATATTTTAAATAATTTCCTAGTTGACTTTTCTAAACATTAAATAACACTATTGTATTGCGTTAAATTGCAAGCAAACCTAAATATTGTGATAAATATTGTGTATTGTGGATTTGTTTTTAATAATTGTATGATATTTTTGTCACATTGCCCTTCCATGATTAAACAGCATTAGGGTTGTAATGTGTGTAAAATTCATATGGAGTATGACCAGTTACTTTTATAGTCTACCTACTCACCTTCTCATTGCACATGAAGCTACTGCTATTTTATTTGACAGTAAGACATTACAGTAACCATAAGGTCCATAGCTGTGACTAGAATGGGAATTTAGTATGAAGTGTCAGTGCAGTAATGGGTGTGATAGTAACCTGAGAGAAATGATGTTTAAGTGACAGTGAGGTACTGTAATTAGTCAGTATAATCAAAATGTCTGTGTGATGTAAACAGAATATCAGTGCAATAAATGAATGAATTGACATGTCCATCATTAATGAATGAGTGTTTGTGCATTGGAGTGGAGGGTGTTACTTGTATCCTAGGGTAATGTGTATGTCACACAGTGTTCAGGAGTCTGACAGCCTAGGGATAGAAGCTGTGACCCAGTCTGGTAGTCCCTGAGTGGATGCTACAGAAACTTCTTTCAAATGGCAGAGGGGCAAAAAGATTGTTGGAGGGGTGTGATGGATTGTTCACAATGCTGGAGGGCATACTGATGCTGAATGAGTTACATTAGAGATGTAATTCCCAAAACAGACAGTGGTGCAGCTGGTTAAGACACACTCTATGGTGCCCCGTAGAACATGGTGAGGATGGGTGGGGGGATGTTTGCCTTCTTCAGGTACTAGAGAAATGCAGGTTCTATTGGGCTTTCTTGGCCAGGGAGCTGGTGTTAGTTGTCCAGGTGAGGTCCTCCATGATATGAACATCCTATAGCCTCCGATTGCTATAGATAACCAGTTCTCATTAAAAATGAAAGACTTTTGTCAGCTTTGTTGCATTGCTGCTGGTGTGAGACCAAAGTTTGACTTTTTTAAAACTCATTTAAAATCTTAATTTAATGTGTTTCCTAAAACATTCCACAGATTTGAACGAACAGGGTTGAATCCCTGAACAGGGGTGAATTGACCTACCCAGTACAGTCTTGTCACTGTAGATTTTGTTTGTTTGGAGCTTTCCCCCGTGATTGATTGAGCAGTGCATAACATGGAAAAATAAAAGATAGCAAACCCATCCACCATGGAACAATGCCCTGCGGTAGTTGTAAATTTGTGGATATTGGGCTAAAAGCTACTAAATTATCAATAGCTCCCCTTGTGGAAAATATTCACCCTTTTGTGAGTGAGTGAAAGAGCGATGAGTCTGGACCATAAGGTGCTTCCCTTTTAAACATGCCTGGGATTGCCTTGTCAGTGGTCAACTGTGTTTGCCAGGTAATAATGAATAAAAAATGTGATCTCCTGGAATTATAATCTTGTCTGAGGCACCCGCGCTTATGATTTGGCAGCCTGAGCACTACATTCAAAAAACCTAGTCTCAGCCTCACAATCTTTGGCCATAAATACTTCCCTGGCCACAAGATTCAGAAACTTAATGCTTGCAGTCTGATCCCTGTGCACCGGTTTTCAATAGGAAAACAGCTTTTGAACATGGAACACAATTAGTCACTGAACTGATGGAGTCACAATTTGAATAGTTATTTAAGCGTTATGAACTAATCTGCCTGTGAACTATCAGTCACAGAACCTCTTTCTTTAAATGTAGGTTGGTTTTGGCCACATTTATTAATGAAATGTACTAGAATGTACTGTGCTAGAAGTCTGGTTTGTAAGACTACTTACTAGTGATGCAGCAATGTATAGGCCAATAATCAGTATCGGCCAATAAAGGCTCCTTTTCGTGCTATTGGCTATCAGCCGATAGTTTAAAAACATCCAATGATCAGGGCTGATTACATCCTGTCAATCAAAAGAGGGCTGGAAAACATTGAATTCATGCTGCGTGTATAGATGATGTCTCTTGTGCGTAATTACTTTGAATTGGGTGACAACGCTGACCAAACTGCAGTTTGTAAGCTCTGCACTGTTAAAATTTTACACGCATACTGCAGCAGAGCAGAAACCGTGCATATTTTTTTCTGCATGCATGTTGACGTATGAGTGCTTTTACATCGGATGCTGCAGCAGTGAAACAGAAGTTTCGATGTCGAGTCTAATTTATTTTTTGAATTAAAATGCCAGTACATAGTTGAAAGATTTAAATGATGAGTTGACAAAAAAGGTATATATTGCACAGAAAAATATATTTGTAGAGTTGAATGTTTCATATCCATTTAATGTTCATGAGTTAATATTATTAAAGTAAAGTTTGATGTTCAATGATGAAGTAGAAATGCTTTTGTTTGTGGTGAGTAAATGTGAAGCCTAACAGGAGGGTTTTTGTTGTTGTTGTTTTTTAAGAATTCAGTGAATGTTAATATGAATTAATAACATTCAATAAGTTAAAAAAATCTTAGTTTCATCTTCAGAATTTAGTTCATGTGTTAATGTTAATTAGAGTAATATGTTTTCTGTTTATGAGACCATTTACTGTGAAACAACTTGAAATAGAGAGAATAAAGTTTTTATTTGCATTTCCTATTTGCATAATAATTATTATTAATTAATTCCACAAATCTACCAAACTATTGGTATCGGCCGATGTCACTCTGAATAATCGGCTATCAGTATCAGCTGAGAAATTTAGTATCTGTGCTTCTCTACTACTAACAGTTATTCTTGAGGGACTTGCCTGCAATATGCTCTTCAGTGAGTCTTCCAGTTTCTCCCTGAGAATGGGAGAGGAGTGCTGTGTCCTGTTATTTCTGGATTCATGGCTGGAACAAAGGGATTTTTAGGTCGATCTAGCCATTCCTGGACACCTCGGTGGAATAGTTGGATTATTGTTTCTCCCTTTTGCTCATGAAGGCAGTTGGAATTGTGTGAGGGGATGAAAGCATCCTGTCCTGACTGGAACCGTGTCATGTGTCATTGTTTGGCATTATGAGGTGTGTGCATGTCTGTATGAGAAAGAAGGAAAGGCTCAGCTCACATGATTATCTGAATGGGCTTTTGGGGTACCCAGAGAGGGATGGTGAAAAGTGTCTTTCTGACCGTACTCTTAAAACACTTTCCTACTCTGGCTCTTCTTGTCACTCATCTGTTTCTTGTTCAACAAAGATTCAGTTATTGTTTGTTTGGCACACACTACATGCTTCCTTTATGGGAATTTGTTAATAGCAAAGGCGTGTACTAGAAATTGTTTTAGAGATTGCAAAAATGCATATACAAGCATTTACCCTTGTGGAAGTGCATCCACGCTTTCATTTGGTGAAATCGGCCTGAAATGTGGTTATGCCGTCAGAAGAATGCAAACATCAAAATGCGGTGAGCATCTCAGGTATGTAGAATAGGATCTACTACTCTGACTTTCCTCAGATGTTCATATCAGTGAACTACATAAATAGCCTAGCTGAAGCTTTTTGCCAGGATATCTTTACCTCCCAGAATGACTCCACCAGCACTGGATTAAACATTAAACTTAAACCACATGCAGTATATTCTTTATGCTCTTGCCATAACCAGCTGCTTCTAAAAAGCACACATTTCTACACACTGACTTCAGAGAAGACCTACCACATTTTACAAGAGCCCAGTCACCTGACCTAGTTGTCTTCAATTGTTGCATGTGATTTGAATCAATAGGAATTAAACCTTCAACTGTGAGAGCTCTTAATGTTTAGTTGTGGTGATGAGCAGCTCATCAACGTGAGTAACCCTAATCACACCCTGCATGTGTATGTTGAGGAGGAAGGGCAGATTTGTATACTAAAATAAACAATATTGTATGTCTTGCAGTGTTAGTACTGGAAGAATCTCGTTATGGAAATATTCTGACAATACCAATCTCTTCAATACATATCACTTCTTGCATAAATGTTTATTGTGCATTTTAGGACATAAGATAAAATGCAGCATTTATGGAGTTGTGAAGTCTCCATTAGATAAATTAGTTTGAGCACTGTGCAGTGAAATTTAAGATTGAATTTAGTATGATCATGCTTTCTATTTCTTTTCCTTTGTTGGGCTTAGTGGCTGGAATGCGTTGATCATTCACTGCTGCCAGAAGTGGGTTATCTAAAAATTCATAAGGGAACATCATTATTTAAATATTAAAAATTACTCACTTATTTGGTTTGAGATCTATGATACTGACCTACTGAGTCAATTATAAATTATACAACAGCTAATTTATGGTTTGAGTCTTACACGTTGAAGCAATCAAATATTCCTAACAATGGTGTTCTCAGAAATTACAAGGAAATTACAATGAGCAATCTTTGTTTTTGCTTGTAGATGTAGACTTTAATTTTGGGTGTGATTAAAATCGTGGTTTTGTATTTTTAAGTAATGAAGTGTTCTCACAGAACAAAGGAGTTTTGTGTTGCTGTAGACTTCTAATCCCGTCTATTTATTTTATTTTTTTGTTCCAAATTTGTCAATTGTAGTAATCACAATCATATTCAGCAATTAAGGGTTGGAAGTTTTTAAACAGTATTAAGTGTTATAAGATTTGGTACATTTGGTTTTAACTGAATAAGAATACATTAGTTGGAATGAACAGATGTGTTCAGATATATACAGATATGAATAGGTACACTTTGGAATTCATTATTTATTTATTTATTCATTTACTGTTTTTATGAAGAAAGCTTGATGGGGACTAGAGGTATGTATGTATGACACAGTCCTGACATTTTGACCCCTGCGTTGTTGGGTTGTTATTTTTTCCCCACTTCAGGGCATAGTGGTAAGTTTATATATACAGTGGTGTGAAAAAGTGTTTGGCCCCTTCCTCATTTCCTGTTCCTTTGCATGTTTGTCACACTTAAGTGTTTCGGAACATCAAACCAATTTAAACAATAGTCAAGGACAACACAAGTAAACACAAAATGCAATTTGTAAATGAAGGTGTTTATTATTAAAGGTGAAAAAAAATCCAAACCATCATGGCCCTGTGTGAAAAAGTGATTGCCCCCCTTGTTAAAACATACTATAACTGTGGTTGTCCACACCTGAGTTCAATTTCTCTAGCCACACCCAGGCCTGATTATTGCCACACCTGTTCACAATCAAGGCATCACTTAAATAGGAGCTGCTTGACACAGTAAGGTCCACCAGAAGATCCTTAAAAGCTACACATCATGCCGAGACCCAAAGAAATTCAGGAACAATTGAGAAAGAAAGTAATTGAGATCTATCAGTCTGGAAAGGGTTATAAAGCCATTTCAAAAGCTTTGGGAATCCAGCGAACCACAGTGAGATCCATTATCCACAAATGGCGAAGACATGGAACAGTGGTGAACCTTCCCAGGAGTGGCCGGCCGCCCAAAATTACCCCAAGAGCGCAGCGACGACTCATCAAGAGGTCACAAAGACCCCACAACAACGTCCAAAGAACTGCAGGCCTCACTTGCCTCAGTTAAGGTCAGCGTTCATGCCTCCACCATCAGGTAAAGACTGGGCAAAAATGGCCTGCATGGCAGAGTTCCAAGGAGAAAACCACTGCTGAGCAAAAGAACATCAAAGCTCGTCTCAATTTCTCCACAACACATCTTGATGATCCCCAAGACTTTTGGGACAACATTCTGTGGACCGATGAGACAAAAGTGGAACTCTTTGGAAGGTGTGTGTCCAAGTATATCTGGCGTAGAAGGAACATTGCATTTCATAAAAAGAACATTATACCAACAGTAAAATATGGTGGTGGTGGTGTGATGGTCTGGGGCTGTTTTGCTGCTTCAGGACCTGGAAGACTTGCCGTGATAAAAGGAACTATGAATTCTGCTGTCTACCAAGAGATCCTGAAGGAGAATGTCCGACCATCTGTTTGTGTACTCAAGCTGAAATGAACTTGGGTTCTGCAGCAGGACAATGATCCTAAACACACCAGCAAGTCCACCACCGAATGGCTGAAGAAAAACAAAATGAAGACTTTGGAGTGGCCTAGCCTGACCTGAATCCTATTGAGATGTTGTGGTATGACCTTAAAAAGGCCGTTCATGCCCGAAAACCATCTAATGTAACTGAATTAGGACAATTCTGCAAAGATGAGTGGGCCAAAATTCCTCCAGGACGCGCTGTAAAAGCCTCATTGCACGTTATCGCAAACGCTTGGTTGCAGTTGTTGCTGCTAAGGGTGGCCCAACCAGTTATTAGGTTTAAGGGGCAATCACTTTTTCACACAGGGCCATGATGGTTTGGATTTTTTTCACCTTTAATAATAAACACCTTCATTTACAAATTGCATTTTGTGTTTACTTGTGTTGTCCTTGACTATTGTTTAAATTGGTTTGATGTTCCGAAACACTTAAGTGTGACAAACATGCAAAGGAACAGGAAATGAGGAAGGGGGCAAACACTTTTTCACACCACTGTATATATATATATATATATATATATATATATATATATATATATATATATATATATATATATATATATATATATTATATATATATATATATATATTATATATATATATATATATGTGTGTGTGTGTGTATATATACACACAAAAAAATAGAATGAATTATATCCCTTTCAATGACACAGATAAGTGATAGTGTTACTGTGTTATCAGATACATGCATATCTGAGATGAGTTACAATTTTTAGGCTGCATGTGCATACATTAACACATTTTCATACCCTTCTTTGTCTCAGAATTCTTCAGTCAGCCTTTATTCAGCAGCACCAAATCAACACAAAATATTGCCACTTAAACTCCATCTGATTTAATGTATTTTGCACTCTTATTCAAGAATAAGAAAATACCAGATACAGAGTGGATGCCAGAATGTGACTTTCGACATCTGACTTTCCACTAGGAAACAGTTCTCAATTCTCTTTTCTGGAAATGTAGGGTTAGTAATACTAGCATTTCAATGATCATTTCAGAGCATTTCTACACTTTCAGTAATCTACAATCTGTGGCTGGTGTTTTGTTGTTTTTGTTTTTTTGGAGAGGGGACCGTGCATGGACCAAATTCATGAATGCAGTGTTTGAGCTCTAAAATATTTATGTAATGCCCCAAAGCAAAAGTCTTTCCGGAGACAGTCTACCATGTTGTCTTATTTTTATACTGACATTTAAAGTATATTGCATGTAATCATGCACTTCTCATAGATAAACACTGACTCTAGTAAAGCTGCAGCTCTGCTGAAGCTCACTGTCCAGATCCGGTGGCTTGTGCACTTCTTGTGCCCTTCTAGTAAGTGTATTTAAGGATCTGTCTGTCTCTCTCTCTGTCTCTCTTATATATGTGTGTGTTTGTGTGTGTGTGTGTGTGTGTGTGTGTGTGTGTGTGTGTATGTATATGTGTATATATATATACACACACAGTGACGGGGGAAAAAGTATTTGATCCCCTGCTGATTTTGTACGTTTGCCCACTGAGACAAAGAAATGATCAGTCTATAATTTTAATGGTAGATTTATTTGAACAGTGAGAGACAGAATAACAACAAAAAAATCCAGAAAAACGCATGTCAAAAATGTTATAATTGATTTGCATTTTAATGAGGGGAAAAAAGTATTTGACCCCTCTGCAAAACATGACGTAGTACTTGGTGGCAAAACCCTTGTTGGCAATCACAGAGGTCAGACGTTTCTTGTAGTTGACCACCAGGTTTGCACACATCTCAGGAGGGATTTTGTCCTACATCTCTATGCAGGTCTCCAAGTCAGTAAGGTTTCGAGGCTGACGTTTGACAACTCGAACCTTCAGCTCCCTCCACAGATTTTCTATGGGATTAAGGTCTGGAGACTGGTTAGGCCACTCCAGGACCTTTAATGTGCTTCTTCTTGAGCCACTCCTTTGTTGCCTTGGCCATGTGTTTTTGGTCATTGTCATGCTGGAATACCCATCCACGACCCATTTTCAATGCCCTGGCTGAGGGTTAGGCCCTGTCCAATCGTCCCTTTGAAGGTGTCCTGTCCCCTTAGCAGAAAAACACCCATAAAACATACCTATAAAACTACCTCCATGTTTGACGGTGGGGATGGTGTTCTTGGGGTCATAGGCAGCATTCCTCCTCCTCCAAACCTGGCGAGTTGAGTTGATGCCAATTTGGTCTCATCTGACCACAACACTTTCACTCAGTTGTCCTCTGAATCATTCGGATGTTCACTGGCAAACTTCAGACGGGCATGTATTGGAGAGCTCCTTGGTCTTGGCCATGGTGGAGAGTTTGGAATCTGATTGCTTGATTGATTGCTTTTGTGGAATTTAGGAGCACACTCTTAAAGGGAGTGCTCTGAATCTCAGCTTGTTACCCGTATAAAAGACACCTGGGAGCCAGAAATCTTTCTGATTGAGAGGGGGTCAAATACTTATTTCCCTCATTAAAATGCAAATCAATTTATAACATTTTTGACATGCGTTTTTCTGGATTTTCTTGTTATTCTGTCTCTCACAGTTCAAATAAACCTACCATTAAAATTATAGACTGATCCTTTCTTTGTCAGTGGTCAAATGTACAAAATCAGTAGGGGATCAAATACTTTTTCCCCCTCACTGTGTATATTATATATATTTGCTCTAGTCAATGAAAGCACTAAGGAGAAGCTGTTGTCCAGACATATACTGGCTTGGCAGATGAACTCCTCTGCTTTGAGGCTATATGACAAAATTACATCTGCCTTCAATCTTGAAGAGTTGGCCTCTAGCTCCGGGCTGGTATTGTAGAAATGCAGGCCCTTAGGTGAGAACTGGAGAATGGCTATTTTGAGTTCTTACAAAGAAGGTGAATCTTTTTTCACTGCTTTTTCAAGATTCCCAGCACAAATTTAAACAACACTTTATTTGATTCACGTACATTCATGGTTTTTTTTTTGGTTGTTTTTTTTTTTGTTCTTGTTGGATGAGAGACTGAACAGAGTATGTTGTTCTATTCAGACCTCTACAGGTCAAGCCATCATACAGTAATACAGTATGCCAATATTCAGAATTAATAATGCAATCAATCTTAAGTATCTCCAGACCACTAATTTCAAAACAGCAAATCATTGATTAAACACCATGCTTTTACAGTGCTGTTGGGGGTTTAGTCTGGTGCATAATCCGAAAGGTTTCATTTGGTCTCATCTGAGCATGATAAACTATTCCATTTGTAGTTCCACTGAAGTTCTCAACAAAATTCCGGTGATACATTTTGTGGGTTGCTTCAAGTGCGTCATTTGTTCAACTGTTCTTATTGTTTTGGAGGTGGTGACAAACTTTGACCATGAATATTAAAATAATAATATTTTTCAGGAATTGTATTTATTTTATCGTTATTTTTATTTCAGATATTATTTAGGGGTGCTAATAATTTTTTGCCATCTTTTGCCACAAAAAAAAAATGCTATTTCTAGTTTGCCCAATTAATTAAGTTGAATATAGAAGTGTTTGATTTATTGTTGTATTGTTGGAAATTTATTGCTGTATTGTTAGTCAAAGCTTTGATTATCATGATACAAAGCCACAAAAAAGAAAACTTCATTACAGTTTCAGACCAGCAACAAAACTAAGACAGATGGGTAAGGCAAACAATCATAGTGTTATCAATAGTTCATCCACACTAATGATGTCATTTAGATTATACTGTTGGCAATCTGTGTTTTTACAGACATCATTTATTATTTTAAAGGCTGAAAGTACAGTGTAATAATGACTTGGAGTACAACCTTGATAACACACAAATTGCTCTGACATATGAGGTGACCAATAGCTTTTTTGACTAATGACGGCAGAGTTTTAACAGAATGTTTATTTAAAGCCTTGATGTCATTTAATTGCCTTTGTCCAAATGGGCTTTTGGTTGACATTATTGAGGAACACAAAATGTTTGCAGGGCCCACTGGAAAAAATGAAGTCTCGAATATAGAGCATCAAAAGAAATGGGGAAAAATGTTCGATAAAATCCCCATTTTAGCGGGGGCTATATTGTCAGTTTTTGATGTGCAAGATAAGAAGAACTGTACACTACGTGCAAGTCAATAGCCCACATCATGGGTGAATAAAAGGACCCTTTCCCTATGTGTGCATAGTAATTATGTTCTTCATTCTTCAGAACATACACCAATCAGCAATAACATTAAAACCACCTGCCTAATATTGCATAGGTCGCCCTTGTGCCACCAAAAACAGCTCTGACCAATCAAGGCCTGGACTCCACAAGACCCCTGAAGGTGTGCTGTGGTATCTGGCACCAAGACATTAGCAGCAAATCTTGCAAGTTGCAAGGTGTGACCTCCATGAATCGGACATGTTTGAAGAGCTCATTCCACAGATGCCTGATCAGATTGAGATCTTGGGAATTTAGAGGCATGTCCCAAAGCATGGAGCCAAACTGCATAAGTGACTTTGTGACAAGTCTCCATGTCCATGAGCGGCCCAGAAGAACCTCAGACTTGAACACAATGGAATATCTGTGGAGAGATTTGTAGATTGCAGATCTTGAGGTGATCTGGCAGTAAGAATGGGAGAAACTGCCCAAATCCAGGTGTGCAAAGCTTGTAGAGACTTGCACATGAAGACTGGAAGCTGTAACTGCTACTTTTACAGTACTGAATAAAGTGTCTGAATACTTATTTAAATGAGATTTCAGTATTAATTATTAATTGGGGGGAAAAAAAGAAGAAAATTTCTAAAAACTTCCCCCCTTTTTTAATTATGAGTTATATTCTGTATAGTTATGACAAAAATGTACATATAATCCATTATACTGAAACACCGTTTGGAAATATTCAGTGGATAGCCCAATGTTTATCTCAGCAATTACTCGTATTACTAGAGTGGTAACTGGTGTGCAATAGGGACAACTGAACTCTAGCAAGTGTGAATTGGGGAAAAACATGACCATTCCCATGCTCTGCATTTGAGTTATTGGACTGAAAAACTGTATTATGTCATGATTTGATTTTCTCTCATCTTTCCTGTTATTTCTGCCTCTGTAAGGGGAATCAGAAAATTAAATTGAATGATGACATTATTTTAAATGGACTTTGTGCATTGCTTGGAATAGCAGTGACTGGGTGGCTTTGATTAAACAAAGTGTGGAGATTTTGTCAGTTTGGCTTAGGTTTTCCTGGCTTCCCTGTTGAGAGCGCTGACTGAATTTTCCCCCAGTGTGAGATGGGATATAAGACAGTGACACAAGATGTGGCCATGATTTTTAAACTCCCTGCCAATAACTTATGAAGAACATGAGAACGAAACATGGCTGTCGCATAAGGTTGTTTTTCATTTATATTTCTTATGCATCAAGAAAATAGAGGTATTGTTCTCAACATGAATTAAGTGTATGCAGCCTGTAAGGAAATGTGGAACAGGTCTTCCCCCAACAAATGCACATCATCCATGTAGTTGTGACTCAATTATGTTATGGTTCTGTTTGCAGGAGGAATGTTTCCTAAACCTGGAGGCGCCCATCGCCAGGGTGTGTGGATATGATACACCTTTCCCTCACATTTTCGAACCCTTTTATATCCCGGACAAATGGAAATGTTTTGAGGCTGTCAAACGAATGATCAACTATTAGGTGAGGTGTAAATAAAAATTAAGTTTGAAAACCGGTTCTTTTTTTACAGTGTCAGTTATACTGTGTTACTGCACATTTGTCTTTTAGAGCCTGATGAGTAATACTTACTGAAATGAATAAAGACCACTGCTTCCATCTCCCTCAGACTATATTAATCCCCTTTAATTGTTATTTTGAGTACCAGTCATAAAAGCCAAGATAGGGGAAGAAGTCATGTAATCCACCCATCTCAGTTAATTAAGACTAAGTAGAAATTAAGTGTGTGAAGGATTTTCATTTCATTGTTTGTATCTCTTTCTTGCTGTACTCCCTAGTATATTTTACTGTGTTCAGTGGTGGTTTTTGAGTCTCTGCTGTCAGCTGCTTAAATGCTGATTTTTTGCTTGCATCAACACATTTTTCCTCCTTTCCATCTTCCTTTCTTCCCAGAATTAGACACGTCAACATGAAACTCTTCCTATTATGCTTTCCCTCTCTAGAATCTGGAAACAATGAACCCATCACAGATGTGGTTTCTACCCTTGTTGACTAACAGACAACTCATGAGGATGAAAGAACATGGCCTATAAATCGAGAACTTCAGTGGTCAATCATCTGGAACAATATTCGTGAACACTAAGATGCAGATAACTAGTGTGTGCCCTTGAATTATATTTGGTGACTGAATGGTTCCCTTTTTGCTGTTACATTGTGATTATGTGTTTAATCTCTTTGTCACATTGAGTTCTGGGTGTTTTGTTTTCTGAACAAATTAAAGATATTAATAATGCTGTTGTACAGTGTTTGGTTTGTCAACACACACTAGTTAAGCTGAGTTCTTATCTCTAAGCCATTCCATTTCATTCTTATTTCAAGGAAACTTTAAGATGAGACTAAAACAAACACTATTGAGTCCACCACTGTTGCTGTTTGTTTGTTTGTTTGTTTGTTTGTTTTAAAAGCTTCTTGATCAGCCTAACTTTATTAGATCAGCTCAACTATTCAGATCAAGCGTTGCTAAAAGGCTGGAAGTATAATTAGATTTTTATCTGCCTGTCTTCTTACATGTTAAGCTTCAAAAGTAAGCCTGGATACAGGATACTGTGAGGTATGTCACATTGATAGCAGTGAATCAGTTTCAAATCATGAGCATTAAGAATGTCTGTGCAAAGCCTATTACAATGCTGTATATACAAGCATTCTGTTGGTCGGCACTTCTGCCAGGGTTACAGATGTTTTATCACATGTTGCAGATAAATTGGTTCACCCTGTAGATTTATTATTGACTGCAAATCAATTCTGGCTCCAATCCCATTGCAATTGTATTTCTATCTGGTCTGGGCTGTTTTTAAAAGGAGCGTCCTAGGACTCAACGTTTATTTCTCAAAATGACGTCTTATCTGTTGCAACATATGACACCCTTGTTGTTGCCAAAAACAGTGTTCTTCGACACTATCAGCATCAGCATAAAAAGTATATCTGAAGTCAGGAATCATATCACATGCTTGGTATAAATTCATTTGCATGGTATCTAAGCTGGTATGCTCAGGTTTAGATTCTGCATCAAGTTCAAATCCTTATAAAACCATAGCCAGCTATGGCCTGGAGTCCAAGAGAGAAATTTGTGGACTCAGAGTGGGCGGGGGGGGTTAATATATTCTTTATCCCCTATCAGTCACAGTGACACTAGCCAATCCTGTTTGTCTGTGAGTTCATGTATTTGTAAGTGGGTAGATAGCGCTTTCTTCCAAGTGTGTTACACCACCCCTTGATGTTGCATGAGGAATAGTTCAAAAAGATTTGGTCAGCTAGCTTCAGGGAGGAATCATGTGTTGCCTTCTGCCCTCCCTGGTTGGTAGCAGTCATGTGATAGGGGAAAACTGCCTGATGTGTAGGAATTGGCCATGACTAATTTAGTGTGTGTGTGTGTGGGGGGGTTAAAAAAAATCTGCAGGTGATGCACAGTTGTTGCTGCTGGCCTACCCTCAAAGGAACATGTCATATCTTATTGATATGAACACCTTATCCAGCCAAAATTCCATAATCCAACCTCATGAAAGATCATAAGGAAATTTTAATCACCACTTATAAGGGTTTTATCATATATAGCACCATCTTGTCTGTGGTCTCCTAATTTATGATCCTGCACATCATGTAGCTGCTTTTGGTTTGTTTCAGTGGGAGGTTGTGGCTTTGGCATCAAACACAAAAAGCAAACAGACAAACCACCCCAAAAAAGAACAGAAAAGGTTAAACTGCTTAGACAATGCCACTAATCACCAAGTATCTAGCAACCTCATCAAAGTATCAGAGAGGCGTCTGACCACAAATTATGGAGAGGATGCAAAGATAAAATAGTACCTGTCATTTTGGTTGGCGTGAAAGCAGGCTCTGACCACAGCAAAACAAGGCCCTCCCTTGGATGAGGTATTGGAGGTGTCCTATGCTTGAGATGGCATTACAGCACTATCAATTTGTTCAGCATCTTGAAATGCCACATATAGCAACAGTGCCAAGGAAAAAAAAATCCTGATTAGTTAACTGTAGGAGATTCTTTTGTGCAATCCCATTCCAAATGTAAATAAAAACAATGCAACGATTTGCAAATCTCATAAACCCATATGTTATTCACGATAGTACATAGAAAACATATCAAATGTTTAAACAGAGGAAATTTTATGAAATTCAAATCAAATTAAAATTTGATGGCCACAACACGTCTCAAAAACGTTTTTACGGGGCAACAAAAGGTTGGAACAATAAGTGTTACTAAAAAGAATCAGCTGGAGGAACATTTTGTTTTAACCCATCTTATTAGGTTAATTGGCAACCGGTAAGTAGCATGTTTGGGTATAAAAAAGAGTCTTATAGAGGCAAAGTCTCTCAGAAGTAAAGATGGGATGGAATCTGGATGGAAGCAGATGTTGCTCTAAAACCTGTATACATCTTTCAGCATTGATGGTGACTTTCCAGATGTTCAAGCTGCCCATGCTATAGGCACTATTGCACCCCCATACCATCAAAGATGCAGGCTTTTGAACAGAGCACTGATTAAAAAGTTGGATGGTCCCGCTCCTCTTTAGTCCTCTTTAGTTTAGAGGACACGGCGTCCATGGTTTCCAAAAAGAATTTCAAATTTCAATTCGTCTGACCATAGAACAGTTTTCCACTTTGCCTCAGTCCATTTTAAATTAACTTTGGCCCAGAGAAGACAGCGGTGTTTCTGGATCATGTTCACATATGGCATCTTCTTTGCAGAATAGAGCTGTAACCAGCATTTGTGGATGGCATGGCGAACATACAGACAACAAGTTCTGGGGGTGTTTCTGAGCACATGCAGTGATTCCCATTACAGAATCATGCCTGTTTTTACTGCAGTGCCGCCTGAGGGCCCGAAGATCATGGGCATACAATATTGATTTTTACCCTTTTCCCTTGCTCACAGACATCTCTCCAGATTCTCAGACTGTTTTGATATTATGTACTGTAGAAGACGAGATATTCATAATCTTCACAATTTTACGTTGAACATTATTCTGAAATTGTTCCACAAATTGTAGACAGTTCTTCGCAGATTGGTCAACCTCCAGCTGTTTCTTTTTTAAAGCATTTACTTTTCTAGCCTTTTGTTGCTCCGTCCCAAATGTTCTGAGATGTGTTGCAACAATCAAATTCTAAATTACCTTATCCATCCATCCATCTTTTACCGCTTACTCCTTCTTCAGGGTTGCGAGGAACCTGGAGCCTATCCCAGGGAGCATCGGGCACAAGGCGGGGAAAATTACCTTATTTTTTTCTTAAAATGGTACATTTACTCAGTTTAAATACAGTATCTCACAAAAGCGAGTACACCCCTTACATTCTTCTTTTCATGTGACAACACTGAAGAAATGACACTTTGCTACAATATAAAGTAGTGAGTGTACAGCTTGTATAACAGTGTAAATTTGCTGTCCCCTCAAAATAACTCAACACACAGCCATTAATGTCTAAACCGCTGGCAACAAAAGTGAGTACACCCCTAAGTGAAAATGTCCAAATTGGGCCCAATTAACCATTTTCCCTCCCCGGTGTCATGTGACTTGTTAGTGTTAAAAGGTCTCAGGTGTGAATGGGGAGTAGGTGTGTTAAATTTTGTGTCATCAATCTCACAGTCCCTTATACTGGTCACTGGAAGTTCAACAAGGCAACTCATGGCAAAGAACTCTCTGAGTATCTGAAAAAAGAATTGTTGCTCTACGTAAAGATTTCTAGGCTATAAGAAGATTGCCAAGACCCTGACACTGAGCTGCAGCATGATGGCCAAGACCATACAGCGGATTAACGACAGGTTCCACTCTGAACAGGCCTCGCCATTGTCGACCTGAAATGCTGGTAATTGTCACAATTGTACTTCTTAATGTTCATTACAGAAACATTTACTTAAGTCATTTATGTGCTCTTTAATTTTTCTTCCCCCTTTTATGAAATTTTTATGGTGCATGTCCCATATTAGGCACATTTCTTTGCCTAAAAATGGGGTTGGGGAAAGAAAACAAAATCCATCATTCTGAGGACCAGAGAAGTTATGATGTACAGTACTGCAGACACACCATAATTTAGCACATAGATTTCTTGTAGTCAAGTCATGTTTTGAATTTCCTACTTTAAATGAAATAATTACTATTAATGTGCTGTTGCCTTAACACAATCCCTAATTTCTCCGTCTGGGGATTTTAAAATGTGTTATCTTAGCATAAAATTTGGAAGATTTCACCAAAAGGATATGTGAACTGCTGTTTCTTTCTTCTAAACTGCTGCTTGCTGAATCTTTGTGTGAAACAGGCCCTTTAACTGTTGCTAAAGGGGTGCTTAAAAATAAAAACACCTCCCCATGTAAATAATTTGGCTTGACAGATGGACAGTGATTGTTTATGTAAAAATGCCATTGCGTTGGAGACGGCAATTCTGTCACATCTGAAGTCAGTGGCAATGATTACGTGTATGCAACAAAAACAATGTCCATCTCTAGTCAGGGAAACCTTTCATGTAATGCTTCATGATTAAGCATGATAGAAAACAAGACATGTCATGCTTTTAGTTCTGGAGAGCAAAGTGCATGTATGCTGCCTAATGGCCATGCAATTATGGCCTAGGGCATTTTCTATTTTCTAGCCTTTCAGAGACTTTTGTGCAGCAATAGCGGACCACAGTATCTTGGCGGGCCAGGCAGGGGCCACTTGTGCTTTAAGGGGGCATGCTTTAACATTTATCTTAACTTATTTTCATGATTATTTCAAGTCATTGTTCACTGACATGTACCATTCTGTGACCTCTACAAGTAAGCTAATAAAATAATTAAAGTTAAATAATAAATAAAAAATAATGTGGCTTGCTGCCACAGTTGTCAGAGTCGTTGTTATAGATAATTAACACCTTCGAGCTAAACAGAATCGAGAAGTCAACAATGCTGTAATGTCATTTTATTTCATATCTGTACTTGTATTAGGGATTGTGCCCTGTGATAGGTTGCCACCCTGTCCCTCGCCTTGTGCCCCAAGTTCCCTGGGATAGGCTTCAGGCTTCCCCGCAACCCTGTGTAGGATAAGCACCATGGAGAATGGATGGAGGGATGTAATTTTGTTTTTATG
Organism: Ameiurus melas; assembly: GCA_012411365.1. Lineage (NCBI taxonomy): Eukaryota > Metazoa > Chordata > Actinopteri > Siluriformes > Ictaluridae > Ameiurus > Ameiurus melas. The sequence continues at coordinate 20,352,786 of CM022757.1, forward strand.
TAATTTTAGATTTATTCAGCATTAGATTGACCATTTATGCCTGACACTGACTTTCAGAGACTCTCTTTACTTACATGACAAGTTTCAAAGGTATCTTGATGAATATTAGTAAAAATGTAAAAAAAAAATAAAAAAAAAAAAAAAGAGAGAAAAAGGTGTTTACTCAATGTGCAAAGCATATGCATTGTTGATGCACACATGTAAATGTAGCAATAATTATCTGACCTTTTGACACATTTCAGTCACAGATTTCGACTGAGACTCTCGTGATGGAATTTCATCTTCTGCTCTTTAGCCAGCTTTTGATAATTAATCACATATGAGAAGCATTGAATTCATTAAAGCTGGTATTCAGACAGAGGCTGATGTCAGCTAGTGTGAAGTGTGAGAGGTTAAAAGTACACCTACATCTACAGTCCCCGCCAAATGTTTTCTAATGACAAGGCAGATTCTTTTGTTTTTTACTATACTGTACAGTGAAGACATTTGGTTTTGAGCTCAAAAGATGAATATGAGGCTTTGATATTCTTTCAGATTTGATTAGAATTGATTATATGGGAGGCGCCTTGGGACAACTCAAAAGGGGGTTTATTGTTGCTTTTTATTTTTCTTCACTTTTAAACAATTTTATATATTTCTGTATATGCACACACACAGTTCCATGCTGCCCATCTCTCTCTCTCTCATGGCTCTTGTCTCTCCCCCTTTTATCCTCACAACTCACTGAAACAGAGCACTCATTAGCAAAATCCCCCAGAGCTGTAATCTCCCACTCTCCCGGCTCCACCTACCATTCACAAACTGGCACTCAACTACGCTCCCACCTCCACATATTCCCACTGCCTGAATAAAATCAAGGAGCCATCTACCCTGCCGCCAACTCCCGTGCCTGCTCTGTTCAAAGAGAGAGTGATGGTCTGTCCATACAGATAGTAATGGAGGGTGAGGACAAAGCCACAGGGGACCACTAGTCTTCATGGTTTAAAGAGATGGTATATCTGCCACCCGCCACCTCTTAGTTCGCTAGGTCAATCTAAATCTGGTTATGCTATTCCTTTGTTGATTTTGCTGTATGCTTTGGGTCATTGTGCTGAAAGATAAATTTATTTTTTTTTTGCACTAAAATCTACAAAATACCTTTTACGAATTTGGAAATGAAAACTGAAATTCACATCTCTCTTTTCATGTTCAACTCAAACCCAAATGTCTTCAGTGTATAACAAAAACCAAACAAAATTCCTTGCTGTTACAATACTTTCAGAGGGGAATGTTTGTTGCTACTGATCTGTGGTAGTTTTTATATTGCATCAAATACAGATTATTCCATGCACATATAACTCACACAGATGTGTTTTCTTAAACTTCATTAATCTAGGCATGAGCCAGTGCTTTTTACACCCAACCTACCTTTTCATCACTAACAATTTTAGTGCTTTCGTAAACTCAGTACCGAGTACTTTAGCCCTGTTTGAGTAGCCGCTCTTTGAAAACTGGCTGCAGTTGTGCTGAAGGAGTCAACACTAAGGAATCTGGGTAAAGAGATTAATCATTTGAGGCCATTGAGGGAATTGTGTGAAGAGCTTGCTTTCCTTGACTACTGACCCATATTCACATACACTGAAGAGATGGAATCAGGACAAGTCCAGGCCTATGGGCACATTAGGAACATGGTGTCTCAGAAAAATATTGATTTGAGTGGTACTGTGTCACAGCCAATCTGTTGATACATGTGGAGAATATGCACTAATGAACTCAATGGCTCAGAGGTTCTCTACACCAGTGGTCCCCAACCCCCAGTCCGCGGACCGGTACCGGTCCGTGGGTCATTTGGTACCGGGCCGCACAGAAAGAATAAATAACTTACATTATTTCTGTTTTATTTATTATCTGAATCTGAAAAATGACCGGATTCTCTCCGTTACATCCTTCTACGACTCAATCTTGACGCATGTCAAGACGCTTGTCTCGGTCACGTGATACGTTGAAAACTTACCATAGAGACCAGAGAGAGTTAGGGGGGAGAGAGGATGTTACGAGGACGCTGCTAATAAAGTTGCGATTTCACATTGGATTCACGTTTATTATTATATTTAAAAAATTTCCCAGTTTTTATGCCGGTCCTATCATTTTATTTTGTTGTATTTATCCGCCACACCTTAAAGGCCGGTCCGTGAAAATATTGTCTGATATTAAACCGGTCCGTGGTGCAAAAAAGGTTGGGGACCGCTGCTCTACACCAACAGCTGCCAACGTTCAACACAGCCTTCCTCCTGGAATCATGAATATTCTTTGAGTAACCCCTCGAGAGACAAGGCATAACCTCTCACTGTAAATATTTATGAATAAACAATTCCTCTGTAATAATGAATTATGTTTAAAGTAAAGAAATTGAACTATTCAATGTGTACTCAAACTTTGCTTACTCAACAAGGTGGCGTAAGGTGGAATTTATGGTAGAAATCCAATCATTCATTCATCTACAGTAACCGCTTTATCCTGGTCAGGGTCATGGTGGACCCAGAGCCAATCCCACTATGCTAGAAATTGCAAAGAAAGATACTTTTCACAATTATAAGTTTTTATAGCATGAAATAAGGTTCTAAGCCTTGTGAAAGTCTTTTGATTCCAATCACATAAAGCACCTGACCCTTGTGAGTCACAATAAAATAATGTGCATTTGAGTTTTAACATAACTCTCTCAGGCTCTTTTACATTCTGCTGATTCTTTCTTTATATTTCTGTAATGTGTGGGGTTTTGAGTATTGTGACTGGGTACATGTACTGAGTTTGTATTTGACTTGCATTCATAAATACCTAGAAAAATCTTGGTTAGTTGGAGAAATCAAATGGAAACTGCTTCTAACTACTTATAACTACTTTTATAAAAGAAATAAGGTAGACTTATGACTCTTGTGATAGTAAATGGATAGACAGTTAATCTAGTTAGTGTTTCAAAAGAAAATAGGTGATGGACTGTCTGTGGTAGAGCACCGCTAATGAGGTTGTCCAGCCATGCTGATGTGTGTGAGAATGATATTAATATGGAAGTTGGGTGTACTACTTTTGCATGTAGTACTCCTAGCATATAGAACAAATAAAGCTAGGTTTTAAGCACAAAGGAATAAATATATAAGGTCCAAAAGATTAAAGCACTGTTTTTTAAATCTTGCCTTTGCTTTGCTTTATCCTGTCTGTTATAGGTCCTTTTTCATAATTTTCATTTGTTTTGTTTTCTTATATTTAGCTCTTCCTGCTGTTGAGCTCTGATGCCCAACTGGGAGAGGCAGTCTCTAATTAGAACAGCAAAAATACATATTTAGAGTTCTGTGCGGCTTTTGGGAAACTCTGTATTTAAGGCTAAGAGGGGACAATGAAGGAGACAATGCCTGTGGAAAACTCTTTTTACAGTACCAATGAGTATCCTACAGTCAGTCAGTCAGTATGCATGAGCAATTCTCTGAAAATACAGTGGATATAAAAAGTCTACACACCGCTGTTAAATGTGTAGGTTTTTTTGATGTAAAAAATTAAACCAAGATAATTCATGTCAGATCTTTTTCCACCTTTAATGTGATATAGCAACCAACAAAATTTAAATGAAAAAAAAAAATTTAGGGGGAAAAAGAAAAGAAAAGAAAGCCTGGTGGTACACCCCTTAACTAATACTTTGTTAAATCACCTTTTGCTTGTAATACAGAATTTAGTATTTTTGGATAAGAGACTGCCAACTTGATTTGTCAATTTTATTCCACCCTTCCTTGCAAAAATGCTCCAGAACTATCAATTGGGAGGGGATCTCCTGTGCACAGCCCACTTCAAGTCATTCCACAGGTTTTTGATAGGATTTATACCTGGGCTCTGACTGGACCATTTCAAAACACTGATTTTCTTTTTCTGAAGGCATTCCTTTGTTGAGGTGGATTTTTGCTTTTGGGTTGTTATGTGCTTAATGTATTTTTTTTTTCATCTTCTTCAACTTTGGCTGAGTAACAGAGGCCTAAATCTATTTTTGTACCAAAATAGATTTGTATTTGTAGCTATCCAGCTATCTTGACTAGAGCCCTATCCATCCATCCATCTTCTATACAGCTTATACTTTTCAGGGTCACGGGGAACCTGGAGCCTATCCGAGGGAGCGTCGGGCACAAGGCGGGGTACACCCTGGACAGGGTGCCAATCCATTGTAGGGCGATGGGCACAAATTGCGCAGGGCACAATCACATACTTTCATACACTACGGGCACTTTAGACATTCATCAGCCTACCATGCATGTCTTTGGACTGGGGGAGGAAACCCTCGCAGCATGGGGAGAACATGCAAATTCTGCAAACACAGGGCCATAGTGGGAATAGAACCCCCAACCCTGGAGGTGTAAGGCGAACGTGCAAAATACTAAGTCACCGTGTGCCACTAGAGCCCCATTTTGGATGGAAGTGTTCTTGTCACTGTGTTGCCCCATTTTCTCCATTTGTTTATGATGGACTTAACAGTATTCCATGGTACATCTATTGTTTAAAAATTATTTTGTACCCCTCTCCTGTTTGATACCTTTCTACAAGGAGATCCCATATGTTTTTGAAAGCTTTTTGTGGACCATGGGTCCAGCAGTCGGCTGAAACCAAGGTGTAAAGAAAATCCCACAGAAACAGCTGGTCTTTATTTGGGGTTAATCAGAAGCACTTCATTGATGACAGGTGTGTGAGATTTACTTTTGTGCATATATTTAAATGTTAATTCCAATCCCACATTATAAAGAGGTGTACACAAACCGGTTATTGTAAGAAGACTGTTGCTTAATATGAACAGTGATGCCGTGATATTACTTTTTGCTTATTTAACAAACATGCAACTGCATTGAAAAATCAATTGTTGTTCCTGTAATTTACCTGCTTTAGCAGTTCATAGGTGTAAGAAGTCTGAAGCAGTATAGTGTGTGTACTCTCTTATGGTGCAGTTGTGCGGCTCTGGTGCTGAGATGTGTGGAAGGAAGCCATATCTAAATTTTGATAGCTGTTTGGGGTTTGTGTTGCTTTTTGTTGAGGCAAGCCTACACAGGTAGTGTAGGTGAGTGCCACCAGACATTTCCCTTGGCACTAATGCGGCCTGTATAAAAGTTAAACGCTACCTCCGAATGATGTCTCTGCTCACAGTCTGTGGTTACATGAATAAATCGCAAAGTGGGGAAACATCACCTGCACTGTAGCTGGGTGGATTATTCATTTTAATTAACATTACCTTAATATATCATGTAACTACACTAAAGTACCCTGTTTAACAAGATACTCTTAAGAACATTCACCAAAATACTCCGCTCTCGTATATATCCAACAATTGCAAACACAACACAGAACAAATTTGGTTAAGTATAGGTGTGCAATAACTATTGGCACCCCTATGAATTCGTATGAGAAAAATATATTTGAAGTATATTCCCATTGATATTTTTCTGAATAGGAACAGGCAGTTGTTCAACAATGACTTCCTGTTTCACATGGATATAAATATAAGGTAACACATAGGCTAAATTCCCTTAGTCACTCATCACAATGTGTTAGACCAAGGAATATAGCTGTGATGTTCTGTAAAAGGCTGTTGAGCTTCACAAGATGGGAAGTGGCTATAAGAAAATAGCACAAGCATTGGAAATGGCCATTTCCACTATCAGGGCAATAAATAAGAAGTGTTTGGAAATGTTATGAATCAACCTGGAATTGGACGTGTCTATATTGTCTCAACACACTGTGAAGAGGATAGTTCAAGTAGCCAAATAAATCTCCAAGGATCACAGCTGGAGAATTGCAGAAGTTAGTTGTGTCTTGGGGTCAGAAAGTCTCCAAAACTACAATCTGAAGTCACCTACATCACCACACGTGAGTCTCTACTCTTATTCAAAAACAAACTCATGTGTCTTCAGTTTGCCAGACACTACTAGAACTTCAAATGGGATCTGGTTCTATGGTCAAATGAAACCAAAATAGAGCTTTTTGGCAATAAACACCAGAGGTGGGTTTGATGCACAGAGAGAGGAAGCCATATGGAAAGGTACCTCATGTCCACGGTTAAATATGGTGGTGGCTCTTTAATGTTTTGGGGCTGTTTTTCTGCCAAAAGGACCTAGACATTTTGTTAGGATACATGAATACATTTTGATGAACACCTGACTGCCACCAGCATGGACCTCGAAATGTGAAGGATCTGGAGAGATTCTCCATGGAGGAATGGTCTCGGATCCCTTGTCATGTGTTCTTCAACCTCATCAGGCATTATAGGAGAAGACTCAGAGCTGTTATATTGGCATAGCAGAGTAGCACTAAGTATTGACTAAATGGGTGCCAATTTTGACAATTTTTTTTTCTTTGCAATTGTTTGATATCCTTGAGAGCAGAGTATTTTTGTGATTTTTTTTTAACAAAAGGTCAAGCACTGAAGACAGCCTTCTTTGCTCATATTTACAACGGGTGTCAATATTAGTGGGGGCACTGTATATATCTTTATTATATTAGTACAGTAAACTATTGTATAATACTTTATTTTATTATATTATATTCTTGCTGCAATGTGTTTTTTTGATGAACTGGTGCTTTGTGTAAATCATAGAAGTTCCATATAAATAAATGTTTTTTTTTATTTTATTTAAATAAATACAAAAAATTATTAAAAATGCTAAATCAAGCCTTGAAGGCCTGTCACCTTACACTCCCACATACATGCATAGCCTGAGCTCTTGCATCATCCACTGAGAACCATTGTTCAGGTCAGACCACAGCCTGTGTTCATAAACATTTAGGGCAAGCGGTTGTGTCTTGTTTCTGACTTACTTAAAGTATACCCATGCTTTCAGGAGAAAGGCTGTGTCGAATGTGTGCAGCTGTTAGTGTAGGGAACCTCTGAGCCACTAAGAGTCTGTTAATGCATGTTCTCCTAGAGTTCCTGAATAGGCAGGATTAAACATGTCAGAGCACTGGTCAGGGTCTGGGTGGAGAAAACAAGAATGATGAGGATGAGCTTGCTGTGATGAGAGAAAAAAGGGAAGCAGATACCAGATTGTCTAGAGGTGGTCTGCAGCAGTGAGGTTTTCAGGCCAACAATAAATCTGAGTCTCATTTTTAAAGCATCCCCATTTGTATTCAATTCTTCTGCTTTTCTATTATCAACAGTTTCCACCTCAGTCTGTATCTCTAAATGTCCCCTGTATCTCTATTTCCTGCTCCATATTTCTCGGTATATTTGTGTTTCTTTGTGTCACGTTTATCCACTAGCACCAAAGTGTTTCCAGCTCTGAAAGCACTATTTTATCTTTTAAAACCATGTTTGACAGGTCACTAAATACAGCTGGTCCCTGTTTCATTTTGTAGTGCATGCTTTGTTTGCTCTTGCTCAACAGCATCTCTCAGTCATGCTGTCTTCTTTATCCCTCCACCATCTCCTCAGCAGTGGAGTCCCAATATATTGTGCCTTATTATACTGCCTTATTCGGTTTCCTTTTATGGGACCTATTTATAATCATATGTGGCAAAGTACATGGTAGTTTTGGATCACACAAAATACATTCACAGCCCTTTATGATTCGTAAACTCCACTAATGACTGTGTGTTTAGAAGCAGAAGAAACAGTGATAGTTGCTCATTCCTGATGTTCCATCTATTGCCACTTTCTGATAACTAATACTACCCAGCCATTTTCCACAGAAATATTGTAAAGTAACATGCAGCTGCTGTTCTCTCTAATGAACAGGCACGTTTATAGAACTTGATATGCCAGACCTTGTTGGCCAGTGGACAGGAATGAACACTTTATTAAGGCAGTTTTCAGCTTCCCACTCTCATTAGTAATAGAGCATGTGTTTGCTTATGTTCAGCTTTTAACAGGTCTTCCTTGTTTTTTTTCTTCACAGTTGAAACATGCTCCAATTTGATCTCTACTGGCTCAGCAATAAATTAAATGTGTTGGAAAGGTATGATGAAAAGAAAACAGCCTTAGCATATATAAGGAAAAGAAATCGCAAATAATTTGGTTGAACATCTGTTCAGTTTGCTTCATTGTAACTGAATGTTTAGGAAGCTAGAAGGAGGAGGTGTTGATGCAATGTATATATTCATGGGAACAATGCATTCTTGTGAACAAAAATGCCTAGTTGTGGCGTACAGTCATGTGAAAAAATAAGTACACCCCATGGAAATTGTTAGTTTTTTTTTAATCATAGTTGGACAAGGGAACATTTGATCTTCTTTGAAACAGTACCTATTAATATAGTTGATACACTGTCAAATTACATAAAATTGTCATATTGTAGTAATTTTCACAATTTAAATGAACAACAAACAGATCAGTCACATGGAAAAAGTAAGTACACCCCTACATTTATCACACCTTCAAATCCATAAAATTATAATCAGGTGTTGAAAATTGGGTGCCAGTGATCAGAAACTGCTTAAGGAGTGCAGGTGGAACCTGTCTTATGTATACACCTCTCATTTCTAGTGTCTGGTGTTCCCTTTGCTATTGAGGTGTGTGGTGTCATCATGCCAAGATCTAAAGAGTTCTGTAAGGCCTTCAGAAAAAAGGTTGTGGATGTCTATAAGTCTGGCAAGTGATTTAAAAAGATATCCAAATTATTTTAAATACATTATTCCACTGTAAAGGAAATCATCTACAAATGGCACAGATTTCAATCAACTGCCAGTTTGTCCAGGACAGGCCGTCCTAACAAATTCAGCTCAAGAGCATACCATCTGATGCAAAAAGAAGTCTCCAAGAACACTAAAATATGTTCTGTAATGTAAAATGTAAAATATGTAAAATATGTTCAGATCACATGATCTGCTAGTAAGTCTTGGAACTGTTGGTGTCACAGTGAATGATTCTACAATCAGAAAGAGATTGCCAAATTTGACCTGCATGGGAGGCGTGCCAGCAAAAAGCCGTTGCAAAATTATAGTTTGCCAATGAGCATATAGGCAAAAACCAGGCCTTGTGGAATAATGTGCTCTGGACAGACGAATCAAAGAGTTGTTTGACCACAGTAACAGCAGACATATTTGGCGCAGACCAAAGACAGCTTTTCAGGAAAAGTACCTCATACCAACTGTGAAGCATAGTGGTGGCTTACTCGCCTCATGGACTGGACAGCTTGCATTCATTAATTCAACTATGAATCTTGCATCATATGAAAGAGTACTTGAAGATAAGGTGAGGCCATCTGTCCAAAAGTTGAAGTTGAACTGAAAGTAGACCATTTAACAGGATAGTGATCCAAAGCACACTAGCAAGTCTAGTGCCAGTCCTTCTGAAAGGACTGGCTCAAAAAGAAGAAATGGGGGGTTATGGAATGGCCTAGTCAAAGCCTGGATTTGAATCCCATTGAAATATTGTGGGGGATTTGAAACTTGCAGTACATGCAATAAAACAATCAAACATCTTGCAACTGAAGGAATATTGCATTGAAGTGAGATAAAAAATTCCAGCAAGCAAAACGTCTGAAAGAAATTATTTCTGCTAAATATCTATTTATATTACTGTTGAATAAATGATTGAAAACACAATTTTTCCTTGTGGTTTTGTTCAAGTATATCTACTTTTTATTTAATAGGCACTGTTTCAAAATGTTTGCTTGTCCAAATATGTCAAAAAAGCCAACATTTTTCATGGGGTGTATTTATTTTTTCACATGTCTGTATATTACATTTAATTCAGTCTCTTTATAGTAGGATTTCAGCAGGTTGGTGGGAGCTTATGTGAATTTGAGAGGATGTAATCCTTTTGTTTAATAGTTGTAATACTTGTGTAAATTGGGGTTCTTGTTGACATATTGGAATCTGTGGTCATGCACATAGCCCTGTTGAATGTATGCTGGCTTATTTATGAGGCTTGAGTTGTGGGTCTAGTGATGAGTAAGGGCATTCTAATGTTCTATGTAGTCTTCCCATACTTCTCAAAGAAAATCAATCGGGAGCTTTGAAGTGAAAGGCAACATAATACTATGTCTACAGGAGTATAGAGTGTCCTTGAGCATGTTAGGACATTTAAATATAAAATGCACATCAAACTTTTGTAACTGTGCTTATATCAGCAGATTTGTAATAACAAAGTTACGGCCCTGTCTAGGTTGGGATTCAATTAGATTGATCTTTAAATAAGGGAAGCCAGTAATAACGCAAACAAGGTTGTGGGAAAAAGGTTGTGGTATATTGTAACAGACAATATATACATGTACTTGTACAAATTAAACAAGCCAGTTGTATCTTCAGGGTAGGCAAAAGGCAAAATAATAAACAAGAATTCCATTGTTTAGGTAGCTAGCTTACCTAAAAGGAAAAGAAAGAAAAATACAAGGATTCTTCCCTAACTACCTAAGAAACACTCTCCCAAAAAAATTGGCAGCCACACCCCTACTGCCAGGGAACCAAGTGAACATGTATACAAAAGTGAAGAAATTGCACAATAACAATATAGGGACAACCAAACTCAAAGTCAAAAACCAGGCAAAAGTCAAATACAAAATATCATACCTCCAACATCCCACACATTCTCACTCTGTCTTTTTCTATAAGTATGGTGGCCAATCAGTGAGGTCATCCTGGAGGCAGGTGCAAGGCAGGCTACGGCAGGCTGGAAAGTCTGGGAGGGAGTTCGGACCTGCACACAAAATGTCACAGCAAACAAAAACTTCCCGAAAGTCTCTTTGTTCTAGCAGGTCAAAAGGTCCTAGCATCCTCAACAGAAGCTGGTACTGAACATAGCAATCTGCCTGAATTTAATTTGCATGCACAGTAATATTTGTGACTCAAAATTTGTCAAACAAATTCTGTGATCTATGTAAGCTTTTTCTAACTTAGTGTCACGTAATGGAGGGTTGGATGGATGCAAGTACAGATAAGAGCTTTATTATAGACTAGATAGGCAGACAAATCCAAATCATGAAACATAGGCATGGTCAGAACAGGCAAAGGGTCAGGCAAACAGCAAATGGCCATAAATCAGGCAAGGCAAAACACGAAACGAGAAACTAGTAACTAGATAAAAAACCATGAAACATAACACGAGGAACAAAAGGCTTGGTGATAAAACTCAATACTTAACGAAGTGCATAGATTCATGAGGGGTTTAAATACCAGATCTAATCAGGGGGATAACAAGAACAGCTGAATACAATAATGACACATAAGGGAAACAACCAATGACAATACAAGAGTGGAGACAGGACAGAAATATACCCCGCCAGTGCTTGGTTATCCTGACTTCAATCTCTTTTTTGTTACACAGAGATGCATCAGAATAAGGGCTTGGCACCGTACTATGCCAATGCCAGGGAGGGAATCTCAGAGTAACCGCCTACAGGTCCAGAACACTGACACCTGCAGAGCAAAATTACAACCTACACTCAGGCAAACTCGAATTTGTGGCATTAAAGTGGGCCGTAAGTGAGAAATTTCAAGATTATCTCTTCATTGCATCCCATTTCACTGTGTATATAGATAACAACCCTCTAACATATTTGATGACTACTGCCAAGCCCAATGCTGTTGGTCACCGATGAACAGGTGAGCTTGCCGACTTTCGGTTTGAATTAAAATATCCATCCATCCATCCATCCATCTTCTACCGCTTACTCCTTTTCAGAGTCGCAGGGAAACTGGAGCCTATCCCAGGGAGCATTGGGTACAAGGTGGGGTACACCCTGGACAGGGTGCCAATCCATCGCAGTTCATACACACACACAATCACATACACACTCACTCACACACACACCCATTCATACACTATGGACACTCCCACGCCAATCAGCCTACCATGCATGTCTTTGGACTGGGGAAGGAAACCGGAGTACCCGGAGGAAACCCCCGCAGCACGGGGAGAACATGCAAACTCCGCACACACATAGCCCCAGCGGAAATCGAACCCCGGACCTGTGAGGTGAATGTACTAACCACTAAGCCACCGTGCACCCTGAATTAAATTATCAACAAGGAAAAGTAAATGTGGACACTGGCACACTGTCCAAGTTGCGACTAGATGTTGACAGCTAGCAGAGCAGAGCTGCTACACATTGAGACATTGCTTATGTCACTGTCCTGAACCTGTTGCAAAATAGTTTGAAATCAGTCACCAGAGCTGCTCCCAACTATAAGCCTTGATGAGCTCATGAAATCTCAGTGGGATGATCCTGCTATCAGTCAAGTCATCAAAGTAAAAGAGACTAGCAACACTCTGACCGTTGATATGAGAAGGGGAGTTAGGGGGTGGCAAGGAAACATCTGCATAAGTGGGTGAAACTTCCCCTCCAGGATGGTCTGCTATACAAGAAAACTGACTGGTTTTAATTCGTCTTGCCTGACCAGTACTGGCCTGTGGTTCTGAAACACGTCCACGATGACATGGGTCATATGGAGACCGAAAGAGTCCTTGGCCTATCTAGAGACCGATTTTATTGGCCATACATGAAACAGGATGTTGAGGCTTAGATGACGAGAAAGTGTCCCTGTATTAAGCAGAAAAAAAAAACGTTTGGTGTGACGTTTGGTGTGTCTCCTAGGTGGCTTGTGGCAAACTTTAGACGAGACTTTTTATGGATATCTTTGAGAAATGGCTTTCTTCTTGCCACTCTTCCATAAAGGCCAGATTTGTGCAGTGTACGACTGATTGTTGTCCTATGGACAGACTCTCCCACCTCAGCTGTAGTTCTTTGCAGTTCATCCAGAGTGATCATGGGCCTCTTGGCTGCATCTCTGATCAGTCTTCTCCTTGTCTGAGATGAAAGTTTAGAGGGACGGCCAGGTCTTGGTAGATTTGCAGTGGTCTGATACTCCTTCCATTTCAAAATGATCGCTTGCACAGTGCTCCTTGGGATGTTTAAAGCTTGGGAAATCTTTTTCTATCCAAATCCGGCTTTAAACTTCTCCACAACAGTATTACGGACCTGCCTGGTGTGTTCCTTGGTCTTCATGATGCTCTCTGCACTTTCAACAGAACCCTGAGACTATCACAGAGCAGGTGCATTTATACAGAGACTTGATTACACACAGGTGGATTCTATTTATCACCATCAGTCATTTAGGACAACATTGGATCATTCAGAGATCCTCGCTGAACTTCTGGAGTGAGTTTGCTGCACTGAAAGTAAAGGGGCTTAATAATTTTGCACGCACCACTTTTCAGTTTTTTATTTGCTAACCAATAGATTTCGTTCCACTTCACAATTGTGTCCCACTTGTTGGTGATTCTTCACAAAAAAAATAAAATTTATATCTTTGTTTGAAGCCTGAAATGTGGCAAAAGGTTGAAAAGTTCAAGGGCGCCTGAATACTTTCGCAAGGCACTGTATGTCATCAATAGAACTACAACCTCAACCAAGAGCAAGGAACAATCAGTCAAATACAAAGAAACAGAGTGAATGGAACCCAAGAAGTGACTCTACGGATGATGATGAACCATAGTACTGGCTGAGAGTAACAGTAAAGAGGGGACTTGAGGATACACAGAAATAGCTTGCATGAGAGCCTCAGAGAAACTCTGATCATGTAAGAACCATTGGGAGATCTGATCAACTGGGCCACTCTGAAACCAGAAGTGTACATGTCAGGGAATTTACAGGAAGCATGCCCATAATCGAAAGCAGAAAAACTAGACATAGAACACTTGAAGAGGAATGGACAAAAGATAGGCACTTACCTGTTAATTCAATGCCAGCAGAATATGAACAGGAAGAGATGATGCAGCAGGAGAGGTGACCAGTAGCCCCTCAAACAATCAGTGCGCAGCCCCATGAAGATCAGGCTAGTCCGCCATGAACTTGGAAGTCCACTTGTGAAAGAAACCCTACCCAGATGCTTACATATGAGTCATTAGACCAACCCTCTTACCAACTTAAAACAATTTGCAACAAAGCGGGGGCCTATGGACCACTATCAGTGCCAATCTGGGAGAGGCAGACATACTCCATGACCTACCACACACCTTTCAAGATGCTACCGTATGCCACCCCATACCAAATCATACCTTACACCTCAACCATGCAATGCACTGCACCACTAACGTGTACTGATTGTCACACACCGACATATACACCCATACCAGCATGCCTATTTACTTGTCATGTTGAGACTGACCTAAAGTATTTCTAATATAAACAAACATGTACACACATGCACCCATAGACATACTTACCTTGGACTCACTTTTATGTATGGGAAGTGTTCATGAAATGTACAATAAATTAGAAGTTTTGGAGCCTGGAAATGCCTGGATTTTAGTTTGTCAGGGAGCATGTGATGAACACAAAATGTATGGTCACATTTTTATGTAATTTTGTTTTTATTTTGGGAAGGTTTTCTCTTTGAGAGGAATATTTTAATATGAGCCATAATGGTCAATTATTGCCTCATAGTAAAACATACAAGGCAGCTTTAACATATACGTCGGGGCATTTCCGCATAATGGTGCTTTGCTTCTCCCGGGGACCCTCTTTGCGAGTGGACCTGCGGCGCTTCCTCATTATGCTGAGCGAAGCTGCACTGAAAAGAAGCACCTGTCACCTGACTCATTCTATCTCATGATTTTATCAGAAATCTTATCTGTTTATGGGTTCTCAGTCTAAGACCTGTTACACTACCACTTCACTCTATACCCAAGGGTGATGTGTTCAATCAAGTTGTGCAATGTCACCTCATCAGCCACGGAGAAGACAGGTGCTTTTATCCTTCGATGGCTTCTGAAGATGTTTCTCAGCTGTGGGCCCCTTTTGGTGGAATGTACTCCAACTGCCCCTGAAATTCATCTCACTAAGAAATAGAAGGCAAAGCTGTTTATGGAGCTGAGGGACTGACAGGGAAGACTGTGAGGAAACTGCAACACCATGAAGTAGAAGGCAAAATCCAGAATGGCCGGACTTGACTTGGATGGGGTCAGCCACCCAGTCTATAGTCCAAAGCCATCACGAAGGAGAGGCGGGACCTCATAATAACAGAGGTGACCAGGATGGAGCAGGAGGAATGCAGCATGGAGGTGGCACATGAGTAGCAAGGGTGCTGTACTTCATGGGAGGGAGTTGTGAGTCGTGTGGTCAACTGGGAAGATATTTGGAAACTACCACAGGTATGAAAGAGCCCAGAGGCAGGAAATCCAATTCATCAGACAAGGAGTGGTATCAGATGTCACTAGCAGGAGGTCAATAGCCAAGCTTCTGATACTAGGAGGGGAGTGGAGGATAGATGTGTATCTTGGTAGGCAGCTGTTCTTCCCAAGAGAAATCTGCAGTACTTCACTATGGCCAAACATGGTGCTGTGAGGCAGAGCTGCAAAATGGGAGCAATTGGAGGATGGGATAGAAAAAGTACACAAATGAAAAAAGAAAAACACTCAGACCCAGTGACCGAGTGTAGGGAGGGTGGTTGGAGTGTAAGACTGTACCCGATTGAGGTGGAAGCCAGGGATTTTGTTTTCATGTCAGCAACAGGCTTGCTTAAGTATCTTAGTGAAAAGAGCACCGCAGCAAAAAGCTCTGTGTGCTCTTGGTTTCACTCTGTGTATCCTTTCCCAAATTAAGTAGCTGTTACATATGAGCATCATCCAGAAACACACACACACACACACATATACACACACACACACACAAAGTTACTCACATTTAATTTAAGCACTGGAAGTGGTGGCTGTCTGGGATGTGCAGTTTGGAGAGGGGAGAACTGAAGAACCCAGAGGAAACCCATGCAAACATGGGGAGAACATGCAAAACCTTAGTGGCAACACTACCTTCTGCGACATCATGCAATCATCCCAATATAAAGTATTGTTAAGCACAAATCACTCTAAAATTGTTCCAAAAAATTTTGAAACATGTTTTCAGAGTAAAAATATTCATAGCTAACTGGTATAATTTCTGCAGTGAGTGTAATGTTTTATTAACATTATACACCACCAGTTTTATTATGATGTCAGTCAGGTGTGTTGAGCTTGGCAAACTCAGGCACAGTGGATCATGTCAGAGGTTCCCTCTGGGACTTCCCACTTAACCAACCTTTCCATAACAAAATTTCTAGGTAGTACTAGGTGACACTGGAATGGAATGCAGCATCAGCCCCATGCAGAATTTTCCTATATTTAATCCATTCCCAAGTCACAGCATTGGATCATGCTCATATAAAGTAACCACAATAAAAATAAAAACCTACTAGTGTCCATCCTGATATGGACAAAAGCTCTTTTGCTTTTGTGTTCACTTGTATTTTATAAAATATATTTTGGTGTATTTTTTGTGTTATTTATTAACAGTCTTATTAATCTAGACCCCTCTGTTTGGTTCACATTTGTAAGAGAGCGTTTGGATCTAATAAAAACTATAAACCATGGAAAGTTGTTTACAACCATTTGTTCTACTTTTGATACCAAGGTATTCTTTTTCTATCCAATCCAAGAACATTTAATATATTTTTAGATATTATAAATCTTTAACAATATTTTGATCATTCTGATGTGTATGTAAATAATGGCCCATTGGGACTCAAAATTGCTCATTTTGCTTAGAAAGGTGTGGGACTACACATTATGCAATAGGAAGCAGATGTGTTTCATACTGACTGATGTTAGGACATTAACCCCCTAGCCTCCCAGGACCTGTTGGCAGGGTTACTCTTACACGTCTAACTTGTACCCAGTGTAATTACTCATTTTCTTTACTGAATGTACTACAAAATGATACTGCAACAGCAAAATATAATTGATTTTATTTTGACAATAAGTATATTTAGAGCCTGAGCTTGGGTTATCTTCTGCTTAAAGATGCTCTGGTTTCCACAGGCCTCACGAAAACAATAGATGGATTGGCCACTCTAAATCGCCCAAAACTTAAATGAGAATGCAAATGTGTGCAAAGCCCTGTGATGGGTTTGCATCCTCCCTGATCTTGAAGGTCTTTTTTCAGGAGGATAGAACTAATGGTTTCCCAGTGACTACTAATCTTTGACAGCGTTTCTTCATTCTGTTAAATGTATCTATATCCCACAAAAGGACCTACTCCCAAGGACCTAGGAAAGTCCTTTTTATGTAACAGTTATTTAACCTGCTATGTAACTATATTGTTTTGAATCGCTATTCGCTCAGTGCACACAACTTATGTTCAGACATAGCAGAAGGCAGAACAAAATTTATTTTCTCTGACCATAGATCATAGCATCTTTCACTATAGCTCATATAAACTACAATGGCAATGGGAGCATGGTTCAGCGTCAGTTGAGGATGGAGAGGACGCAGATCGAATTGGCAGATAACGGATGATGATGATTCTCACCTGTGTGTAATTAGTTAAAGTTGATTTGTTTGTGTTTCTTTGTGCTTTCAGTTGGGTCTTGTAGAAGCCAGAGGCAACTGGCACAGAGACATTTGTAAGTACCTGTAGAACAAATGGTTGTAAACAACTTTCCATGTTTTATAGTTTTTATTAGATCCAAACGCTCTCTTACAAATGTGAACCAAACAGAGGGGTCTAGATTAATAAGACTGTTAATAAATAACACAAAAAATACACCAAAATATATTTTATAAAATACTTGTGTACCAAGTGTGTGTTTATAATTTAAAATCCTGAAAAGTGAAAGTAAATTTGCAAATATAGCCCTTTTGAGATATTCCAAACCTGCCTCCCACTTCCTCATTCATTCTCAGTGTCACACTGGTGCCGGAACTCGTGCTTGAGGAAAGAGGTCATGGAATTCTCACCACTGGCCTAGATCATCAGGTCCCTCACCAGTCTCCACCATACCCAGCATCAGGCCCTCCTTCCGCTACGACATTACCAGGAGCAGCGCATCCCGGCCCTGCTTGAAGCCTAGATGGAGGACCGGCAGGTGCTCCAGAGTCTGGTCCAGCAGGGGGTAACTCCGGCTGCAGCCCTGGCAGCTGCTGCAGACCCTGCCCCCATCACCCTTGCTAAGAGAGGACTGCAAGATAACCCAGAAGCATTCCTTGAGTTGTTTGAGCAGACCATGGTAGTGTGGAACTAGCCCAATGCCCACTTACTGCTGCGCCTGCCTGGGGAAGCCCAACTTGTGGCCCAACAGTGGCAGAGTCTGTCTAGTGCCACCTTCCGACATTGATATATGAGGCGATAAATCATTGAACTGCCTCATGCTCCTATTAATCAAGGTCCCCTTCCAAAGAATTGGTATGGACCTTGTCAGGCCATTAGAGAGGTGCACATAAAGACATCACTTTGTGTTAGTCCTGGTGGATTATGTTCATGTCATGAACACTTTATGAACTTTACGAATTATTGGATTAAATCGATTCGCACCAGAGTTTTCCGTCCACAGACAGACAGTCGAATGGTTTAATCAAATGCATAAAAATATGATTTACAAGTTTCTTCACAATCAGTGTTGGGTAAGTTACTCAAAAAAGGTAATCCACTACAGATTACTAATTACTACTTTAAAATTGTAATCGGATTGCATTACTGATTACTGCATGTAAAAATTAATCAGATTACTAATTACTTTACTTTCACGTTACTTTCAAAACCACAAAAATACATTACAAAGTGAAATTCATAGTTCTTTCAGTAATTTTAGCACGCAATTTATAACATGATCAGAAAAAGCCACATTTATCATGACACTTTCCTCGAGTGCCGACACTGTTTGTAGGACTACCAGACCGATAAAATATAAAACTTTTCTAACTAGGCTTGTTTGGCGTCTCTAGACAAGGGGCACAACTAAGCTATTAATGTATGGGTTTAGCTGCTAAAGTGACATGCAAAGTACATTATCTTTCCTAATGCTCTGCTCATATCATGTTCATGTAAACTGGACTCGTATAGACATTTACACACCTTGTTTTCTTGCTCATTATCAGGGGATGTTAGTGTTTCAGTTTCACCCCATTTACTGGTTTAAAAACATAATTGGCATATATGCATTTTCCCTCACACTGACTGTATGAGCTAGCATTTTGAGAACATATCTTTTGGAAAATATAAAGAAAATATCTTTGGGGCAAAACATATGATTTAGTGTAAAATTTATTTTCATTAATATTGTAAAACAGTAATGCAAGTAACATAATTTTACTGACATCAGTAACTACATAAATTAAAAATGTAATGCATTACATTACTGAGTTATCAGAAAAAGTAATTAGATTCAGTATTGCGTTACTTTGTAAGACAGCAATGTTCATATTGATGCGTGGAATTGGGACAAGTGGCTCGAGCCCCTGTTATTTACAGTATCAAAGGAAAACGGCAGAATGGCTAAATCCCAAGCTGTCCATTTCCCCTGCTATCCCCTCATATATACACTTTTTTTCTCCTGATACTACTTTCCAGTTGATCTTGGATTTCTGACCATATGACAATGCGAGTATTGGTCTCTTCTGCTGACCACTGTTGAACGAACATGTTTAATCTTTTTGTTGTTGATGTTTACCGCAACTCGGAACAAAAGCTTTTAAAAATGGCACCTCTCAAACTGCAGTCTGTGGTGGTCTGTAGTGAAAACTCCACCTATTGCTGGCACAGGTGCTCTTGCTCGAGACCAGCAAGGTTTGAGAGCCAGTTTGCCTCCCATAGAAGCCAGAGCGAGAGTGAGAGAGCACCAGCACAGAGCTGTGTGTGCGTGTGTTTATAATTTAAAATGCTAAAAAGCGAAAAGGAAGTTGCGAATAAATCCCTTTTAAGTTATTCCAAGCCTGCGTCCCACATCCTCTTTCTGAAACCATTGTAAGTTTCACATCTACTCTTTCCCTGTTTTTTCAGGATGGTACTGTGAATGGAGAACAAGCTAGTTTTCTGAAAATATAAAGCACATGTTTGTGTCAATAATCGCATCATATATATATATATATATATATATATATATATATATATATATATATTTATTTATTTATTTTTAGGTTACTATCAAAAGTTCCTAAATGAGTTATATCCTTTCCAAAGAGTATAAACCTCTATGGGGTTACATTAATCACTAAGAAGTAGAATTAATATTTTTTATGCCGTAGGAAGGTAAATATTTCTTGGAAAGGACTGAGAACACATGGCATTTTCACTTTTTTCACATATCTTGATATGAGAAATATTTATTTTATTGAATGTTGTATTGTGTGAGGTGTTCTGAGCTACTGGGATCTTGAATTTCCCCTTGGGGATCAATAAAATATCTATATAGATACTATCTGTCTGTCTGTCTAAGTGATTGAAAACCTAAGCATTAATAGTAGGTGTAACAGTAGGTGTTGATACAACATTGGGCTTTTAATTGTGTATCTTTCTGGTCTTTCCACAGAAGAAAAACCAAGTTACTTGGCTTAGATTTCATCTTGCGTTTGCTCATTCTTAGGTTCTCACAGTTAACAGTCAGATTTTTTATTAGAAAAACAGGATAATATTTCAGCCATGATTTTGTGTGAATTATATGTAGTAAGCATTATATTACATCAGATCACAATAAGGAGGCTCATCATGGCTCTGACTGAGTATCAAATTACACTCTCTGACATGCCCCGTAAAAAAAGAGGAATTGAGAATGGAATACAAAATAGAAAAGCTTTAGATACCATTTTATGGAAAAAATGCAAATGAAGAAATTCATTTGTTTTAAAGAATTCGGTCTGAGAATTAAAGCAACATGCTCTTAAATCAGTTCCCCTGAGTTTTATTGAATCCAATGGCAAGATCCACCTCTTCCATGAACACTTATATATCCCCTAACTTGCCCCCCCTCCATTATATAAACAAAAAAAAACTTTAACTTTTCACTTACACCCCTACTCTGCATACTGCTTCCCTAGAACTGTTTTATTGCTCGCCACTTTATATATAACTTTGCTTGTATTTCCTCATTTGTAAGTCGCTTTGGATAAAACATCTGCTAAATGCATAAATGGATGTAAATGTAATTAGAATAATACATACTCACCAGCCACTCAAACATCAGACTGAGTACTGATTATTTCTGATTTCTTGAACATTCCATGTACAACAGTCTCTAAAGTATACACAGAATGGTGCAGAAAAGCAAAAAACATCCAGTGAGCGACCATTCTGTGGGCAGATATGCCTTGTTGATGAGAGCGGTCAGAGCCTCAAGGTTCAAAGTGTTGTGAAACACAGTTGCTTGATAGTTGTAAAGTATAGTTGTTACTGTAACCTTTCTGTCAGCTCAGACCAGTCTGCCTTTCTCATCTGACCTCTCTTATCAAGGCGCTTCTGCAGGCAGAACTGCTGTACACTGGGTGCTTGGGGGGGGGGGTTTGTTTATTTTTTTTCCAATTAAAATAAATTCTGTGTAATCTCTAGAGACCAACAAACATGTCACTTTCAAAATCACTGAGATCCCAGTTTTTCCTAAGTCTTATGTTTGATGTGAATATTAACTTAAGCTCTTGGCCCGTATCTGCATGGGTTTACACATGGCGGTGATGCCACATGATTGATGATGGGGTAATTGCTTAAAAGGAACCCCGACTATGAAGACTTGTTTGCCTTAACATGCAGTGATTGCCCTCTCCTACTAAACTACGTTGTTAGAAACACGTGAAATATGTTAATTACTTTAAAAGTCATTAATATTTTATACATATATTAACGTCATTACGTGACATGTGAAGTGCATTCTGAGTCGATGATGTAAAATGGTTGCACTTGATTACTCAAAAGAATTAGTTACTAGCCCCACAGCAGGAAAAGAATACCACACTGCATGCTTTTGGCTGTAATTTTCTAGTTTTTGTGTTCTGTGATACAGGGGATATCTGTAAATATAATCAAACCCATAAGTATCTTGTTAGTGTAAAGCTCCTGTAAAATTAGCCTAAAATAACTAGCTAAGACATACCCAAAGTAAAATTAAGGCTGTTCTTGAACTATTTGCAGTACATGCATGGTTTTGGTCAAAGATGGACTACATATTTTTACATAATTGAATTGTGTGGATCTTTGCAAGTATAACAAGACTATTTTTGTCAGCATGACATGGATCAGCCTTTTTCTATGAGGCTTCATATGAGGTGAATTGCCTCCATTTCGTAAGTGTTTGTTTGTACATCAGATGTCTGACAGAGACATTGATTGTAGCGGCTGCTGTTATTGTACCTCAGAACAGTTTATATCAATTAAATCACAAGAATCTTAGCTTTCCAAAGATATGTGTATTCTGTGTATATAACATAGATTTACTCAAACTCAGAAGCTGTTTAGATAGCATACATTTGCTCATAACATTGTGACAGTGCTCTGGTTGTTGGAATTTTAACAGTATATGACAGCAATGGCTGATAATCTCTAAAAAATTATTGATATTAGAATACGTTTCATCATAAAACAATAGTTTAATCTATATGCTTACCTTGAACAACAAAGCTCTTGGTTGACATAGATGTGCAGTTGCTACACAGACACCATCGATTTTGTCCCACTCTCGCCTCCTTACCTCACTGATGGTCTTCATTTTGATGTACATTTTGAGTAATGTTTTCTATATTAGCCTCCTCACTTGTGTTATGCTTGGGTTAAAATTGAAAAAGCTGAAGACATGTTTACATCACTGTAGGGTCACTGGAGAATCAACACCGTTGTAACCATTTGACATCACTAACAAGATGTCAGCGTTAATCTAATAAGCCATGCAAGTCTTCATAGTCAGGGTTCCCTTTAACTGAGCAGGTGTACAGGTGTTTCTAATGATGCCTGCCGAGCACCCTCAGGCTAAGATTTGTCATGTTAGATTTTGCCATTACTGTTTTTCAGTTCTATAAAGAAAAGATGGAAAGTTGTGGGTGAGGATCTGATGATGTTACCTTTCTGCTCACTCAAACCTTCAGCTGTATTTTATACAGATACAGTTGGTTCAATGCATCAACTCCACATTTTGGTCACAGGCATTGTAATTAAGTTTTAATAAGCTTAGACTTGCTACATAACCATTAGACATTTACTACCTGAGCAAACATTGATTAGCTTACAACAAGCATGACCTTGGCCTTATGCAGCAACTGGCTCCAATAAAACCCTTAAAAACCACCTAGGTCTAGTAGTAGATGGAAATACTCGCACTGGGAGTAAGACGCCAAGACATTCTCCACTATATAATTTTTATGAAACTGTTTGAAATCAAAAATTGTGTGTTCACATTTGCTCATTTTCAATCAAGTGATGATTTCATTGAGCTGTACTCAAAAGTTAATTCCTTCATCAGGTCCCTTACAAGTTTCTGTATAGCTCTCCTTAGGTGCATTATTTCGGTTTAAAATACTGATGCTTGTCTACAAAGCCAAAAACGGACCAGCACCCACTTAACTCAAATAACTTATTATACCACACACTGCACAATGCCTCCTGCAATCCTCTAGCACTGCTTGAATGGTCCCACCGCCTCTCAGGAAACAAGGAAGGCATGGGTCAAGACTCTGGCACCTAGGTGGTGGAATGAACTTCCCTTAGCTGTCCAAACAGCTGAGTCACTGGGAGTCGTCAAATGATGACTAAAGACCTACCTCTTCTGGAAGTACTTAAATTAGCAAAGCACAGTTTTGTTTGTGTTTTTTCTTAATATTTTGCCTCTCCAACAGAGTTTTTTGACTGAGTGTATTCTTAGTCCATGACCTTGTGAACAAGTATCAGGATGTATTTATTGACTGCAAAGCACTGGTAAGTCACTGTGGATAAGAGTGTCTGCCAAATGCCATAATGTAAATGTAAATGTTTAACTCCAGTAGAATTATTTCACATTTTAAGGCACATAATATCCTGTATTACTGGCATTGATGCTTCCTTGGTCTTCATAAAAAGTGACATAATTTGAATAATGGAACTACATCCATATTATATGGATGTGGCTCCATTATTAAGATGGTGTACATACTTTTAAACAAAAGCTGAAGGTCTTTAAAAAAAAATTTAATAGTCTAAAGTATGGAGCAAAAAAGAACCATGAAGAAATCGTGTCACTGTCCAAAAACACATATACTCTAGTATAATTTTTCCACAAGGCACATTCTTTCCACCTTCCTTGTGTGGCTCTGTATTTGAATTAACAAGAGCTTTCCACAAGTGGTCCTCAATTCATCTTGCCTGATCCTGGTCCACAGCTGGGCTTCAAAGGCAAGTGATAACATGTGACTGTACTTGCCTAAATTCAATGTGCTTTCATTTAGACATATCTTGTTTCATGAGGTCATGTACTTGGATTCAATGGCAAACCAAATCAACGCCTGCCTCTTTCAGAATTTGAGAGCCAGACCATATAGAATATTATAAAGTTCATTGGAAGTTACCTTGCCATGACTGTCATTTGGCACTAAGCACAAAAAGGTTGTGCTATTCCCATATGCATTTTTGTCTGATTTCAGATCTTTGTATCTACATACTGTATGTTGTGTGATCTATGAACTAAACTTATTAAATGCAATTATAATATATCTCACCAATGTCTTTTAAACTCCTATAAATTGTAAAAACAATATTTTGGAAAATTGTGGATCATAGACCTCTAGTCAAGTAATTTTAGTTGTGTGCTTGACATTTGCATAAAATGCATGGAAGGTGGGAAAGTGATGTTTTATCTTGTTGCTTAAACACATTACATGTGTTACATGCTTACATTAAAAAAATCTAGAAAACTGGTATTCAGCTAAAATTTGATCCAGTTACACAAAATCCCTTGTTTACAAAGTTTACAAAAGCTTAGAAAGAACAATCCTGCTTTTTTTTTTTTTTTTACCTTCAACAGGTATGAGGATGAATTGACCTCAGTTATGTGCAGTTAACATCCACCTGAGAGGCAGAAGCCAACCTTGAGCATCCTGAGTGCACACATTAAAATGACAGACACAAGGACTTTTTGTCTGGATATTCTTGCCCATTTTTCCTTTCTGTTATTCAGGATTTGTTCAAGGATGGGGACGGTATGACATGACGCAAGGTACATGCAGTAATTTCCAATGACTGCAGCTTGTAGAAAGGTGTAGTTCAGAACAGGACAGAACGCAGTGTGACATGAGCTGTTTTTTTCCTCACACTTTATCCTGTAACGCATCTAAAACAGCTGAAGGCCACATCCATGATAAAAAAGCCCCTACACAATAGCATAGTCTTTGCTTTGGTTGAAAGGGCATTCACTTGCAGAGAATTAAATGCATTGAATTACATTAAGTAATAATTGAAATGATGTAATTCCTTATGCAATTCACAGGTTTACCCATTATAACACTGTTAATTATATAGACTAACATATGTGGTAGCTGACAATCATAATAAATGTAATAATTTTCTAAATAGTGAGCACTGATCCTGCGACCAAGAGACTAGGGTATATATTTGTTTTTGTTTTTTTGGTCCATAACTACATGCAATCTATGCAATATACACTGTATGGCCAAATGTTTGTGGACACCTCACCATCGAGTCCAAGTGCTTTTTGAACATTACACCCTACTTGGCTGTTATAACAACTGTCATTCTTCTAAGAAGGCTTTCCACTAGATTTAGTGCATAGCTATTGGGATTTGCTCATTCGGCAACAAAATCATTAGCAAGGTCAGGCACTGATGTTGGGTGAGGAGGTCTGGGGTGCAATCTGCATTTCAGTTCATACCAAAGGTGTTCGGTGGGGTTGAGTGCAAGACTCTGTTCAGCCCATTTAAGTTTTTCCACTCCAACCTGGCAAACCATGTCTTCATGGATCACACTTTGTGCACAGAGGTATTGTCATGCTGGAACATGTTTGGGCCTCTTAATTCTAGTGAAAGGAAATTGTAATGTTACAGCATACAAAGATATCCTATACAATTGTGTTTACAACTTTGTGACAACAGTTTGGGGAAGACCCATATATGGGTGTGATGATTAGGTGTCTACATATTTTTGGTCATATAGTATAGCAGTCTGCCTAAAAATAGAGACATATGTGATCTTAAACTAAAACTTTTTTTTCTGATTTATGCTGATGAAATGATAGAAATACAGTAGCTGCTATGTAAGACCAAACCAAACTTCCACAAAAGTGTTGCTAAAATAAATATAATCATTTACCATAAAAAGTACCAGACAATCACAATATAACAACTTTTTTTTAAGTCTCAAGGCTGCCCTATATAGTTTAAAATGACAAATCATAAATTTCAAAAAGTAACAGGTAAAATATTTAAAAGTCAGGACCACTCTACTCGGCTAACGAACTTGGCAGAATATCAGATTGTTGTACCAAACAGATCAGAAATCACTTTGTTAAAATTTCAGCAATTTTAGTTTTCTAAACATGAATCATTGCAGTGTCTATAACAGATCCTCTGTTACGATATTTATTTAAAGTATAAATAGGGAAGGGAAAGGCTTTCACAGAGTTCTATAGATTTAACCTCTGTTACCTAAAAAGTATACTGATGACATGGCTTGTAAGGTAAATTGATGATAAAAACATAATGTTTAAAGATGAATTTAAAAAGAAGTACGCGTTTATTTTCTGCTTCAGTTTCAAAACAGATGCCTAACCCTAGCTACATTTTAGTATAGTTTTGATCTCTCAGATTGGTGGGTAATAACATTTGCAATCTCTTTCCTATGCACTATTACAAAATAACCCAAACCAAATGGGCTCATGTGAAATTTAATGGGGTTGAATCTCCCTATGCACTTTTCAACATCTTAAGGATGTTCTTAGAAAGTGTTATAAATAACAAGAGTAAATTACATCATTATGTAACTAATCACTCTATCAAAAAGAACTGATTGGGGAATCAAATCTATTATAGTAATCATGTGTCTATACACATTATACTAAAGCGTATAGACACGACTAAAGTACGTGAGCAGTGATAAAAGTACAGCCTGAAGTTATATGGTGTATCATCTGTATGTGTCTGAAAGCATTGCCGATGCTATTCCTTCAGCTTGATGTAATTTTCCAGTACCCCACAGAGAACTTCATATGTCTTGAAGGAAATGAGTAGAAAAAGTTGGTCTGTCTGAACTAGCTCTCTGTCTCCAGTGGTTGGTTTTGGTTAACCACTGTATCACTGTCTCACAGAATCATTGGTAAGATTACAGTGCTGTCAGAGAATTCAGCATTACAGGTGCCACAAGTTCTTTAGACTAAAATAACATGTATCAGTCACCTGACAACAGTCTGGGCTTTTCATGACTTTCTTACTCGAGCTATTTATGTGCCACAACCATTGATTATCTCAGATTTGCTGGTAACAATGTTTGAATTTTCAGATTTTTGATCTGTTGTTGTTGGCATTTTCAGTTTGTAAGACATCTCATTGGTTTACTGGTCCTGCTTATGCAATATATGGTTATAAGGTGTTGTTCCTCCTCCTCTAATGTATAATTCTTGGAGGCATTTAAAAACTGGCAAACCTCAATACGATCCCTCAGTCAATTATGTGTTGGGCTACTTATACTTTGAGAAAAAAATAAACCTAGTCCAAAAAAGAAACCAAAAACATGTTCAGAAACCTGGCTCAATTTGAGCATGCTGGATATTGATTAAGGATACTGATCAGATGCTGTGGATGTTACACGTAGCCAGATGATTTAGAGGACACTGATTCCATGCAGATGCTACTCTGGGCAACTTTGCAACCCATCTGGTTCTGGTGTACCATTGAGGATCTTTCAGTGAAAACACTGAGGACATTCTGGCTGTTGGTCCTGGAATTTGAAATAATCTCCGTTACAAAAGGGAAGACTAACACATTCTAAGCTGCTAGTGTTTCCATTGTGAATGTAAATTGTAATAAATATTAACCAAGCTGATTTATAAACAATAAAGTTCAGATGCAGATGAGAAGCTAGCACTCTGATAAACTTCGCTTGCAGCAGTGTTTAGATCGATTCAAAGGCTCAATTAAGGTGTTATAAACAATCCCTTTGTCCTTCACTCATCAGTTTAAATAAATGATCTGAAGCCTGCAGATTTTCAGATGTTATGCAGATTTCTTGTCTGATAACTTTAGACTGACTTAAAGATCTTTAATTTCTTGACACTTTTGTATAAAGAAGTCTAAATGGACCTTCATTGCAACGCAAGAATGAAGGCCTGCTACACCACAAAACAGAAAACAGATGGAAAACAAGATGGAAAAGAGATATACAAAATGACCAAATCTTGACAAACTTACATGTCTGTTTACCAGAAGATCTACAGAGTTCACTGTGTAGTGGGACCAGCTGAGTCCTGATAGAATGACTCATTGAATGATGCTCTGCTTAAACAACTTCCAGAAAAGACAGACTGACAATGACCTAACCGTTACACTTTAACCTGGATTCATTGCCCCTTTTGTCCTGTCTTGCTATATTCCATACTTCTAAACATTATGTGATCTGACATCATGGATCTGCAATCCACATAGGTTGTACGTAGTTAGTTAATTCTGATAAAAACCAGTCCAAGTTTGTCAAAATACCAGAAATGTGAAAAATATAATGAAATTTCGGCAGTCATAGACGCAAGCTGTCACTGTGAGTCTTTAATGAAGCATAAGCATATAAACTGCATAACATGTATGCCACAGATCTCACAATTCACAGCAGTCCTTAAAAGATCAAACCCAGAAGTGTTTATGCAAAACATCTGTATGAGTTTCTTAGCAGCAGGAGGCCCTAATTCAGCTTCTGCTGTCAAAGTTTTGTTTATCATTGAAAAGTCGCTCAAGTTCATAGTGTGTGACACACAGCCCATGAACTCCAGGAATGCAACGGGCATGTGAGAGAGGACCTAGTGTTTCCGAGGAAGAATAGACAGGGTGGTGTACTGTGTGAGATCAGCACAACTTATAAATATTTGTTGATTCAGAAGCAGCTGACTCTATTCTTGAACACTTATTGTGTTAATACTTGTCTTTTCTGAAGCTGTTTTAGATTTCACTGCTGATGTCATCTCCCATATGTTATTTTTGGAGATACTGATTGTCAGTTAGTTTGTGTAGTACCAGTGTTGTCTCAAAAGATCATGGTCACATGTGTCTGTACCTCTTATTTTAACCACATTTATTCGTATCTTTGTGGAAATAACTTCTCTTTTCTTTTATCTTTGTACTTCATTTGATCTTATGGTTATTTTAATTGAGAACCCTGAGGGATGCACACCCAATTATAGAGGTGCTAGCTCACCTTTTCACCTTGCATGAATTACATTATTGATCTGCAGCCTACACAAATAAGAGACCGGTAGAGTAAATAGCCGTTCACTGGGTTTTATTGTCATACTTCCATATAGCTTGTATACTTTTTTTATTTTATTTATTTTTTACATTTTTGTTTCTTCAGGACTATGCTGTAACACACAATACAGTAGCACAGTACATAGGACTAACATTGTGAGATGAGTGCTCAGTAAACAATAAATACGCAGGAGAGTTTATGTTCATTTGACAGCAAAAGAATATTGGAATGATTGTATTATGGCTGCAAAAAAAAGATATATTAAATTATTCATGTGAATTAATCTACAAATAATTAATTAATCAGCTTAAATGTGACTTGGGAATAAGAAGGTCTGAAACAAATATAATTTGGTATTTGGGTTTATTGTTCATTTAATAATTTTATGCAAAATAAAACTGGGAGGAACATCTTGGAACTCTACTCTACAATCAACACCATTCGCCACTGCATCCACAGATGCAAGTTAAGGCTTTACTATGCAAAGCAGAAGCCATACATCAACACTATCTAGAATCGCCACCTACTGCTCCGGGCTCAGTTTCTTCTGAGATGGACAGTAGCACAGTGGAATCATGTTTTGTGGTCTGATGAGTCAACATTTCAAATAGTTTTTGAAAAAAACAGCTGTCGTGTTCTCCGGGCTTAATAAGTGTTATTAAAATAAATGGTGATGTTATACTGTGGTAAACAGTCAACTGTCCCAATTTTTTTTGGAGCGCGTTGCAATCATCAGATTTTAAACGTGTGAAAAAAATTAATAAAATTCACAAAGTAAAACATCAAATACAGTGTTAATAACGTGTTTTCAATAAAGTACAGGGTGAATTGACCTTTTTTTTTTTTTGCATTTTCCATACTCCAATTTCCAATTGGAGTTGTAATTAATCTGGAAAAGCTGTCATAGTAGAAGTAATGCAATAAGAAAACTGTCCCAGTAGGACTGCCTTAGGATAGAGAAAAGTGTGTAGCAGCAAGATCAGAGGTAAAAAAGTGTATTAGAACAGAATATTAGTATTGCCACTGAGGGTCCATGAGGAAATACTGTAATTTTAAAGTACAGGTGTTCAGTGATGGTCGCTCTTGGATGGATGTTGGGAAGAGTCTTGATTAGTCCAGGTGGGTATGCAGCTGTGTGTTGAGAAGTCTGACTATCTCAGGGGATAAACTGTTACAGAGTCTGGTATTGGTGACATGGATATTCTGCTTCCTTCTGCCATATGACAGGAGGGTGGATGAGTGCTGATTATAGAGAAATCATTCAAGGCTTGTTGGTCTACTGATGTCCAAGGGGCCCATTGCTTTATTCTTATTCTTATTCTTATTATTTTATAATTTTTCTGATGGACAAGTTATATATCACAGTTTTAAAACATACAAACATGGGATCTCTGGAATCCCCAAATATTTTCACACCTCTTCAACCTGTGCAAGACTGCACTTATTGCCACTGCCCCTTTCATGCCAGGCAATTTTCCACTACTTACTGTTAAATACAACATGTAACTTGAGTTTTCCATGATGCACAGTCTTTTAGCATTCTGCTGTATTTAGGGACAAAATTACTTCAAAACTGAATCACTTTAAAATTTATGTGGAGGCCATCAAAGTAGTCTTAAAACTGAAAGAGAATAGATCTGATACCATGCTTTTATCCACAGACACTCAATACAGAGACAGAGTATGAGAAAGGGAGAGAGAGAATATGAGAGACATTTGTCTTATAATGAAGATTAGGTGGAATATTTCACACACTTGTGCAGAATGAGACAGAAGGTAGTAAGAATTTCCGCTCTGCAGTTATCATATCCTCCCATATTCTGTCCTTACACTCAGACTTCCCTGTCTGTCCTATTTTTCTCACTTTCATCATTTATTCATAGCTTAAAGTGCCTGTCAATTTCCCTTTTGTTCCTTCTGTTTTTCAAACATTTGAACTATCTCTAGAATTATTCTCACTTGATGGTTATTTTAAGCCTTTATTCTATTTAAAACAAAACAAAACAAAAAAACCTTTGTATCTCTTCCTGTGCCCACTCTGTACACTAGATTAAGCCTCACTTAGCACAGGCACAGGTCTCTCTTTCTTTGTAGTCTTTTTGGTGAATCAAAAAAGTTTGTCTTATCCATGCTAATTCTGGTGCTTTTGACCCAGCTGATGCTGAAGAGATATGCTTTGCTCTTCACTTTGATCACAACATTAACTGATTCAATCTGTTAATTATTACACTTCACAAATTTGAGCATTTAAGCCTTGAAAGTTTCTCTGTGTCTTGCTGTGATTAAACCATGCACATACACAGGCTTAATAATTTGTATATCTGTCTTCTCAGGCTTTAGACCTGTGCTGGTTTGGCCCATTTCCAAAATTTAGATAATCAACATTCTGTGTTTTGACTCCTACCTGGAGTAACAAAAACAACTAATTAATATGGATTAATGCCTGGCCATGTCAGTGCATGCATCTTGCACTTTACTCCTGCACCTGCATATTACTGTATTGAGTTACATACTTTTCTCGTTTTTTTCCATATTATCATGCAGAATGAAAATGCTGATGTGGAAAATTAGGCTTGAGTTTTGATACAAGATCCAACAGGACAAAATCCATCTTGGCTCTAACTCCACGGTCTGCTTCACAGAGCAGGGATCTTACCCAGCCTGCAAACAAATAAAGTCATATTGAATTACAAAATTCACAAGCAGACATATCTTCACTTGGTAAACACTATACTGTTGCTGTGTAGTGTTGACAAATTTTATTTACATGTGGTGGTAGGATTATGAACAAGTCCAAATAAAACCAGAGAGTGCAATGGCACACCCATTTCACTGTTAACCAGTAAGCCAAACTTTTTTCTATATAGGGCTTTTTACAGGCTTTGCAAACAACTGGCAAAGGATTTTAGGGTTAGTTTCCCAAAACGTACTTCTCAGCAATCCTGCATATGAGCTTTACTAATTAGTTCTAAAGTACTAATATATTGGCAAAATGCAAAACATTTAGGAAACACCTCAAAATGAGTGACAAGTAAAATAGCAGTGTAGAGATGTGGTTACCATAGATAGTGCCACCAGTTAGCTTCTGTTCACATGTGTGTCATTGGAAGGATATGTGGTCTCCCCATAATATGAAAGTGGAATTTCTCTCTTATGAAGCACTCAGAAGTTGATTGCCACTTTTTCCACTGATAACATATGCCAAGTTAATGTGTTGCATATGATATTCCACAGGGATCATGATTCATTGTCCTCCAGCCAGAAGTTATCTCATGTTATCTCTTTGTCTTATATAGATAAGGATACATATCCAAACAGGAAAGTTATTTCCTTTTAAAATGTTTAAACATATTTAAATTGTTTTGGGTTATTCATAAAATTCAATTGTCCATAAAATGTGCATGGCAGTTCAATGTGGTTTAGGTTCCAAGGGTTCCAGTGTGATGGAAAGCATTTAGAGTGAAAGAGAAAAATTCACTCCTAGCCTAAGAAAGTTCACTATTACTCAGTAGTTAGAGTGCAATAGATAACATCCAACACATATTTTTTTCAGTTTAGCTGTAGAATTTGGTCTAAAAATATGACCCAACACAGTATATTACCAAACTGACTTCCGTGTCTCTGCATGTCACATACCTAAACTAAAAAAAACCCAACTCAAACTATTTTTTAATCTTCAGAGCTTTTGCATTTTGCCGAAACCAGTGGACTTGCTGACCCCCAGAATGTGTACTCCATGTGAGCAGTGGCTTTTTAACCCCTTACTACTCCCTTCCTGAAGCCACTGACAGACGCCAGCAAGCATTCACTCTCTAATTCACAGTGTTGAGTAACACTGATGTAGTTGCTAGATTTATGCTTGTGCAATTTTCTCAAGGCAAGATGTTGCCTGTAGGCGTAAAAACTAAATTCAGACATGCACACATATTAGGGACAAAATACAAGCACATAGCATGCGCAATCTTGTTCCAGACAGAAGTGAGAGTTGGGCAGCTGCCTAATGCGCCATCTTTGAATACACCTGGTATATGTGTGATCGTTTCACTATCTTTCACTATGTTAATACATGTAATTGGATATTTATGCAGACATTGAAGGTGTCAGCATTAATCATCAACACACACACACACACACACACACACACACACACACACACACACACACACACACACACACACAACACACACACAGCACATTTTCCCTCTAGACAAAGGTTTTCTCTCATGAGGGTCCAGCTGTAGTTGTTCATAGGCGATAGGGACAGCCACACTCGAAGTTAGTTGGAATTCTCTCATGGGC
The DNA here is from genome assembly GCA_012411365.1 of Ameiurus melas. Classification (NCBI taxonomy): domain Eukaryota; kingdom Metazoa; phylum Chordata; class Actinopteri; order Siluriformes; family Ictaluridae; genus Ameiurus; species Ameiurus melas. The sequence goes on from CM022757.1 coordinate 20,386,244, forward strand.
AATTTGCTGTGCCATGCATAACCTATATTTAATCTGATATACATAAATAATTACAGTTATTATTCCAGTGCAAATTTGTCTCTCTTGTCAAAGACTTTTAATGATGTTGAAGATATGATTTCAGATATCATAAATAAAAGTGCAGTTTTTGGAGTCCATGGAGGAAATCATAAATCATCACATACTTTCTCTTATTAGTCTTTCAATAAATCTAATAAATTGCTAATCAATAGGAAAGCTCTAAACACCCAAATATCATGGGCAGGCCCACTTGGATACTATAGTCTTCAACCTAAGAACCTCTGCTGTAATCATAAAGACTATGATGAGTAAACATTCTTTCAATTCTTCCAGCTCTCTTTGCCAGAGTCACTGATGAGGCCATTGTATTTCTTTTTGTTCCACTGAAAAGCTTCATCCGTGCACTCTTCTCATGACTCTGTAAGCTCAAGCATATTAATGGTCTTAGTCGATTCTGACAATAGAATCGTGTCATGGGAAGGTTGTCTTAGCAATGTTCTTGGGAAACTTAAGTTGTTTTGCCATGTTCATGATCACATTCCAGTCCTGTGACAGGTGAAGAAATCCAGTAGCTGCTTTTGCTGGTGTGCACATCCAGTTCTGATGAAGCTGATGTAATGCTTTGAGGGTTCAGTCCTGCAGCAGTTGGAAATTGCATTACAGATATTCTCTGCAACAGCATGGAGCAACTGGTCATACAATGAGCAGTACCAGGTCTCACCAAGAGCCTTTGGCAAGCAGTTCAGAATGTGCTCAAGGATCATCTCTGCCAGAGGGGCAGTCTAACATGTCCACCAAGCCAGGGAAATGCAGGTTAGGTGGTCTGGCGAGGACATCATATGCTGCCTGTATTCTGAACTTGATGCAGTGTAGTTCTGCCTGCCAGAGGTCAGGCCATGAGATCTTTCTTGCCTCAATTTGTTCCCATCTTGTCCAAATACCTTTCTGTCTCATCCTCACTACTCTGCTGGCCCACCAGTATAATGTCAAAGACTCACTCTGACCTCATACTGGACCAGTTGTCGCTGCTCCTTTCCCTGGACTTTGTCATAGCTGGAAATTGCAAAGGTACCTAACACAGCTCTTCCTCTGTTGACTGCTCCCACCAGATTTACATGGCACAGCGGTGATTCTTTGTCTGGTACTGCAGCTTCCACTTCTTGCTGGTCTTCACTTCCATTTCTGCCCAGAGAGTTTAGGGTTGCTTGAATTGGATAACTGCAGTACCTCCATAACAAGATCTTGAACTCCTCCTCTATGGAGTTAATGAGGAGTCTAATTTTGCTGGTGTTTTCATATCACCCAATGCTACTCAGGTTCCTTGCCAGATCTAGCCAACTCCTCAGGTAGTGGCATACTCACCTCTCTATTATGGTAAAGATTTGGAACATCTGGAGCAGTAGCCACAGGATCCTAACCTAGATGGATATTCCAGTGTAGTGGGGTGTGTCGTGGTCAAAACCTCACCCTTATTAACTACATGGCCAATGGGCTCTCTCCCTACCACAGTATATACATGGTCGTTAAGGCCTTTCAGAATGCATCATGGTCGAAAACCCGTCCCTTCCTTTGGTTGCTACAGACTAGAGGTATGTTTTTAGCTTTGTCGCTTAGCTGTGTGATGCTAGCATTGTCCATTTACCATACGTTTTATTCGTTTAGTGTGACATTGGGCTACTGAGACTGTGTGTGGGTGTGATATACTGCTCATAATCAGTGTGCTGTGCCATCAAGGCTCCTAACTGTGTAGCATGGTAATTTAACTTAGCTCCAGTCGGAGCGCCAGCTGTTATCACAACTATTAAAGACGTTGTCATGACTTTCGTATGTACCATCGTGAGTATCATGTCAACGGATCATGGTAGGTAAATCATTTAGTTCTTTTACGTGAGCTAAACTATCTTGCATGCTTTCCAAATTGAGGTTGTAACACCTGTCTGCTTTTAGGGTCCTTGATTTGGCATGCGTTAAGGTGGGCTGCTTTTTGCGACTTGTTTTGATTTGGTTTTTGTTTTGTGCTGGTTACGGTCGCTGAGATCAGTTTTCTTTAACTCCAACGCACATTCTGGTTTTTGACTAGTCTATCCTGTTTGCCATTTGCCTGACCTTTTGTTTGTTTTTCACTACGATTGATACACATTTTGGATCTGTCTGCCTGCCTCATAATAAAGCTCTTAACTGAACTTGCATCCTGCATTACCTCCTTGCAAACATGACAGTATCTTTTTATTAGACAGCCAGAAGCTATTTCTTTTGCGCATATCTGGCTTAGATCCAGGCTAAATGTAATTATGCGTATGCTTTTTATGAACAAGTTTGTTCTGTGTGTCGTTTCCTCCCTTGTGGTGACATTATGTGAGAAAATATTCCATAACATGCGATGCTGCATAACACATTATATATTATGATCCATACAAAATCCTGTAGCAAAAATAGTCAGAAATATTAATTTGAGAGACTTGGTAAAAACTCTTAAAGGTACTCAAACGAGTGGTTATTCGCATCACTTAAATTATTTGCAGATTTTATTTGCAGCTGTTTAAAAATATATATTACAGTTTTTATGTTGAAGTCTACAAGCATTCCAGCAGCTTTATACCTGCCTGCTTTGTCGGCTGATTACTAAGCTGTAGGACAAATTGACCAATAGGGAACACTGGTCTTGTTCTGCAGCGGTTTGAGATCAGCAGTAGGTCAAGCCAGCCATGCCTAATAAGAAACCAAATTCATTTCCTCACTTGTCTGAAGCCCAAAAACACATGCAGATACAAAAAGCAAGGGGGAGGGAAAAGGGCAAAGCAAGTCTAGTGTCAGCATGGTGCTGCATAACATCAACATTATTGTTTCAGCTGTGGGATCACTGCCTCGATGCTTGTACTGTTCTTCTCCAAGATTACATTAAACACCTAGGCACTATCCTTGACATGTGTTCTGGTGATGCTTTCTGGGATTACTTGGCTGAGAGTTGCCAGCATTTCAGCTTACTACTGAAAAAAACGGTTGATATGCCTGAATTTCAAAGGTGCTATAAAATGCATTAAGTTGGCTGTTTTGTGTCTCCTTAATGAATAGATTTAACTGCTCTTAAATTTTTTGCTGTCTAATCTGTGTAAATATACATATATAAAGTTGAATGACATTAAATTCAGTACATGTATAATCAAATCACATCGTAAAATTGTACTGAGTGTTTGTGTGTGTGTTTTAATGTTTTGTACAGCACTGGATACACATCTGGTTGTGTAAAACTACAGAATTGGAGGAAAGTTGGAAATAAATGCTTTTCCTTGATGCCTGGTCATCCATAACTCTCTATTATTTTTATGAAGGCATCTGTCATCTGCTGAGTTATACTGTACTTACCTGTCTGCAGGTGTGTGCCTCTCTACATTCCATTTGCAAGCTTATGATGATGATGATAAAGTGATAATTATTATTATCACCCCTGAGTTAAGTATAGCTGCAGCTCTGTGATTCTGGTTGCACTCTAGCAAGCTGAGGTCGTAAAGCGCTACATACGGGAAGGGTGTAATGAAGGCTGCAAGTAATGCTTTCACCCTAAAACTGCCAGTGAAGCTTCATAATGATGTGCCTCAGAATCATACTGGGGCATTAATCTCTTACAGTCCTAACCTCAGTTTATCCAGAGCTCAGATCCCCTGTAGACTGCATTGAACATGGCAGTGAGGTCATAATGAGACAGTAATCCCTTCTAAACTCAGCTTTTACAGTATTTCAGCACTTGGATAAAATCCCAGTCAGGCCCTGATCAGCCCACTGGGGAGCACTTTGCACAAGCTTAAGCATTCTGTCAATCCACTTTATAGACAGTGATGCCAGCAACATGTCAAGCTTCATGGTCATCCAGCACAGGAAGTTATGCAGAAAACTGTTATAATACAGTTCTTGTCCTGAACCGCAAAGAGATCATATGCTTATATATTACTATAGATTGCTTACTGTGTGTGTGTGTGTGTGTGTGTGTGAGAGAGAGAGAGAGACAGCGAGAGAATTTTTTGAGAAATCTTATATACTAATACATTTCTTGGGTAGAGCAATTAAGACAGTAGACTTACACTAAATAGAATACCATAATCTTTGATTTAGTAGTGTGTGTGTATATATATGTATATGTATATGTATATGTATATATGTGTGTGTGTGTGTGTGTGTGTGTGTGTGTGTGTGTGTGTGTGTGTGTGTGTGTGTGTGTGTGTGTGTGTGTGTGTATAAAAAAATAATAATACATGAATTTAAGTTCTTGTATTGTGTTGAGCGAGATGCATTGTCTCTTGATGTGCGCCTCTCTGACTTCAACAATTTTATTTGTAAACCATTCCAGCTGTTCCCTTGGGAGGAATTACACACTAGTCTGACTACAGGGGAGGGCAAGAGAAAAGAAAACATCTGTCTGGTGGTGAAATACTGTACTGCTTATTTGGATAGTGATTACAGTAGAACTTTAAACTGAGCAAGCACACATGCTGATCAGTGAACTGATCAATGAAAAGTTTGTATTTGGTTAAAGCTTTATAAATATATGGTATTTCTGATATTTTGCTCAGATACTGTAACAGGTAATGTAAGTCCCTTATATTAAGCTTGATATTTACTCAAGGCTATGGTTTCTTTACTTACAAAGGCTGCATTTTATTCATGAAATGTATGGTTAAACTATTAGTACATGTTGTGCAACAGTTGTACTTTCATTAACATTTTTCTAGCTCTGATGTGGACATTCAAGACATTCAATCACTGTTCTATAAATATATATATATATTTTTTTTCTGGGAAAGCCAAATGTAAACATTTTCTACTATATATTTAATTTAAAAAATGTGTACATCTCTTTTGCATGTATTATACTGTAAAGTATAAACAATAATTTTTTTAAATTAATTATTAGTTTAGAATAGGAAATCAATGTTATTTGATGTCATTGATTATTAGCATCAGCCACCTCAGTCTCTCTCATTACTTGAGGTGAAACTCACTCACAGCATTTAAACATGATCCTCATGGTTGTCATCTTCACTACACTGATCCAACACTGGTGGGGAAATAATCGCCAGTTAATTTTAGTGAGTTCTGTTCTGTTCTGTTAACTAAATTAAGAATATTTAATGTCTTATTTAATTTTATTAGGTCATTTGAATATTTTAAAACACAGTGTGCAGATATACTTCGCGGTTTTTATGATGTGAAGAAGCATAGCAGACATTTTTGACTGTATCTGATATTATACCGACTTGATTCGACTTATGTCCGTTTTTGCTATATCTTGTAGCTATCAGACAGTTGTTTTGGAAAGACTGTTTTGGAAAAATCTATTTATTTTCTTATGTTTTAGAGACATCAAGAATGTCTTACTTGCTGAAAAACAAAATTTTGATCAAATCCTGATTTTATGTTACTTCCCCAGATCTTTTTAATGGTATAAGAAAATATGGATACCATAGTTTTGCAAGTGAGAAACTCACACTCATATAAATTAGTTTAAAACCCACTATAGTTGATGTTATTTTAAATTGTGAGGTGTATTTACTTGAGTGTGTTATTATAATTAAGATAATTATACTGCATATTAGATGATACTTGTGATACCAAAGTGAAATCCTGCAGTACACCAGACATTACAAAGAATCATTACTACTCCACTTTATGAGCAAAAACATATTTGTTCATATGACACAAGATTGCTGAATTAATTCAATGCCTGAATTTCTTTAAGTCTCACATGAATCTGCTCTGTTTTTTTGGGGTTTTTTTTTTAAGACCTCTAAAGACATGCACTTTTGATAAACATAGCAAAAAGTAGTACATGTATCTGTTTATCTGAGGAAATTCACCTGCATATTTAGGAATCTTTGATGAAAGAGGTCCCTTATGTATTTTTTTTTATACCCTTTCTGCCTTTAACCGCAAACACAGACCATCTATGGTCTGCCCCATCTGAACTGTCCTGCAGTGGGGCAGTGTATGAACAGAGCCAGACTGTGTTCATGCTGTTTCACAGCTGCCCGTGTGCAGCTGCTCCTAGACTTGGTGATAAAACAACACAGAGGAGAGCATCCAGTATCCTCATTGGATGCACGTACATCAGATTGAGTACAGTAAGTGTGAATGTGTGTGCATTGTACCCTGCAATTAACTGGTGTCCCATGCCGGATTCATGTCTCATGCCCTGTGTTTTGGGATAGGTTCTGGATCCACTGAGCCACTGACCATGAAAATGTAGATAAATTAATTAATGAACTATAAGGTCAGGAAGCACATAAATTATTTTAAGAAGTTGAGTTTCCTACATACTCCAATGTAAACTTAGCTACTAAAGTGTAGGATCAGGCGAATCTGAGAAATGTTTTGTATCCAAACACATGCCTGTTGACTTCATTTACTCTTTGCTACTACACATTAGATTTTAAACTGCACATTTGGCATCCTTATGGAGTATATTGTGCAATGACTGTGACGTATTAGTCTGGGTAAGATATCTGCAAAGTTCAAATTGCATGTTGGTCATGTTAGTGGCTGCTGCTTTGCTGATGAAACTAGAGTTAAGAGCTCTTTAAAAAGTGAGCAGGGCACCGTGTGGCTGCAGATAATGAAAGGAGCAACCATTTAATGGTCTCATCTGAAGATCATATCAGCTCCTGTATGTGGTTTCAGTTAGCCCAGAAGTCCTTCCTTAACCACCATCCACCCCGAGAGCTCCAACCAGACAGCCAGGCAAATATGTTTGCATTATGTTCACACAGCGTCTTGCCTTTTATTCAGACAGAATCAGTTTGTTTATAAAAAATGGTCTTGCATACTTTCAGTGGCTTGGATGGAGCTATGTTGAAGTGTATGCTTCTGCAAATGTTTCTACAAAATGTAGAGTTAGGTGTTGTGAATGAGGTTAAAATGGATATGTAACACAAATGGTCTGCTCAAAAGATTATTTCATTACATTATTGTAATTATTAAGAGAGACTGATCATATAATGGATTTAATTGATCCTGCAACTTGTGCAAGTTGTTTTCTAGTTTCTACTATGGATGAGTCACAGCTCTATAAGCACAACAGAATACCTAAGAAATTACAATTTTGCCAAATAAGGCTCTTGTTGCTGAATGTGTCTATTGCAAAATGACGTGTATTGAGTTCTTTCATACTTTTAAGTCTGTCTCTTTCCTGGATTAAAGACGGAGATCACATACTAGAGTAGCCTGGAAATAAAGCAGCAGGAGTATAAATGTGCTTCTTCCACCAAGTGTTGAGGAAATTCTTTGTGCATTTTTGTGCAGTTTCACTTTATTATTAATAAATCAACACTGCATTAAAAGTGTGGGCACATGGACACAAACATGACTGGGGACATGAACATAGCTTAACACAAATATATGACATCTATTTCTGTAGCAAGTGACCGCCGATGGATGGCACTCCTGGTTCTCCACTTGGGGCCTAGCCTGAAGGATTGGGTCAGTGTCCCTGGCTACTAATCCACATTAGTCTGCTTTCCTCCCCCAGGAAGTGAAAGGCAGAGCCAATTACTATGGATGCATTACTAAGGAGTTGGCAAAGTATGTAGTTTGACATATGAAGAAATAGATAGATAGATAGATAGATAGATAGATAGATAGATAGATATATATATATATATCTCTAATGATTTGAAAATGCCAATTGGTCTTTACACTGTGTGAATGTTTCATAATGAATGAACCAATTGAAATGGACCAAAGATTTGAAAAGAACATTGGCTTTGATTTTGTTCTCCAAGCGTAATGCTCTAAAAATCATCATTCCATTTCTGATTAAGGCAACAAGGCCACGTTTGATTCGTCTTTGTTCATAAAATAATATATCATTGATTCTTGAGATAAATGACAAACCATCTTCTACATACAACAGTCCTCTTTATGTTTAAAAATTACGAAATGAATAAAAAATAAAAATGCTTAAAATGTTTAATCTAAATGAAATCATTATACTTGGGGCATTCGTTGCTTATATTTTAAAATAATTTCATTAGAATTATTTTAGATGCATGCTCTATACTTGGAAAACACACGTAATGTAACCTGTCCTCAACAAAAGGTCACAATGTCAAAAAGCCAAACAAAGTGTTTAAAAACAAAATTCATAAATAGGTCTGTACGATATCAAATAATACATGAAGTTAAATTTTTTTATAATATTTTTCATTTAAAAACTGCCTATAAGTTGTGTCCCCAGTTTTTGCATGCAAATTTTTTAATAATCTGTGTCACAGATCGTGACGTAAGGAAAGATAGGTCGGATGCAATCGCAGTATGAACAGTTTTATTGAGAGACACACAGGCAGGTAAATCCAAATCGTAATCCAAACACGTAATCCAAAACAGGCAAAAGGTCATGTGATCGGTAAACAGGCATAGACAGGGCAAGGGAGGAATGTAGGTCATGGTCACGGAAAACAGGGTCGAGATACGAAACATGAAACAGGAGTTACAGCGAGAGACTGGTACTAGCGAGAAACTAAACTAACCTTGACATTAACTATGACTATGACTAGAAAACATGAAACTATGAACTGACTATAACGCATTAAACTTCTCTAAACTGCTAGCAGCTGAGAGCAATACAGACGCACGTGAAATCCTAGCCAATGACAGAACAGGGAGGAGACATGACAGAAACGTAAACAAAACACACGTGTCCAAATGTCACTGCTGTTGACATTGAAAAAGCAGGTGCTCGCGCTATAGCGTTAGGAGAATGCTGATTCACAGTGGAATCATGACAATCTGAATAAATCTGGCCATGTCATGGTCAGCTATAACCACTTTCCCACTTCCTGCTCATGGACAGCACATGTTTAAGATGAAAAATATAAAATTTTGTCAACTGTCAGATGTCATCTCATTATATATAATAGAATTTTTGAACATGGGGAATATGATGAAAAAAGTTGTTTCCCACTCCTTTGAAATCACCTCTTCTCACTGTTCACACACACACACACACACACACACACACACACACACACACACACACACACACACACACACACACACACACACACACACACACACACACACACACACACACACACACACACACACACACACACACACACACACAGACAGACAGAGAGCTGCACTAATCTGTCTAAATGCCCTCCACTCATATTGGTCCTCTTGGTAGCAATATTAGCAAATTGAGCAAAGAAGGCTGTGTCTTTATTGTTTAATCTTTTGATCTTTTGTTTGAAAAAAAGACAAATAAAACAGTTGCAAACACAAAACACAGATTTATTTGGAAAAATCAAATCTTTGTTACATATAGGTGTGCAACCTTTATTGCCACCCGTATGAATTCATATGAGAAAAATATATTTGAGGTATATTCCCATTGACATTAAATTTTTTTTAGTACACCTGGGTGACTAGGAACAGGAAATTGTTCAACCATGACTTCCTGTTTCACAGAGGTGTAAATAGGTGTAAATAGGTAACACAAAAGCCAAATTCCCTTAGTCATTCATCACATTCGGTAAGAGCAAGGAATAAAGCTGTGATATTCGGCAAAAGGCTGTTGAGCTTCACAAAATGGTAAGTGGCTATAAGAAAATAGCACAAGCATTGAAAATGCCCATTTCCACCATCAGGGCAATAAATAAGAAGTTCCAGTCAAAAGGAAATGTTATAAATCAACCCAGAATTGTACGTGTGTCTATATTCTCTCAACGCACTGTGAAGAGGATGGTTCGAGTGGCCTAAAATTTCCAAGGATCACAGCTGGAGAATTGCAGAAGTTAGTTGCTTCTTGGGTTCAGAAAGTCTCCAAAACTACAATCTGAAGTCAGCTACATCACCACAAGTTGTTTGGAAGGGTTTAAAGAAAAAAGCCTCAACTCTCATTAAAAACAAACTGAAATGTCTTCAGTTTGGCGGCTGTGGCGCAGTTGGTAGAGCGGGTTGTCCACTAATCGTAGGGTTGGTGGTTCGATTCCCGGCCTGGGTGACTCCACATGCCGGAGTGTCCTTGGGCAAGACACTGAACCCCAAGTTGCTCCCGATGGCAAGTTAGCACCTTGCATGGCAGCTCTGCTACCATTGGTGTGTGAATGGGTGAATGAGACAGTGTAAAGCGGTTTGGATAAACATTTACCAGTTTGCCAGACACTACTGGAGCTTCAAATTGGATTCAATGGTCCGATGAAACCAAGATAAAGCTTTTTGGTAATAAACACCGAAAGTGGTTTTGACACACACAGAGAGGTAACTATATGGAAAATGACCTCATGTTTACGGTTAAATATGGTGGTGGCTCTTTAATATTATATATGTTTTTAAGCCAGAGGACCTGCAGATTTTGTTAGGATACATGGCATAATGGACTCTATCAAATATCAACAGATTTTAAATGAAAACCTGACTGCCTCTGCCAGAAAGCTTAAAATGGGCCATGGTTAGATCTTCTAGCAGGATAATGATCCAAAACACATTCATCAAAAGCAAAACAAAAATAGTTTACTGAACACAAAATCAAGGTCCTGCCACAGCCATCCCAGTCCCCTGACCTGAAACCCATAGAAAACCTGTGGGGAGAACTGAAGAGGAGAGTCCACCAGCGGGGACCTGGAGAGAGTCTGTAGGGTGTAATGGTCTCAGATCTCTGATTTTCCAACCTCATTAGGCATTACAGGAGAAGGCTGGCCAATAATTGTTGTACACCAATTTAACAAAGATATTTATTTGATAAACCTGTGTGTTTACCAAGGGTGTCAATATTAGTGTTATATGCAATGTGTTATGTACTTAGTGTTATATGTATATGTAATAGTGTGATATTAGTATTATGTATAAAATCATAAACAGCTGTTGTTTTTTATTTCACCAAATATAGATAAATATTCAAGCTGAAATTTGACTAGTTACTTCGGTAAGACTTCATTTTATTTCAAACTTAAGCACAGAGCCAACAACAACAGAAACCGTCATCTAATTTCTTCGAACTATACTATCATTTCTTTTCTTTATAAGTTCTCCTATGGCATGTCTAAACATCTCAGTGTGTAACAAAAGGTTGTCCTCTTATATACATTTTACATAAAGATTACTTTTGCAATCCGTCAAGTGCACATAATCGTGGCATCAAACCAACTCCAGACACTCCCAGAAAGGAACAAAAGGCTGATTACAAAATGCACTTACAATGGCTTGTTGGTTAACAAAGGAACACAATCTGTGTGTAGTCTTTGTACACAGAAGGCATAACTATTGGCCCAACCCTTGGGCCAAACAAGAAGTCATTAAAGCAAAAAGATCTATCTAGCATACTTCATCTGTATGTGTCATAGACCACACGTTTATCTCCTGTGCAATACATACTGATATTATACTATCTGTAAAGCTGCTTTGTGGCAAGATCCAGTATTAAAAGTACAATAGTATTTAAATGGAATTTAACTGATTTATATTACTAGCACAAGATGACCTATTGCGAGTGCATTAGTTATTAAATCAATTAGTTGTAAATTGATGATAACAGTAAAAGCTGAAAGAAGAAGAAATACATTAATATCTTCATAATGGTCTATGTATATTCACAGTGTGGGGTCTATAGTAAAGACCTCCACTGCTATATAGCAAGGTGTTCTGTGATATTTTTTTAAACGGTGATGTAAACCATAACCCACAATATCTGCTGTATTTAATCTGTATTTATTATTGGGTTTTTAGTTATTAACCTGCTTGATTGGTCACTTGAATTGAATGGGTTTAAAACAGGTAGTCCTATAAATAATGTCACCTTGGACATATTGTGTACTGTCAGTGGAATGCTGAGGAATAAATAGCACTAAATAAAGCCTTAATAAATAGACAAATTATTATTGTACTTATTGTACTTGTATTTGTCATGTTCATTAAATAAATATTTTATGGAGTAGGTTCATGCGATATATTTTACAGTTAAAGGGGTTACTGACTACTAAGAGTTTGAGAGTCACTGTCTTAGATGATGTACAGGGGGACCTTTGGCACATGTCGCATCAAAACATACAAAGGTTAAATAAGAATTTATAATCAGTTGATGATTAATTTTTCACAGCTAATTATAGAAAAAATGTGTAATGTTTACTCAATGTATCGGGCGTTGCTTGTTTGGTTTCTGTTTTCTGTTTGTCGGTGATGACGTGAGTATGTTGTGCTTGTTGTTGCAAATAGTAAGTGGTCACACCCTGCTTAATCTTTGAACTTCTTTCCAGCCACTCATTACCTGCTACCTGAATGTCCATGCACACACACACACACACACACACACACACACGCATGCACGCACGCACACACTCTACATCTTAAGGACATTTAATGTGGTCTTGATCTGAATCCAGGTGACGGCTCTATCCTGTGCCTTGGACTGCCTCGGCCACCAAGAAATGTGCTCATTAATGCCTTGTCTACGTCTTACCACTGTCAACCCTGTCCTTACTAGAGTTGCAAGATCTCTTCTCTTCCCTTCTCTTCGAATGTGAAAATGATTCAGAGAATTGAGATGTATTATGGTATTCAAGTACCTTTTTTTGAGCCACAAAGAAACAATATATTTCCTTTTCACAAAAAGCAAAATTACAACCAAATTAAGAATATTAGAATAACTTATGTTTGATGTCACAGTGTCGGTTGTTGTGGCACTTAGGTAATGTAAATTGCTAATAATAAAATGATCATGTTACTTGCTAATATATTGCACTTTTGATAACTTATAGGTGCATTTCTGTCTGAGGTTTTCAGTTCAGTTATTAGGGCTATCTTACCAAACACTTCTCCACCCCATGAGTGTTCTAGAGTCCTTGATAACCACATCATGAAAAAAGATAGAGTAGAGCAAAAAAAATATGGCCTGGATGGAAGACCTCAGGAAAAAAAAAACAGATGAGAAAATAGACCAATTTCGATCAGGTTTTCCCCTACTTGAAGTTGAAAGAGTATAAATGCTCTGAAATAATGCTCTGAAATAATGCTCTGAAATAATGGGACTAATGTGAGTATGGCATGGCTCTGTGAAATTGAACCACGGCTCTTTCACTGTCACCGTTGTGCTCTTTCTCTCTTGTTTGTACTTTTTTCTATTTGAATCAATATCTCTCTCCGTCCTTTCTGGTGTCTTGTTGTTATTATCTACTAACCTAGACCTGCTAATTCCAATGAGTCTAATCCTTTAGACAAGGAGATCATCTTCACCTTCCTACCCTCCCACCCCATAGCCCCCACACACACACACACACACACACACACACACACACACACACACACACACACACACACACACACACATGCATACACACAGACCCTCAGCACTCATTTTCAAAGCTTTGCTATGTAAGATACTTATTCAGCATTTTGTGACATTGAGTGACTGCTGAGACAGAGGGAGATGAGGGGCTGAGTGTGACAGGTGTGTATGGAAACACTGAGCATCTTTTTGTGGAGTAGCATATGATGTAGTATGAGAAATACTGCAATTGTATGTATGGTGAGACATTTTCGCCCATGATTTAAGCTATACAAATATAAGGAAGTATAATTTTATCAATAATTAGCATATACCTTTTTTTTTTTTTTTAGAAAGAAAAAGAAACATTTGGACTTTGATATAACAGAATTTGTTATTGTGGTATGTAGTTATATACAGTATGTGAGTTCTGGTCATAGTTCCTGTCTTTTTAAGCTGCTATTTTGTGTTCACATACTTTGAGTCATACTGTAATTTACAGAGATGGCTCCTGGAACACTCTGAGACAGGACTGTATATGGCCATGTCACCCTCTCTCCAGTCTCTCACTGATTCTGTTAATCTGGAGAAAAAAAATGCTTCACGTAGGTTGAAATGAAACTACAGCTCTCCTGAATTAACTGATTTCAAAGCTCTCCATGTTTGTAAAACACATTAAGCATAGCAGAAAAGGCACTTGAAGGTTTTGTGGGTTTGTACAGAATACCTCTCAGCCAATACCATTACCTCTTAAGCAGTCAGAGAGAAAATGGTATTCTCCAGTATGAACCTTCCAATGTTTTTCTGTGGCTGACTTCAAAAATAAGCTGAGCACCTGGCTAGAGTCTTTCTGTGTCTCTACACTGCCTTCACTTGATTTTCTCTGGTTGTAGCTGAGGTTTGTGTGTGTGTGTGTGTGGGGGGGGGATCAAATATTAGCTGTTGATGATTATAATGAGGCACAGTGGAGTTCAGTGGGTGGTGTACTATTTGCAGCATCTCTCACAGGACTCAAGTAACAGCACGTAATTCATTCATGTTATGCATCACCCACAACGAAACAGGTCAGTCAAAATGTCTATTAAAATGTTTTGAATTTAGCCTTGGCTAAATGACTGGTTGCCCTGGACAACTGCTGATGTCAGAGGCACAATACAGCCAGGCTTTATAGAAATGTCACATCACTGAAGAGGACATTTATTGCTTATTGAGTGTATCTGCTGACAGATGGCTTCTGAGATCAACACAAGCCAATCTATTACAGGGGTTGTTATGAGGGGGAAAAAACCTGTTAATATCTGTTAAAAGCAGCAGTGGTCTTCAGTAAAAATTTTTATGTAAAATGTATAATAAGATGATATGCTGTTTATGAGGAGGATGCAGCCTGGCTCTTGCAGCACTTGCCCAGCTGTTGTTTTGTTCTTACATACTGTACGTGAAGCAATTTTGTTGTTATGGATGTGTATGATTCTTTTCAGTCATCCAAGCAGGCAGTGTGTTGTCTCCTCGGAGGCGAATACATCCATTTCTGCTTGGCTGAACCTCCACCATATGGACTCCGCCACTTGCACAGAATTTTAAACTCTACATAAACCTCACTTGCAGTTAAATAGTCTAAACCCACAGTCTATAAACAAACATACTATTTTTATTATGTTGTTTTCTAGCCTTTGACTAAGGGTACCATTTCTTGGCTATGCTCCAAGTACAAGCTCATAACTACAAATTTCTAACTAAAAATGTCTTTGTTAAATGTAGGTGTGCAACAATTATTGGCACCCTTATGAATTCATATGAGAAAATATATCTGAAGTATATTCCCATTCCCAATATTTTACATTGTTTTAGTACACCTGGATGACTGTTCAACCATGACTTCCTGTTTCACAGGGGTATAAATCTGAGGTAACACACAGGTCAAATTCGCATAGTCATTTATAACAATGACTAAAACTGGGTAATATAGCTATGATGTGCGGCAGAGGGTTGTTGAGCTTCACAAAAAGGGAAGTGGCTATAAGAAAATAGCAAAAGCATTGAATATGCCAATTTCCACCATTAGGGCAATAAATAAGAAATTCCAGTCAATTGGAAATGTTATGAATCAATCTGGAATTGGACATGTGTCTATATTGTCTCAAAGCACTCTTAAGAGGATGGTTTGAGTGGTCAATAAATCTCCATCACAGCTGGAGAATTGCAGAAGTTAGTTGTGTCTTGGGGTCAGAAAGTCTCCAAAACTACAATCCAAAGTCACCTACATCACCACAAGTTGTTTGGAAGGGTTTCAAGAAAAAGCTTCTACTCTCATCCAAAAACAAACTCAAGCGTCTTCAGTTTGCCAGACACTACTGGAACTTCAAATGGGATCAGGTTCTATGGCCAGATGAAACCAACATAGAGCTTTTTTGGCATTAAACACCAGAGGCGGTTTGGTGCACACAGAGAGGAAGTCATATGGAAAAGTACCTCATTTTATCATGGTTAAATATGGTGGTGGCTCTTTAATGATTTGGGGCTGTTTCTGCCAGAGGACCTGGACATTTTGTTGGGATACATGGGATCAAGGTCCTGCCATGGCCATCCCAGTCCCCTGACTTGAAACCTATAGAAAACTCGTGGGGTGAACTGAAGCGGACACCAGTGTGGACGTCGAAATTTGAAAGATCTGGAGAGATTCTGTATGCAGGAATGGTCTCAGATCCCTTGCCATGTATTCTCCAACCTCATCAGGAATTATAGGAGAAGACTCAGAGCTGTAATCTTAGCAAAATAAGGTAGCACAAAGAATTGAATAAAAGGGTGCCCATAATTGTTGCATATCTATATTTAACAAAGATTGCTTTTGGATAAACCTGTGTTGTGTTTGCAATTGTTTGTTATGACAATTGCAAACATAGCAAAATAAAAATAAAAATAAAAACATGACAGCAGAGTATTTTTGTGAATTGTCAATTTAAACAAAATATCAAAAGGTTAAACAATAAAGGCAGTTCTTTACAGCCTTCTTAGCTCATATTTATCAAGGGTGCCGATATTAATGGAGGGCACTGTATATTTAGTGCATGTTAGCATAAT
Source organism: Ameiurus melas (assembly GCA_012411365.1). NCBI lineage: Eukaryota > Metazoa > Chordata > Actinopteri > Siluriformes > Ictaluridae > Ameiurus > Ameiurus melas. Next base: position 20,402,592 of record CM022757.1, read on the forward strand.
CTCAGTTACAATAAACATGATTAATCCAGGTATTTTAAAAAATCTGGTAGTGAAATAAACGTTCACTGTTCATTCGGTGGCAACTCTTTTTTTCATTAAACAATTGAGTATCAAGAATATTTGTTCCTAATTTAAGAGTTAAAAGTAAACATGCATACTGAATGTTATAGAAAATATTTAAAATTTTAAATATAAAAATGCTTGATGTACAGGGTGTACCAAAAGTCTCCACACACAGGGAAAATTAGCTATTTTTAACAAAATGTCTTCCAAAATTTTTCATACTTCAGATTTTTCATCATGAGTGGGAGAGACAACTTCATGTGTATAATCCATTCAATCATGTAGAGGAAAATTTCTAAATAAAGTTACATTTTGCTAAAGTCTTAATTTTCCCCGAGACTTTTGGGACACACTGTAGTAGAACTGTAAAACACATAATTGATATTTTATTTAATAAATTAGTCCATAGAGGGTTAAATAACTTGTTCATTATGCTGTTTGTTTGTAATGCTTGCTTTTCTGTGTAACTGCAGTATCATACTGGTGCTGTTATCAGCTGTGCATTGCAGAGTGGCTTAGTTTTGAGTCTTTCCTGTGAGAAGTTGATGAGCAGGCTTAAAAGCTAAATTACAAAAAAAAAAATATTTTAATCCCTCCCATTCAGCGATTAGGCAGCAGTGGTAACACACCAATCTCTTTCTTTCTCTCTCTCTCTGGCTGTCTCTCTCATGCGTGTGCTTTCTCTCACTTTGGTCTGGACCATACTGTGGTGTAGCAATTCCAGACCAGGGTTTTCCTTTGTCTGCTAAGAATTATGCCCAAAACAAACAGACAATAATTATAGATTAGAGCAGTCATAATATTCTTTACATAGACTTCCCAGAGTAAGAAAAAAGGTAGGATTAAATGTATTATTATGCCTTGTAAATTCATACATTTATATTTTTTCCCCAAAATTTCTTGTTTCTCCTAATTAAGGTATATGAAAGACAGAGCTAATTAGATTCCTCACATGCAGATGGTTTAGACTGTCTCCATTCTAGTAACAAGAAGAGCAAATAAAATTTAAAGCTTTTTTTAAGGCAAATAAATCTTCACTGGCTTGAGGCATTTTTCCTTGTGACAGAGCAAAGACGCTGTAGTTCAAGCAGTGAAAAGGACAGAATGAGATTACTTGTGTTTATCATCTTTTATTGAGAAAAAAAAATCCATTAAATGTTCGACCCATTGGACACATCAACAATATTTGCAAATGAGCGATAAAAAAAAAAAAAAAAAAAAAACATTTAGCAGCTTCATCACACATTTTAAAGCGGATTGACAATTACGATGTATAATACATTTATTGAAAACAAGTATGATACAAACACAGAGATCAAAATGTCTTATTTTTGAACATTTTGAAGCGGTTTAGAACGCTGTGCAGCAGGGGATGGTCTGCTACTTGTTATGAATTTTTGTTTGGTTGGTTTTTGTTTTGTTTTTTGGGTTTTTTTTTGCCCAGCTAAGCAACACTAAACTCTTATAGCATTCATCGGGCGTGTGTAAATTCCTTCTGTGTGTGTCATTCATAAGACACCAACAACGGACATGACAAAAATGTTACTCAACAAATGACAAGGTTGCATGTTAATCACAAAAAATGACAAATGAGAACATGAGAATATAAAATAGCAGGATAGAAAAAAAATAGATTGTGTAAGATTCTGCTTGATTTAGCAGTAGACACGCATCATAGTCTATGCACAGGCTCCTCTCCGCATCACTGTACTGTGCTGCTATAAACAACTAACCTGACAAATCCAAACCTGGTAGAATGGAGACGACAGGGACAAATCTCAAATCATATGCTGCCTTATTTCCCCCAACTAAACATCCAACAAATGTTTCCAGGCCCTTTTTTAAGGCTGTATTTAATGCATACACATCATTGGTTATCACTCAGTTTTCAAATGCTGGTGATGAATAAAGTATTTTTAGTGCTACACTTAAATATACTATATTTAAGTATATTGGGTCAGCATTGTTGCTGTTTATGTCTCTTTAAATTTCTGTGGCTCAGAGCGACATCATTTAGAGCCGTAACAGGCAGTTCAGATTATATGCAGACTGAGATGAACCCCTTCACCAGCTGCACCCATCTCCCCAGCTCTCACTCCCTCTCCTGCTCCTCCTCAGCTCTCCCATGCACTCTTTCACACATTCTCTCATTCCCTGCCTACTCCATCTCAAGTTTACATATCTCAGCCGTCCGGACATGCTTCCTCTTGTCGTAATTAATCAAGAACGGGTTATGCTCTGCTCGCAGGAGCTGAATGCTGAGCTAACACTGAGCACACAGAAAGGTGAACCCGAGCGAGGAAGCATGAACACAGTCAGTTTTAGTCTCCGCGCTTCAGTGGCGACTGAGGAATTCCCTGCTAGGGTGTTACATCAAATACTGTCCCACCTTCAGAAGTGCCTCAACAAATATGTTCCCTCATGGCAGCGGGGAAACACACTCCCCTCAATCTTTTAAATAACATGGCTCTTTGTTTTCTAGTGCACCATGTCTTTGACTTTCCTCTCTCACCTGACACAGGCTTTTTGTACATTTGGCTGTTATAAGCCAAGAGCGATAGTCGATGAGATCCAAAATGTACAACCTCAGGTCATGCTGCAAGATTGCCTTTCACCAAAAATATAAAAGCATAAGCAATGAAAAATCGGAAAAATCTACCTTTGTTAATTATGATACATACAGTAACAAGTGTGTTAAGGGAGTCATTTGAGTTTGATCCCTGCTCATTACAAGAAACAATAAATTAAGAGATAGATAATGTGGCTAACTAATTTTCTTCAGTTTTGATGCAGTGTTTCAAAAATAGAGCACCACAAATATTGAGATATTCTGTTCTAATCTCTCTTCTATGAATTGAAAAAATAGCCTTTTCTCATCTGAAATGCTGATGCCATATTGACCTTCTACCAAAATGACACACTAATCAGCCATACATTCACAACCTTTGAGTCCTGTTTTTGTTTATGACGATCATGAACTTGATTAGTTTATTCACCAGAGCAGAATGCTCAGCGTAATTCCCTTAATATTCTGTATTAGGCACTTAGAATGAATGTTTCACATATACAAATATAGACAGACCTACCTTCAAATTTGGGCAATAAAAAGAGACAATCATAAAATCTTTGGTTTTGTAAACACATCAAGAATAGGACCTTTTTCTAAGACTTATTTTTGCAATTTTAAATAAGTTGTCCCCTCATCTTTTTGTGTAAGATAAAAAGTAAGCGGTTAAAGAACGCTCCAGCTCTTTTTTTTTTTATCCACTGTACCTTTGCACACAGACCACATGAAGAAAGGCTGCTGCATCCACATGGTCAGCATGGGAGCCTTCCACAAAACAGCACTAATGAAGCCAGTCTTTGGTCCATGTCAGCCAGTCTGATGCCAGGTGTTAAACAACTGTCCATAGGTTGCATTCTCTAGGACTGTTAGATTGCTTCAGAAGAAGCTCTAAAGATCCTTCCAGAGATGGGCATTGTAGGGCCACACTGAACCATCCTGACATCTGTTAGCAAAGTTTGTCGAAATTACAATCAGACAGGAGTACTGTCAGCTGACTTATTTACCCCTTGCAATGCAAATTTTGCTTCATTATGCACTCTGGAAATCATGGGGTTTTTAATTCAGCACGGGAAAGCATTTTGCTCGGGCTTCACTGAAATGCTCTGGACAAATTTGCAAATCTGATTCTGCTTATGCATGAAAATACAACCTTTTTCTTTTCTCTTATTCTGGAATTCCCCATGTGCTCAGTTACAGGGTAACCAGGTTGCATATGTATGCTGCTGGCACGCAAACACTGGCTGAACCTGGGCAATATAGTAATTACTGAAGTTGGCATCGGCTACATAAGGGGCAGGCTGGTAGTAGCAGGTGACATTTGCCACATTGGGTATAACGTTCTGCTCAGCCAGCACACGAACAGCCAGCATGGCAATGAGCCCTAATGTTTGCCGCCTCTCGTGTCCCATCAGGCACACTGTGCTTTCATTTACTACCCCATGCAACATCATCAGATAGTCATATTTGCGATCCTCCAAGCCCACAAAATGGTTCTGGAGGTAGGATTCCAGTTTGCGCTGCTGCTCATTAATATCAGGGAAGTCAATGAAGAAACGTGAGCACATATAGCGTTGCAGAGACTTCATCTCACTCTCCGAGTCTGCTCGGAAGCCCCTCACCAGTAGATGGCAGTACTTGAGCAGGCCGCCTCCACGGATCTCCTCCGGGTTCCTTGTGCAGATCAGCTTGTTGCGCAGGTGCTCGAGGGCCATGCTGAAGTCTCCATACACGCTCTCGCCAATGATGCTTGGGTGGAATGTTTTGGTCATTGGGTTCTCAGAACATTCATAAAACAGAAGCAAAGAGTCTAGCTTGATCTGAAATGAGTCGACGCTGAACTCAAACTGCCGTCGCAATGAGTCGACAAACTTGAGCTCCACATTCTTGCCTCTGTTGTTGGAGAGTGAGATGAGGCTCCAGCGGTCTGAGTCATTGCATACTTTCACCATCTTCTGAACATAAGCTTCCTGTGAGATAAAACAAAACAAAAAAAGATACTGAATGGCCAATATGTATTCTGAATGAATAAAAAATATGTATAATCTCAGAAGTTAAATGAATTTTCTTTATATCAACTGTAACAGCTGTGGACCATCACAAATATGATTCCTGAGTGTTTTTTGAACTACATTTTAAAGGAGAATACAGTTCAGCGCTCTGTGTAGAAGACCAAAAGAGCTGAGAATGCAGGATCAGCTTTACACTGGTTTAGAACAATCCTCTTAGCAATACACAACCAGGGGTTTTACTACTGGTAAAGTTGTCTTCTTTAAAAATATATATATATATATATATATATTTAGTTGCTCACCTGAGGTTAACACAACACACATGCTTAAAGCATCATTAATTTATTATAAACATTGGTTAATAATATCTCAATAATGACAACTGTCTAATTATTCTCCTAGTTATAATAATAATAATTATTATTAATCTTATTATTAATACGAATACTTACCTTTAAGGTCAAGGGTGTAATTTTCTCCTTGTTGACTCCTTCGGGTAGGAAGTCCAGAAGACAGTCCAGCACTATGTCCTTGACCGTTTGGAACTCGCCTTCGCCCTTAAGCTCGGCGCAGAAGATCAGGTCCAGGTCCTTGTAGCCGAGTCCGCTGTCTTCGTGCAGCACGTGGCTGGCCGCTGAACCGTTGAGGCGCACGTCGCGCACTCGGATCTCGCTCTGCTCCAGGCGACTCCGCACCGCCTTCACGATCTGCCGCGGCTGCATCTCCAGCGTGGGGAAGTTTCCCCGGCCGTGGATCGGGATGGTCTCGGTCAGAATGTTGTCCAGCCTCTGCACCTGCTCCCAGCTGAGTACGCTGAAGCTGCTGCTGGTCGGAGCGGTGCACTCCGCAGGACTCGCCATGCCGCCGTCCTCCTCAGCCATCACAGCGAAGAGAGAGAGAGAGAGAGAGAGAGAGAGAGAGAGAGAGAGAGAGAGAGAGAGAGATGGAGAGAGCGCGCGCGCAATAGTACTCAGCCTGGAGATCTCCAGAACTCGAGGGCTTGTATTAATAGTGTGTTAGGTTAAAGGAGAACCTGCCTTCATCAGAATCAGCACAACCCCAATGATCCTCCGAGTCTTTACACTGATCTACTCTAATTTCGTTGCATTTCTAATTTCCTGTATCTTTCAGCTTGGCTTTTGTGCGTAGCAATGAAAAGAAAAAGAAGTTGCGTTGAGTCAGTCGCTGCAGCACTTCTCCGTTACTTTTCAGCCCCTTCCGGTTGAGTATCCGTTGGTTTGAACGGTTTTTAATCCGGTGCTTTCTAGAGTGTGAGTGCAGTCCTGCTGCTGGCAGGCGGCTGAGTGTTTGCATAGCAAGACGCGCTGCAAAGTTCCGGCATGGCTGCAGGGAACGCCTATCACTTACATGAATATTCTAGTGGCATTGGCACGCGCGTCAGGGCACGCAGCGCTCATGAGGCAAGCGTCTGCATGTTTTTTTTTTGTTTTTTTTTTCCCCTCTCCCAGGTTTCTAACAATCTTGAGGCTTTGCATGCCAGATTTTCCCCCTCATAATATACATCCTCATCATTACTGTCTATTAAAGTGCCACAGATATCTAAATAGAGTAATAGGCCAAGCTTCTCTACTGCCCCAGTGTGTCCTACAGGTTCAGCATCTTGTGTGCCAAATGAGCTCTGAAATCTCCTTACTGACTTCAGTGCTGGGGATTCTGACTGACAGCTCAGTTCACCAGTAGTATCCTGCTGCTAATGAGCGCTGTCAATCACACCGGTGCATCATGGTTAATGGTCAGCTGGGAGGAGGCAAAACAATATAATATAGGCCTACTTCCTGAAATTGTTCTGAAAAATAGCCAGTTGTTTGCAATCTTGCAAAAGAATTGTAGTTTGTTGTGCAGTTCTTAACTTCACGATATTAAAATGATTGATTTCAGTATATACAAATGCACAACGTGTATGACATTTCACCTGCATTGCATTTAAAAAGCAATCACAATGATCTAAGCAAATATTATATACGTGAGCAGACGCGTTTAGCTTATTCACCATATACAGCACTTGTTTGAATAAGTGATGAAGGAATCCAAGGTGTACTTGTAAGAATAAGCTTAAAAAGGTTTTTTTAAAACTGAACACAAATGTATAATGTCAATATATAGTATATAAATACTTATATTTCTATAAAACAATTGTAGTTCACTATTGCACTTAGTTTGGTGTTTGTATACTGCCCTCTACAGGAAGTCTGGAAAAAAGGCGCACCTTAAGACCACGTTCATAAACAGCTAATCTAAATAAAATTTTAATAAAAACCGTGTGTATACACTACCAGGTAAAAGTTTGGACACATTAGATTAAATACGTATGTATGTATGCATCTATGTAAAACATTTTCATTAAAAAAAGAAAAAAGTTTATGGTTGATATTTGTTTTTAAGATAAATGTACATTTTGAAGTGATTACCAATTTCTGAATCCCGAAATTCTGAAAGTATATTGTAAATAAGGAGTTTTTACTTAAAAATGTTTTTTTTAATTGTTTTTTTAAGTGTTTCTCCAGAAATGTAGCTTTACACAAAAAAGCAGCAGTGATCAACATTAAAAAGTCCTCAGGAAGCTGGTTGATAAGATGCCAAGAGCATGCAAAGCTTTGTTACTAATACTATTAACATTTAACATAGTTTTGATTTATTTAACACTTTTATTGGTTAGTACAAAGTTAAATATATCATTGTTCTAAAATAGTATGAGCAGATGTGTCCAAACCTTAACAGTGTAATAGCAGAGGTGTTACATTTGAAACCCTGAATGATTCAGAGGGCTCAGAGCTAGACATTGAAGCCGGTGAAGTAATGTCTTAAGGGGTTGACTGGGGTAAAGAATCTAGGACGTTTGGCCTTACCCCTGTATAAACGTTTCATTAAACATGGATCTTGTAAAATTCAGTAAAAATATTTACTTTACCAGGGTCATATCAAACCAGTATTAGTCAATTAAACTGTAACTTTATTTATTATTATTATTATTTTAGTTTTGCTCCAAAGTCTGTAGTCAGTGATGATCGCTTCATTGGAGATATACAAGTGCTATACAGCAATAAAGCAGAACCTGTGGCAACCTGTCAGTACTACTTGGAGAGCAGCTTTTAAGAGTGTTTATTCAGTGTAACATTTTCTTTCTCTAAAAATATCCATGCCACATTGCATTAAAGAGCATTTGACATCTTTTGACAAGTACACTCTTAGACATGTACGTCAGAAAGTGACGGCGGGAGATAAGCTGCTACGCATGTTCTCTCTAGGCCCAATGGAGGAGTCAGAGCTACAGTGTAGTGTCAGGGTGCAGCAGCTGTCAGGATCCATTAAGACACAAGGCCTGCATTGCTTTAAATCCAGCTTATCCCATTTACTCTAACACAGTTTTAGCCTAGACAGGAGGGCCTGTACACCTACCCTTATATCCGGTCCTGAAGGGCTGGAGTCCAGCATAGGTTGGATATTTCCCTGCTAACACACCTGCTAAACCTGATCCTTTGCTAATGAGATAAGTTAGATGTGTTAAAGTAGAGAAATCTGTGCTAAAATAATAAACAAAATTTAATTTGGTCATTTGAACAACAATAATTAGTCTGCAGCATCATGAACACAAAATGTTCTTCATTAATCTTTTGTTCTCAAAACCCAATTGCAATATTTTCGAATCTAATTGTATAGTTCACTATTAATAGTAATACTGTAAACAGTTTTTTTTATATAAATGCTATATGTAGATGCTACCACTAATTAGCTGTGTCCACCCATTATTACAGGTAAGATATTTTGTCTCACAATAAAGTAATATATAGATCTGAATGTGAAGTACAATCCTCGAAGTTTGAAAATTGAGTATGGACCTGGTCAGAGGTGTAGTGTGTAATGACAGGACTTACTGACCTCAAACTTTTAAAAGAAGCTCACATATCTGAATCTCTCATCTGGGAGTGACACACAGGATAATAAACCAGGACATCAGCAATGTAAGACACCAATGAACTGGCAAGACAAGAGATTTATGGCCATAAAAAAAAAAAAATTATATAATATATATATATATATATATACACACACACACACACACACACACACACACACACACACATACATATATTTACATTTACATTTAGTGTGTACCCCAGTGTGAAGCTATAATAACAATTTACACTGATCATCCCTGGCTCTTAATGTATTGTGTTGCCTTCTTGCGCATCAGTGTATGTTTGCACCTTTTGTAATAGTTGTGTACGAGTCCCTCAGTTGTCCTCAGAGTGAAAAGATGAATCTTTACGTCGCTGCTGGAAAGGGGTCAAATATGCACAATATGCTGGAAAACCAAAGAATGTGCAGGACCTGGAGGATTTTTCTGAAGAACAGTGGGCAGTTTAACTGCTAAAGACAAACAAGGGACTCATGAACAGCTAGTACAAAACATAAAAACAGTTGCTGATCATCCAGGTAACAGCACACAATATTAAGAATCAGTGCATTTAAACTTGTAATCTGGGTAATTTTTATAAATTCAGTTATTATCTTGTCTTGTGGATTATATGTAAACATCTGTTATGTGAAATAGCTTATTCAGCACAGTACTAATTAAAAAACATGGGATTTTTATGATCACTCTTATTTTGTTAACAGTATTAAGATTTAGCAGATTCTGCAAGGGGTATGCAAACGTTCGCGTACAACTGTGTGTATGTGTGTGTGTATATATATATATCCGCATACATATATAAAGTGGAGAAAATAAGTATCGGATATGTCAACATTTTTTTCAGTAAATATATTGCTCAAAAAAATAAAGGGAACACTTAAACAGCACAATGCAACTCCAAGTGTTCTCTTTATTTTTTTGAGCAGTATATATTTCCAATGAGGCTATTCACATGAAATTTTCACCAGACTTTGGTATTAACTCAATAATTCCACACATATAAAGAAATCCAAGCATCAAAGTCCATAAATGAAATTGTGTGTAATAAAGTGGAAGGACACAGGAAAAAAGTATTGAACACACTAACTGAACTGTATTTAATACTTAGTGGAGAAGCCTTTGTTTGTAATGACAGCTGCAATATACTACCTGTATGAAGAAATTGATGGGCTGCAGTATTCATGTGTGATTTTGGCCCATTCTTCTAAACATATTGTCTTTAAATCTTGTTCAATTGGATTCAAGTCATGTGATTGACTGGGCCGTTCTCATGCCTTGATTTTTTTTCTCTGACACCAATTGAGATTTTCTTTGCTGTATGCTTTGGATTGTTGTCCTGCTGGAAGACCCACGTCTCATCTTCATCGTCCTGGTGGATGGCAGCAGATTCTTCTCAAGAATCTTCTGGTAAAGGGATCCTTTCATTGTTTCTTCAATTATATGAAGTCTCCCAGTACCATGTGATGAAAAACAGCCCCACACCATGATGCTTCCACCTCCAAACTTCACTGTTGGTATGGTGTTTTTAGGGTGATGTGTAGTGCCATTTCTTCTCCAAACATGGTGTGTAGTATGACCGCCAAAAAGTTCAATTTTGCTCTCGTCTGACCAGACTACACTCTCCCAGGATTTCATAGGCTTGTCCAAATGAGTTGTAGCAAACTTTAAACACACTTCGAAATGCCTTTCTTTAGTAATGGCTTTTCCTTTTATTTATTTATTTTTTACCTATTTTTCTACATAATCTCCATTTTGTTCAATGCACGTTCTAGTGTCATGTAAATGAATCTGAATCTTTATGTAATTTATGTCACACTTTTATAGTTTTTATTTGACTCATTCTCATACATAAATATGCATGGCATACCCTTTTCACATAAAACCTATTCTGTTTGTTGGTAACACAGTCTGAATCAGTAATGAAACTCTGAGTCAGCATGAAAACGCAGTATGATAAGTGCAGGGAGCAAAATGCCAAACCAAACAAGAAATGTTCCAGAAGATTAACAAAAAAAAAAAGTCTGATGACAAAAATAGATTTTCTTAGGGTCTAAAAACTTATTTAATGCCTCATTCATATTTCTAGATTTTTGGGGGAACTATTCAAGAAAATAAGAAGGATTAGAGGAGATTTAAAAATAAACATAACATAATGGGACATTAATGGAGCTGTTTTTAAAATGGGGGTTCCTTCCTTTCTTTAACTTAAGAGACAGCATTGAGGAGCTGTAATCTTAGATATGGTGGACTACAGATCCTTGAATCTGTACTTGAAGATTATTGATTTTGTACACAGAGGTGGATCATTACATGCACTCTTATGTCAGGACAATTGATAGATTGAGGAATTTGTACTCCTCTGGGAGATTTGATAAATTTGATTATGCTAGGTTTGCGGTTTATTTTTCAGGCACCCAACTTCAAGCAAAGCATAATGCTGCTAAAGAGCTTTAGCTGATTATGTGCAGAGCAGATCTGCTCGTCATCCTCAGTAACAGACTCTTACCTTTTTAATCCATTCGAAAGACCTTCAGATGTCTGGAATAATTAATAACCCAGCAACTGAGAAATAAACTTATCCATGAATTACTCTCAGATTATTACCTTTAAGAGAAAATGTGTCGTCTTTATATAGATTGAACAAAAAGCAATGCATTGTCAAATTCTCTTATCTACTCCTACTCTAGTCCTTCCTAGCAACAATGTTTAAGCCCTTGTCCTGAGCAACACTCTCCACACTGCAACCTGGCAGTGCGCCACAACGTGCCCATCGGCATACAGCACAAGAGTTTACTACGCCACAGGTAAAAGAGATCATTGACGTTACACTGTACAGTGAGCATGCCCAGGATCCTCTCCACCCTCTAGCCTTAATCATTTAAAGCTGGGGGCTAATGAAGAGCACGCTCATAATCCATGCTTAATGGCTCCATGACAGCCAAATAAGATTAAGATGGCTGGCCAGGTTGAGTTCTTAGCTATAGAGAGAGAGACTAATCAGTGAGAGCAAACTTTTCAGGATTGCAGAAAAGAAAGTCTTGGCTTAATGCCTCTCACTTTCACTTACTGCTGTAAAATGAAATTGAACAGTAATTCTTAGCCTGGCTGAAAATACACTGATAAACCTGATCTGGCTTGTGTTACTTCCTCTCATCAAGTTGTTCGTTTGCTTGATTATTTTGCCACTTCCTGACTCACAGAAAAGTGAAGTGAGTAGCTCGCAGAGAAAACACTCCACAATGTTAAATAGATATTTGCAACTTTACCAAATCTTCTCTTGGGGGTTTCCCCAAACCCTCTTAAATTCCACAGACCCCCTGATTTACAGATTTATATAAGGAACATTATTCAAATGTGTACCATACTATTTTGTCTATTTCTTACAGCCATTAAGCTTTCAATTCCTGAACTTTCCATTTACAGAACATTTAAAAAATTGTCATCAGGTCCAGATGATATTATTTATAATCCAACTTGTTTTTATTTTTAATTAAAGGGGCCAGCTAATGATAAATTCATTAATGATTTTTTAACAGCTTTTCTAATAATAGCTTGTGATTTCCATCACTGAAATTAAATATTAATAATACAAAATTTTTAAAAAAGCTTTACAGATCCAACTAATCTATGCAATCGGGAAAAGGGTACTGTACAGTTTCAAATGTACCCTAAAGTCATGTACATAGGTGAAAGTCACTGTTCCTTAAAAGATAGCACAGTAGTCCTTAGGATCCAGGTACCATACTTCCAACACTTAAATAGGTGTTGAGAGTATGCTACATTAATTTCCAAGGAATAAAAACCCTTGAGGTAACCTCAGTGACATGTTTGCTCGTTAAAAGGTCTAGGTTTTCTTTATTTATATTTCTAACTGAATATAAGAGTTAGAAACATAGATTTGTACTTAAAACATTTACAATTGCAGCATTTAGCAGATACCCTTATCCAGAGTGACTTATATTTATTTCATTTATTCAACTGAGCAGTTGAGGGTTAAGGGCCTTGCTCAAGGGCCCAGCAGTGTCAGCGCTGGGGTTTGAACTCCTGACATTCTGATCAGTAGTTCACCATCTTACCCACTGAGATTTAACCTTTTGAGAATGTAAGACTGCTGGGCCATTTTTGCTACTAACTATTTATAACCATGAACCTGGGCTCAGTTCCTTGTCCATTGCTGTATTCTAGACATATTAAATTCACACACCAGAACATCTAGAACTGGACTAGATTAGCTGTGAAACGGTTGAAGGTTCCATAATGCATGTAGGACCTGTCTCTGGTGTTACCAGGCTGGGTGTGAAATAAGAATTCACTGAGTGAATATTGTCTCTTTTTCTCACACAGTCTTGCTGTAAACACACTGAGAACATTGTAAACACATCTTAGGTGGCTGGAGGGCTTCCAGATGGCTTCTCCATCTGACAGGTGGGAATATGTTTTTACCACACTCAGTAAAGAATGTTAAAATACATCCATCTCTTTTGATTAGAGAAAGAAGACACTGTCAAAGCAAACACAATGCTATTTCTACTCTCTGCTGAATATATAATATATTGATGACCATTGTACTTCCCAAATGTAATACAGAGTACAGATGTCCAAAGCCATTATTGTGAACAAAAAATAACACCACTGATTAGGCAAACACATTTACTCAACTTATTTAGGCAACTTTCCATGATGCAACAATTTTAAACGGTTGTGTATTCTACAGAATCTTTTTCTTTCTCCTACAGCCACAAAGACTCCTCCCACTTTGAGTACAAATATTCTGCAAACAATATTCTACAGTGGACGTTAGGCAATACATCTTATAAACTGCTGCACAGACAAACTACTAGTGACTGGTTTGCTGATCATTGCATTACTGTGCTGGTTTGGCCAGCCAACTCACCTGACCCGAACCCCACAGATAATCTATGAGAGACACCAGACCCAACAATACAGACGAGCTGAAGGCTGCTATGAAAGCAAGCTGGGCTTCCAAAACACCTCAGCAGTGCTACAGGCTGATCGTCTCCATGCCAAGCTGCATTGATGCAGTAATTCATGCAAAAGGAGTCCTGACCAAGTATTAAGTACATAAATTAACATACTTTTCAGAAGATGTATTATATATTCTTTATTCTAATATTTTGAGATACTGGATTTTTGATTTCCGTGAGCTGTAAGCCGTAATCATCAAGATAGAACAAAAAAGGATTGAAATATTTGAATTTATGGGCGATGAATCTACAATATATGAAAGTTCCACTTTTTGTATTAAATTACAGGAGGAAAAAAGTCTTCCATGATATTTGAATTTTTTGAGATACAGTGCCTTGCGAAAGTATTCGGCCCCCTTGAACTTTTCAACCTTTTGCCACATTTCAGACTTCAAACATAAAGATATAAAATTTTATTTTTTTGTGAAGAATCACCAACAAGTGGGACACAATTGTGAAGTGGAACGAACTCTATCTACTGAAAAGTGGTGCGTGCAAAACAATGAGTCGTACACTGCACAAATCTGGCCTTTATGGAAGAGTGGCAAGAAGAAAGCCATTTCTCAACATTTGGTGTGTCTCCTAGGTGGCTTGTGGCAAACTTTAGACGAGAGTTTTTATGGATATCTTTGAGAAATGGCTTTCTTCTTGCCACTCTTCCATAAAGGCCAGATTTGTGCAGTGTACGACTGATTGTTGTCCTATGGACAGACTCTCCCACCTCAGCTGTAGTTCTCTGCAGTTCATCCAGAGTGATCATGGGCCTCTTGGCTGCATCTCTGATCAGGCTTCTCCTTGTCTGAGCTGAAAGTTTAGAGGGACGGCCAGGTCTTGGTAGATTTGCAGTGGTCTGATACTCCTTCCATTTCAAAATGATTGCTTGCACAGTGCTCCTTGGGATGTTTAAAGCTTGGGAAATCTTTTTGTATCCAAATCCGGCTTTAAACTTCTCCAAAACAGTATTACGGACCTGCCTGGTGTGTTCCTTGGTCTTCATGATGCTCTCTGTGCTTTCAACAGAACCCTGAGACTATCACAGAGCAAGTGCATTTATACAGAGACTTGATTACACACAGGTGGATTCTATTTATCACCATCAGTCATTTAGGACAACATTGGATCATTCAGAGATCCTCGCTGAACTTCTGGAGTGAGTTTGCTGCACTGAAAGTAAAGGAGCCGAATAATTTTGCACGCACCACTTTTCAGTTTTTTATTTGCTAAAAAAGTTTAAAATATCCAATAGATTTCATTCCACTTCACAATTGTGTCCCACTTGTTGGTGATTCTTCACAAAAAATTAAAATTTTATATCTTTATGTTTGAAGCCTGAAATGTGGCAAAAGGTTGAAAAGTTCAAGGGGGCCGAATACTTTCGCAAGGCACTGTAGATCTGTATGCTCTTTTTGGGTTCTTTGTACTTTCTCATTTCTATGAGAAAACATTAGAGAAAACAATGCTAAGTATAATATAAACCAGCTAATCACATGAGCATTATAGTGGCATATTGTATGTACATAGCCTTCATTAACTAGTTTAAAGTATAGCTCCAACACTGCAATGGAGGATCGTTATTTTTCTTTAGTGCCATAAATATCCTACTCAGGTTCTCATGGCACTAAAGTCAGTTTCATTCATAAGGCATAATTCTCCTAATGAAGAAATACACTTTGGTGTGCATGGATGTCAAGATGTCTTAGCAACCTTCCAGTGTTTTTTGCCAGCCCCGTAGAACATCTGCTCTCGAACTAACGGAGTCAAATGAGTAATTTCTATTCACTTCACAGTACTCAGGTCAGATGACTAAATGGCACCATGTTAGTGATTATAGTCTATTACCATCCTTAATCACAATACACTTTTTTATGAAGATGTCATCCAGTCTGCTTTCAAAATCACACCTATTTAAATGACATAATGAACCCTTGGGATGCAAAGGGAGAGATCTCTTACAGAGGAATCATCTGCCTGATTGAATGCAAGTATAAATGCAAGTATTCATCAGTATGAAATTAAAAGGACTCAAAAGTGAATCAAAAAGAAATCAAAAGTGCATGAATGAATATGTTAACGGAATAAAGGTGGCACCATGGAAAATAATTGATAGTAGATTCATCTGGTATATTTTGGAGAGAACATAACCTTTATTTAGGAATAGGTGTGGAGAAACTATTGCATTAATATTGATAAGACTGACTTCAATAATGAGTCATTTATAATAATGACATTGTTTGTAAGAGATTCTAGACATTTCGCCTTACTAACAACGTATATAGCCTTCATTCACTATATGGATAAAAGTTTGTGGACACCTGATCATTATAGCCATATGTGCTTTTTAAACATCCCATTCCAGATTTAAGGGGACCCCTTTGCTGTTATAATAATATCGACTCTTCTAGGAAGGCTTTCCACTAGATTTTGGAAATTAGGGAGGTCAGGCACTGATGTTGGGTAAGGAGGTGCTTAATGTATTTTTTTTTTCATCTTCTTCAACTTTGACTGAGTAACAGAGGCCTAAATCTATTTTTGTGCCAAAATAGATTTGTATTTGGAGCTATCCAGCTATCTTGACTAGAGCCCTATCCATCCATCCATCTTCTACCACTTACTCCTTTTCAGGGTCACGGGGAACCTGGAGCCTATCCCAGGAAGCATCGGGCACAAGGCGGGGTACACCCTGGACAGGGTGCCAATCCATCGCACAATCACATACACACTCACACACCCACTCACACACACTAGACACTTTAGACACGCCAATCAGCCTACCATGCATGTCTTTGGACTGGGGGAGGAAACCGGAGTACCCGGAGGAAACCCCTGCAGCACAGGGAGAACATGCAAACTCCGCACACACAGCCCCGGCGGGAATTGAATCCCGGAGCCTGGAGGTGTGAGGCGAAAGTACTAACCACTAAGCCACCCAGCACCCAGTAGTCACACTTACTTCATCATAAACCAGTAAAATGTCATGAGAAATAATCAGTATTTTAAGTATTAATAAGTATTTTCTAATTATGCATGGCCACTCACTTTCACTAACCACTTTATCTTGCTCAGTGTCACAGTAGATCCAGAGTCTATCCTGGGAACGCTGGACATGAGGCTGGAATACAACCTGGATGAGATGCCAGAACATTACAGGGCACCACGCATGCACGCACGCACACACACACCTTTGATGAATGTTAGAGAAACAGCACCAGTCTACTACAAAACTGTAGACCAATTTGACTTAGTGTTTGTAGAGTATACTTTTTTAATTCATTAACCTTGTGGAACAATGGTGAATTGGGGGGGATAATCAGAACATGTAATCGAAGTGCATTGAATTTCATTCAAATGAAGATACTATGTAAATGATTTGTTTATTTATTGCATGCCACTTCCAGAATAAACTGTCCCATAATGATCATTGCCAAAAACCCTAAAGACAAAGACTCTAGAAAAGCCTCGGTTAACATTCACTCTGTCTTGTATTAACCTTAGACTTCAAGTGCAGTGTCCATTTCTGCTAACTGCTGTAAGTCATTAGCAAGAAAGCAAAAGAAAAGAGAAAAATAATAATTTCTTCTAATCAAATACCCAATCTCATAGTAAACTGCCACACACCATACAGGGGCATAATTTTTCTTCAAATTTATAGTCAATAATTCTATGCACATGACTGTTATGATTTTCAGTCCTTATTCACTCTAATTAACAGCAAAAAATATGAAGCACTGAAAAATTCCTAACATGAAAGCAAAAGAAGGAAAAAGCCCTAATGATCCAGTTACATAGCCACGGTACATGTCAACACTGACTGGACCACACAAAGGTAGACAAGAGCAGACAAGAAATGGGCGGTAGGTGTGCTAATTTGAATGTTTGTTCCAGGTAGGGGCAGCGATAGGGCCTTGGGGGGATCTCTCCACCATGATGAATTCATCAGGGTTGTTGAAAGCTCTGTAGTGAACCAGCAAGTCCTGTATTGCTCGCTCCTCAATCTACAACACACACAGATAGAACAAAAGAGCTGAGGAAGATGAACATCTAACCAATGCAGGTCTTCCTCACACATTTAGTTGTAATGACACCAAGACCTAGGTCCAGTTTCCTCTTCGATGGAGGAAGTGAAATTTATAGTCACAATATAATAACAAAAATTCTAATTAATAATAATTGTCATGGATATGCCAGAAGGAACTAAGGACTACACAGCATCACTGTCACATGACCACCTGCACCTGATTTCACAGAGACAGTTTACACTATACTCCTTGTCTTTCTTTGATTGTCTTTCTTTGCTGTTGCTTCTGTTGCTGATTATGGTCTTTATGTTTATTCTTAGCCTTAGTGTTTTTGCATTAAGTTCTATAGATCCTGTTTTGTTTGGATTTATTTTAAACTTGATCTGATCTTGTAACTGTCTTCGTCTCCATATTGTAACAATCATAATAATATATATATATAAAAACAACAACTAATGCTTCAAGTGGTTTCCCTAAATTCAACTGAAAATGCAAATTATAAGGACTTCTCCAGTTTCAAAATTCAACCCCTTCATGGCAAGCATGTTTAGTACTTAGTAGAGAACTTTTCTGCTGTTATGACCTGCTGCAAACGAGATGCAAAGCTTCTGGCAGTGTTCCTGAGGAATCTTAGTCCATTCCTCATGAGCAATGGCCTCCAGTTCAGTAATATTCTTGGGTTTGTGGGCTGCAACCACCTTCTTCAAATCCCACCAGAGATTTTCTATGGGGTTCAAGTCTAGTGACTGTAATGGCCCTCTAGAATCTTCCAGGACTACTTCTGCAAACAAGCCTTGGTGGAATTTGAGGTATGCTTGGGATCATTGTCCTGTTGAGGGGTCGAGTGACTCCCAAGTTTCAGCTTCCTCACACATGGCATGAAGTTCTCATAGGATTTCCTGAGACTTCAATGAATCCATCTTTCCTTCCACATGCTGCAGGTTTCCAGTGCCAGAGGATACAAAGTAGCCCCAGAGCAACACCGAGCCACCACCATGCTTGACTGTGGACAGAGTGTACTTTCTTCATTCTTTTTCCTCCAGACATACCGCTGATCCACTGTGCCGAAAAGTTCCAGTTTTTCCAGTTTATTATTATTATTATTATTATTATTGTCACTGTGCTGGGAAATCACACAAACATCTGCACATCCAGGCAATACTGGGTGTCTCCTCCTAACGTTCCAGCAAAGCGTGCAGGTGTGACTTTCAAATACCCTCAATTACCTGTATCAATGCCAGAGGCTTCTCTCGAATGCGGATGAGTGCAGCTTCCTGCTGCTTCTCCTCTTCAATGATGGATGCAAAAGTGACTGCAGTAGTAGCCGGTGGACTACCCATCTGTCCAAGCACCCATGGCCTAATGAGAAAGGGAATGTTACCATTTAGTTTATCCTGAAATTTTTTATTTTTTTTTATTTTTTAATAAATATACCAAGGCAACTGTTAGGATAACAAGCTGTTTATGCACACACACTCAAAGGAGCATGAAAGCAAGAGAAGGAAAACTGGGAAATGCTGGAAATATAGGACTCCGTTTGAGACTTTCCAACCCAGACAATTGTTGCTTGGAAGAAATACGCAACAAAATATCTGTAGAACTCAGACTGACGTTGCATGGAAAACAATATTTAAAAGTTTGAAAGCACTTGAGTCACAAGTTAAAGAGCGCAGTGGGAGTCACCTATAACCAGCTCCTATGTGCTCTCTTTTGACAATCCCACACTCCAGGGTACTTATATATACACACACACAGTTGCATCTCAAAAAATTTGAATACCGTGGAAAAAATTTTTTCTGTAATTTAATTAAAAAAGTGAAAAGTTTACTCATTACTCAAAGTGAAATCTTTCAAGCTTTTTTTGTTTTAATCTTGATGATAACGGCATACAGCTCATGGAAATCAAAAATCCAGTATAAAATATTTTAATAAAGACTTTATAATACAGATATGTCAACCTTCTGAAAGGTTAATTTATGTACTCAATACTTGGTCAGGACTCCTTTTGCACGAATTACTGCATCAATGCAGCTTGGCATGGAGGCAATCAGCCTGTGGCCCTGCTGAGGTGTTTTGGAAGCCCAGCTTGCTTTGATAGCGGCCTTCAGCTCGTCTGTATTGTTGGATCTGGTGTCTCTTTTACAGTGATTACAGTGCCTTGCAAAAGTATTCGGCCCCCTTGAACTTTTCAACCTTTTGCCACATTTCAGGCTTCAAACATAAAGATTTAAAATATTTATTTTTTGTGAAGAATCACCAACAAGTGGGACACAATTGTGAAGTGGAACGAAATCTATTGGATTTTTGAAACTTTTTCAACTAATAAAAAAATTAAAAGTGGGGCGTGCAAAATATTTTGCCCCTTGCGTTAATACTTGTTGTAGGCGAGCCTTTTGCTGCGATTACAGCTGCAAGTCGCTTGGGGTATGTCTCTATCAGTTTTGCACATCGAGAGACTGAAATTCTTGCCCATTCTTCCTTGCAAAACAGCTCGAGTTCAGTGAGGTTGGATGGAGAGCGTTTGTGAACAGCAGTTTTCAGCTCTTTCCACAGATTCTCGATTGGATTCAGGTCTGGACTTTGACTTGGCCATTCTAACACCTGGATACGTTTATTTGTGAACCATTCCTTTGTAGATTTTGTTGTATGTTTGGGATCATTGTCTTGTTGGAAGATAAATCTCCGTCCCAGTTTCAGGTCTTTTGCAGACTCCGACAGGTTTTCATCCAGAATGGTAATGTATTTGGCTGCATCCATCTTCCCCTCAATTTTAAACATCTTCCCTGTCACTGCTGAAGAAAAGCAGGCCCAAACCATGATGCTGCCACCACCATGTTTGACAGTGGGGATGGTGTGTTGAGGGTGATGAGCTGTGTTGCTTTTACGCCAAACATATCGTTTTGCATTGTGGGCAAAAAGTTCGATTTTGGTTTCATCTGACCAGAGCACCTTCTTCCACATGTTTGGTGTGTCTCCCAGGTGGCTTGTGGCAAACTTTAGACGAGACTTTTTATGGATATCTTTGAGAAATGGCTTTCTTCTTGCCACTCTTCCATAAAGGCCAGATTTGTGCAGTGTACGACTGATTGTTGTCCTATGGACAGACTGTAGTTCTCTGCAGTTCATCCAGAGTGATCATGGGCCTCTTGGCTACATCTCTGATCAGGCTTCTCCTTGTCTGAGCTGAAAGTTTAGAGGGACGGCCAGGTCTTGGTAGATTTGCAGTGGTCTGATACTCCTTCCATTTCAAAATGATCGCTTGCACAGTGCTCCTTGGGATGTTTAAAGCTTGGGAAATCTTTTTGTATCCAAATCCGGCTTTAAACTTCTCCACAACAGTATTACGGACCTGCCTGGTGTGTTCCTTGGTCTTCATGATGCTCTCTGCGCTTTCAACAGAACCCTGAGACTATCACAGAGCAGGTGCATTTATACAGAGACTTGATTACACACAGGTGGATTCTATTTATCACCATCAGTCATTTAGGACAACATTTGATCATTCAGATATTTTATATCTTTATGTTTGAAGCCTGAAATGTGGCAAAAGTTTGAAAAGTTCAAGGGGGCCGAATACTTTCGCAAGGCACTGTATCTGTGGGGTTCGGGTCAGGTGAGTTGGCTGGCCAAACCAGCACAGTAATGCAATGATCAGCAAACCAGTTACTAGTAGTTTTGGCACTGTGGAGGTGCCAAGTCCTGCTGGAAAAGGAAATCAGCATCTCCATTGCTTGTCAGCAGATGGAAGCATAAAGTTCTCTAAAATCTCCTGGTGGACACTGTAACTACTCATCAATGCTACACTTTGTGTAATGAATATATAATATATGAAAGTTCCACTGTTTTAAATTAAATTACGGAAAAAGATTATCTTTTCCACAATATTGTAATGTTTTGAGATGCACCTGTACTCTATGTGCTGAGCAGAGTGAAAGATTGATGATGACAAAGTCTGACCTTATCAATGGAGAGACAGTCACAGGAAAAACAAACATTCTAATAAGCCAGCAGGGAAAAGTAACCAGACTTGAGCTATAGCTACAGACTTAACTGCTTGCCACGTCAAGGAAGTGATGGAACAGGCTGCCAGAGCGGCTCATCTGTAAAATTATATTACATCACTACTGGCAGCATTCAAAAGAAACTGCCTTTGAGATTCTTGGTAACACTGTCTACACAGGACACGCAGAGTATTAACTAACCACATACAAAGATTCTAGCTCATGCAGATGGAAATCTAAGATGTCTAAATAAGGGTGATAATGGGGATGCAGGTGTCCGGTTAAAAAAGCCATTCATCTACCGTCAATAAATTCAAAATGTAAATAATTTCAGTCTTGGCATTACAGAAACTCCCTTAGAATTGTTCAATCTCAGTTCATAGCAAGGTGACCGCAGATAACCTACTGATATTGCTAAATCTTGCTACTTGAGGTCTGGTAACACAGAACACAACCAAATTAATTTTGAAATGTAAGAGTGCCACCTGGAGGTACCCAAGTGACTCCACACCGGCATCACAACTCAGTATTGTGATGACAAAAGCTAGTTATCAAGTGAAGGTAGGGATGCTTGTCCGCCATATTCTGTGTGTATAGAGTTGAATGAAGTGCCATCTTGCTCACCCTGCAGGTTTTCCAGCATTGCCAGGCTCGGCACACTTAAAGGTCACTCTTTTGGCACAAGTGGCCGTGCCAATAGTACTCGCTGGACTCCCTGCAGCCATGGCCGCAATTGCAGATGATTTATCACGCTGCTCTACCTCCGTTAACAAATCCCGAAAAGACAGTGATGAAGGACAGGACTGCACCGCTGTTGCCCTGAGTATGCATAGACACAGGGTCATATTGTCTTACCGTGTCAGAGCTGGTTAGGAAAAGTATTGTAAAAAGATAAATAAAGCTCAAAGTGGCCAGATACACACCAGCCCTTTGCTTGCTTAACTGAAGTGACTCCAGGGGGAGATTTGGCAGACGGTCCATCAAAATTGGCCTCTCTGGTAGCCATGGCTATCATCTTCCTCTGCTTCTGAGACAGTTTAGTGGGGATGACTGAAGATTTACTGCTGTTTCCAGACATATAAATCACACAAGGAGGAGGGGTATGGGATATTGTGCAACATTTCAACCAAATGAACTCAAATCTTATAGAATCTTATAAAGTGGTGACACTCATCATGCATCATGGTTTCAGCATAAATAGTAGAGAAGAAGCAACCCTTACGAGCCAGGGCTTTTCGGAGTGGCTCCATGGTTCAAAGAGTTGGCCTCCATCTCCATAATGGCCCGGAGATCCAGAACAGGTGCCAGACGAGTCGGACTGAGCAGGTCAGAATCACAGTTCAATGAAAGATGGCTGGTAACAGGTGTATTGTATTTATATTAAGGTACACAGA
This sequence comes from Ameiurus melas, assembly GCA_012411365.1. Classification (NCBI taxonomy): domain Eukaryota; kingdom Metazoa; phylum Chordata; class Actinopteri; order Siluriformes; family Ictaluridae; genus Ameiurus; species Ameiurus melas. Next base: position 20,425,560 of record CM022757.1, read on the forward strand.
TCTTTATATAAAGAAAATAAAATATTACACAAAACAATTGTTGAATTTAAGCTCTTGAATGATCCAGTACTTGTAATTGTATTCCAAAAATAATGGTATTTCCTCTCGGTGACTTTATAAAAGTACAACTCATTCACCATTTTCAAAAGACCTACAACACAATTGTATTTTTTGTTTACATTAGAAAAGGAACTATTAAATAAATAAAATACATAATTTCTATCATGCAAAGGTTGTAAAATACCTCATTGTATATAAGGCTCAACTCCAAGTGTGTCCCACACTAAATCTGAGTGACCCAAAGGTATATAGGGGGAAAATATTCAATCATACCCATCCCTGATAAGGTTTGATGGTAATAAATAGAGCTCACCTTGCCTTAACCCTGGGGATAGGTTCAGGTGTGGAGCACTTAACAGGCAAAGATCCTTTCCTCCAGGTTGGAGTGTTGGGAGGAGTCTTCCAACCAACATGCCCTGACTTTTCCTCCTAAAAATGCAAAATACCTTATTTTAGTTTCTCTAGTGGATAAATATCACAGTAAATTTCACTTACTGTGTGTGTAAATATGTAGGAATGTTGTTATATGAGCTTTTTTTTATATTACTTGTACATAAGGTCTGTCTTGTAAGATTGGAGACGGCAGGTCTCGAGGACTGCCCACTCCAATATAACTGCCCTCAGAGTCAGATGTGATCAGCTCATGTAGAGATTCCACTGAGCAAGCTTTCCTAGAGTCTACCAAACCTGGGAATGATTAAAAACAGTATTCATTTGAGGCTGTATACTGAGGAAGTCACGCTGAAGGCATCTGCCAAATTAATACATGCAAATCTAAATAAATTAATGGAATCCATTTTTGCATGAAGCAAAACTATCCAGTAAATATCACTGATTGGTTTATGGATGCCTCCCTATTTGCTTTAATTACTATATGCAGGCTCACCAACAGAGGGTGGACTTTGAATGACATCAGAGGGTGAACTCTGGATGATATCAGACAGGTTGTACCCTCCTGAGCTATCCAAGCGGCGACGTGGTTTCTTCTTAGCCTTCACCTTGGGTTTCTTCAACAGACCATCACTAAACAAAAAAACAAAAAAAATCAAAGGAAGGTCACAACACTGTACTGTATGACTAGATCTGGTCTCACACTCCACAGTGAGCTGTGACAGACATACTTGTAGGACTGCTCCTGTTCAAAGCTGGTTTTACAGCTGGTGGTTGAATCCAGGCTTATGTCCTCATAGGCACTCAGATTAGGGGCACTGAGATAGGGAGTGATATGTCGTCTCTGCATAGCTGGAATCTGAGGAAATCACAACATGATACTTTCTATCTTTGTTTTTTCCACCATGCCAGCTTCTATGGCTATATTCATAGTTAATTAAGTTACATTGATATTCAGGTTTAGTTATTTAAATTAGCGTTAAATAGGTGTTTAAGATTCATTTTTCATGAAAACTTTAAAACTATGTTTGGATTCACGTGATTAAAAACCTTTTCAAAAGTATAAGCTAAAAAAAAATACAGCTTCCTCAGATGTGTAGAGGTATGACAGTCCAGTAAAATATGTTTAATGGATAGTGGCTTCTAACAAGATGAGGACATTGGTGGATTTTCTCCTGATGGTAAAAATTGGTGCGTGAGTCTTGCATGTCCTATCTGGCATCTTGTGTAAATGACTTGATCCCAGCAATTATTAAAAGGGAACATACATTATCCCAACAACAGGTTTTATTTCCTGTAATTTGTTGTTTAAACTGACTGCTATTTGTTTTTGATATATATATTCAGAATTAGTTTCAGATCTGTCGAATGTACAGGGCATTTCACTGGTTTAGTGAATAGTGCTTCTCTGGCAGCTCTGTCTGCTTGCTCATTACCAGAGATTCCCGAGAGTCCAGGTACACAGCTGAAATTAATATTAAACTCCTTGCTTCAAGAGATGACAGTTTGATAAAAATCTTCATGGTTGTTGGGGGATCAGTTTTAATAGCTTCCATTGCTTCAAGACAAGATTTTGGATCAGTTATTATTTAAAAAAAAAAGTGGGTTTTGTGGCGTAGTCTCAATAAACTTCAGTGCCAGTAGTAGAATGTTTGCCTCTGCAGTGAAAACTGAACTTTAGTCAGGGATGCAGATACCCTGACCCAGTTGGTTTGTCGCAAAAGCTGCTGCTACTTTATTTCCAGATTTAGATCCATCGGTGTACATTGGGATTATGTTGTGTGTATATACTGCTCATGTCCAGAAATTGTTGATGGAAATCATTTGGCCGGATTTTTGGTTCCTTGTTAAATCCAGACGGATTTTAGACTTTTTGAAATCCCATGGAGAAATTTTGCAGAAGAGGTGTCTGTTCCAGATGTTCTCCATATGGGTTTTTATACGTAGGCCAAATGGACGAATTAAACTTTTTCCCCCCAAATATAGTTGAACGCTGGAGTGAGAAAACTGATGAATAGACTGGGTTTTCGTTTTAAGTCTGGTTACATATTGCAGGGCCAAATTTAGGCATCTGATTTCCAAGGAAGGTTTGTTGGCTTCCACATAGAGACTTTGGATTGGTGATGTTCTGTAGGCTCCCAAAGCTACAGTGCCTTGCGAAAGTATTCGGCCCCCTTGAACTTTTCAGAGAGCATCATGAAGACCAAGGAACACACCAGGCAGGTCTGTAATAATGTTGTGGAGAAGTTTAAAGCCAGATTTGGATACAAAAAGATTTTCCAAGCTTTAAACATCCCAAGGAGCACTGGGCAAGCGATCATTTTGAAATGGAAGGAGTATCAGACCACTGCAAATCTACCAAGACCTGGCCGTCCCTCTAAACTTTCAGCTCAGACAAGGAGAAGACTGATCAGAGATGCAGCCAAGAGGCCCATGATCACTCTGGATGAACTGCAGAGAACTACAGCTGAGGTGGGAGAGTCTGTCCATAGGACAACAATCAGTCGTACACTGCACAAATCTGGCCTTTATGGAAGAGTGGCAAGAAGAAAGCCATTTCTCAACGTTTGGTGTGTCTCCCAGGTGGCTTGTGGCAAACTTTAGACGAGACTTTTTATGGATATCTTTGTGAAATGGCTTTCTTTCTTGTGAAATGGCCGAATACTTTCGCAAGGCACTGTAGTCGTATACCTTGGTGGTGTAGTGTCCAAAAGTCACATGTATGACTTTCTAGCTGATCCATAAATGGTACTTCCATAGTTCAGCTTTGAGCATACCATACCAAATTCATCAAGTTCATGAGAGTTCAGCTGTCTGCTCCCCATTTGGTTTTGGATAAAACCTTTAAAACTTTCTTTTTCAGTGATTTATTAGGAGGAATAAAAACAGTTTGTATTCAAAAGTGATACCAAGAAAACTATTCTCTTTAACAACTTTAATGGGGACTCAATCCATAAATCATTCATTGTGTAGCGAACAAAGCTGACAGAAATGCATACAGGTGGTTTTTGTTTGTGAGAACTTAAAACTGTTCTGTGTTGACAAGTGCATTTTGGTAATCTTCGGTTGGATTTTTCACTTGATAGTATTCATGTACTTGCTCTTGTATCAAATGCAGAGATAATCTACATATAAAATATATAGAACATCAGAACTTTTGCAATGCTATTTATTTTTATATTGAAGAAGGTAACTGATAGGATACTTCCTTCAGGTACTCCATGTTCTTGTTTATGGAGATTGGCAGTTGACCTCTAAAATTCATCGGGTAAAGATCTTTTAAAATGCCATGTTTCCATATCATGTCATAGGCTTTCTTCAAATCAAAGAAGACCACTACAATGTGTTATTTTCTAAAAGGTGTCACGAGTGTAACTTTGAAGGCAAATAAGATGATCTGTAGTGCTTCAACCTTTCCTAAAACCACACTGGGTGTTACTTATGTGGTGTTTAGATTCCAGTATCCAGACCAGGCAATCATTGACCTCTCCATTGTTTTGCATAAAGAACTGCTTTAAGCTGTAGGGCGGTAGTTTATGGGGACGTTATGGTCTTTTCCTGGCTTTTGTATAGGTATTAGTTCTGCTTCATGCCAGGTGGGTGGGTTTTTACCGCGATATCCAGATGGAGTTAAAAAGGTGGGGCAGATTCTTTAATAACTGGTAATGGATTTCATCCGGTCCAACGCCTATATTGTGGGATTTTTTTTTAAAGGGCTTGCTGTAGTTCTTCTATAGTAAAAGGTTGGTTATGGGTGTGTGTTACTGGAGGGGAAGTTTAAGAAAAGTTTGGAAAGCAGGAGGGCAGTTCTCAATAGGTGAAATGTTTTCAGAATTTTTTGCTAGAATGTTTGTAATTTCTTGTTTTGAAGTCAACAGTGTGGCGTGGTGTTTGATGTGTTGTTTTTCCCCTTCATTTTCAGTATCGGGCTCCATATTTTGAATGAAGAACTTCTTGTCATGCTGGAGATGTATCTTCTCCAGCTTTTCTTTTATACTTCACTTATAATAATTCTTGCTCGTGCTCTACTCCTCTAGAGTTTGACAAGATTTTCAGTTGTTGGATGTCTGAAGAACAGTCCTTAAGGTTTTTTCCTCTCTTTTATAGATTCCTTACATGCATCATCAAACCATGGAAGTCATCTATGTTTTATATTTAAAGATGTTCTTGGGGCTGTATCATTATCAATAGATTTGAGCATTTCAGTGAAATTCTGTACGGCATCTGGGCTGTCTTATGGAAACCATGTCAGTTTCTCAAGACGGTTTGAAATTGAGATCAATTTGCTTTGTTTATTTGCCATCCTTGTACATTTGTTTGTTCCTCTCTGCCTTTGATTGTTAGAATAATTGGGAAATGGTCACTTCCACACTTTCCATGCTAGGTCTAAAAATAATTCAGGCTGACAAATTGTCAGGTCGATTGCAGTGTACGTTCCATGCTCTGGGTGTAGATAGGTATTCAATCCATTATTTAAAAAGACACAACAACATGTTATGACTATTAAAATCTCCCATGAGAATAAAAGTAGATGGGAGTTAAGTAATAAAGTGATCTATGTCCATGTGTGTCAGGTTTAAATTTGGAGGAACGTAGATAGGGATGACTGTAATGGTTTTCTGCAAAGGCAGGCATATTGCTGTTGCCTCTAGGTTGCTCCTAAGATTTAGATGACTATGGATTACATCTTTTCTTATTAAAATAGTTATACCACCAGAAGCTCGCCCGTCATTGGGAGCAGTTTTTAAAACTTTTAAAAGAGAGAGTACCGTCTGGTAGTAATTGTGTTTCTTGAAGACATATGGCTAGAGGCTTAATAATTCCAGTTACATGCTGTAGCTGCACCCAGGGCATGTCTTGACCAGCCAATTGATAGGATCGAGCAATTCTAACCTCCTGCCTAGATGAAATAGGAGCCAAAGAACCGTGTTGAATAAGGATCTCTTCCTCCACCGACATGGGTCGCTTAAGGGTTGTTCTCTCTTGCCCAAGGAGGCGACCGTAGCACTACGGAGGAAAGGAGCATACCATGTTCCTTTCACGAGCTACCATCATAAAGATGGGTCCTGAGCCATACCCGGTACAACATGATACAAGAGTTTTAGAAAAGTTTGGGGCGTTAGAGCTGTCTTTGTTGATATTAACTCACCATTTTCCTATATGCTTCAGAGAGCTCCAATAACACGTCATCACTCAAGATCTCCAGGGCCCTGGGACAAATAAAAGTTTAATATTCTGCTTTAATACAAGGCAGGAAGTCTGTCTAAAATAAGCACAGGGAATGCCAAGTCTTGGCTTAGCCAATATGGTCATTCAACAAATCATTTTTACAACTAGTTGGTTAGAAAAACACATTTGAAGCCCACAACATTCTAAAAACTTTTATTTCCTTCCTGTAATGTCATGGAAATGGGAAAATAACATTTTGAGTTATTTTGTCTGACTTAAAATCCACAGGGTGAATAACTACTCACTTGGACTCCAGCAAGGCGGCCATGTTGAGACCAATAAACTGCAGGCAGGAGAGTTTAAGCTGCTCGGCATTGTAAATCACAGCAAACTCTAGTAGATCTGCAGCATTCTTCAGAGTCACTACACAGAGACATAACACAAACATCATTTTCCTACAGCTGTATATCAATACTGTAAATGATGGGAAGCACATTCAGAGTTCTGAAAGCATTTTCCACTTGTACCTGCATGAATGAGTTTTCATCTGTTCACATTCACAACATTAAAGGTAAGAGGGTAATGTCTAATCAACATGTACACAAGCAATTTCTTGACCAGTAATCATTTGGATAACAACTTTGACTAAAATTATAATGGGTAAAGTATACAGTCTTACTCACCGTTAGGGACCAGTGGTTGGTCATGTTTAAAATAATAGAGAATTTCAAGAATGACATAAAAACATTAATAATTTGACACCTAAAAATAGCTCATAAAACCCCAAATGTGCTTAATATTCTAACTATATTTGCTTCTTGGTTAGGTCAACTTTGCAAATGAGACCCTATCCCATTGAAATTCCCCAAGTAAAAGAAAGAAATATGTAGACTGACTCTGCCAGGTGAATCAAGATCTGTGGTGTCAAATATAAGAACCACAGGGCCTGGTTGTGGTTCTAATCCTGAACACCAAATACATTTTGAACTTGTGATCTAATTTAAAAGATTCTTAAGGATTGTAATTGAATTGAAAGATTAGGGGGGAGAAAAAAAAACACCACAACAAAAGAAGTGTTAGTCTCTGTTATTCCACTAGGGGGCAAAGGAGAGCAATAAACTAATTCATTAGCATGTGGAAAATTTTACGCTGTAATCCTGTCTCTTTCCAAAATAATGTAGGTGTTACAGTATATGCTCAATCTAATTTTTCAAGCTATTTGTGCATTCACAATGTACCTTTCAGACAAATTAACACATTTAATATTGATGTGATATTGGTATACTAAACTGTTTTTTTGGTTCATCCATTTGAAGTCTAACATAGTGACCCATTACCTAAAGTGAGTTTAATATGTGCCTTTTCATGTAGTGTCATAACAGCCCACTTACATTTTCTAAGGACTTTATAAATTTCATCCCTAGAAGCCTATGAATTTCCAGGTTTTTTCTGGGATGTTTGCAAATTCTGACATCATATGCACATATGCACAAAGACTTGGAAGGTAAAAAGACAATCCAGGCTTACAGTTTTCAGTGATGGCCACTTCACATATCTCCTTCAATCGAGTGATGAGTAGTTGATCAGCCACCACCAGGACACTGCACGAAAACTCCACACTCAGAGACTCTGCAGCACAGAGAGACGTATAACTCCGTTATATATACACGTGACCATTATGATGATTAAAATCAGTCCTTAAAGCAGTACAGACTAATACCTCTGATAGTGGGAGACTCATCTGTGTAGATGTACTCCAGAATGACCTGCAAGACCTTGGCACTCATCGGCATGTCCAGTGCAGTACAACTAGTAGACTGAAGGGGGCAGAAAAGATCCACATGACAATCCTAAAAGCTGCTACAAATAACTGATGTGAACCAGATGCACTTCTTAGTCAAATTGGATTTACAAAAGCTTTCATCTGTGTCAATTGTTTTCGTACCTCAATCCAGGGATTTCCCAACATACTGTTAAAATACTCTGCAAAAGAAAGGAATACGAAAATTTTAGATGCACTGATCAACACAAAGGTAATCTCATGGCTCTAAGGATAATGAAACATTGCTACACGACTGGGAGTTCTTTTTTATTACTTAATATGAGAGTAGCAAACAGGATGACTTTTGCTGAGCTACAATGTGTAAATAATCGGACAACATTTTAGTACAACATGGAGAAAACACCGAGTTAACTCCACTGCCACAGGCTGAGAACAGCTTATTTTTGTTACCACGTCGTTTTAGCGTGTTACAATGAGTACTTTAATTGGACAGTGCGAGATTGTCATTTTGGCTTTTAAATACAGTACTTTGCATTTGACCATGAGGTTAAGCTTTGAATATCGAGTATAACCTGCTTAAAAATGGGAATAACGCCTCTCTTTCTATAGTCTCCCATTTCAACAAAACAGTTATCTGCTCAGTTGTCTGTTGGCCAGCTGTGTCTCATGCCCTAAAGCAGTGCTTCTCAGACCTGTCCTGGAGGACCCCCTGTACTGCACATTTTGTATGTCTCCCTCATCTAACACACCTGCTTCAACTCATCAGCTCATTAGTACAGACTGCAAGACCTGGATTGGGTCTGTCAGATAAGGGAGATGTACAAAATGTGCAGTGCTGGGGGTCCTAGAGGACCAAACAAAAAGTCTGCAGTTCATTCAAAATGTAGCATTTGCATCTGGTATTTATTCCTGCAGTCGTTCAACAATTGAAAAATCTGAATAAAATTAGACACATTTAAGTGTGTGGAAATCAATTGTTTCATACAGTTAAAAAAAATAAAAACAAACCTAATGTGGAGTTGAGCTTAGCGACAACCAACAAAAACTACCACAAAGAAGAAGATGCAAATAACCTGTATGACCTCAAGAGTGTTTACATCATGCAAACCAGCCAAATGTGAGAACAGAAAATCCAGGATACAGTTTGCTTTAAAAGGCTGTAGAGCTTAATTCTTGTGGAAAAAAGGGTGAGGGTTAGGTACCTCAGGTATGAATGGGGAAGATATTGAAGCGCCTGAAGGGGGGAAAAAAAGAAGAAGAAAAAAGAAAAGGAACAAGGAAGGAACAGCTCATGATCCAAATTTGAGTGTCACATATTTTTATTCATTGTGTGCCTGCCAATGGCAGAAGTAGCAAGATGAATTCTGAACGGCACAAAAGAAGCTTATCTGCTCAGATCAAGCCAAATGCATCAAATGTGAATGGATAACCATTCACCTGCAGCAGGTCAACAACTGAAAGCATGCCACTAAAGCAACTACAGCTTTCTTCAGAGCTAAAAGAAAAAAAAAAAAAAAAAAAAAAGGAGGCTCAAGACTTGACAGTCAAGTCACTCATCCATTCAAACTGGACTAAGCACACATTTCACTGTGGAAAAACAAGGAGTGAATCTCAGAATAAAAGCAGAGGTACCAACAATGATAAAGTCCTAGCAGGCAGAAAAAGACAAAGAAACAAGAACAAACAAACTGTATTTTACCATTAAAAACTGTCCACAGTCCCACCCTCTCGTTCTGTATTGGCTCACCCCACAGTAGCTCATGATTTTATAGGTTAATTTACCTAAAGTTGGTGCAAAGCAAAAATAACTGCTACAAGAAGCAAATGACCAGGTTTCATGTCATTCCCCTGTCAATTAATCAGCTTTCCTGGTTTAATTTATCTGCATTTGTGTTTAATTCGTCTGCATCTGATTGCTGCTTTAGTTGAGAAAACAGAAATGCATAGCTCCAGGTTTCCTTTGAACCATTGTAACAGGGGGTCAAATATCAAACGCTATGGCTAAACTGTACATGTTATCACCTCTGTAAAGATATATATATATATATATATATATATATATATATATAAGGACGTGGTCCACAGACTTTTGACAGTTATAGATTGTAAAGGATATGACACTCTAAACCAATTACATACAGACACAATTAAATACAGGCTGTTTACACGCGCACACTCACGCGCGCACACACGCGCGCACACACGCGCACACACACACACGCGCACACACACACACGCGCACACACACACACGCGCACGCACACACACACGCGCACACACACGCGCACACACACACACACGCGCACACACACACACGCGCACACTTCACCCAATCTGGACAGACAGACAGACAGACATAAATATATACTCCTGGACAAACACAGACTGTCTGCCCTTTAACCATATAGTTACTATTACATTTTAATTACAATTTGATTTAGATCAGATTTCTAAAAGGCAGGGCCTTCTGTACTCCTCAGTACAGCTTTGCATTATACTGTAGACATTTGCTTCTACACTTTAAAGGCACGGGACTATAATAAATCAAACCAGTATAGCTCACCCAGTCGGGCACACAGAATGCATTTGTGACAAGGGAACTCCTTCCCGTCCTCAGACCGCAAGGTGACGTCACAGAGGTAGGGGCTGTGATATCAGAACTTTATTATTATTTATGAACGGTAAATTAAATAACCATACTACCAGAAAATAATGATGAATGAGAGATTGTATGTTTTACATGACTGAATTTACATCACTCACCATTTCTTTAGGTAGAATCTTAGTCTGTTGCCAGTCTTCTTTTGCACCAAACGGATTTGCCCATTTTCATACTTCACTCCATCAAGCCTAAAGGAATGAGCAGAAATATACGGAAAAGAAATATATAAATGCTAATTTAATGAAACATTTTCTGCAATATATTTTCAATCATGCAGTGTAGCTTGTGGACAATTAAAACAATCTATACAGCTACTAGGAACTTTTATTATATGTATAGTTTATATACCCTATAAAACAGCACATCAGACACTACTATTGGAATTGTCTATCTAGTTCTTTTCCTGTTTTTGTGGGTCAGTGTATATGGTTTCTTGAGATGGAATCCATGTCAGTTTTTATTTGAATCGCTGTCTCATCACTGCTGCTACTATAATTCTACGTTTCACTAGAGTAGCTATGGTGTATTCAGAGATAGATTTGTACAAAATTAATAATAGTGCACCTCTCTATAATCATCCTGATTGCCTAATGTCAAAACACTAATAAAATGTTGCAAGTTACAGTAATGTTGCAATTACTGTAACGTAAAAATAATCAGTTGGACAAGCTGGAAGGCAAGGAAATCTCCTTCTTACAGAAAATACAGTAAATTCAAATCCCACCTTGCAAAGAGACCACCCAAGCCCAGTTTCTTCGCTACTCCTTGCAGCATCTTTACAGGATTGTGGCTAGGTTCATTAGTACTGTCGCCCTTGTCCTTCTTCCCAGATTTGGCACTTTTGCTCTTCGGCTTTTCTCCCTGTGTGTGAACTGAGGCAGGCAGGGATCGGTAGATCTCCAGAGCAGAGCGTCCACTCAAGTTCAGCTCCTGCAGGTTGCATATTAGCTGCTGCTGCACCTGTTCAGGGCCATGGCTGAGGCGTGAGATTATTGGCCTTGCCCCGTGCACGAGCATCTCACATGAGTCTGTATAGATGAAGTGCAGTGCCTGCTGTAGCATATCAGGGGAGATCTTATCCAGCACCAGAAGGTCACAGCCAACAGCATCCACACTTCTCCTTACCTCCCCATCCGCCTCGTCTCCCTGCCCAGCCTCTGGGAGGAGCTGCTTGCGGAAAAATTCTGAACGCATAGACAGGATGTACTTGTGAGTTGGAAAGACACGATCACCAGCTTGAAGGGTCACATCATGAATGCTGTCTGTCTCATCGGCTTCAGCTAGGAGCTGCTGGAAATGCTGGGGGAACAAGGAGGCTGAAACAGTGGGCACTTCATATATGCTACAGAGAGGTGGGGGGAAAAAAACAGGACTCTGTTCAGCTTCAAAAAGTAGCAGATACACGTATGTTTGTGTGTACTATATATGTGCTATGTGGAAGTTTGTACGGTCAAACTGTATGTCCTGTATAACTCATGCAGCAATATGTATTTGACCATAACTTGTTAATGAGGAAGGAAGTATTATCACATAGAAATCACAATGATAGTGATTTGATAAAGTTCCAGATTGAAATTTTATGCTGCAATTGTTGCATTTTGGTTAAACAGCATCTCTACGTGAATGTGAGTAACTGCATTAAAAAGTCTGCAAAACTCAAGCTCTTTAATGTGAGCAAAAGCAACATAACGTCAATTGGAACAGCTGATGTACTACAAGGCCAGGGCAAAGTAAGATGTTTCAATACCACAAATTTAATGACGCACTTTAATTCATAGCTCTGGACAACCTGATATTCTTGTTCTGGAAGACATTTTGATAACATCAGGTCTTTGCTATTTTATAAGTATCCCTAGAGGACCTGAGATAGCAGGAACACACTGCATGTTCTTCGCCATCAGTGTTTCCCCACCAACATTTTAACTGCTGAGTGTACCAGCAAAAAGTTGGAATTACAGAAAGATTTTAGCCAAAGCATAATAAAGAATGCTCAAGATTGTACACTGGCAGAATGTTTGCCATGTCTTTCGAAAGACAGTTTTAAATGTGGAAAAAGGATACGCATGTAATATTCATGTAATGTTAAATGTGTATCCTTTTTAGATTCCCGTACCTGGTTTTGGGATCTGACTGGAGCACCCCAAAGTTACGGCCCTTAGAGTCCATGGTAATGCTGATAGCTCGATGGATGTAGGGTAGCCTTTCCAGTCGAATGCGCTCATACACACTTCCACTCTCGGAATGACCGCAAACCTCTACAAACAGACAAATTCCAACAGTCACTTTGACATAAAATCATTTCACAGGCCAGAGTATGTCATATCTGTAGGAAGTACAAACTTTGTGCTTTTTCCAGGTTTTTACCTTTTTTATCCATACCCTTCTTGTATTCACCAAGCCACTGGCCACTAAAGCCCTCTCCATTCTGCGTGACGAACATCATTTTGTTCTTGCCAATGGCAATGTCAGACATAAGGACCTGACGCCCATAGGCCCACCTACACTGTCTCAACAAAGAGCCCACAGAGCGCCAGCAGAACACCTGAGAGAAAACAAGACCAGGGAAAGATGGATATCAAAAAAAAAAAAAAAAAAAAAAAAAAGGGGTGGAACATACAGTAACAAATTAAGTTTCTTATTTTAAGCACACCCAATATATTTTCTAGTGCTTACACCATTGTATACAGTATCTCACAAAAGTGAGTACACCCCTCACATTTTTGTAAATATTTGATTATATCTTTTAATGTGACAACACTGAAGAAATGAAACTTTGCTACAATATAAAGTAGTGAGTGTACAGCTTGTGTAACAGTGTAAATTTGCTGTCTCAAAATAACTCAACACACAGCCATTAATTTCTCAACTGCTGGCAACAAAAGTGACTACACTCCTAAGTGAAAATGTCCAAATTGTGCCCAAAGTGTCAATATTTTTTGTGGCCACCATTATTTTCCAGCACTGCCTTAACCCTCTTAACACTTCAGATCCTCAGAGAGTTCAGCAGAGCTTCAACGGTTGCCACTGGAGTCATCTACCACTCCTCCGTGACGACATCACAGAGCTGGTGGATGTTAGAGACCTTGTGATCTCCACCTTCCGTTTGAGGATGTCCCACAGATGCTCAATAGGGTTTAGTCCATCACCATCACCCTCAGCTTCTTTAGCAAGGCAGTGGTTGTCTTGGAGGTGTGTTTGTGATCGTTATCATGCTGGAATACATGTTGGGATCATGTTCTGCTTCAGTATGTCACAGTACATGTTGGCATTCATGGTTCCTTCGGTGAACTGTAGCTCCCCAGTGCCAGCAGCACTCATGCAGCCCCAGACCATGACACTCCCATCACCATGCTTGACTGTAGGCTGGACACAGTCTTTGTACTCCTCACCTGGTTGCCGCCACACACGCTTGAAACCATCTGAACCAAATACGTTTATCTTGGTCTCATCAGACCACAGGACATGGTTCCAGTAATCCATGTGTTTAATCTTCTTGTCCTCAGCAAACTGTTTGCGGGCTTTCTTGTGCATCATCTTCAGAAGAGGCTTCCTTCTGGGACGACAGCCATACAGACCAATTTGATGCAGTGTGCGGCGTATAGTCTGAGCACTGACAGGCTGAGCCCCCACCCCTTCAACCTCTGCAACAATGCTGGCTGCACTCATACATCTATTTCCCAAAAACAATCTCTGGATATGATGCTGAGCACATGCACTCAACTTCTTTGGTCGACCATGGCAAGGCCTGTTCTGTGTGGAACCGGTCCTGTTAAACCGCTGTATGGTCTTGGCCACCGTGCTGCAGCTCAGTGTCAGGGTCTTGGCAATCTTCTTATAGTCTAGAAATCTTTATGTAGAGCAACAATTCTTTTTTTCAGATCCTCAGAGAGTTCTTTGCCATGAGTTGCCTTGTTGAACTTCCAGTGACCAGTATGAGGGAGTGTGAGAGCGAGGACACAATATTTAACACACCTGCTCCCCATTCACACCTGAGACCTTGTAACACTAACAAGTCACATGACACCGGGGAGGGAAAATGGCCCAATTTGGACATTTTCACTTAGGGGTGTACTCACTTTTGTTGCCAGCGGTTTAGACATTAATGGATGTGTGTTGAGTTATTTTGAGGGGACAGCAAATTTATACTATTATACAAGCTGTACACTCACTACTTTATATTGTAGAAAAGTGTAATTTCTTCAGTGTTGTCACATGAAAATTTATAATCAAATATTTACAAAAATGTGAGGGGTGTACTCACTTTTGTGAGATACAGTATATTTGGGGGGGGGGGGGTCTCACCCTGCCAATCTCATCCAGGGCTAAGATAGAAATCTTCTCTCCCCCACTCTCATTTAGGAGGTGCGGGTCTACCCGATGGTCCAAAGTGCCACCAGTTACAAGAACCTTCTTGATGTTCAGCTGCCTAAAAGACATCCAATCTTAGTATTTACAAAAGGATTATTATTTGACTGAAAATAAAAACAATTATTACTAATTAATAATATAATACTATCAAGTTTAATAATTATCAGTCAAAACCAGCAAAACTAAACATTAAGATGGAGATAATATGATGCCTGACCACGACTGTCCTGATGTATTACATCAGTTCACTAAACAAAATTTTTCACAATACATTGCTGGTGTTTTAATGAGAAATACACCAGTCAAGCTTGAGGTTTTTATTCCAAGGAGACAAAGGCAACGCAAAATGACTCACTTGGAGGCCAACTTCTTGCATTGGTAGTCAGCAAGCAAATAGATATCCCCTTTCTCCGTCAAACACACAGTAGCTCCATTACTGGCTGCAGCCATGGCAATGGTGACATCTTTGTGGTGTAGGGCAGACACCTGCCGGGGCACAGTCACACACTTCTCTCCATTTGGGTCCAGCAGGTAGCCTGTGTGTGTGTGTGTACACACAGATTCAGACTAGAGCTCATTATATGCGGAACAGCCTACACAATCATAGTCTCTACTGTATTGTATGTGAAATATTTGGGCTTTTTTATTAGTGTTCAGTAAGAATATTGTAGACAATTAAGTTAAGAGAATGCTTCATTTTGTTAAATATTTGAAAAAAAAAAAACGCTTCACATTAAATTTTAAAAATTACTGAAAAATATACGTGTTGCAAAGGTTAAACATTTTAGGTCTTGCCTGGTCTTGCATCATCCGAATAAACAATTACTGCATGTCATTTCTCTCATTTGTTTCCTACCCAGCTGTCCTCCATTCAGTCCAACAGTGTAGACTGCATCTTTTGTCCACAGAACTGTGTGAAACCTTGCAGCAGCAACACCAATCACATTCTTCCCTTTCAAACACTTAGAAGTCACCTGCATCCAAAAATAAATGAAAGCTCAGACATGCACATTCAGCATCCTTTCGAACCATATCCGGACATAAGACTTTCTCACAGAAGCAGGTATGCAGTTTGCTCACCTGTTTAGGCACTTGGCTGGCAGCAGGAGGCGTCAGACCCAGCTGGTGGTATGTGTTGAGACCAAAAGTGTAAACATAACCCTCCTCAGTCAGAACTACTGTGTGATCTCTGGCTGCAGCAACCTGAGAGCAGTGATGAGAGACTAGCCCCTCCACTATACGGGGAACCTAAAACAGAAACACAGTTTTAAAAATAAATAAATAAATAAATAAATAAATTTATAAAAGCAAAAGGGAATAACAAAGTACAAACAATACAGAAACAAGTCCCACCAAATACGTCTGTTCATCCCCATGTCCAAGACGTCCTCCCTGTCCATGACCACAAGTGTAAACCTGACCCTTCTGAGAAAGAAAGACAGAGTGGAACTTGCACACGACCACCTGGGAAAACAAAAACACTCATGTTATACATTAAAAAGCAACAGAATTATATAAATCGGTGACTTGAATAATTATACACAACACAACCTGAAAAACAATGTTGCACTATTACAGTGCTAAAATCATAGTTTCAGGAAGAGGCCATAAACCCTTAAGTGGAATCTAGACAGATACTTTGCAGAATACTATGTTATAGCTGTGGTCTATTCAATATGTACGCATGTTAGACTTTTCTTTCATGCTAATTTATTTCCATCTTCTGTCTGCTGCAGTTCAGAAGAGGAAACAAAGCCAACCTCATCATTAATGCAAGAAGCTCTTCAAAGCCCAAACAAGTAATGAGATGTTCTGTATAGCATCCTGTGCATGGGCAAAACTGCCCCCTACACATACAGTACAGTCTCTCGTCACACATGCTGAGCTTATTGAATTTGAGCATGTTAATCGTGAATTAATGTTTAACTCTAAGCACCTGGAGAACAGAAACTTGGTGACATGTAAAGGGCACCCGAGAGCTGATGAAAGGGAATGTGATCCCCTACAGACTGAACATTATTAAACTAACGTCAACATGAATGTAAATGGTCTGCACTTATATAACACAACACTTTTTAACCTTAGTGCTTTACATTGTGTCTCATTTGCTCACACACACACACACACACACACACACACACAGACACCATGCAAGGCGCTAGCCTGCAGTCAGGAGCAACCTGGGGTTCAATGTCTTGCCCAAGGACACTTCGACATGTGGGCCGGGAATCGAACCGCCAACCCTACGATTAATGGACAACCCGCTCTACCACCTGAGCCACAACCGCCTCTTGTCCTTGTCTGAATGTCCTTGTCAGCAGCTTTCAGAAATTAAATATGCCAACAGAAACCATTTTAAATGAACTGTATTCAGTCATTTGCAGAGTCAATTCATGCAGGAAACTGAGACACTAACCAGCTGTTTAACAGTGCAAGTACACATGCTCTTATTTATCAAAATTATAAAGGTCAAATCTGACAGTAAAAAAAACAAAAAAAACAGCAACAGTTTTCTTATTAATCAGCAACCAGTCATCATAAGACAATAGTATTCCCACATATGAATATAATGGAACTTTTAGTTCAATTAAATACACTACAGTAATAGGACATATATTTACCAAGCCCAATAGAAATGTGGCTGTTGAGCTGAGCTGATTGAAAGGGCTTGGAAAAACTGGGCATTGTTGCGGTATGCTGATTAGTCTATACAAATAGCATCCTATTGTCTTTTTCTTCTGTTTTTGTGTATATCTCATACTAAAAATTCTTTTAGACCTTTAAACAAAATACAATATAAAACAACGGCAACCTGAGTAAACACAATACAGTTTTTATTAATTTCTTTTATTGAAGCAAAAAATAAATAAATAAATAAATAAAAAAATTCCAACACCCATCGCCAATGTGAAAACGTAATTGCTCCCTTAAACATAAAATCTGGTTGTGCCATCTCTAGCAGCAATAACTGCAACCAAATGCTTCTGATAACTAGAGATCAGGCTTTCACTAACTTCTAGGACTTGGGCTTACTCCTATACTTTGGATCATTGTCTTGTTGCATAATCCAGTTGTGCTTGAGTTTTAGTTTACAGACTGAAGACCTGACATTCTCCTTTAAGGTTTTCTGGTATAGAGCAGAATTCATGTTTCCGTCAGTTATTGCAAGTTACCCAGGCCCTGAAGCAGCAAAAGCATCCCACGCCATCACACTTCCACCACCATGCTTGCGCGTAGGTATGATGTTATTTTTGTGGAATTCAGTGTTTGGTTTATACCAGATGTAACAGGACACCTGTCTTCCAAAAAGTTCCACTTTCGACTCATCAGTCCACAGAACATTCTCCCAAAATGTTTGAGGATCATTAAGGTGCGTTTTAGCAAAATCCAGACGAGCTTTAATGTTCTTCTGTGTTAGCAGTAGTTTTCACCTCGCCACTCTTCCATGGATGCCATTTTTGCTCAGTGTCTTTCTGATAGTGGAGTCATAAACAGTGATCTTTACTGATGCAAGACGCCTGTAGGTCCTTTGATGTTGTCCGTGGCTCTTTGTGACTTGCTGTATGAGTCGTTGTTGTGCTCTTGTAGGAATTTTGGAAGGTCAGCCACTTCTTGGAAGGTTCACTACTCTGCCAAGTTTTTTTTTCAATTGGAGATAATGGTGCTCACTTGAAATAGCGTTATAACCCTTCCCAGACTGACCTATTTAATTACCTTCTACCTCAATTTCTGAAAAGTTGGAACACAGTGTGTAACTGGGTAAGAATTTTTAACCAACTTCATGCTGTTGAAAAAGTTCTATTTAAGTGTTGATTTGATTGAACAGGGTTTTCTGTAATCAGGCTTGATTGCGTCTAGTCCAGCTGAACCCCAGTATGAATGGCGATTCATAGATTTGGGGAATTAGTAACTGAGGGGGCAAATACATTTTCACACAGGCCCAGTTGATATAGAATAACTTTTTTGCTTCGATAAATAACATCATCATTTAAAAACTGAATTTTCTGTTTACTCAGGTAGCCTTTGTTTTATCTTAGATTTGGTTTTAATTTCTGAAACAATTTAGTATGTAAACAAAAACAGAAGAAATCAGGATGAGGGCAAATACTTTTTCACAGCACTGTATGTGCAATATAGGATGTACAACCTAAAAAAAATATAACTTCTGGTTTTAAACCAAGTGACCAATGAGAGTCACAAAACATGGGGGAGGCTATTTGCAGTCAATGTATATTAAAAAAAACAAAAACAACAACAACCAAATACAGGATCATGTAAAATCTGTAAAAACGTTTAAATCACAATTGCCCCCATGTTAACAAATAGCTTGCACTGTCTTTATGGCATTTAAACAACACAAGGGCAGCTGACCTGAGCATGCATAGCCGTATCACTGAACAAGCTGATTGCATGTACACAAATATGTAATAAAGTGTGGAGCATTGAAGCAAGCGTCATGTGCGAGTCTACAAAAGTCTACAAAAATCAAGTAAGGTAAAAGTGCCATGGCTTAAAGTACAAAAAATGTCATTAATATTTAATTTGTACTCTGAGAATTTGTTCTTATTTAAAAGGAAAAATGTATTAATTTTTTGTGATTTTTTTTTTTACTGCTACCCATGTAAGCAATTAATTATGATTATTATTAATATTGTTATTCAAACCACAGCGCGTCCTGATGTACAAACAAATCTGCCCCGTTGTCCATTATTTTGTGAGCTCAAATGTGCGCTCATTTCTATGTAACTTTACACAACTGTACTTAATGAAGGACCAATGTAGTCTAGAAGTAAATACTCACTTCTTTATAAATTAATCAAGTAATTTTATCAAGAACTTCAAATCAATCTGTGCTATCTAATGCTTCTTGAGCAGGTTTGTTCTGTAAGAGCACCTGCAAGGGCTCTGTTAACCCTATGTTCCCCAAAGAAACAGCACACCAACCCCGAGTTCCTGGGCCAAAATCAACATTTTAATTTGAACATTTTTAGGCCTTGAAACAACTTATAATAATGTATTTGTGTAATATTACTTTGAAAATGAAGCAGTTCAGTGTTTTTACTAAACTTAGAGCACAATTCTTAACTGGGGAAATGACGAAAAATGCTCGCTAAAATCCTTATACTCATTTAGAAGTACCATGCAAGCAAGCATCAGCGTGGTCAATGCCTTTGGATAAATTAATTTTAGCGCCAAAAGTCAACTTTCTGGTGATAATCAGACCAGCAGGTAGTGTTTTCACGAATGCACAGAAATGGTCACGTTATGACTCCAAACCCCTGCAGTGTCAGTCGCACTGAAGATGAAGACGGATCAGAGTCTGAATCAGGATAGTTTGCGTCACTATCAGTTTCGGTTTCAACATCGCCTGAACTTTCACTGTGGTCACTATCTAGAATCCGCGCTCTTACCTGTGTAACTGTGCATGTTTTCTTTTTTCACTGTTTTAGATGTACCGGTGTTCATTGTAGGTGTAACTTTAGATGGAACACGATTAGCTTTTCGCTTTTGCATTTTTAGTTAACCAGGTTTATCAACAACATTCACGCTTGGATCATCTTCATCGTAATGACAGTGTAATAACGTAATCACGTCGTGACGTCATCAACCTTCTGGGTCAAAAAAATTATAAATAAAAAAAGTAAGAAATCATGGCAGAGTAATGCCAGTATACCGGACCTACGGGGATAACACCGTAAAGCCGCTATATCGCCCTTATGAGGATTTGGCATAGACGACCAAGCCGGTATATCGTCCTTACGGGAATAGATTAAAGACGGGCATTCCGGTTTTTCAGCCATACGGGGTAAGAGGGTTAAAAAAGAACTGATCACATTTGTCTAAATGTTGATCTACTACTAGTTTCAGGTTGCAAAATCGTTTGACCTAACCAAGGCCATTTTTGATCATGTGGGAAATCTGAGTCAGTGTCAGGCCAGTAAAGCCCTGATACCAAGACTCAGACTTACGCATCCTTAATCTCGGCACAGTCCAGTTTTGTGCTTCTGTTATAAAGGCTAAAGTTATGGTAGGCACTAGTATCAAATGAACTTCAAAGATTCAGTTAATCAATAAATAAGATGGTGCTATTCAGCAGCAGGAGTAATAGACTCATGGCTATCTAGTCCCATACCACTACTTGCCATGTTCAGTGGACAACAGAATGTACACTAAAAATGCAATCTTTAATGTAATCAATTCAGATGCCATAAATCAGTTTTCAGGCTCAATGATCGAACAACGAATGTTATAACAAAAGTTATGTTAGCAGCAAATCAGAGTGGCCATCATATCACCATTCATATCAACTTGCTTCACTTAAAACCCAATCAGTGAAAGGAGGATAATGAGCCATGTTGTGTATCATACTAGCCAATTTCAAATAAATACACCCTGTATAACTACAAATGAGTCCCTGTGATGACTGAAAATAGAGAAAATGAATATACATATGTGAGATTAGACTTAATGGAACTACTGAGCCCTGTCTAATCGTTTAAAAATGCTGTTTATTGTCTCTGTAAATATGAATCATCTTTCAGCACAAGCATTACTTTGAAATACTTATAAGAAAAATGAGATGTTAATAGAAGTTGATCTACAGTTTCTAACCTTGAAACCAGGTTGCAATCATTTAAAAAAATATTCTCAAGGGACAGGTGAATTAGAGATGCACCGATGTATGGGCCAATAATCTGTATTGAGATTGATATATAATTTATTTGTTTTTCTTTCAGAATTGTGGAATTAATTATTATCAATTTAAATGAGGTATAAAAGGCAGAGCAATAGGTATCAGTCGAAATCACTAATAATCGGTTATCGTATCAGCTGAGAAATTTAGTATCGGTGCATCTCTACCATGAATAGTTGGGGTCGATTGTTATATATATATAATGTGTGTGTGGAGGAAAAAAAGGTGAGAAAAAAACACCAGAAATTGACACGGCAAGGCATTTTCTATACAAGATATATTTTTATAAAAAGAGGGAATGAATTAACTTAGCAAGAATTTAAAATGCCATCTTCCTGAATTGGTTCAAAAATTACCTGCTTAATATAAACCCCAGATCTGGGAAACAGGTCCACAATCTCAGGATTGAGTCTACTCTCCTGGTTTCCATGTCCAAGGCTGAAGTTGGTATTGTTACCCCAGGTGTACACCTCAGTGGGATCTGGTGGATGGGAGCAGAGAAGCGTACCCAAATCTTTAAATGTTACACAACACAATGTATGATGTATTAACAGTATGGAGTGAAGCTTCACTGAAATAATTATGATTTGATCATTATTGCGATTGTTTTATACGATGCAGGTAAATTATTTTTCTATAAGAAATGGCAAAATGGTGTATATAAAGAAAGTTCACTGATTATGATTTAATTTCAATTACCACTGCTCTGAAACACAACATGGCCTGGGCGATCCTTCATAATTATATCCAGAACAGAGAGTCCCTCCTTATCCAGAACAGAGAGTGAACCACCATGCTGCAAGCCAAAAATACAAAATGCAATGATTATTAGTTAAATTCTCAAATCTGATTGGTCAGATGGAACCGATAAATTTCCTATAACAGCACAGCTATGACAGTAGTATATACAGTAGTATATAATTATATAACCATGGAAAATAGCATATTGCTATACATCATATATATCATCATATATATATATATTTTTATATATATATATGGGCATTTTTATATACAAAGCACAAATCATTATGATGCAGACATTTATGTTTATATATATATATAAATATACATATTTATACAAAAGTTCCAAATGAAGCTCACCTTGACAAGGGCCATGAGACAATGAATATGTCCATAGAATGCACTGCGGTGCAGAGCCGTCCATCCTGACTCTTTGTCCTTCAACAACAGGTCAGCACTCTTGCTGTCCAGAAGCCACTCGAGCAAGGCACGCTTTCCCAGTGAAGCAGCAAGATGGAGTGCTGTGCGTCCAAACTCATCCTTCAGAGTGGCAGCATTATGGCAGTAAGCTGACAGGAAGGACTTCAGCTGTCCTTCTGAGCCACCAGTCAGAGCAGCCACAATCACCTCGGCATGACGTGGTGAATGGCATTTTGGCGTGCATTCTGGGGTTACCAGACTCATCTTACTCCCTTTCCCACAACACCTTATTATACTCTTTTGCCCCACTGAATTAAAAATCTGCCCTACTCTACCACAATCTTGCCTGCTAATAAGGCAGAACAATAACAATCAGTTGTGCCACAAGTCCTGAATAAAATTGTACTGAAAACCTAAACTTGCCATACAACACAAGCACACACACACCAAAAAAAAAAAAAGAGCTCCCTGTCCAAACTTTGGGGTGCTAGAATTGTGCAAGTGTTGGGTTTCCACCGCACCCTAGCAACCCCAGGCTGAATCTCAACCTTGCCTCAGTCCACCATATCAACAACGTGATCCACACAACACAGTGCTGGAAGAAGCATCACAGGCATCATTAACTGATAAATATTTGGCTAGTTCTTTTCTGTACAAAATTTTACAAACATATATTCACAGTTTTTCAAAAATACTTTCTTTGTAATAGCTCTCTAGTTTAGCTTAGTGTGCAAAAGGCAAATTCTCAAACCACCTGAAAAGTCCATCAAACAGTCCATCCAGTTTGAGGGGAAAGCCCCTTCCCCTCAAAACACATTACACTTTTAAACCTCCATAATTGTAAATGTTACCTGTGGAGGGAAAAAAGGAACAAATTAGTTCTACTTCTTATCTAGTACGTACGTTTTCCTCCAAAAAGAGGCTCTTCAATGCTATCTTGCTATCTTCAATGCTATTCCACACTCAGTCATTGCTATCTCTTCTTTAACTTGTGCGTTTATGTTTAGTCTGTATTTTTACATATAGGCTACTCCACCAGACTGCTGCCCTATTTAAATAAACTTGCTAATAAACATGGGTATGCTATCTGGATATTTAGCTCTCTAATTAAAAAGTTGCATCTCATGTAACATTACAACATCAGGCTGATGAGCATGGCATTACTATTACTCCTTTACAGACTAGGGTTTTTACAGTTAGTAATCTTAGCACTGACTCTTTAAAATATTGATTAAAATCCATATCTATCTTTTTTTCTGGCTTAGTCGTCTTTCGTCACAGACACTTTCATCTTTCTTATGTTCTCCAACTAAACTCCAATGGAAAGCAAGTACTTAGTAAGTTAAAAATGCAAGAACATTAAGATAGAGGCCTAGTCAATACAGTGCCCTCCACTTATATTGGCACTCTTGATAAATATGAGCAAAAAGACTGTGAAAAATTGTCTTTACTGTTTAAACTTTTGATCTTTTGTTAAAAGAATTCACCAAAAAAAAATAAAAAATTATCTCATGGATATCAAAAAATTGCAAACACAACACAGATTTATCCAGATAAATATCTTTGTTAAATATAGGTGTGCAACAATTATTGGCACCCCTATGAATTCATATGATAAAAATATTTGAAGTATAATCCCATTGATATTTAAAATTATTATTATTATTATTAATAATAATAATAATAAACAACAACAATAATAATAAAAATACAATTAAAATAAAGTTTGTACACCTGGGTGACAAGGAACAGGAACTTGTTTAACTTTGACTTCCAAAACACAGTCATTCATAACAATAGGTAAGTCCAAGGAATATACAGTGGTGTGAAAAGGTGTTTGCCCCCTTCCTCATTTCCTGTTCCTTTGCATGTTTGTCACACTTAAGTGTTTCGGAACATCAAACCAATTTAAACAATAGTCAAGGACAACACAAGTAAACACAAAATGCAATTTGTAAATGAAGGTGTTTATTATTAAAGGTGAAAAAAAATCCAAACCATCATGGCCCTGTGTGAAAAAGTGATTGCCCCCCTTGTTAAAACATACTATAACTGTGGTTGTCCACACCTGAGTTCAATTTCTCTAGCCACACCCAGGCCTGATTATTGCCACACCTGTTCACAATCAAGGCATCACTTAAATAGGAGCTGCTTGACACAGTAAGGTCCACCAGAAGATCCTTTAAAAGCTACACATCATGCCGAGACCCAAAGAAATTCAGGAACAATTGAGAAAGAAAAGTAATTGAGATCTATCAGTCTGGAAAGGGTTATAAAGCCATTTCCAAAGCTTTGGGAATCCAGCGAACCACAGTGAGAGCCATTATCCACAAATGGCGAAGACATGGAACAGTGGTGAACCTTCCCAGGAGTGGCCGGCCGCCAAAAATTACCCCAAGAGCGCAGCGACGACTCATCCAAGAGGTCACAAAAGACCCCACAACAAAGTCCAAAGAACTGCAGGCCTCACTTGCCTCAGTTAAGGTCAGCGTTCATGCCTCCACCATCAGGAAAAGACTGGCCAAAAATGGCCTACATGCCAGAGTTCCAAGGAGAAAACCACTGCTGAGCAAAAAGAACATCAAA
The DNA here is from genome assembly GCA_012411365.1 of Ameiurus melas. Taxonomy (NCBI): domain Eukaryota; kingdom Metazoa; phylum Chordata; class Actinopteri; order Siluriformes; family Ictaluridae; genus Ameiurus; species Ameiurus melas. Next base: position 20,450,436 of record CM022757.1, read on the forward strand.
GCTCGTCTCAATTTCTCCACAACACATCTTGATGATCCCCAAGACTTTTGGGACAACATTCTGTGGACCCGATGAGACAAAAGTGGAACTCTTTGGAAGGTGTGTGTCCAAGATATGAATGTATGAGCAAGAAAGAACACTGCATTTCATAAAAAGAACATTATACCAACAGTAAAATATGGTGGTGGTAGTGTGATGGTCTGGGGGTTTGTTGCTTCGCGCCGGACCTGGAAGACTTGCCGTGATAAAAGGAACTATGAATTCTGCTGTCTACCAAGGGATCCTGAAGGAGAATGTCCGACCATCTGTTCGTTACTCAAGCTGAAACGAACTTGGGTTCTGCAGCAGGACAATGATCCTAAACACACCAGCAAGTCCACCACTGAATGGCTGAAGAAAAACAAAATGAAGACTTTGGAGTGGCCTAGCCAAAGTCCTGACCTGAATCCTATTGAGATGTTGTGGTATGACCTTAAAAAGGCCGTTCATGCTCGAAAACCCTCTAATGTAACTGAATTAGGACAATTCTGCAAAGATGAATGGGCCAAAATTCCTCCAGGACGCTGTAAAAGCCTCATTGCACGTTATCGCAAACGCTTGGTTGCGTTGTTGCTGCTAAGGGTGGCCCAACCAGTTATTAGGTTTAGGGGGCAATCACTTTTTACACACGGGCCATGATGGTTTGGATTTTTTTCACCTTTAATAATAAACACCTTCATTTACAAATTGCATTTTGTGTTTACTTGTGTTGTCCTTGACTATTGTTTAAATTGGTTTGATGTTCCGAAACACTTAAGTGTGACAAACATGCAAAGGAACAGGAAATGAGGAAGGGGGCAAACACTTTTTCACACCACTGTAGCTGTGATATGAAGTAAAAGGTTGCTGAGCTTCACAAAATGGTAAGTGGCTATAAGAAAATAGTAAAAGCATTGAAAATGCCAATTTCCACAAGCAGGGCAATAAATAAGAAGTTCCATTCAATTGGAAATGTTATGAATCAACCTGGAATTGGACGTGTATCTATATTGTCTCAACACGCTGTGAAGAGGATGGTTTGAGTGGCCAAAAAATCTCCAAGGATCACAGCTGGAGGATTGAAGAAGTTAGTTGTGTCTTGGGGTCAGAAAGTCTCCAAAACTATAATCTGAAGTCAGCTACATCACCACAAGCTGTTTGGAAGGGTTTCAAGAAAAAGCCTCTACTCTCATCCAAAAACAAACTCAAGCGTCTTCAGTTTGCCAGACACTACTGGAACTTCAAATGGGATCGGGTTCTATTTTCAGATGAAACCAAAACAGAGCTTTTTTGGCAATAAACACCAGAGGTGGTTTGGTGCACACAGAGAGGTAGCCATATGGAAAATTACTTCATTTTATCATGGTTAAATATGATGGTGGATCTTTAATGTTCTGGGGCTGTTTTTCTGCCAGAGGACCTGGGCACTTTGTTAGGATACATGGCATCATGGACTCTATTCTGTATAGAAGAATGGTCTCAGATCCCTAACCGTGTATTCTCCAACCTCACAAGGCATTATAGGAGAAGACTCAGAACTGTTATCTTGGTAAAGGGAGGTAGTAGCACAAAGTACTGCCTAAAAGGGTGCCAATAATTGTTGCACACCTATATTTAACAAAGATATTTTTGGATAAACCTGTTACTTGTTTGCAATTGTTTGATATCCATGAGAGCAGAGTATTTTTGTGAATTATTTTTAAACAAAAGATCAAAAAGATTAAACAATAAAGACAATTTTTCACAGTCTTCTTTGCTCATATTTACCAAGTGTGCCAATATTACTGGCAGGCACTGTATGTAAAAATACTTGTCAGTGGAACAATGCTTCCGGGATGTTTTAGGCAAGTTATGATGTTCTTAGAACAGGATTAGCCTACATACTTTTTATGGTCATGAGTGCAACTTGCACAGGCACTCTCTCCACAACACACTTATATGTAATCAGTTTGCATTTAAATTACATGCATGTGGTACATCTAAATGTATTGTGACAACATGATGTACATTGTGAAGACACTACGTTCAGGCAAAGCTTTTTGTTTGTGTAAAAAGAATTTTGGAATGAAAATATTTGCTTTCATTTTCACCAATGGCATGTATGTTGTTCAGGTTTTTAAATGGTTGACCAACACTGGATACTCGCGACATTTTTCTTTGAATAGTTTATCACAGCATAAACATTTCAAACGGCAAACACCCAAGAGCTGTTTTTCAAGAAAGAATTTAATCATTTTCATTTTGGTGGTTTTAAAAGGTCACAGAACATTATGAAGTTTCTACTTGTCACAAACCACCTCCAAGCTTCTTTCCTCAAGTTAAAACATCTGGCATTGTGTTTCAATCTGTGATTGTGTGTCTGTTCCGTGAGGTGAAATGAATTAGCTAGTACCCAAATCCTAAGGTTTAGTTGCTGCATGTAAGAAAGAAAGAAGGTACTTGTGTACACATGATGGTTTAAACCTTCTGACCATGTATACTTCATCACGTTTCACATGGAATAAACAGCTTTTGAAATACAGAGTACTAGATACATGTTATTGTCTATTGTAGAGTTTAGTCTTTTCAGCCAAATTTTGCAAAATCTAAATGCCTTTGGCTCTCTCTGTCTCTGTGTGTGTGTGTGTGTGTGTGTGTGTGTGTGTGTGTGTCTCTGTCTCTCTGTGTCGGTCTCTCTGTGTGTGTGTGTCTGTGTGTGTGTCTGTGTGTGTCTCTGTGTGCGTGTGTGTGTGTGTCTCTCTCTCTCTCTCTCAAGTTGTTAGATTGCTACATTTTGCAAAGGAGTCAGCTGCTATGGCAGAAGGCAATACACCCTTATAAACTACACACATCTTGCAACCACACTTACTTTTAGGTGTCAAATTTTAGCTGTATCCTTATTAATATTAACCGACATTCTTGTTAGCAAATACCTGTTTGTCTTATTACTTACCAGGGTAATAGTATGTTTAGCTAACCAGCTTGTTCCCTGGATTATTAGCAGCACTAGCTCACTGTGTGGATTTTGTATTCATGTCTATTTTTTATGAATTCAGCTGGAAACTCCGAAGTGCTGAAATAAAACTTAAGCAGAGTAGCTAGCGAGCTAAAACCAGCTTAGCTTATACGATATCAGAGCAGCAGACAAACCTGACAGCCATCTCATTGTCTCACCTGCCGCTAGATGAAATAGGAAGCCGTGTTTAAGCTTGACTCGGCATCAAAATCCTGGAGGCACATCTTCAAAGAAACACTCCTGCTTTTACAGATATCCTGCAGAACCACGGTCAAGGCGAGCTAGCCTGGTACGACCCGGAAAGGTGGAGAACGCTGATTGGCCAACGGAATCATGTATCGTCAATTTCTATTGGTCGGTGGTAGCTCGCTATATAACTATGGGATGTTTATTAGTTCCTAGCCCTAGTATGGGAATATACGTATTATATTGCGTTAATTAAGTCAAACGAATATGCATAACCCCCCAAATAATATCTGCGTCCTGCATGAGGTTGATACGCACAGATATTCTCTCTGTAACCTCTCCCACCGTGTGTGTGTGTGTGCCTCATTGATAGCGCGCGCCGGTGCCCCTTCATACGTCATCACTTGTAGGCCACCGCACACGTGGTTTCAGAGGCAATACGGTGCTTTATTGGCCAAATATATTAAGGCAGGGGTTCTCAAACCTGTCCTGGACGACCCCCAGCACTGCACATTTTGTACGTCTCCCTTATCTGACAGACCCAATCCAGGTCTTGCAGTCTGTACTAATGAGCTGATGAGTTGAAGCAGGTGTGTTAGATGAGGGAGACATACAAAATGTGCAGTACAGGGGGTCCTCCAGGACAGGTCTGAAAAGCACTGCACTAGGAATATATACACAGAATTCGATTCGTTTGCTGTGCTTATCGATATTACACATTACAATAAGACTATAAACACAAGGACATAGACGAGTGGTTCTCAAAGTGGGGTCTGGGGACACCACTTTGAGAACTGCTGTATGAATACAAGTTCGTATAGTCATTAGCCTCTTTGATAGGTCAATTGAATGAAGTTTGTTTAATCCAAATGTCAAAAACTGGAAGTGTTGCAGACCAACCTGAGAACTGGAGGTCTACGAACAGCCGCTGATGAAGGCACTATCAACGTAGTACTGGCCCGAATGTATGGAGACTTTTGGGACACTCTGGGTATATTACTGTACAAATTATAAATAATGAGACTAATATTTAAAACGTTTGAATAATTTTGTAAAATACATCTGTGCTGCAGGGGTCAGTGGAATTTATTTTACAGTTAAAGGGGTTCCTGACTACAAAATGTTTGCAAACACAGGTAATATAACACTTTTGCTATGAACAGAAGTGAAAACATTTATTTATTTATTTTTTAAAGAAGAAGAATATTTCACAGAGGAGAATGCAGCACTGCTAAAATTTATTGCAACTTGAACACATAAACTGTGCTCCAAGATCCAAGCTTACCAAAGCTTAGCCTTAACCATATCATCTTACACATCATACTAACATAGTTTGAAGGGCATTTTCAGGGAATATAGTTGGTTGATTTAAAACATTTAATTTTTTTCAGTCAACTGTGAAAACCTAACTAAGATATTTATTATATGTGTTTTCTAGGTGCCTTTGGAGTGATGCTGAAAGAAATCAGCACAATCATAAATGTTGTGTGAAATAAATAAAATACAATAATATAAAATGGGTGAAAAATGTGTCTGTTTTATTTTGTCCCTCACAGCATATTCACTGCCTGGGGTGGCCTTGGCACTTACATCATTCAGGACTCAAGCTGGGTGTAAATTGAGCCCACCCACAGCTGTGTGACAGAGATGTACTGAAATTACAGGGCCAAGCAATTGTGGAGCAGTAAAGCAAGAGTGGGGCCAGTATGTATAAAGGTTCAAAAAATTTCTAAGTAAGCACTGGGAGTAAAAATATGTTATAAAAGCTTTCTGAGCAATTCTTAGTGAATAGAGTCACATAGCCTCATATATGTGAAGTCCAACATTAATAAATAATGTTATAAATAATTAATAACATGCATTTAATAAGCCACAGTGACAGTGATAATGGATTTAAACCTTCTTCCAGTGATGGTGTCCAGTTACAGCTCATATATTTTTATGAAGATGTATTTTCAAAATGAAATGCAGACATTCTACTGTATTGTTCTCTGTTCAAAACTAAACTGGAAGCAAATACAACCCCTATAACTGAGTTGGAATAATAGGACAGGATACGGAGTAGATTTGGGTGACAATTTTTCCTCAATGAAATTGTGCTTTATGTGATCGAATATTCCAGCAGAGCATTTCCAGGATAAAGCAGTTACAAACTAAAGTAGGCTGACTAACAGCCATATGATAATATGTCTGTAATTAGCTTCAAAAGTTTCAGTGAATGTGTAAACTCAACAGACGGAACCATTTTACAAAATATAGGAAATAGTAACTTACTTGATGAGCTGCAAACAATATTGGATAATAATAGACAATATTGGATAATAATAGACTTTGATGGTCATCGTTTTATCAAACAGTTATATTTCAGACAGCCCAATCCTGAATTCAATTGGATAATTAAACCGTCCTGGGCCCTTCACCCGGCCCAGCGAAGGACATCTTCCCTGGTTGTCCCCTGCCTATTAGACATTATTGCATTTTTTTCTTAAAGTGCTGCTGGAGATATTTGAGTACTGATTACTATAATTTAAAAAGCATAATATTGTCATAAGCTCGGCATCAATTGCAATACTTGCATATTTACACTGCACTACTCTTCACAACAGTTTGAGCATCCTCTAAAACACTCTTCCTCTTAGGCCTACATATCTGAGTCAATTTCTAAGAATGATGTCTTAGAATTTTTGGACTCTTAGGACCAAAATTTTACTTTGAGAGTCCTTATTTATACCAGCCCTGATCTACTGACATTAGTCTGGCACTCAGGATAACTGAGCCAGAGTTAGAAACAGTATGAGTAAGAATGCCGAATGTATTCGGAGTGCAGGAGTAATAGCAGTAAATCAACTGTTTAAATTTCATGTGTTAAAAAAATACACTCAATTGCTTTTGGAAAAAGTATTAACTTACTTGTCTAATCATTTAATGAATGAAGCAAGAATGTGTTTAATATGTTTACTTTATGATTATTAATTTCTTGAAACTGCAAAAACCCTTGACTAAAAAAATATTAGCAGATATTTGCTTTCATAAATAAAATAGATAAAATAACCCAGACATTTCCTGGATTATTTTACATGCAAAGTTAAATAATAATAAATGCTACCAAAATATATATTATACTATTGGTGACATAACAGCTTTTGTTAATTTTGAATATCAGCTGGTGTCATCTCCTGCAGCTTCCACTTTGCTTGCACAGCTAATGAACTTTCTGCAGTTTTTGAAATGTTTGCTTACCTTACACAATTACACAGAAGGGTGAATTCATTAGGGTGGGATAGTTTTTGAATGTCCACATTTTCTAAGCTTTATTGCCATTAATAAAACAAAACACCCAACACAAGATTTTTTTTTTTAAATCCTAAAGGTGATGATGGATAAATGTTTATATTCTATTCTGAAGAAGGATTGTTTACTTTTTTGTCAACACTGACTGAAAACTAATTTAATGACATGTTTGGTCATTTGGGACACACAATGTCATTGGTTTAGGTCGTTACTTTCATCATCAATGACATTAAAATCATTATTTATTTTTAATATGGAATCAGTTAATCAAATTTCAAATTCATAGCAAATTCACCATCAACATATTCTAATATTGTATGATGCAGCAGACTAAGTCAGAGTGACTAGATACATGTATTAAGGTGGCCTATGAATTACTGTTACAGCAATAACAACAATAAAATAGTTTAGAAAATCTTCAGTATAATCCAAATTCATAAGCAGCCTGTTCTTCAATTCTGCATGAACACACTGAAAAAAATTACAGTAAAAATGCCACTTTAAGATAAGTAAATTTTATTAAATATTTATTTCTTGCAGTTTAGCATAACACAGGATTAAAAAAAACACCACACACTGACATCAATCTAGAAAATTATATGAACACAGTACATATGGCTTAAGTAACAGTTTGTATTTTCCAGTTTAGCTTATTCCCCTACTTATTAAGATGTTTCATACAAACATCATTTAATACACATTAAATGCATCAATGATTCAGACAGCCATAGTTGTGGGGTGTTTCATGCATCATTCATGCATACATTATAGCCGTTCAATTGTCCTCTGTCTGCTTATTGTGTTTTAGGACTGACCCAATTAACCTGAATTCTGCCATAATCTTGGAAGTAATTCAATTATAAATATATGCTCATTATTTGAACTTATTTTGTTACAGAAAGCTTATTATGTATATAGGCATCATAACTCTGTGTAATACAGTACTGTTGCAAAAGTATTAGACACCTAATTTTTTAGTGCACATTTTGTTATAGATGTTTGTTTAATGACTTCAGCATTACTGAGTCAGTTGCAAAAACATTTGATATTTCCAACCATTACTTTTCCAACAAAACATTTAAATGTTACTGAAAAAAAACTTTGTATGTCAATAAAGAAAGCAACATATTACGTAACAGACGCCTTTTCATGCAAAAAACATAATGAAGGCTGCTGGGTTTTGCATGTGAAATAAGAAGCAAGTGCAACAATCAGAGTCTCTAGAAGAACTGTGGCAGATTCTCTGTTAATCTTACCAGCCTTTAAGTGTACCTGAGACTACTGGTTTGTTTCGTTCATTTGTTTTAAGTAAAGGGTTATCACATGAAATATTGATTTTATTATTCATTTCTGCTTACTGCACTTTATAGTGTTGTTGTTGTTCTTTATAGAAACTTTTAATTTCATCATCTTTGAAGACGCCTGTGCATTTTTCCTCCCTATGTCTTTTGCATTGTACTGTATATTAGTCATAACAACTTTATAAAATGTCATTTTACCTACCTGAAGATTTTTTGGAGTAAACTTTCTGTTTGATACATTAATCCATAAACCTTATTACTCCTATCAAGAAATTCCACTGCAAGGGCTCAGTGACATCCCTGCTAAAAAAAATTGTTTTTAAATTTACAAAAAAACAACAAAACAAAACACAAAAAGAAAACATCACTGAAATATTATCTTTGTTTCCACTACAAATGCCCTTACAAATCCTCAGCTTAACCATTAAAACCATTAACATTATTGATCCTTAATGGTATCCACTAGACATAACATGCCACAAACAGAAGGCAACAAATGACCAATAGACCATTACAGGTTCCATTATAACCATTACAAATTCTACTGGTTGTTTTTTTATTGTTTTTTTTTTAGACTTGAAAAAGTTCTGACGTTCACTTTTCCCCAGTATGAAAACAAATCCTGCTAAATACACACCACAATGAAAACCAGGGAGGCCCGTGTCCAGAGCAGTGACGTTGGTTTTCCGACGGGTTAAACGATTTTCCTTAAGGAACAATCACTCATAGGACCAACAAACTTATAAATAATAAACAGACGTAAAGACGAACAGGATGCAAACCTCTGTAACCACCTACAGTATTATTACACCTCACTTGCACACTAGCTGCTTTGCATGGATTATGGATCTTGTGGCGTTGCCGGCGTCGTCTTCCTCCCCCGCGCCGTGCCGTAATGGTACAGTCCACTGAGAGGTTTGGACGCGACTCGGGGAGTGGAGCAGGAATCTGAACTCGGCACGAGTCTGCGATGTGTCCAAAGGCGCTGACATGAAAATCCGAAAAGAACCCAGAATACATCAAGGACATGACAAAATCCAAAGTTCCTGGATACATATCACCGCCACACAGCGTCTAAAACCTGAACAGTTTCCGTACTGGAGGTGAATTTAGTCCGGCACTTGACAAGTAGTCTGTTGGAGATTGAACTTTTCGTGCTTGAGCACAGGAATGAGCGCCGTCAGTTCTGGAGCTGGACACAGCAGAGACTCCACGGCGGGTATGTGACATTGAGAGTCGTTTGAACAGGTCCCTGTGCAGTTTGCATATTGCTTTTGGCTTCTTTCTGTAACTACGTAAGACAAAAAAAAAAAAGTGTGCTGAAAATAAGTGGAAAGAATGAAAGAAAGTGTGCACCGGAAATCCAGGTAAACACACAAGGTGTGAGGTTCAGACTTCTGTGAATTTGTGCACGCGTTAGTCTGAGTGCAGCGCTACTTTTCTCGACAGTGTAAAGCCGGGCAGAAATGCGTGCAGGAGCCTCGCTGCGTTTGCTGCTAGTGAAGGAGAAGCAGGCCAGGCGGCGCGTCTCCACTCCCTGTGTGGTGCTTTTCCTTACATGCTTTGGCACTGCTGCGTCTCTGGAATGCCCTCACAAATGCGTGTGCGCAGACACTACAGTACAGTGCACACGCCTGAACTTAACATCCATTCCACAGCCAATTCCAGTCAACACAACAAACCTTCTCCTTATTGGAAATGATATTTCCCGTCTATCCGATAAGTCCTTTCCTGTTCGCCTGGAATATTTGGCAGAGCTGTATCTGTCTGAAAACCGAATAGAGCAAGTGGACCCTGGGGCGTTTTACAACTTGCCAAGGCTGCGTTTGCTTGACTTGAGCAACAACCAGATCTTCAATTTTAGCCCTGATGCTTTTCCACAGAACAACATGGTCCAGGTCGTGAACCTGAGCAGAGCGTTGTATAATTTCTCCTACGTTGATGTTTTTTCTAATCTTCTAAAGCTCTCTGTTCCTAAACTTTCCAATCTCAGCTTGGCAAACAATGACCTTGTCGTCCTTCCAGATGACTTGTTTATCAGCTTATCGGACCTCACTAGCTTGGACCTGAGAAACAATTCATTAGTTTCGATTAAGAATGTGACTTTCCAAAACCAAGCACTTATTAGTTTGGACCTGCGGAACAATGCTCTGAAAGAGCTGTCTAATGGGACGTTGAAGGAGTTCAACCAGATACCTGGGCTTCAGGTGTACCTGCTGGAAAACCGCTGGGTTTGTGACTGCAACATTGAGGACATGGTGATGTGGTTACAGAGCTCAGATGTTGTTGTGGACAAGCAGAACTTGATCTGCACTCAGCCTGAAAAATTAAGAACCACTCAGCTCTTGCAGTTGAAGCATTCAGAGCTGCCATGCACTGACTTTGGAAACATGGAGCCTACCCTGGAGACCTCATATGTCTTTTTGGGTATGGTGTTGGCCCTCATTGGGGTCATATTCCTGCTAGTCCTTTACCTGAACAGAAAAGGCATCAAGAGATGGATTTATAATATCCGTGATGCATGCAGGGACCACATGGAGGGCTACCATTACAGGTATGAGATCAACTCGGATCCACGCCTGGCCAACCTCAGTCTTAACTCGGATGTGTAAGGAGATGTGGTTCTTGGTTGGAGATGGGGAAAAGTGTTTCCCACATTTACGCACAGTGACTCAGCTATACATTTGTATAGTTTTCACAAGCTTATACCGTAATATGCATTTTGCCATGCCTGATAGATTAACTGGCGTCTGCCTCGGTACACGCCGCATGCTATGTTATGGTGTGTCTTGTTTAGATGTTGTTCAATGCTTGCATGAATCAAGACCTCATAAAGGTTACATAAGTGCTTCTTTCTTCTTCTAAAAAAAAAAAATCTCATGTGATTTTGGGACAGTGTGTTGCAAGGATCTCTCTAATGGATGCACGTTCTTGCTTGCAAATTGACTGAAAAGAAGAATTATACATGTCTTAAATCTCATTAATGCTTGACTTTTTCCCTTGAATAATAAGTTACCATGTTTGCATGTGTTTATGTACTTTTACAGTGATTATAATATCATACAACTCGCATATAATAATCACAGCTGTCCATTTTTATATTCACATTTGTTCCATGGACATGGCTCAACTTTTCTTATGAATATATTCTGCTGAATAAAAAGGTCTTGCGTTGAGCCCTCATCTCCCCTCCGGTGCTTTGAACTCCAGAGAGGAATCCAAAGCTGCTGGAACCGGAGCAGGGATTAGGCATATTCTCTCTCTCTCTCTCTCTCTCTCTCTCTCTCTCTCTCCTCACACACAGAGACCCAAACATGAACACAGATACATCTGTACAAATACATGAACATCAATTCCAATTCAGCATTATGTGTTATTATAATATAAACAGTTATCATTTTATGTAAAATTTGTGATTTTGTGTACCCTGTATATTATTAGTAATGTGTATAGATTGAAGGCCTGCGATGTAACTACAGACCTATAATTTTATAAGACATGCTACCCGAATAATATTTGGTCGTTACCAGAGCAGGTAGACACGTGGAACTGGAGCTGCTTCCTGAAATAGACTTAATAGCCAGCATTTACTGGTGTTTTATTTACAGTTCCTATATATATATTCAGCATGGGGAAAGAGTGGATATGTTCGAAAAACAGTCCTTAAGGTTTTTGACTGATCATTGAAGGGGAAGCAGGACATTTTCATCTTATTTCCACATTTTAATTTAAGCCCTTGACGTGGATAGCGTTAGTAACGGACACTGATGCACAGCTTGTATTTCAGCCACTATGCAGATACAGAATAAAATTTTATAAACATGCATAACTATTACATTTTTTTATTGAAATACTCACACTGTAGTAAAGCTTAGTGGATAAATTATTTATTGGATTTCAGTTTCTCCAATTTTAAATTTACTTTTAAAATTTGCATTTTAAATTTGCAATCCTGTCAATAATTTTATTTAAATCACATCACACCATTCCAAAACTAGATTTTAAATAAAATGAAATACATTTGGCTGTGATCAAGAAGGAGTATAGTATAGTGGGTGCTCTTTTAATACTACATTTTTTAGCTTATTTCTCCATTTCTTACATGTGGCCTCTAGGTGAAGTAAATGTGGCCAGTTATGCAATCTCATAAATGTATAGAGATAAGTATAAGGGTGAGAAATCTGAAGATGAATTGTACCCAAAACGTACAAAAAAGGTAATAAAATCACCAAGATAAAATCAGGCAAACGGGGAAAACGTAATGTAACTGCATAAAGAATGTTCTCAAAGGAGGTATGTCAGAAATAGTACAGACAACACAAAGGGGTGAACACACACAAACATCTTGCTCTTAAATTGCTCCTACTCCACGCTCTTTAGTGGTGCACTGAAATGTTTATGTGACGCTTTTAACTAAAGATAACAATTCATTCTTTGTCAGTGCTTAGTGATGATTAATACTTGATGAGTCCTTCTTTGTCTGCTGGATTGTTTGGACATTGTAGATTGGGACCACATGTCAAGTTTAAATGTAATGACTGATCTGATGTTTTGGCATGACTTTGGTAAAAGTATTTGGGGGTGGCTCTATGATTATTCAGGCTGTGAGTCAGACCTCTTTATTACATGTGTTGTGTTCCTGCTGGTTTCCAGGAGTCTCCCATATCCTCTGTAAAGCTGGTGAAACTGTAGGAGGAACACAATCTGCTCTGTCCATAGTGTTATGTTGTGGAGCACTGCCTCCTTCCCGTGCCGAAAATGAGTGACATTCATGGCTTATAGAAATGCCGTTTTAAAGCTTGTCCCTGGAGCCACGTTCACTAACAACTGACAAATAAGGTCATCTGAATGAGCTGCCAGTAGGCCCTTCAGCTTATTCTTTGAAGAATGCCCTAAAGCTTGTTAAAGCTTGACTCTTCATTCTGTCTTAAAATATGGTGGTTGTTATGTTTGCATATGTTTGTGTTTATGTATTTTTTTCACAGTGGTTTTGATATCCAAATATCAAACATGTCATTTGATAATTATTCAAGTTCCTTGTGAAAATGTCAATTCAGGTCATTTACAGTATGTACAAGCTGACTGTAGGTCCTTCAGCTTTTTTTTTAGTACTGTACTTTTAATACAAATCTGAATAGCACTTTAACTGACTTATTATTGAAAAAAAATTTTAACGACATATCCATGCTTACCCTCCTTCTAAAATATTGATCTGTTATTTTGTTGTTTGATTTACTCAGTGAGCGTAAAGCCAGGTTGATTAGTAGAGGCTGGTGGTTATTTTAAACAATGGCTCCTTGTGCTGAACGTAACAGAGTGGTTGATGACCCCTTGAGGCTGGATTACTCCTTCCCCACAGGAGAGGACCTGGGCTTCCCTCTCTAGAGTCTTTACAGGTGCTCACTGTCTTCTGTTTCTACCACAACCATTTCGACCCTGCTGCACTAGCTGTGTGGAAAGAGACAGACGGTAGACTTTTATTAACAAGTTGGAACAGTGTAACTCGGCCATGCTTGCCTGAGCAGGTGTAATTAGAGGGCGAACAATAAAGCATTGTGTGGAAAAGTTTAGAAGTGCTGTGGAAGACACTAGAGACCGCAGTTTCCTTATAGTGCCTATTAAAATTCCAAATAGACTAAATAATCTTTCAGACTGTCAGTTTGCATAAATGCATTTTTTTTAATAGCTGTTTGTAGCTGTGGTTTTCTAAGCATAGTACTGTAAGGTGAGTACGTAAATATTGATGGTGGCTGAGGTATGTAAATGGTAAATGCAAACGCACTAAATGGAAATGTAAACGCACTTGTATAGCGCTTTTTTTTTTTTTTTTTTTTACTTTACACTGTGTCTCATTCACCCATTTGCACACACACTCGCACACGAATGGCTGCAGAGCTGCCATGCAAGGCGCTAGATTTCCAGCAGGAGCAAATTGGGGTTCAGTGTCTTGCCCAAGGCCACTTTGGCATGTGGAGACACGTGGACCGGGAATTGAACCGCCAACCCTCTGATTAGTGGACAACCCGCTCTACCACCTGCCCCACTGCCTGGTCTATAAATGCTGTACAGTACATTATGTAGATATATAAAAAATAATTTAACAGTAGCCCAAAGTAAAGGTGATTTCACACAAGGAGGAATACAATAATGATAGACATTACACTTTCAATGCCTCAAAAAATTTGCTGATTCAAAATTTTCACCCTTGACTCCCTTTTGATATGACTCACCTCAAACCAAAATCAGGCTCATGAGAACTTAATTTCTCTCACAAACATATGGTGAATTGAACTTAAAGTTTTTTAAGTTGCTGTTCTTTATTTATTACAGTCAGCCTACAGCAGCCCTATTTTTATCTTTTCCCATTGGTAGTTACACAAGATGCACCTGCACAGTGGATTTAAAAAAACTATCAGGCACAACCAGGGCCATAAAAAAAAGTTTCAGAAGTTGAAAATTTGCCAAGAAGATGGAGCATGAGCATACCTTGACCACATAAATACAGCCAAATCAACACAGAGATGGTTGTAGGAACACAAAATCAGTGTATTGCAATGACCACCTCAGTCTTTGGATTTAAACCTGTGGTCTAAATTGAAGCAGGAAGTTCACATGTTCAAACCTGAGAATATAGGTTTCAGGTTTATCTTAAGGTTTATATTAAACCTAAGAATATACTGTAAAAGAGCATGAAATGTTGTATATGGAGTGGTTCAAGATCCCTTCACGTACAGGAAGAGGCTCAGTGCTGTTATTTTCTGCAGGGGAGGCGTCACATATTGTGTGTATATGTTGTGTAAGGGAAACATTTTGCTATAATGATGTATTGTACTGGGCTTTTATTCAATTAGTATTATTCATGTATTTCATTCACTTACTATTTCATCCAACTGAAAGGTTAATAAGTGAAATAGATGAGACAAACTTATTTGAGACATAATTGGTATTGTTCATTTGCCAATTTTGTCTTGGTTATGGTTTTGAAACCATGTAAATATCTAACCCTTTTCTGCTGCAAGAGATTGAGGCTTGTTATTAGGTTACCAGTGATTTTCATTACTGTCTCCCTCTGCAAGGCCATGAAAACTCTGAGCAAAATGGCCAAGGACATAAGACGAATAACCTTCAAAACGAGACAGCTAGAATGATTCCCATAAAAGGACCAGGTCTAGGTGATGGGAGTAAGTCTAATATTTATATGAAAAGAGCAGCTCTTTTAAACAAACAAATAATAATTACTGGTCAAAATTAATGTCACTTATACAAGGCAGATCCTACCCTACTGCATACTCTACCATGCATGTGTATCTGTATTGTGGTTTTCTCAGTGGGAGAGCCTCATTTTACCTAATTTGGATTTATGATACGACATATTAGTGTGCTATTTCTTTCTTTCCCGCTGAGCTTTATTAAACAAGCATCCTCAGAAATAAAGACAGATTTGAGATGACATCAGTGCCACTTCAGCTGTGAATACTTTCCCAGCCTCCACTGGGATCAAACAAGGAGGAAATGTGAAAAGTACTCGCTGTGATAATGAGCAGTGTGCCTCATTTATACAGATAAATGTCACTTTAAGACACCTAAAATGTAAGATATATCCTAATGTACAATAACAGCAGGTGTCTTAGATTAGCCTTCTTCCCCATTCCGAGTATCTTGTTAGAAACTACTACCTCACTTTCTAACTGTGCTCTACAAAGTTATTGATCTTTTGTTAAGGATCAATAACTTTAAAGTTCTGTTGTATTTTGGTGCACAAAACAATGCTAGTTGCAGTGTCAATGAGCTCCCTCAGTACACTGTTAGAGGTGACTGGAAAAAGTTCACTACCTACTTAAGCTGAGACAAAGATCAACTTTCCTGTGCAGCTTGACTTCCATTGTGTGATAACGGAATGATAGCTAACTGATAGCTCAGAGACAAATAGCCTGTGTGCTTTAACTCAGTCTTGTCAAGATTGACAAGACTGGTAACTATAACAGTGTCTCTGTTCCACTTCCTTATCATCTAAATGACATTTGGCTGTAAGCTTCTTGTTAGTTACCCAATAAAGATACAGTGTTGTGATTGCTGATCTGGAGTGGTATTAAGCAGTGTAACTATGAACACTCACTATCATGGGGAAGTGGTGGCTTAACGGTTAAGGCTCTGGGTTACTGATTGGAAGGTCTGGGGTTCCCCAGTTCTGCCAGGGCAAGAGCAAGGCCCTTAACCCTCTCTGCTCCAGGGGTGCACCCTGTGCTCTGACTCCAACTTGATGGCATGCTGGGGTATGTGAAGAAAAGTATTTCACTGTGCTGTAATGTATATGTGACCAATAAAGACTCACTATCACTCATTATCATCACAGTGACCACAATTCAGTCATTTATTCATTAATTTTCCTTCCACGTTTCCTGGTAGTGGTGGTGGTGGTGGGGGGGCGTCATGGAGGCAACAGGCTGAGAAGGTCAGCCCAGACTTCACTATCGCCAGCCACATTTTCTGGCTCCTTCTGTTGGATCCCCAGACATTTCCAAGCCAGCTGTGATATATAATCTCTTCAGAGGGTCCTGGGTCTGCCTCAGGAATTCTGTCTAGTGGGATTTGCATAATACAGCTCTAGTGGGAACTGACCAGGTAGCATTCTTTTAAGATGCTCAAACTACCTGAACTGGACCCTCTCAATTTGGAGGAGCAGAGGCTCTACTCTAATTTGTTGAGCTGCTTACCGAGAATAAGCCCAGCAACCCCGCCGAGGAACCTCATTTCCAACACCTGGACATGGGGGTGACCTTATTCATTTAGTCACTAAGTATTGCTCATGACCAGTAAAAACTCCTCCATCTAGTATAATACCTCTCCCCTCTCCCTTCAGCCCATGCCCCTGGAGGAGGAGTTAACATATCTTGAGATCTTATTCACAAGTGGTGGAAAAAGAGACCACATGATTGACAAATGGATCAGCTCAGCGACAGCAGTGTTACAGTCACTGTACCAGTCTGTGGTGTTAAAGCAAGAGCTCAGTTTGCGGCCAAAGCTCTCTGTTTACCGGTCAATCTATGTCTCTATTCTCACAGTGACCATGAGCTCATGGAAAAAAGACTGTACATTGATCCCTGTGAATCTGGTGGCTGAGATAATAAATGGATTAAGAGAGAGGTTGATCTTGACCAGGCCTGCGCTGGGAGATTCATTTCAGGGGTTTGATATGATTATATGAGGTAACATATGGGCACATCTTTGGAACAGTAGCTAGTGCTGTTATAGCTTACAGCTGTCAAATAACTTGCATTGCTAATTAGATTACTGCTAGAGTGCTCTGATAGAGCATACAATGACTTTTTTCATTTTCTGTAGAACATTCTTTGAATTCTCTGTTTTTTTCAATTTAGTAGTCTGATTTCTGCCTTGCGGTTATTCATTATGGACATGAAGGATTGAACCTGGAGACACAGGTCACGCAAAAATGTGAGTCAATTTCATGCCTCATTATCTTAAAGATATTACAGTGACATTTATGAAAAAATGGAAAACTGCACAAATACATTTCCCATGCAAAGGCACTGGGGAAATATTTTGTGATGCTAATGTCTGTTGTCCCCAGCTTGGCAGACACGCTTAGCTGACATTGAAAGTAAACTCAGTGTTAATATTCAGCTTGATCCAACTCAAATAGTTAGTGTGGCGTGAAGGTGATTGGTTTGAGATCCTCATGACGCATCCACCTTGTGCTAACACACTGCCAACAGCTGGAGCGACTGATAAATCTGCCCAGTGAATCCTTCCATTTCTAAAAGTGCCAACATAGAGTACCATCTGAACCTTTTTTTTTAAAAGAAAAATATATTTCCTCTCAACTTTGGATCCGTCTAATACCATGATTCATTTAAAGGATTACTATCATGTTTACTACTACTACTACTACTACTACTACTACTACTACTAATAATAATAATAATAATAATAATAGTAAGAGAAATAGTAATAATAATAAGCACACCAACAAGAAGAAGAAGAACATGGGGAAGTGTATGAATAGTCTAGCATGAATAGTTACAATAGAATTACAATTATATCTAATGCAGTATATGAAATTCATATATCATCATAACATATAATAAATATCATATTATTATTCTACTATTTTTACTGCCATCCTAAAAATCCATCTGCACCATTGTTCAAAAAAGATAAGAACAAAACAATAATTATGTCCGAGTTTAAATCCTTTTGAGTGTCATATAACAAGAAAAGCTCACTGATGAGGTACCTTCACTGGATGAATAACTAAGTTGTGTTGAAAGATAACACAAAAACACTTGATAAATACATAATAAAATATATTCTAATACAAAAATCTTCATTCATCAGGAACCACTTTATCCTGGTGAGGGTTGTACTGGATCCAGAGCCTATACCTGTAACACTGGGAACAAGGTGGGAGAATTAATCTTGGATGAGACACCAATCCATTTCAGGGCATCATTCACATCCACATTCACACACTCATTCCCACCTAGGGGCAATCTAGCATAGCCAATCCACCTACCTGCATGTTTTTGGACAGTGGGAGGAATCTGGAGAACCCTAGAGGAAACCCACGCACACATTGGGAGAACATTTGAAACCCCTCACAGTAACATCCCAAGCGCTGGATTCTACACAGGACCCTGGAGCTGCACTACTGTGCTATCCTCCCCAAAATATAATTGCAATTATTTCAGTGGAAAGTTTGATCAACAACTGAAATGTATTGGGTAAATTTACACTTCTTTGGAGCATGAAGGAATCAATCACACCAAGAGCATAAACCCACTTTTTTGGACACTTACAAAACAACTAATCAGGATTAAAGTCTTATTTAAAAAATGGTAATTAATTATGCTACGTGATGCTGAATGAGAAAGCAAGGATAAAGCTCAAGTTTTCACTTTGTCTATGCTGCATTTGCAAGTGTATACACACACACGCACACACATGGCCAGATCTAACAAATATTATTTTAAGAAGTGTATTTACTTCGTTTTAAAATGAGCAGTGAACCTTGAAGCGGCAGTGTGACTGAGCTCCCTCAGGGATTGGAACACCACGTGCATTACGGCCCTGTGGGAACTGCTTTACTTACACCATGTGTACAGAAAGAAGACGGGCAACAGAATTATTTATGTGCCTTCTGTATTGTGCTATGCTAGCTGTGTTAAGAGCTAGGCTGTCAACTGATTATTATTAAAATGCAATATGAAATAAGGAACAAATTAATAGGGGTATAAACAAGAATATCCATTCTGTGTATGCCACAGAGTAATATAAATGAGTTTACAAATGGAATACACAGCAGGCATGTCAACAAGGCTTGCTAATGTGCAGTGCAGTTATCTAGAGGATGGTTTAAATGATGCACCAAGTGTAATAATCTAGTTAGGATGCTTTCAGAGGGTTCCGCCTGTTAATGTGGAATAACAAAATGTAATGAACCAGGTAATTTGTAGCCCACCTCCTCAATAACTAATAACTTTGTTTTATAATAGCAAATTATGAACAGGTCTCTGTAATTACTTTTCACCTGAGTAATGACATCATGTGTTATTAGGGAAGAGATTTATTCTTACTTTAAGGCCATTTTAAACACCTGAATTCCAGAGTGAAGTTGCTCTGCAGCAGTATGTTGTGCCTTCAGCCTTACTATAGCACAACCTACCTACATGCCAGTATTATGTGAAAGTGATTGCAGTGAGTATTTAAACATCTAACACACTGTTCACATTTAGGGCGTGAGGACAACATTTCTCAATACGAAACATACTCATCAACACATCAGACTATTAAAGGAGCATTTTATATGTACATCAACCACAGAACAGTAAACTTGTCATTAAAGACACTCAGGCTAAAAAAATGGGAGCTAATTAGACTTAATTGGCTCAACTTTTCTCCCTAATTTGGTCACCTGACAATTCCAACTTATAATAAAACAGCTACCAAGCGGGAAGGGTGAATGGTGAAGGCTAACAATCTGAGACACGTGAAGCCAGCCAGTCGCATCTGTTCAAACTGCTGCTCATGCTGTGTCACAGGGCAGCACAACACACTCTAAAAGCAAATGCTATCTACCCTCTTCCACATACATGAGCTCACAGACACCCACAATTGACTAGTATCACTGTGATTGACAGGGGAGAGAACGTATCCCTTCCGACCAGAGAAAACATGGCAATTTTGCTCCCTTGACTCCCGGCCACGAATGGCGTTGGCATCATCAGGATTCAATTGTGTCCCACTCTCAAACCTCCATCCTAACATTTGGAACACATCAAACCTTACCAACTAAAACATAATGCCATTTTGTGTACAAATTTTTAAGACAACATTTACAAATTAGGTAAACATTTGATTGTGTATTCCTTAATAAATTATTATTAGGATGACATTAAGATTATAGCTTATGTTATTATGTTATGTAGTGACCCCGTCAGGGACGTGACTCTGGGCAACAGCCCTGCTTGCCCATTGTCTTATCACTGCCCTGGTTATGCATGTTTATTTAATTTATACCACAGCACTGCTGAATCTTGACGCTGATTGTTCAGAATGTGTTGATTTATTTTTGTTGACAGTAGCTCTGTCTATGGTGCTGGCTGCATACAAATTACAGGTTTATATTAATGCACTCATTATAATGAGTTATAGTTTCATTTTAGTTATAGTATTGCAGTATAATGCAGCAACAACTCATTCACAGAGTCCAGATTAAAAAGAAAACATGTAAAGTTGTTTCTTTAAGTTTTTTTTAGACACAATCAAAGACATCCTGATTTGTTTTTGTCTCATTAAAATCAAGAAAGAGTGAGGAAAAAAGAGAGGCTCGTGAGAGACCAGAGTTAACAATTGCTATGATTCATGGACATTTGACAACATTAAAAGTAACTATAATGTACTGGTAAAAAGTATGAAGTGTCTTTCTTTAATACATATGAATTGTTATGAGAAATAAAACACAGGGCATGCAACACACCAAATTCTTGTTGATTATTTTCCTATAACCACATGCCTATATTCCTTATGTCATAGTACTTCTAATAGCAAACTTCAGAAAATAACAAGCACCAGCAATACTGTACGTGTTAATTAGGGCTTGGTATCATAAAGCACTGTAATGTCAAGATCACCTGTTTTTTTTTAGAAATACATGCTCATGTTCAACATCTTTGTTATGTAATCGATATTTTGTAGAAAGGCTCAACAAGTGAACCTTGGAAACTCTCAGGTTCCAATCACAACCCCTTACTGTCAAGTGGCTGAGCCCCCTGTTTACTACATGTTTGTCATATTACACTCCCCATATGTCCTGAGATGACTTGTATTGGAAGTTCCAGAACCAGTCTAGAGGTTAAACCTTCAGAATAATGTAACCCAGTAGGGACATATTTAGGCTTGTGCCATCCTATGAAATGTAATATTGGTAAAGTGCTGTGGTAACTTAAGAAGGAAGTCCAGATATCAGATGCATGGTGCTGAAGTGGAACAATTACCATCATCCAGCCGACGCACAAAATTACTACGCCTTCTCTGATTACACTGTCACTCAGAAAAGTGGAGATTATTCTGATAAAAGCCATTTATATGTGTGATGAGTCACCTGTTCCATAAGCCTCCATGTCTTCTCACAGCTAAGGGCTTTAGAAGGTCAGAATGTAGGGTGAACTGGCTAAATTGTGAGTCATGTTCACACGACTCTCTTTTATGGGCCAGTGATCCAATTAGCTGTGACTCCTGATAAAAGACAATCCCTAAATTAAACTAAAGGATTAATCGCTTTTGGAAAATCACTTCAATTACCACTAGCTTTTCAGGTAAGTTTAAGAGCTTGATGCAACATTGCATGTCTCTGAGGTTTAGACTTAATGTGCATAGTGGAGGTAATTAGTTTTAGGCTTAGTGTGTATAGTGGAATTTGTGCTTACCCATTAGGGTGAGAAAGATTATTGGGATATACAAGTACATGTTGATATTTTGACAGGTTTGCATATGAAGATTTTTTTTTTAACAGATGTATATAGTTTTGCACACTCACTCTAGAATCTGAACAAAAAAGTACAGCTCTGTTTCAAGAAACCACGCACTATAAATATCCAAAGTTAAAACTTAAACTATAATGACTGGAAGCCAAATTACTTCCAATCGCACCAGGACATTCTATCTGCTGCTTTCTGAGGGATATAAATACACTTTAGCTACGAGGATTATGAAAATAATGGAACAAATAGTCCAATAGAAAAACATTTTACTATTAAGCTCATTGTAAATGTGAACTAACATCGTGTCCTATCCATCTTCACTATTAAACCATCTTCTGTTTTAGTTTTTATTCTTTTACCACAGCTCTGTGTGCTGACATTTGAATATAAAGTCCAGAGAGAAACCCCATTCCACTGACAGCAGGTGAACTACCTAATTAGATGATGCAGGAAATAAAGAAACTGTGAGAGGACATAGGGTTAGAACAGAGTGAATTAATGAAAAAAGGGGGATATAGAAATCAACAAATGCTAACTAACACCATATTCAAGCAAAGTTTACTGACTGTATTTACTAATGGTATTAGTAGCAGATTTAGAAGTGTTAAATTAGCAATACAGTTTTATATGAGGTGTAGGGCTTTTCTAGCAACTGTCCTCATATGTCAGATTTTTTTTTTTTAAACATAAACTATACTTACCAAAGCTGTTGCATATAAAAGATTACCACAGACAAGAATTTGAACACATTTCCCTGTATTCAATCACTTAGTTTAGAAGTCAGTTGTTGGGGCAGTCAATAAATATACACATTACAAAACAAGGTTTCGCAAAAGGCTTTCCTAAATCCTTCAGTCAAAGTTTGATGTTTGTAAAGTAAATGTTTAATATGCATCATTTGTCTTTCAGAGAGAAGAAAGAATTTATTGTTATGCATTAACAACATAAACAAGTGTACATGGTGGTGCCTCAGTTCCTACTTGATCGAGCAAGGATACCGCAAGATCTAAGTGAAAGCATATGTACTTATCTATCAAAAAATCAGAGCTCTTATCTATCAAAGAACCACTGAAAAAGCTATTTTCTAAGAGGGTAATGTAATTAGAACTGGTATTAGTAAGACTTCTTCTGTCTGTCCTATCCAGAGACCCTTACTCTCAGAGAAGGAAGTTATATAGTGTTATATAAGTTATATAGTTACATAAGTTATATAGTGTATTTAAATGTTTATTGACAGTTCAAAAGTGACCCTTTTATTTTTTCCTAGTGCTAGCGCAGTATGTTAATGGTTAATGAACAGTTAGTATATTACATTATAGCCAATGAAATGTTAGTGCAGTATGTTCAGGGCTAACAAGCTGCTAGTATACAGTGGTAGAGCTGATGAAGTGCTATTGCAGTATGTTCAGGGCTAATGAACATCTAGTATAGCATGTTAGAGACGATGAAGTGCTAGTGCAATATATGTCAGGATTAATGAACAGCTAGTGTAGTGTATTACAGTTGATGAAGAAATAGTGCAGTATGTTCAAGAATAATGAACCGCTAGTATACAGGCAGTACAGGATTTTGTGGAGGGTTTTTTTTGTTTTTTTTATGATTGTGTGATTGTGATTGACAGCCAAAAATGCTTGATTTTTCTGTTAAATTTTTTCTTTTTTTTATTGTGGAAAACTTTTTTTTTGTACAATCTTTCATAGTGATGTTTGTTGGTAAATGAGACCTTTTAGCTGTACTCATGTTCGACGCCCGTGAATCGAAGGGGGCTTTGGCTGAATGCGCATTATCACATGGTGTGTTTTGTTGGCATTACATGATGTGTCGTGGCCCAAACTTGCGGAACTTATGTGGTTATTTTGAAACATTGCAAGCTCCTGTGAATACTGCAGAGTTTCCTTGATTTTGTGTTTTCTGCAATCACAAAAATCACAAAATTCTGGAGGGACTGAGTATAGTGTATTACTGTTGACGAAGTACTAGTGAGGTATATTAAGGGTTAATGAACAGCTAGTATAGTGCATTAGAGTTGATGAAGTACTATTGCTGTATGGTCTGGGCAAATTGACAATTTACACAATTGCTAGTGTATTATGTTAGAGATTATTAAAAGCCAGAGCAGCATGTTCGTGGGTAATGAATGGGTAGAATAGTGCACTGGAGAAGATGAAAAACTTGTGTAGTATGATCAGGGCTAATTAACTGCTAGTGTGTTAGAGCTGAAGAAGTGTTAATGCAGTATGTTCAGGACTCATCAATGGCACATATATTGTGTTAGAGCTGCTGAAAACCAGTTCAATATGTTTAGGACTAATAAACAGCTAATAAACCATGTTAGAGCGGACAAAGTGCTGGTACAGTGTGTTCAGGGCAAATGAATAATTAGTATAGTATTCTAAAGCTGCTAAAAAGATGTCCAGTATGTTCACGACTACTGAACAGCTAGTGTAATATGTTAGAGCTGATGAAAAGCTGGTTTGGTATGTTTAGTGCTAATGAATGACTGGCATATTTTGTTTAGAAACCAGCAGTACTTAACACATGTTAAGCTGCGGTAACCCAAACACAAGACATATAATAGCATACTTCAATCATGGGGAAGAATGAGAAATAATCATTACCTTATGTGTTATACCAAGTTAAGTGTATGACGACACCCAGCAGACAGCTAAAGCTACTCACATTATTGGTCATGTCTGGGGTAGTTTTTAATTAAAAGAGATGAAGGACACCCCATGCATCTCAGAAATGGGCACAATAATCATGAGACACCTGCAGAGACTAGTGTTCAATGTGGTCAGATCTTGATCTTCCTGTTCCTGCTCCTGCTGGTATGTGCTGATGCTAATTATACGCATGAGCATAGCAGGGCTCTAAAAACGCAGTAACTTTGATCAGAGTATACTTGATAGTATAAGATCAAGGTCAAAAAAGTATTTCAGAAGAATACAGCATCAGCATCATATTGACTTTCACTGCCATCTAAGCATGGATGACCTGATAGTGAACTATTGATACTTCCTTTCCTGATATTTCCTCTCAAAAATCGATTGTGATATTAAAATATAAATGCTGTGTCTTTATTTCTTTCTTAGATTGAATGTGTAACCTTTTTTCCTGCACAAGCACACCAGGAAACAGTGCAGTTACAGACATTTGCTCACAGTCACAACAAAAAGGAGCAAAAAATAAAAATAAAAGTTAGCTCAATATTGTGGCAATAAGAAACCTGCTAGAATATATGATACTCAGACACACAGAACATTATACGTTAAGGCAGAGAGTGAACACAGAGCTCCCTGAGAGAAGTTTTTCAGAGAGTCAAGCATTATCCAGGTACAAATAGTAATAATATTATATTATTTGAATTATTTAAGCAGGAGGCAGGAAGCACTGTAGGAGCAGGAGCATATCCTGAAAAGCCTGCAGGCCTGAATTCATTTAATGCTAATGAAATGTCTTTAAATATAATTTGTGATGTCCATATTGACCAATTCTGATTCCAGAACTTACATGGACCTTATATTATTACATACAGTACATGTGATTATATGCATTTAACCAATCAGTATCGCTAACAGGATACTAGTATAAGTTTGTATCAAAAATCAAAGCTCAAAACTCAGATATATCATAGTTTCCTAGTGTGCTTGAAGAGATACAGATATATTGCATGGATTTACTTCCCCATATCATGTATGATATCATAAATTGGTTTCCTGAAGCTATTTCTATTTTGGTTCCATCTCACAGGATGGTATATTGGATCAGCCCTATGGCTCCTGAGGATATAATGCAGGGACACATAGTCACTTAAGGGAAGTCATGAAAAAGAAAAGAATGCAGCACTGGAGGCTTTCTCAGGTGTTACATGAAAAGACCGGGGACAAGAAAATTATTTAAATGACTTAATGATGTTTCCAAAGAGCAATCCTAGCATAACTGTCAGTAGGTATAGTGATATTAGCACTACAGAGGAAAGCAGAGTCAGGGAAAGTGTTAGTGCCGGTTAGCTTCTGTTTTACTTCATAACTGTCAGCTACAAACAAAGAGTGAAGATAAGAAATTCATAACAAAAGTAATTAATATGCTCACATTTGTGTGCTGCATCACCCATGCATCCAACTGCCAGACACACACTGCAGAAGCTGCCCTATGGGTAGATCTGCAAGATGTTATTTCATTTTGTTTCCAGCTTCCACTGCTAATCAAATGAGTAAGATATTGCACCCACACCCCCGGGCTCTGTCTCCCTCACACAGAAAGTCCCTCATCCCTCCATTCCTCCTGGCCGAAGAACCCAATAGCGAATCAGTATTTATACTCTAAAAACACTGGGTTAAGAACAACCCAAATTGGGTTATTTTTAGTCCATCAGCTGGGTAAATATAGGACAGAACACATTTTCGACTAAACTAACCCATCAAGTTGGGTTGTTAATTTGAACCCAGTAAATGAGTTGTATTTCAACCCAGAGGATGGTTTCGTTTTTATAAAAATTCTAGGTTAATTTTATTTCATAAATGTGTTAATATTTTCAGGGTTATTTTTACCCTTTGAAAATGCCAAATAGACCACATTATAAACAAATATGTAAACATGGTATCTCCTTCAATTATACACAAGAAGGTGTATATATATGAAAAAAAAACTAACTTACGATCCAGTGGGCATTACAAACAAGTAAACCAAAGATAACAAAGATAGCGGTGCTTTTAATGTCATGTAAACTGGACTGTTATTGATTTTTATAATGGTTATACAGATAAATATATTGATACGAACTTTCACTCTTAAAACAGGTGTGTTAACTTCATCATGTGTTAATTTTTAATACATTTGCATATCTAGTTAAGGACAACACATTTTGTGCTGCTTTTAACACAAGCTGTGTTTTATTACATTTCCACAAAAAGAGCTGTTAAAAATAACACAAAAATAAGTTAAATGGTCAAAGCAAAGAACATTCACTCTGAGGCGAGTTTAGAGTTGGATGATGACGTCGGCATTACAGTCGGTTGCACTGATTCAACTGTCAGTGAAAATGACCCAGCCACTAACCCAGCGGTTGGGTTACACAAAACTACCCAAGATTGAGAAAATAACCCAATTAAATGACCCAAAAGTCTCAACCCAGTGTTTGGGTAGAAAGAATAACCCAGCATTTTTTAGAGTGTAAATATGAAGCAGACTTTTTATATACTTAAATATAATTAGATATCAAATAATTGAACTTGAAGCCTACACAAGGGCATTCAGAGAAAGAGAGAGAACAATATTCTATATTGGTACATCACATCCTTGATATGGGTGGCTTTCATTTTTACTCAAAACGTAGTTTCGTATATTGTGCTTGTCTTACACCAATTTCACCCTATGCAACCCTGTTTTGTCTTACAGTATATGCTGCACAATGTCCCTGAAGGCAGAATGTTTTGTCCCATGGTAGACAATAAAAGTATTGATTTTGCCTGTGTTAAACAATACCACAGATTTCCATTGTGCTGTTCTCATTTTTTTTTTTTGCAAAGCCCTAAAATAAGGCAGGGAATCGGTGCAGCTGCTGCAGGGAGACAGTGAAGTTGATGTTGAAGATGCTGGCCAGCACAAATTGGGCTATCCATCTTGGCTGTGAGGGTGCTAACAGATTTTCATCCTGCTTTGCTGTCTCTCCATCATTAAGACACCCCCTATGGAGGTCAAGGCAGCTTGTCGTTTAATTGAGCTGCTGCCTCCTCATCAGACCAAGACCTAGTGCTTCCAGGAAAGTATTGCTCACACACTTCAACTTACCTGATGCCTCTGACTTATCATTACTTTTAAAAATCTTGAAAGCATGGCAATAAGCATACTTCAGCTTTAAATGTCTTTGGTGTTGTTGTTGTTGTTGTGGTGGTGGTGGAATTTGGTGTAGAGCTACTGTATCTAGCTGCTGATAATCAATCTCTGAAAGAGAGCACACTGCTGAACTTGCCTCAGGGCTAAACAGAAAAATAGTCTTCTGATCTTCTTTCTTCATCATCCATCTTGTTTGCGTTGTCAGCTGTTTTCCAAAGACTATGCTTTCATCACTGACACTGAACTTCTTGAAGAAGAGTCAAATGAAGTCAAATGCATTTCCATAAATTGTGCAAGTTCTGTGCAAGTACATCTTGCAAAGGTATGTTACTGAAATGCACTGTTTATGGGATGAAATCAGAGATTTGGACATTTCTGAGATTTCACAGATGCTGTTAATAACAACTGTGTAATTTTACCCAGTTTGCACTGCAAGCATAGCATTTCATTATTTCACCTACTGCTTGGTGTCTGTTTTCACTCGATTGTGTTTGCGTCCTCGGGCAAATTGCCATGGTGGGCAAACTTTGCCTCTGGACATGGTATTTGTGTAGGTTCCCTGCCACACACATGTGGATGCCACAACCTACACTAATGAGACACTAGGGAGGCAGGAGTGATTCCTGTCACAGAGAGAGAGAGAGAGAGAGAGAGAGAGAGAGGCCACTTCATTTGGAACCTGTACACCTGTACAATTACCTAAACATTAGAACAAACTTATGGCATGGATGTTGGTGCCAGATAGGGTGGTTTGAATATTTCAGAAACTGCTGATCTCGTGGGATTTTCACAGAATTTACACAGAATAGTAGAAAACACAAAATATTCTCAGCAAAAAAAGAGAAATGTCCCTTTTTCAGCAGACTGTATTTTAAAGCAAGTTTAGTAAAATCCAAATAAACTTTACAGATCTTTATTGGAAAGGGTTGAAACAATGTTTTTCATACTTGTTCAAACACTATAAATAATTATTGCACATGCACCTGTGGAACAGTCCTTAAGACACTAACAGTTTACAGGCGGTAGGCAATTAAGGTCACAGTTACAATAACTTATGACACTAAAGAGACATTTCTACTGACTCTGGAAACATCGGAAGAAAGATGTCTAGGGTGCCTGCTGAACATACCATAAACCTGCTGCAGGGAGGCATGAAGAGTGCAGATGTGCCCAGAGCAGTAAAGTGCAATGTCTGTAATGTAAGATGCCTAAGACAGTGCTACAGGGAGACAGGAAGGATAGCTGATCGTCCTTGCAGTGGCAAACCATGTGTAACCATGTGTGTCCCCCCAGACGTGATTGAGAACTTGTAAATGCTTTGGTGGAAGAGTAGTGTAACATCTCACAGCCATAACTGACAAATCTGGTGCAGTCCATGACGATGAGATGCTCTGTAGTACTTGAGCAGCTGGAGGACACCAAATACTGACTGTAACTACTGATATTGACACCAACCCACCCACTTGTTCAGGGACTCATTATTCCATTTCTGTTCATCAAATGTCTGTGAAAACTGTTCAGTTTATGTCTCAGTTGTTGAGTGTTTTTATGTTAATATAAATATTTATACATGTTAAGAAATTTGCTGGAAATAAAAGCAGTTGAATGTGAGAGGACATTTCTTTTATTGCCGAGTATATACACAGTGAATGGCAATTCTGTGGGTAGAAATGCCTTGTTGATTAGAGAGGTCAGAGGAGAATGGCCAGACTGGTTCGAGCTGACAGGAAGGCTACAGAAATTCAGATAAGAGTTCTTTTTAAGTGTGGTGAGCAGTAAAACATCTCAGAATGCATAAAATATCCAGCACTGAGGTGGATGTGATACTGTACAACATCACATTGGGATCCATTCCTGTAAGTCAAGAACAGGAATCTGGATCTACAGTGGGCACTGAGTCACCGACACTGGACAGTTGAAGATTGGAAAAAAAATCAGGTGGTCTTTTTACAAATATTCCACTGCTGAGAAACTTTGCCTCTGGACATGGCATTCTGGTAGGTACCCTGCCACACACATGTGGATGCCACAAGCTACACTAATGAGACACCAGGGAGGCAGGAGTGATTCCTGTCAGAGAGAGAGAGAGAGAGAGAGAGAGAGAGAGAGAAGGGGGGCATTATGATTCATTAAGAGGATGATGCAGATGAAGCAGATGTTTTCACAGATTGCTAAATGAGGCAAATTTTAGCTCAGCTGGTCATGACGTAGATTACCATGAGTAGCACAAAGAGAAAACGTTTTCAACAGAGCAGGACATGAACATGAGTGGAAGAAGAGGGCATTTCCAATGCATGTTCAAAGTGCAGAAAGTTGTCAGAGGTGATGCCAACCTACCATAATTAGAGGAAACACTAGGTAATCTTTGTGCCTATATTAGTGCTACTAACAATAACAGTGAGCAGAAATACAAGCAGCTATATCCAGCACTCTATTAGTCCTGCTTACAGTCCAAAAAATTCCTTGCCTTAGGGAATGTGTGGAGGAGGGAGATATACAATTTCTGTCAGCATCAGTGTTACACAAGAACAATGCCAGTAACTTCAGTAAGTGCTTTTCTTACAGTTAATACTGACAAATCGTTCCTGGAACCAGCAAGTTAAACTCAAAGCACACATGGTCAGCAGTGAAGGAAAAAAGTCTTTCAAAGAACCATGAAATGTACCATTACATAGACACTACATAAACCTCCTGACCAACTAAATGTCCATTAGAATGCTATGAAATTACATATGGTATCATATTTCACTATCTGCTATACAGATAAAGTGTAACAAGGTCCTGAGTCTATGATAAAGCCACAAAGGAAACAGAAAACCCAACCCTGTGGCCTGAGCAGGCAATCTACTTTAGGTATTACCTTTGGTTCATGGGTGTCATTTGTCATAGCAACATGTGCTGTCTGTAAAGGGGTGTGAGGAGAGCACAGCTAACTGTGTTACATGGTGCAACCAAATAGCCAGCCTCCCCACAGCCCACCACCACTGCACCTCCAGACACAAACAGCAAGACCTTGATGGAGTAGAACCCACTGGCAAACAGCATTTTCCACCAAATTAGGCACAGACTGAAACATATAAAGTGCTTTTGTGGGAATGTATAGAAAAGTCCAGTCATTTTCAAACCGACATTCCCTCATTTATTATTTTTTCCTGAGATTAAATTATATGCTTGCTGTGTATTGAAGACGTTAACATTAAGACGCGGATGTTTGCATTAAATGCTTCTGTGGTCTATTTGCTAAAGAGCAACAAATGACCCTCAAATTGTTGAAAGGCTTTTAACACAGATCAAATCTATGCACACTCTCATCCTTGCACACAGAGAGTGGGTCTGCATTTCTCAGCTGGTGTGCAAAACACTTCTTGCAACAGTTTATAAATGGCTTTAATCCTTCATTTTTCAGAAATAAGTATGGAAGTGATTTTTAATGCTTCTAAACTATTTTACGGTCAATTTGTCAATCATCAATACAACATGTTTACTGCCATCTAGTTTGTTCTACATATTCCATTAGTTTGCAGTAATATGCTCTAAAGCAGGGATTGCCAACTGGCAGAATATGGGATGGATGCAGACCAAGGGAAGAATTTTCTGGATATTTCAGTAGACCAAATCTAGTAGTTAAAAAATACTGTACTAGAGATGTACACAGTCCAGGAACTTTAGTTTTCTATACACTAACCATTGTGGCTTCTGTAGCATATTCTCTCTATTCAATCACATACATTTATGTAAATAATTTAGCTTAAGGATGCTCCTCAGACCAAAAACATTTGTAAGTTTTGTAAGTAAGAACTTTTATGTAACTGGACCTTTATCAAATTTTAGTTGAATACACTATATTTCTAAAAGTATGTGGAGATCTGACCAATCACACCCTCATGTCCTTGTTGAACCTCCCATTCCAGATTTAGTATCCCTTTGCAGTTATAGTGAATTAGTGAGGTCTGGCACTGATGTCTGGGGCGCATTCGGCATTCCACTTCATCCCAAAGGTGTTCAGTGGGGTTGACGTCAGGGCTCTGTGCAGGCTACTCGAGTTCTTCCACACCAACATTGGAGAACCATGTCTTCTTGAAGCTCGCTTTGTACACAGGGATATAATGCTGAAACAGGTTTGGGCCCCTTAGTTCCAGTGAAGAAATATTTTTATACTACAGCATACAAAGACCTTCCAGACATTGAGGCAACAGTTTGGGGAAGGCCCACACACGGGTATGATTTTCAGGTGTCCACATACTTTTCCCCATTTAGTCCATCATATGGAAACAGTTGTCACAGGTTGTAATAATCTCATTGTCACTATATTGAACTCCTAATTTCATACTTGATTTCAATAATTTAGGAGCATCTGAATGAGTTAATCACGTCTATCTGCTTAGGGTTACGATAAAAATGTAATTAGTCATTTTAAATGGAGAATATAAACCCAAAATAAGAATGTATTCTATTTGATGTAAGAATGTATTGTAATTGATATGAACTGACGCATGGATTTATCGTGGATAATGTTCGTTTTGTAAGACAATATAGCCAATCTCAACCATTAATTACTCTATTCACTTTCTACTTTATTATGTGGAAAGGAGAGTCTTTGAAAAATGAAAGAGTTATTCTAAGAGGAGCAGAGAAAAACAAGGAAGGGATAAATGCAAAAACGTTTGTCATGACACCTATACATGTATAGTCAGTACAGTGCAGCTCCAGAGTCAGCATACCATACATAGTGCTAGCACTAATGTCCATCCATGTCTATCCATTGTCTGTACCACTTATCCTACACAGAGTCACAGAGCGCCTGGAGCCTATCCTAGGGGACTCGGGGCACAAGGCAGGGCATAATGTGAGTCAGTATAATGTAATGAGGCAAAGCAGAAGCTGAGGGGAAACCAAGGTAAATACTTGTGGCTGAAGGGGGACTCTGTATTTTGACTAGGGCGAAATGGCCCCACCAGCATGAACCAGCAAGAAGACAATCTGATCATTCACAGGCAACTGTAGAGTCAAGAAGCAGCAGCTGTCTGAGACGTAAGCAGAAGTGCTGTCCATTTTTATCATGCATTCCATGTTTAACATTATAAAACCTTGGAATGCAGAAATTTAATTTAGATTAAAATGACAATACAATTACAACAAAACTGTAGAATATGAGAACATACTTTGGTATATTGAACTTTTATGGTTTTTTTTTTTTAATAGCATGTAATCAAATTTTAGCAGTATTTTTGTGAAAGCAGGCTTCTTATATTGCAGAAAGGTGCCATATCCAAATCGAGAGCTACGCACTGTCAGCATTTGCCCATGTTAGCATTCTTATATTTTCCTCCATGGGTACATGCCTGAGATGCCATTTGTTGTGGTGATATGCAGCTTAGCAATGAAACCCATGAAGGCAATTCCAGTGTGTTATGAATTGGCCATTTCTAACCATTAGGCTTGAAATCTCTTTCATCCACAGAAGCATCACAAAGTTCATTTGTATGAGGTTTACAATTTTTTTTTTAAATAATCATAAATGAAAAGACAATATTGAAGGTTAAAACTTGGTTTAATGACATTATGTTTAAAAAGAAAATAATGGTTAATGCAATACTACTCATTTGTTCTCCTACACCCCCCAAGACATCAAAAAATGGTGAAACAATAAAAAGCCAATAAAACAAGTCACCTGGATGGTTATGGGTATTTGATCTCCTAAGAGATGACTTTACAGTATTCCATTTTCATGCTTTTTAGAAACATACTTTTCTGTTAACACAGACGAGTGATTTTTTTTGTACTTGTAGAAGTGCCACTTCTAAATGTGCTAATGTGAAATAGACCAGCAGGCTGAGTGAACAAAAAGAAAAATAACAGCTTATTATATTTTCAAACTGCAGAAAAAAACTTAATCTACCCAGGAAACCACCTTGATAGCACCATTGTAGCATTTGCAGTACATTTAACCCCCAAAATAATTCACCTTCTACAATGATCGCATATGCTGACAAAAAGAAAAGTCATTATGCAAGTGTTTGAAAAGAAAAGCATTCACACTTGCCAGAGGATTTGCATATAATGTTCTTTAATTGCAGTAAATGCTAAACAGGTCAAGAAGGCTTGAAAACTAGTGGCACCCCTGATAAAGGGAAGAGTAACTTTCTCCATATTAAGGAAACAATGTAGTTTAATTGTTCTGAACAAGCTGTGTGTATGAGGACCCAAGAACATTTTGCATTGTGCAATGAGGAAAATGGTTCAAGACGACGACCACATGTGTTGGTTGTATATTTGAGTTACCAAGTCTCTTAAAATCTAATTACATGACATGTCAATACCAACAAACTACTTGGGTGGCGTGCCAGAATAAAGACACTGCTCTCATCAAGCATCAAATACCTGGAGTTTGACTAAACTCTGACTATAAGCAGGTTGTGTGGTCAGACAATAATCTGGAGCAACAAACACGAAAAGTGGTTTGGGTATGAAAGAGTAAAGGGTCATATTGAAAAGAACCCAATCTTCACTGTGAAGTCCAGTGGTGTATATATGATGACGTGGGGCTCAATAATTGTGGTATGCGCGTTAGGACAGAGGACATCATGGACTCCAACACACACAAAAGCTTTTCAGGTCAAAATAGCATAGCATATACATGTCAAGCCACAAAAATGGTTCACTGAACACAGAATTAAGTTTTTGCAATTACCATTTCAGTCCCCTGACGGTACACCAAGCACCTGAACATCTGGAAGGAGTTTGTATGGAGGAATGGTTTTAGATTCATTTAAATGTGTTCCTCCATCTCATCCAGCATCAAAATATTAAACACTGCAGTGCCAATGTTGGGGATTTTTCCCATTTTAATTTACCTAACTAAAAGTTTATATTTCGCTCAATAAATTGTTTCCCCAGTACAATGTTAGGTTATTAGAAAGTACATAGAATTGGATCTCACAGAACCCCAGCCAAGACTCAAACCAGCATTTTTCCCATTAGTACACAGTGGCACCAAGTCAGCACTCTAACTTTAAGCATTTTCAAGACGTTATTTAAATAGGTTAACACTGTTGTTGTTGTATTTTGCATATATACTAGTTCAAATGTGCATGCTAATTTGACTTTGAGTCAAATCAGTATGCACATACAGTGGGGGGAAATACTGGAGTATTGGATGTGTCAATATTTTTTTCAGTAAATATATTTCCAATGAGGCTATTCAGATAAAATTTTCACCAGACATCAGTATTAAATCAAGATATCCGGAAATATAAAGAATTCACAACATTAAAGTCTATAAATAAAGTTATGTGTAATAAAGTGCAACGACACAGGAAAAAAGTATTGAATACGCTATGAAAAAGCAGTTCTCCAAGGCAAGGTAAGGCAAGGATCCAGCTAAAATCCGTAAGTAATTATACCCTCTGTGCAAATCCCCTGTGTAATTATACCTATCTGTGCAAATTAATATCAGCCGGGTTAGTAAACTGATGGCCTATAAAAGGGCGTTTCATTACCAAGGTGTCACACAAGAAACATCTCATGATGGGTAAAAGCAAAGAGCTCCCCCAAGACCTTCACAACCTTATTGTTGCAAAACATATTGATGGAATCAGGTACAGACATATTTCAAAACCTCTGAATCTTTCAGTAAGCACCATCGGGGCCATTATCTGCAAGTGGAAACAACATCACTCCGTCATCAACCGGCCACGCACCGGAACTCCTCATAAGATTTCTGACCAGGGAGTCAGAAGAATAGTCAGAAGAGTAGCCCAAGAGCCAAGGACCACTCAGAAAGAGCTGCAGAAACACTTAGCAGGTACCATTGTCACAGAAAAAACAATAGGAAATACACTCCTCTGCTCACGTTCACCCTGCAAGACTCCATTACTAAAGAAAAGGCATGTCCAAGTGTGTTTAAAGTTTGCTACAACTCATTTGGACAAGCCTATGAAATCCTGGGAGAGTGTAGTCTGGTCAGACGAGAGCAAAATTGAACTTTTTGGCGGTCATACTACACACCATGTTTGGAGAAGAAATGGCACTACACATCACCCTAAAATCACCATACCAACAGTGAAGTTTGGAGGTGGAAGCATCATGGTGTGGGGCTGTTTTTCATCACATGGTACTGGTAGACTTCACATGATTGAAGGAACAATAAATGGATCCCTTTACCAGAAGATCCTTAAGAAGAATCTGCTGCCATCCACCAGGACTATGAAGATGAGATGTGAGTGGACCTTCCAGCACGACAACAATCCAAAGCATACAGCAAAGGAAACTCTCAATTGGTTTCAGAGAAAAAAATCAAGGCATGAGAACGGCCCAATCACCTGACTTGAATCCAATTGAACAAGATTTAATATATGTTTAGAAGAATAGGCCAAAATCCCACCTGAATTTCTTCATACAGGAAGCCCCTTGAAGCTGTCATTACAAACAAAGGCTTCTCCACTAAGTATTAAATAAATTTCAGTTAGCGTGTTCAATACTTTTTTCCTGTTTTGTTCCTCTTTATTACACATAACTTCATTTATGGATTTCAATGTTGTGCATTTTTCATATTTCCAGATTTCTCGAGTTTTCTCGATATCTGGTGAAAATTTCACGTGAATTGCCTCATAGGTAATATATTTATTGAAAAAAAAAATGTTGACAGAAAAGAAGTGTGGTTTCATTCTCCTGATGCATGCATGATGAGGAGGAAATATTCATGTAGTGAGATGCAACTCAATCAAGTTTGTTTGGATGTGTTTGTGAAACCACTTGGACAATATCAGACAATACAGACAAGATATTCTATATAACATACTGACTTTTATTACCACAGTGAAGTAATGAAGTAATATATAAAATGCGTATGTTTTTAATATTCAATGTTTATTAATAATAGTCCAAATCCATAAACACAATGGTCCCATGATGCAAATGAAATGGATTCTGCACATTCTGACCCACTTCTAACTCTCAAACTCATCTTCTCAAATACGCCACCTAGAAAGAAAGAGAAAGGGGAAATAAAATATTACGGCTCAGAATATTGTGCGTCGTGTTTCATGAACAGTAAACACAGTACAGAATATTGCAAAGTAGAAATATCTTCATTCGATGTAATAATTTCCTGCAGATATATCTGTGTGCTTTAGAAATTGATCTTGCAAAATTAACATCTGCTATTTGCTCCTACATCTCTCATTTAAACTAGTTTAACACACTTCTAAACATAAGGAATGGGCCGGAAACATTGCATCTGCCATGACATGAGTGTTTGCCAAGTAGGGTGTGCTTCCTGTGATGGATGAGGGGTTAAGTTGAGCTCAAGGAGCAGTACCTGGAGAGCGTTACTCAAGGCCCATCATTCTTTACGAAGATAATAATTCATGCACAGAATACATTACATCCATTATAAACACTCAAAGGGAGAACGGGGGGGTTAAAACTTGTTTAAAAGCCTTGGAATATTACAGTGACTGCAGCAAGTGTACAGAGGCTTGGCACATGTTTTATATAGTAAAAATGAAATTTCAGTGAATAAAAAGTTAATATTAAGAAACGAATGAGTAAACATTTTCAAATACTAGGACTCTGTGAACAATAACCTTTAGATCCCAGCTGGTTGTTGTTTATGTGCTGAATATCCTGTGCCAACCTAGGTGAGGTACAAGTCTTAGATCAGCAAAGGCTTTCATCATGCATGCCCTTTTGATGGTTGTGAGCTGGCATTTGATTATCTGAACCCTTCAAACTTGGCAAGGTGACTGAAGACTAATATTTCTCTTGATGACAGAAGCTTGAATGGCTGATGCACTACAGGAGGGAAAGTTACTCAGAAGGAAGAGTGGAAGAATGCTTGCTGAAGCTGAGAAAATTTCATTTCAGACCAGCAGCAACATTACTAACATTACAAAGGTCTGAGCAATGTCTAAATTAGCCTACATGGTCAATAATAATGAGATCACACGGTACTGAAGTCATCACTCGTGATGTAGCCAGCTACAATATAAGCACCATCCAGTAGAGCATTGATCTTGCAGCATTTCGTCAGCTCCCTTTCCTTTCAGCTTCACGTTTTCCACTCACAGTTTTTGCAATTCAAGTGTTGATAAATGAGAAGTGCCATTCTTTATTCACAGTGGCAGAAATGCTATTCACTGCTATAAATACTTTTCAGCCCATTAGCCAAGGACGTCTCAGGCGGAAGAATGCATGCGTTGATGATACAGAGTGAAAAATGTGTTCATGGTGAAGAAGAACTTGAGCTGTCTTTGAAATACATATTCTCTCATATTCAATTGTGCGCTCACACTCTTGGCCAGCTTAAGCAAACGGACAGCTGTACGTCACCCATGTTCACAGTGGGCTGTGCGGTTAAGTCTCCAGACAGAGCACTCAGCTCCATCTACTGTAACTCAATCTGAACCCCATCATCTGATTACCATGGCCCTCGACCCAATGGCATCAACACCAGAACACTCTGTTAAAGTGTGTAAACTCACAACTCCTCAAGTACTCTCTACTTTTTTCCACTCTGGTGTCTCATGCCATCTGAAACGTTCTTCCTTTCTCTCATTGGACTGCATCTAACGGGTATCAACACGACAGTCTTATTTATGCAGCCTGTTTGTGGAATAACAGAACTCATACGTGCAAATGAAAACGTCACATCTTGTTTCAGCCCCCGTTTGTAAATTTTAACGGCCACTAGCATGGACAGCTTCACATTAGGCAGTGCTAAAATTACTGTATTATGTGACAAAGAGGACTTGCTTGTCTGCACCAGAGGTAGTAGGAAGTAACGACAGTGTACTTCATAATAATAGTAGATGTAGCAAAATTAAATGTTAATTAATTAAGGTTTCACCTCCTGCAGCTTTGGAGGCCATTTACATGCACAACTAATGGGGGACTTTAGTCAGAGGCATTCCTGTTTCTGTGGAAACTTTGTGTGCTAAATTTTTCATTAATTTGTTCATTTCATTCATTCACTCACTCCATCTAAGCCATCCATCCCTCCCTCCCTCCATCCATCCATCCATCCAGTCCCATTCCTTCATTCCATCCCAGTCTGTTTTTACCCAGAGCAAGCCTAAAGGCCTCTTCATGCGTCATACTGAAACAGGACATGGCATAACTAAAAAGATTTCAGACTAATTACGAACCTCTCTAACAGAGGAACAGCAGTAGATATACAGAGGAACCTTTGTTTGGTTTTTGTTGAAGCTTTTTAAATGAAGAGGATAGGCAGATACTGTGAGCACTAGTGAAGAGCCAATGTACTGCACTGCACATTAATAAAAATAAACAAGTTAAAATCCATGATTAGTTTGGAATACAATAGAAATGTTGATCATGCAAGTATGATATAATAGTGACAATAACATAAGGCAAAACATTTGTAGTAAATTACAGCTGTCCAGAGTCAAACAGGTGAAATACATAGAACTACACATATGTACACAGCCGCTACGTCAGCAACGTTATCCACGGAACATTCCCCAGACTACCTTTGTGTATCCGAGTGTGCAAAGCATTATCCACTAGGGGGCAAGTCAGAGCTGAAGCATTTTTTTTTACCTGGCAGGTTTCCATGTTGATCTGATTATTTCAGGCCAACTATTCTGGGATACATATTGGTCAGTGTGGGACAACAAGCTTTCTGTTATTTCCACTGTTGTAATAAACTGCGTCACAAATTAAATACTATGATCCTTCACCAAAAGTGATACTCTAATAGATGCAGAAAGTTAGCAGGCAGATAATACTTTTGCTTGGGTTTCTACATGATTTATTTTAACATACCTAAACACTGGCTGTTTTAATGGGGAAATCATATTAAAGATGCAATATGCTTAAGCAATATCCTAACAAATATACTAGGATAGGTTCCTATACAAGTATATGATTTCAGATACAGGTCTAGTTTGTTCAATCGAGTGTTGACGCTGCATCACACTGTATTATATTTGACACGTGAATGTTGGTTGTGTTACTAAGAATGCACAACCAAAGAC
Source organism: Ameiurus melas (assembly GCA_012411365.1). NCBI lineage: Eukaryota > Metazoa > Chordata > Actinopteri > Siluriformes > Ictaluridae > Ameiurus > Ameiurus melas. The sequence continues at coordinate 20,490,061 of CM022757.1, forward strand.
CACAAAATATGCAGAATATTAAGAATGTAATGCTGACTGAAAGTGTGTTCGTAAAGTTCGGAAGGAATAAATTACCCAAAAGGGTAATTCTGACCTGGTAGCAGTTCATTGAGCACAGTGAGGAGGGCAGTGTTTTGGTAGAGGAGCTCAGGAGCTGCAGCACCTCCTCACATGTGCTCCGAGGGAGGATCAGAGGGTGAACACTGATATCCTTCTCCCATGCATCAACAGCTCTAGAGAGACAGAGACAGATACAGAGTGAGAGAGAGAGTGAAAGAGAGCACAAGCGACTGAGACATAAATCACATTAATCAGACAGTTTGAAATATGACAATTTTAATTATGTCACGGCAATCTGTCGGGAGGGGGGGGCGTTGAGCAGAGAATGAGAACGTGGCAGAGGGAGAGTGTGGCAGAGAGACTGATGTCCTGTCACATTATGGCAATGATCTATCCAGGACATTTCAGTGACATTTAGCCATCTGTGCTGCAGTTCTGCAGGAAACCTAAGACCGTGCTCTTAAAGCAAAACTCAGCAATGAGTCTCACAGAAAATCACTATGCCAGCAAAAAAAAAATCAGCAAACACCTTTGTCATTCTGACAGCATGAACCTACACGTAAGAGTAATAAGGGGCAGCATGGAAGATGCACTCTGTGGATGTCTGCTTCTCTCATCATTTCAGTACTGACAACTGCTTCAAACTGACAACAGTTCACACCCATACATGCACAAGCTTGATCAAATTCACTCACAGCACATGAATGTCGTAATATTATCTTGCATCATGTAAAACATTATGTATTACAGTGAGACACGAGTGTAGTGCACATCCTGGAAGGTTGAACCAATATTTCTGGGTAGACATTGTAATACTGCAAGCATAGAAGTCTGAATGTTTTTCTGAATTTGGTTCCATGTACTGTATTGCATTAAAGGACAAAATATATCTTATAACATTTCAGCACAGGGTTTAGTGCATCTAAACCCTGCACTGTGTGCATCTGGGTTCATTTGCATTCCAGAGGGGGGGCTTAGCATTAAAATCAGGAACACCTAAACAAAATGAAAGAACATCCCCAAGTATTCAAATCAGACCTAAAAGAAGCTATAAGAGGCTGAGCTAGCTGGTATAGGGAACTAATTAATTAGATCAGGTGTCAAAATTATAATCAAGGAGCTGGGCGAGCAGAGCACAAGATATGAGTTTATGACTTACTCATCCCGTTGACCATGAGTGCAGGGGAGGTAAAGGACTTTGATTGCCATAACTGCCTTGCATGACTGATGTTTATTGGGATGACGGTCACTGGCGGAGACGAGGATGTCACTGCTGATGACTTTCTCAGAGAATGAAGCAATCAGAGTGTCCATGTTCAAGAGCCAAAGCTGGTGATATTAAAAGAGCAAGATTAACCACAACATTTGGCTGCAGAAATATTCTCAAGGACATTTGTCTTGGAATGCAGGTGTACTTGAGAATATCAGTGTAAAATAAAAAATAAAAAAACAACCTTCTACTGTTAAGAAAGGAATGAGATATACACTGCCCTTACCATGATCACAGCTTTACCATCTGGCGTCTGGATGGAAAAGCGAAATATGCTTTGAGCAGATGACAGCTCAACAAGTCTGGACCCAAGGGCTGTTTCTAGGAACTGCTGTCTGGATAAGAAAGTGATCAGAATTAAAAATTTAAAAATAAAAAGTTATTAACTACAGTAAATCTTGAACTACAGTCCTGAAGACTCAGACACCCACACAGTGTGGTAATTCTGCTTCTTTAACACACCTACTAAGCCAGGGAATTAACCAGTGAGTTTAATCAGGGAAGTCTGAAAATGTGCTGGACTTCCAGACCGAAATTCATGACCCCTGATTTAAACACATTTCCACAATGCAGTAAGTATTTTGGTGAATTGTATATATAATTTGACAGTACTTGCCTATTTTGCGGTATGGTATACCCTCCATCGTCACTTTGCCTTACCACCACTTCAGTTATATAGAATTTTAAAACGTCTGCAACAGATGCATGTTTATCTTATATAAAATATGCTGACTCAGGCTTGAATGAAATTCAATTCAAAGCTGAAACTTCAATCTGTGCATTATTGCCATTGTATGAAAGAGAGAAAAAAAAGATGGATATGTGAAAAAGATTACAAAACAGTACAATGTGATGAGAGGGGGACCACGGCTTAGATCCAACCATGGTGTAAAGGGAAAAATTTTGGCTTCAAAGTTTTTTGCTGCTTCCAAACTTTCCCTTCTGACTGCCACATTCAACACCTACTACTGTGAAGTAACATCTTTTCTTAATGTCTATCACGAAGAATTCTGCTCCTTCAGTATACACTCCCTGAGAACTGTTTAGGCAGTTTTCTTTGTTTGATTTTATTTGGTAATCAATTGGATTTTAATATTTAATGAACAAACACATAGTGATAGTGGTAGCTACAGAGGGATGAGAAATTAAAGAACTATGGCACCTATACCAGAGATCACAATTTCCCTCATTCTGATGTTTGAGGTGAACGTTAGCTAAAGCTCTTGACCTGTATCTGCATGCTTTTATGCACTGTGCTGCTGCCAGATGATTCACTTATTGGACATTTGCATGAATGTTCCTAATAAAGTGGTCAGTCTATACATCTAAAGTTACCTTCTGTGAACAAAAAGAGATACCTAGGGACTACCGAGAATAAATCTGAGGACTACTTCTAAAAGCCCCATATACACACAGAAGTCGTCTTTTTTTTAATTTGGGTGAAACTTTGAATGAGATACAGAAAAGTGCATGCATTATTACAGCAGCCTTATTATGCTGGTTTCTGTGCGTTTTATGAATCCTACCTGTCGTGACTGATTCTCCCAGCACTGCACAGCAATTCTTACAGAGAACCACATTCCTGTGGCCAAGTGCCTGCTGTGAGACACAAACCAAAATAGATAGATGATCTGAAAGCACAACTAGGTTTAAGCCACATATAACAGAAATCAATAACCAGAGAGGAACCATTTACTGAAGTGAAAGATGAATCAGGCGTTTGAACAGCAAAGGGCTCTTCCATTTACTCCCAGCAGAAACAGAGCCACAGCAACCAACAGATTGCGGAAAGGAAAGAAACAAGGGGGAAAAAAATCAATAGCCCTGAAGAAATTAGGCTTCTTAGGCGGGTGGACACTCTATAAAGAAGGAATGTCATGCCGCTTCCTTGAGAACCCTTCATAAAGAAGAAGAAAGAACATCTTTTTTCACCCTCCTGTCAGCCCAGAGGCAGTGTAGATGGAGCTCCTTTAAACATGAATGAGGACTTCTGATGCACCAAGAAAAGAGCGATAATACTACCTATGAAACACTGAGTATAGAAGAACAGGTATGGAGAATTAGTCAAGCTTTTCAATGTGACGCACCTTCCCAGAATGCAGATTAGAGCCAGTGTTCACATCAGATGAATCCACTCCGCTTGTAAGGCTTTGGTCACAACTGCTGTCCCGGGTCAAGAGGAAGTAGGTGTCACCAAGTAAACAGTCCTCTTGTTGAGGATGAAGCTTCTTGTTGGCAAAAGGATCAGGATGGCAACACCAATCATCTACCAGTGTATTCCAGTTCCCATTGGGTAACGGGAGTACTCGCCTGAAAATCCTAAAGCAGTAAATACCGTTATATTTTCACTTCACACTGACATTCATAACACCTTCCCACAGGACAGTGCTATACGGCTTGGCCTGTGACTATGATACTGCATTTTCTCACCATTTCCACCTTCAATTGAACCGTTCCTAAATGTAACGTAACTGAATTTGATTATCTTTCTATATGATGCAAGCTGACCTGAGACATATGAGTGAAGCTAAATATAATCCAGACCACTGACTGGTCAGATACAAACATCATAGAATATTCCTAATTAATGTCTCCGGCTAGAATCAGATTTCTACACAACTAGTGCACTAGTATAATGGTTGTCAGCCAAATTTTATTTTTTATTTTTTTCAAAATGCCTCTTTTCTGCCAGATTAAGAGCTAACCTCACAAGTTTATCATTCTCATTCGTGATTCAAAATCAGATTTTGTTATTCAGCTATGTTTACTGTCAGTATTTAACTTTATTTTACGCAACATATTTTGCTTCTTAAATATACTGTAACATAATGTTCCTTCCTAGAGCATTAGATGCAAAGGACTAAATGTCGATATTTTCATTAAAGATTATTATATGGATACACTTGACTGTTTGGGTGTGCATGCTGCCATGAAAACAAACTCACTGAGCCTCATGCTCTGTAGTTCACCCTGTGAGGCAGTTCATTTAAATATCAAATGAGATATGCATGAGAGCGAGCAAAACTGGCTGTGCACTTTGGTTGGGAGGGATGGCATTACTTTCTCTCCTGTCAATCACAGCAACTAGCTAATCCTGGGTGTCATGTATGTGGAAGAAGGCAGATAGTGCTTTCCTTAGAGTGTTTTCAGCTGCCCTGCGACACAGCATGAGTACTGGAGTAAAGCACGTTAGCCTGCATCTTCCCTGATTGGTAGGGCTGTGTGACAGTGGAGAGCTGTTTTTCTGTCTGACTGTCAGTGCTCTTCCATATATACATACAGATGCATCTCAAAAAATGTTAATGTTATGGAAAAGTTCTTTTTTTCCATAATTTAATTCAAAAAGTGGAACTTTAATATATTTCTAGATTCATTACAGATAAAGGGAAATATTTCAAGCCTTTTTTTTTGTTTCTTGATGATTACAGTCTTACAGCTCATGGAAATCAAAAATATCTCAAAATATTAGAATAAATCATTTATAATACAGAAATGTCGACCTGAGAAGAGCTCTAATCAGCGAATTAACTCAAAACACCTGCAAAGGTTTCCTGAGCCGTTAATCTCTCAGTCTGGTTTAGTACACACAACCATAGTCATGGGGAAGATGAAAGTAAATTGTGCCTTTTATTTGGAAATCTAGGTCCCAGAGTCTGGAGGAAGAGTGGAGAGACACAGAATCCAAGCTGCTTGAAGTCCAGTGTGAAGTTTCCACAGTCAGTGATGATTTGGGGTGCCATGTCATCTGCTGGTGTTGGTCCACTGTGTTTTCTCAAGTTGAGAGGCAATGCAGCATCTACCAGGAGGTTTTAGAGAACTTCATGCTTCCATCTGCTGACAAATTTTACGGAGACACTGATTTCCTTTTCCAGCAGGACTTGGCTCCTGCCCACAGTGCCAAAACTACTAGTGACTGGTTTGCTGATCATGGCATTACTGTGCTGGTTTGGCCAGCCAACTCACCTGACCCGAACACCACAGATAATCTATGAGAGACACCAGACCCAACAATACAGACGAGCTGAAGGCCACTACCAAAGCAAGCTGGGCTTCCAGAACACCTCAGCAGTGCTACAGGCTGATCGCCTCCATGCCACACCGTATTGATTAAGTAATTCGTGCAAAAGGAGCCTCGACCAAGTACTGAGTGCATAAATTAACATACTTTTCAGAAGGCCGACATCTCTGCATTATAAATACTGGATTTTTTTCCCCCCGTGAGCTGTAAGCATCAAGATGTAAAAAAATTATTTATATATATATATATATATATATATATATATATATATATATATATATATATATATATATATATATATATTTTTTTTTTTTTATTTCACTATGTGTAATGAATCTAGAATATATGAAAGTTCCACTTGAATTAAATTACAGAAAGATTTTACTTTTCCACAATATAATATAATATAATATATAACATGTTATATTATATAACAATATAATAAAAAAAAATTATGCACCTGTGTACACTCATCATGGACATGGATGTCATGGCAATATTGGTCTTTCAATAATTTCTTTGAACTTTTCATTTCTGGGGCAGAATGATTGTACAAAATACATCTTTAATAAAAAAAAAAAAAAAGTTGGTTCAAAAGTTTTCATTCATTTGAGGTTTTCTGTAATCAACATAGGACCACAATTATGTATACAGAGTCAAAAATATACACACAAACACTTGGATGATTAATTCAGTGGTGCTGAAAGTTCCAAAATGTCCTCTAATTTCCCCAAGACCAACGCTTCTTAATTTCCTGTTTGTGATAATGATTGACTACAGCTGGCAGCTTCTCTGTGCCAAGATAAAAAGGGTTTGTTTCACAGCACTCATTGGATTTACCAACACACAGTACTATGGGAAAGTCCAAGGAGCACAGTGCTGATCTGAAAAAGAGGATGGTGGATTTACACAAGTCAGGAATGTCTCTTGGAGCCATTTCTAAACAATTGCAGATTCCAAGATCATCAATTCAAACAATTGTATGTAAGTACAAGTTATTGGGAAGTGTAGCCCTTTTGCCAAGGTCTGGAAGAAGACCCAAACCATCACCCTCAGCAGAGAAAAAATTGGTTCAGATGATCAGGAAAAACCCAGGAACCACCAAGGCACAGGCCTGTCATGAACTGGAAGCTGCTGGAATATCAGTGTCACGGTCTACAATCAAGTTAGTTTTACATCGCCATGGGCTGAAATTCTGCCGTCCTAGAAAAAAAGCCCTGCTCCAAAAATCAACACATTCAAGCCTGTCTAAAGTTTGCAGCTGACCATTTGAACAAAGAAAAAGCCTTATGTAGGAAAGTTTTATGGTCAGATGAGACAAAGATTGGAGTTGTTGGCCAAAATGACCTGAGGGACCTAACATTAAGCTTTGGGAATGGTCTTCCCAAAGTCCTGATCTCAACCTTATTGAAAATTTGTGGACTGTGCTTAAAAGTCGAGTCAGGGCCAGGAAACCAACAAATGTCATTGAACTTTACCAATTCTGCCAAGAAAAGTAGTCTTAGTAGATTTCTGCCAGAAGCTGGTTGATGGCTACCAAAAGCGGCTGCTCAAGGTGAAACTTGCTAAGGGACATTCAACTAAATATTAGGTGTGCTGTATGTATACATTTGACCCTGTATGTATAATTTTGACCTTGTGTTGACTGTAGAAAACCCCAAATAAACTTGTGAATCAAATTTATTTTTTATTAAATATGTATGTTGTACAGTCAATCTGCTTCAGAAAAAAGAACAGTTCGAAGAAATTACTGAAAGCCCAATATTGCCTTCCACCCGCAACTGTATAAGCTTACAGACTCCCCCGATTGACTACTGTCACTGTGAATGACAGGGGAGAGAGTAATGAGCGAGTGAGCATTCCTCATCCACCCAGCGCGCATGGCCAGTTTTGCTCCTTTTACTCTTGGCCACTGAAGGCTATGGCATCATCGGAAATCGAAATTTGTGTCTCATTCCACTGCTCACATGGCGGAATGAATGAGTAATGCAGATCGAAAATTACATAACACAATATTAACTGGATGGAACACTTTTAACACGGCCAATTTTGCTCCCTTGACTCCTGGCCTGGCTAGAACAATTTCAGAAATCTGACTTGCGATAAGGTGAATGCTTTCCTGTTGCAACATTTTTAAAAAGTTATATGTACTGCTTATACCCATCATGAGTTGCCAACCTCCAAAGAACTCAATTTTTCATTGATTATGAGCATTGTGAAAGTAAGATGTAAAGAGAAACACAGATGCTGAGCAGTACAGTTTGGTGAAAAAGATCACTTACTCTAATGTTAGAGAGTTAAATAGATCTGGCTGAATAAATCTTTTTTTTTTTTAACTGAACTAAAGCTGGGGACATCAGTGTGCTGCTTGAGCTAGTGTTATATAGCTGTATCTGTTCCTCACCTGTCTTTAAGCAGCATGGCCCCACAGGACTGGCACAAGAAACAATAGCATCTCTGTGCCTTCAGATGCTGAATTGCACTGTCCTGGGCCTCTGGCAACAGCAAACACAAAACAGTCACCAACATATTTCACCAAACAGCTGGACAGCTTTTCAGTGCATAGACCTGCTAGAACAGACAAACTCCCAGTTTAATGACAATGCGCGTGAACATGTAAGTACATCGGCAATATGGATTCATGATGTACAACACAATACAATAATATAATAGCCGGCAACCATCAGTTTGAAGGATGCCACCGCATCTGTTTGAAGACTCATAGTGTTAGGTCAGATAGCTACCAACACCGCTGAGTAAGGCTCAGTCTGAAACAAGCACTGCTGTGGCTCAAAGCCAAAGGTCATGCGATCTGAATTCATCATTAATCACAGTTAATCTGTAGAATATGCGGATATGTGGAGCCTGAGGGCGGGCCAGCGTTCATTACTCAAATTCCACAAATGAGGTTACACAGCCCTTGAACAAGTTCATGCTTAATGACCTACCGACTTTGGGCTGTGAAGGTTTCGGTGATCATAATGATGTACGGATTTCTCTGATGAAAGTTAAGTGAATATAATTAGCTGATAGACCATGATGAACTTGGCACATACCTGAACACTGGTCAACCTTCAAACGCACTCTAACATGCAGCCCATCCACGTTCAGCTCCGGACTCTTCCGACATGAACCCTCCACTAGACTGATTTTTGGGGGTAGCTTCACCTCATAAATTGCATCAGGTATGTGGATTTTTAGCACCGAGTCTCCACTAGACACATTTACTTCAGATGTGTCCTTTAAAACATCAGGACTAAAGAAAAGAAAAAAAAAACAGTCACAGTTAGTAAATTTAAACAACTGCTTTCAAAACACCATCTCTGCCGTATAGCAAATAAGAAACACAAAATCTGCTAGTGAGGAAATGTCAGGCACATACTGCACACACACTACACACATACATTATTAGGATGGTTTCATCCTGAGGCAGAAAAAAAGAAGAGAAAGTAGAGACCATTCATCAACAATGTCTACTTTTGTCCTCAGCCCACTTCTCTCAGGCAGTCTGCTGTTCACATGGTGGATTTAATGAGCATTACATATTGAAAATTACACAGTAGGCTACATATAGTATTAACTAGACGGTCTCTGTAGAATCAGTGGTAGTTTGGTTTGGAGTTATCCACATGGGCATTTTTCATTTACGAAAAATGCAAAGTCAGCAGCCAGCTGCCCTTCCTCAAATAGTTTCAGTTAAGCTCTGAATATTCTCTGCACAAACACCTGCCCAACATTAATGAGACAGTAAATTTAAATTACATTTATTATAGCTGAAAATGACTTAGCTATTATACTTCCATTGGGTAATGTCCCCTAAGCCTTAGGCCAGCAGGTATGCATTACATACACCACCATCATACACCAGCACCACAACGGTGATTACAATGCAAACAAGCACTGCCATCTAGTGGGGAAAAAGCAGCACTGGCAAAGTAAAATGTTTAGATCAAAATTATGCTGGTATTATTATTATTATTATTATTATTATTATCCATCCATCCACCAATCCATCTTCTACCGCTTACTCCTTCTTCAGGGTCGCAGGTAAACCTGGAGCCTATCCCAGGGAGCATCGGGCACAAGGCAGGGTACACCAGTCCATCGCAGGGCACACTGACATACACTCTCACACACCCATTCATACACTACAGACACGCCAATCAGCCTACCATGCATGTCTTTGGACTGGGGGAAGAAACCGGAGTTCCCGGAGGAAACCCCCGCAGCACGGGGAGAACATGCAAACTCCACACACACACACGGCCCCGGCGGGAATCGAACCCCGGACCTGTGAGGCAAACGTGCTAACCACTAAGCCACCGTGCACCCGTGATCATCATCATCATCATCATTATAATTATTGCCAATAGCAGAATACCCCCCATATATATATATATATATATATATACATACATACACACACACACACACACACACACACACACACACACACAGGAACGACAACATAAGCCATATTCGGTCTGGATGAGATTTAAATGGTGAGCTGGGTTAATAGAATTATTAATAGAGTATCTCTGGGCTTTTAGTCCTATTCAAATCGGTCATGTTAATAATTTTCTACAAACTGGAAAGCATACGCCATATTTTATAGTAAGGATATAGTAACTAATTTAATCATTCTTTACAATCGTGGTGAGCAGAAAAGTCTCAGCATGCATAAAACATCGAACCTTGTGGTGGATGGGCTACAACAGCAGAAGACCACATTGGGTCCCAGTCCTGTCAGCCAAGAACACACAACAGTCTCTAGAGTTTACACAGAATGGTGAGGGGGGAAAAAATAGAAAAAAGAAAAAAAAAAAAAAGATCCTGTGAGTGGAGGGTCTGCAGGCTGAAACATCTTGTTGAGGAGACAAATCAGAGGTGAATGACCGGGGCGATCTGAGCTGATAGGAAGGCTATAGTAACTTAAATACTCACTCTTTACAACCATGGTGAGTAGAGCTTCTCAGCATGCACAAAACATCAAATCTTGAGGTGGATGAGCTACAACAGCAGACCACCACATCAGGTTCCAATCCTGTCAGCCAAGAACAAGAATCTGAGGCCATCATGGGCACAGGCTCACCCAAGCAAGACAGTAGAAGGTTAGAAAGAAAGGAAAAAAAATCAGGTGCAGGTCTTTTTCCACTCTTCAGCTGTCTGAGTGTAGTGAGTCTGTGCCCATGATAGCTTCAGACTATTGTTCTTGGCTGGCAGGAGTGGAATCTGATGTGGTATTCTGCTGTTGTAGCTCATTCACCTTAAGGTTTGATGCGTTGTGCATTCCACAGTTGTAAAGAATGATTGAGTGATTTTTTTAACGTTACTAAATCCTTCCTGTCAGCTCAGACCAGCCTGGTCACTCTCCTCTGACCTCGTTTTTTTTTGCACCGTTCTGCGTAAACTCTAGAGACTGTTGTGTGTGAAAATCCCAGGAGATCAGCAGTTTCTGAAATACTCAAACCAGCCCATCTGACCCAACACCCACGGCACAGTTAAAGTCAGTGTGATCACGTGGTCAATGCGGCACAGTTAAAGTCAGTGTGATCACATGGTCAGTGCGGCACAGTTAAAGTCAGTGTGATCACATGGTCAGTGCGGCACAGTTAAAGTCAGTGTGACCACATGGTCAGTGCGGCACAGTTAAAGTCAGTGTGATCACATGGTCAGTGCGGCACAATTAAAGTCAGTGTGATCACATGGTCAGTGCGGCACAATTAAAGTCAGTGTGATCACATGGTCAGTGCGGCACAGTTAAAGTCAGTGTGACCACATGGTCAGTGCGGCACAGTTAAAGTCAGTGTGATCACATGGTCAGTGCGGCACAATTAAAGTCAGTGTGATCACATGGTCAGTGCGGCACAGTTAAAGTCAGTGTGATCACATGGTCAGTGCGGCACAGTTAAATTCAGTGTGATCACATGGTCAGTGCGGCACAGTTAAATTCAGTGTGATCACATGGTCAGTGCAGCACAATTAAAGTCAGTGTGATCACATGGTCAGTGCAGCACAATTAAAGTCAGTGTGATCACATGGTCAGTGCAGCACAATTAAAGTCAGTGTGGCACAGTTAAAGTCAGTGTGATCACATGGTCAGTGCGGCACAGTTAAAGTCAGTGTGATCACATGGTCAGAGCGGCACAGTTAAAGTCAGTGTGATCACATGGTCAGTGCGGCACAGTTAAAGTCAGTGTGATCACATGGTCAGTGCGGCACAGTTAAAGTCAGTGATCACATGGTCAGTGGGGCACAGTTAAAGTCAGTGTGATCACATGGTCAGTGCGGCACAGTTAAAGTCAGTGTGATCACACTTTCCCCCCAATTCTGATGTGTGTGAAGATTAACTGAAACTCCTGATCTGTATCTGAATGATTTTATGCACTGCCACATGATCGGCTGATTAGATAACTGCATGAATGTGCAGGTGTACAAGTGTTCCTAATAAAGTGGACGGTGATGGTACAGTATATGGTACACGTGACCATGCCACCCCTACGTGCTTCTTGAAAATCCCATTCCAACACCCATGTGCATTAACCATGGCTTTGTGTCACTACAAACCAAACTTCTGCTTGAGTAACTTAAGTGTAGCTTGTTTCATTACCCAAGCCCAGGTCAGACTACTTAGCCGAGCAGCTATATATAAATTCAGCTATATATTAATTCAGAAAGACATTCATTCTCCAGAACTCGTGCAGCATCGTGCAGTACTGCTGTACTGTGTTAGCACTGGCTAACGGTCAGCCCGTGAACTACTATAAACAGTCACATGGAAAATGAAAAAGAACATAAACTTGCCGTATAATTAACAAGCCGCTGTGTAACCTCTCTCTCAGCTCAAGAAAAACAACGCCTTGGGTTTCTGATGCCTCCATGTCTTTAAAAAAGCGATTTATAACCGGGTTTCGTGAAAGTCTTAGTTTTTCTGTAGTTGTTGTCAACTTACCATCGGGGAGGATTACTGCCATCTAACGGTAGCGACGTGTAACTACACTCAGGTTAATGTACTGTATACTCTACTGCAGCGGTCCCCAACCTTTTTTCCGCCACGGACCGGTTTAATATCAGACAATATTTTCACGGACCGGCCTTTAAGGTGTGGCGGATAAATACAACAAAATAAAATTATAGGACCGGCATAAAAACTGGGGTATTTTTAAAATATAATAATAAATGTGAATCCAATGTGAAATCGCAACTTTATTAGCAGCGTCCTCGTAACATCACGCCAACCACATAGCATGAGTAACTTCCGCTCTATCCCTTAACGTATCACGTGACCAAGTCAGATATCACGTGACCGAGACAAGAGTCTTGACTTGCGTCAAGAGTGAGTCGTAGACAGATGTAACGGAGAGAATCCGGTCATTTTTCAAAATAAAACATCGTTCAGATTCAGATAATAAATAAAACGGAAATAATGCAAGTTATTTATTCTTTTTGTGCGGCCCGGTACCAAATGACCCACGAACCTGTACCGGTCCGCGGCCCGGGGGTTGGGGACCCCTGCTCTACTGTACATCTCCCGCCTAAACTAGATAGATTTTATGTAACAATACCGACTAAACCATTTATCCATTTCATGTTCTAGTGTAATTATCTTCCTTAGCTAGTTTAAAGTATTTTACAATTTCCCCCTTTATATCTGTTTTTAAAATAAAGGATAATAAACTGTAGCTTTCCTTGTTGCCGGGGTGGTATGTATGTATGTATGTATGTATATGTATATGTGTGTGTGTGTGTATATATATATATATATACATATATATTTATATATATATAATATAATATAATATATATATATATTCATGCGTGTGTGTGTGTGTGTGTATATGTATGTATGTATGTATGTATGTGTGTGTATATATATATATATATATACACACACACACACACACACACACACACACACACACACACACATGTACATACTTACATACCACCCCGGGCAACAAGGAAAGCTACAGTTTATTACCCTTTATTTTAAAAACAGATATAAAGGGGGAAATATATATATATATATATATATATATATATATATATATATATATATATATATATATATATATATTTTTTTTTTTCAACCTTTAAAATGTATTAAAGAGAACATGTATGTATACCCTTAGTGGTTAGCACGTTCGCCTCACACCTCCAGGGTCTGGGGTTCGATTCCCGCCGGGGTCATGTGTGTGCGGAATTTGCATGTTCTCCCCGTGCATGTTTTTTTTGCATGTTCTCCTCCGGGTACTCCGGTTTCCTCCCCCAGTCCAAAGACATGCATGGTAGGCTGATTGGTGTGTCTAAAGTGTCCGTAGTGTATGAATGGGTGTGTGAGTGTGTATGTATGTGATTGTGCCCTGGGACGGACTGGCACTCTGTCCAGAGTGTATCCCGTCTTGTGCCCGATGCTTCCTGGGATAGGCTTCAGGTTCCCCGCGACCCTGAAGAAGGAGTAAGCGGTAGAAGATGGATGGATGGATGGATGAATGTATATCAGGAGGATTAGTGTTTAGCATGTCTGCCTTGATTCCCACCCTGTGTGCATGGAGCTTGCATATTCTTCTGTGCTTTGGGGGTTTCCTCAGGGTAATCCAGTTTCCTCCCCCAGTCCAAAGACATAGGCTGATGGGCATCTCTAAAATTGAGTGTGTGTGCGTGACAGTACGCTTTCAAGTTACAAATACGCATTGTATATGGTCCATTGCTCAAGATTATCAGGTGCATAAGTGTTTCTTCCTGCTTAGGCAATCAAGATGAATAAACACAGTCAAAAATGGCCTATATTTAAAGGGCTTTATTCTTTAAGAACAAAAAAATATATAAATATTTAATTTGACCAGCAATGATTTGTATTAAAGTGTTAAAAAATAGTAAACCATATAAACATGCAAAAACAAAAGACCAGTTGCTCTCATAGCATACTATGAAATCACCTGTCAATAAGCATCAGTTAAATAAACATTAACCACGACAGACAAATACATCTTTATATTGGTCTGTAACATTACAGCTCTATCTTGTGTAAATAATCTAGTGCACTTAAAGGCTACTTAACACAGTACTTGGGAAGTATTTGGGAAAAATAACTATTTCTTGTGTAACATTTGAATCAGTAAAATATTGTTTTGAATTGTATTGGCTGCAGTGTAACTGGCCCTTTGTCCTTTGTTTGTTTTCTTGATATAATAGAGAAATGAACTGTAACATGTATGCATTACTTTTTCTATTTTTTAATGAAGCGTGTTTCATATAGGGCACTTAGTGTTACAGGGATCACCTGATTTGAAGAGTCCATAAACACTAACTAAAGGAAACATTGACATGGCCCCTAACATGGACCCGAGTTGTACCACAGCACCACACCACACAAGGGCACTGTGTCCTTCATCTCGTAGGATCACCCCAATAATCACCTTCACGTAGGACAGAGTGAGGACAAATATCACCCAAGTTATCACCTGTATCATAACAGAGAGAGAGAGAGAGAGAGAGAGAGAGAGAGAGAGATTATAAAAATATAATATAATATATAATTTGCTTGTATTTCCTCATTTGTAAGTCCCTTTGGATAAAAGCATCTGCTAAATGAAAAAAATGTAAATATAAATATAATAATTATTTTGTTTATCACTAACGTTAACTAAGTCCAAAGCTGAAGAGCTTGTTTTGTGATCACTGATGTAGTGCATACATGACTCATTTTAAATCAACTCTTTAGTTCAACCCCCCCCCCCACACACACACACACACACTTTTTTTGCAACGCAAAATCTAATTAATTAATTAGGATGAGAAAAATTTCCAGCACTTTTCTACTTCACATTAGTTCATGACATCAGGGACAGTGGTGCTATTATTACAAACAACACACAAATCCATACGTACTGGAAAAAGTAATTGTACGTCACATAATCTATAGTTAGCTTATACAGTTGTTAATAGAGACAAGCGTCAATAAGTTTGCATAGTTGTTTAGATATTGATATTCTTTCCGTTGGTATGTGAGTTGTATCACAATCAGAGTTGAGAGACATGTAACTGGTAGAATGTAACCTCTACTCTGTACACTTTGCTTCCTCTGGTATTCAATTAATGGATCTTGTAGAGTAGCACTACTTGTATTGTTCTCTGCTTGATATATCGCTTTGCTTATTTGTAAGTCGCTTTGGATAAAAGCGTCTGCCAAGTGAATAAATGTAAATGTAGAAGCCTCACCATGAGTGCAGCTCCTAGTTCATGATGAACCAATAGAGGACAGGGACTCAGTGCTGCCATGCCCATGATGTAGGCCCCAAATCCTGTACCAGTTATTGTTAAAACCCCCATCAGCATCAGAGACCTGTAATTGAGGAAGCCATAAGTCAGGATTAACATTCAATATTTGCATCCATTTATATTATCTGTCTGTGTCTCACCTGATTGGGAAAAACATGGCGATAAAGCAGGCCACAGGGTTAGCCACTGCAGCCATAGTAGTTGCCAAGTGATAGGCCTGATTACCATATGGCAGGCAGGAGTAGGACTGTACTGAAGGGAGAACTGCATTGGTTAATGCATTAACCCAAGCCAAAATAACAAATATGAGGACCACCTCTGTTCTGCTGTAGGTTCCTTTCCCAAAAGTGCTGCGAGGTTTATTTGCTGGACCTTCTGCATTTTCTAGCATGGGTGTCTGTTCTGCAGGATGGTTCTGCAAGGAGATGCTAATGTTAGCCTTCTCTTGGCGCTTTGTATCATCAAGGTACTTCTCACACTTATGCTCTTGTACTACAGCAGGATGGTAGTTGAGCATCACAAAAGCACCCAGGCACACTGCCATCATGGTGCTGAGGAACAGGAAGAAGACCTGGACAGAGAAGTTAGCTGGCTGGTAATGTGCTTCCAGTTCATCACTGGTCCCCGAGGTGTAGTTGGCCATGCTAAAATTTGCATTAGCTGTAGCATTTTTGCATTGGACCACCCCAACACCCTGAATCAGGGCCACCAGAGCTGGAATCAGGCCACTCAGGCCCTCTCCAACGAAATAGGTGGTGAGATACTGAGGCTGGAGCCTCATCATAAAAGGCAGGAAGGTGACAGAGGAGGTGCAGTCTACCACTGACAATAGGAAACTCAGAGACAGCAGAGCTACACTGTGTACAGCATTTCCCACAAATAATGTGTGCTTCCAAAGGAAAGCCAGTAGGAAGGTGACCAGGGCACCCAACACCACAATAGTGTAGATGACTGGCCGCTCATCCAGTGCTCCTGGCCTGAAGCGGTGCATAAGTGTGATGAAAAGTGGTCCGATGTTTGCCAACTGGATGATTACAGTGAGGTAGGACGGCAGGTACCAACCTTCAGGGATCTCAGGTACAATCAAGGGGAGCTCAACCCACATCCCATTGATGGCGACCCATGACCCAATGCCAAAGAGGCAAGCCAACACGTGCGTCAACAGTGACATGATGCAGAGTATGATTTCAGTTTTTGATTATCCAACATGTAGTAAAGAAGGTCATCTGAAAAATAAACACGTGAGATCTTAACAAAAGTTTCACCACATTTCAGATACTATGATCAAAGCTATAGGCTTCCAATAGCATCAGTTCTCGAATTTCTTATAGCCAATTACATGTTCAATTGTTAAATACTAACTGGTAAATACTAAAACAAATTCCAAGGACCCCTTCTGTACAGATTTATTTTATGAACGTAATCATAGGGAGTTAAGAACCTTCAACTATCCAAAGAAAAGTGTGCTCTCTATGTAGATAAGAAATATAGCCAAAACCTGTTGTTGTATCATGATGGTCAATTGAGTTAAATATGTTTTCAAGTTTAGTGTACAAGAGATCATGATGAATTTCGAAAAATTTCAGACACTTTAAACTCACAGCTATAATACGAGTCTCATCACTTAGCATGCTTTTTGAACATGGTATAATAGTTACTCGGTGGGTCAGGTAGAGGTCACACATTCTTTCCCCAACAATCCCACTGCCCTACACCTGACCATCAACATTATAAATACTACATTATAAGGAAACCTGTAAGGAAACAAGCCACTTTAGGTAAATCTAAAACACTTCCTCCTCTTTTTCTTCCTATACTCATTCATTCACATTTACTTCCTCCTTCCATTCAGATAATGTGTAACGATCTCCTACAAACCTCTTTATCAGAACAAGGAGATTTAGGTACTGAGTGTCCTTGGATGCTCTTTTACATTCTACAAATACAACAAAATCCATCATTACACACACAGAGAGCCACATAACCTACCTTATTCTGCTATGGCCAACCGACTTTGTGATTGTATTCAACACATTCTAAATAAGGTGCTTCTAGTTACATCAGCCAGCATGTGGCATGTATACAATCTTTTTCTTGCTGTTCAACTGATTGTGGTCACAGTGCGCAAGTGCAAGCACAAGCTTCCTGTGTCACACTCTCAGTCTCTAACCCAATGAAAGACAAAGCCATGTGCTCAGCCCACCCCATCAGCCATGACGAAAAAGAGATCGGGAGAGTAGGAGGACTCATGATGTAAGACGTCACCTCCTCCACTCCTCCTCCATTCCCTGCTCAAGCTTGTGATTTATCACAACCAGGAAGTGTGTAAAACACTGTGAAGGAGCAATACATCTGCCCAACTCTTTTACTTAAAATTGTAGCTGTTTTATAAATTATATTTCCCTGTTTGATTATCAAGAGTACACGAGTATGTGTCTTAGAGATAAGTCTTTCTACTCCAGCTTAATCCTGACATACAGTTAAAATCTATGTCCTTATAATGACCTTCATTTTGCTGTCACACTTATCTGATTACTTGTTCATTTACCTGATTCAATATATTCTGCTAGTGTAAGAAGGTCCTCCAAGATACTCAACCCTTAATAATTAATGTCCTGAAAATGTCCTCCATTTAGCTGCCATGAAGATCTGATTACTTATCTAGTGATACCCCGACATGATAATAGAGTAGGAACAAGATAAGATAAAAGAAGACACCACTATTTATGATATTTCTGTAGGTAATTCTGTGTTAGTTTCTATGGTCTGGACTCAGGACAGTCACATAAACAAGGACAAGAGTTCAGTATTATTTGTAATAATTATTATTATTAGTCTTAACATAACTCATCTTGGGGAAAACACAAATATTATAAAAAAATATATAATATTATATATACTATCTAAATTTATTTACTTATTTATTTTAAGCATGGAAAAATATATGTATATGCAAAAAATGACCTTTTTACTGTAGTTATGTGGAGAATCAATAAACGTGCCAAGAACAAAAAAAATATTATTTTTAAAGATTATGAATTTATTAAATTCTGCATGTACGATTGATAAGTGTGATATAATACTGCTTCTGTTCTACACATGAATGCACACGAACTTTCCATATTTTAAAACACTGCAAAATAAGGTTAGATTAAATAATCACTTTAAATCCCATTTTTATTTTAAGAAAAATGCACTGAATTCTAATCTTGACTGATTAAAATGATGGCACAAATAAATGCTATAAAACAATATACCATACAAAACAGAAACTGCATTTTAATCTTTATACAAACAAGGATTTTTAATATTTTAAAATTTACAGATGCTGTAATGATTTAAAAGAGTGCTTTGTAGTCTCTATCAAAAACATATTTTTGTCAGGGAAAAAGAACATCAACCTAAAACCTCTGTTTGGGGAGGTGGGTACAGTACAGCATGAAAAGAAAACACACAAGACAAAGAATTTAAGTTTTTTTTCTTTCTTTGGAATTTTTCATTATGCAGTTAGAGGCCATAAAAGGGGAGATTATAGAGTGTGGTCCTGAAAAATCTCCCTTCTGTAGTAAGGAGTACTGTATATATTAATGTGATTAATATATAAACTGTGTAACTAAAATGCTTTGCAATCCAGTACACTTGAGTGTTCATATTTTTAACATCAATCACTTACAACTACTGCTTAAAGCGATGAAATAAGCAAACATTCCTTACGTGTACAAAGTGAAATGAATAAAGTTTAGAAGATGCAGAAGAGAAAGATTCCTACCTGCTTCTGTACTTCAATCCTTCACATGCTCCACAGTATCACACCCAATATTAGGTCTAATTTTCACTATCAGACTGACCTTGCTTAGGAGCACATGTTTAACAATAGAGGAGGCTGCTCCCATAATGCAGCTCACACAGCAGGACCTCGTAAGAAGGTGGGTATTAGCCATCAGGGAGCATTTCTATGAGGCAGCTCAGAGGCGCATTTTTGCCTGCATATTCCAAATCTAGCAGACCGGACAGTCCTCACTGAGGTGAAAAGCAATATATTCTCTGTTTTCTCCCAAACTAATACATTGCTCATAGTTAACAAATTCTTTCATCAGTGGAGCCTTTTGTGAAAACCTATTGTTTTTGATTGGAATGAATATTTGTATTCCTGTGCAGTACAAAATGTACCACTTCATGGCAATTCATTATGTAGTATCTTCCCTACTTCAAGGTTTCACAGATAAAGAGGAACGTGTGTTCTTCCAGCGAACCACTCTTGTGACATGCAGTGGCATCAATTTACCAAAACCCAAGGTCAAATGAAGTCAACTCTGACATTGTGGGGCAATATATCTCTCAGCAGCCGTTGGTTACCATTTTAAAATATAAACAAGACAGCTTTAACCATTTTAGGCAACTAGATCAATACGACCGATTTAAATATCTATAAAAAATACCACCCAAACCGTGTTTCCTGTTAAGGTACAAGCACAAACCTTAAACCAAAATTAACTAGTGTAGAACACTGGTAGCTGTCAAATTTCTTGACAAGAAACTATCACCAGTGCTAATAAACTGTATGTGCATGTAAAGCCTAACAGAATAGTTAGGCTACTTGCTAAAATGTTAACTGAGACTGCATTCACACAGGCTAAATAAGGAACTGTTGGCTGTTAATTGTACTGGAAGTCTTTTTACTTCCTTTTCATTAGAGGCAGATACTAGCCAACTTCCAACGCGTACACGTTACATACCCAGTGGGCTCCAGGTGGTTTCCATAGCTTTCAATTGTAGAAACAGCATTCTTGGAGATTAGGTTAAGTGGGAAACACAGTCACACACACACACACACACACACACACACACACACACATATATATATATATAATATATATATATATATATATATATATATATATATATATATATATATATATATATATATATATATATATATTTATTTTTTCTTTCTTTCTTTCTTTCTACAAAGCACATACAATATATCATTTAACTGAAATGTAAAAACAAAAACGCAACAACCAACAAAAAAATTATGAATAAAAAAATTTGTTTTTAATCATAACAATCTATAATTTTGTGCCTAGTGCATAAAAAACCTATTCTATTGTAACCTTTTACAATAGAAAAAGGTTTTGTAATCAGCCCATTCCTTTCTAAACTTGAGAACAACAAAGCATTCAAATGTATTATCACAAGATGTCCTAAAGCAGCGGTCCCCAACCTTTTTTGCACCACGGACCGGTTAAAAATATCGGACAATATTTTCACGGACCGGTCTTTAAGGTGTGGCGGATAAATACAACAAAATAAAATTATAGGACCGGCATAAAAACTGGGATATTTTTAAAAATATAATAATAAAGGTGAATCCAATGTGAAATCGCAACTTTATTAGCAGCGTCCTCGTAACATCCCCCCCCCTAACTCTCTCTGGTCTCTGTGGTAAGGTTTCAACGTATCACGTGACCGAGACAAGCGTCTTGACATGCGTCAAGATTGAGTCGTAGAAGGATGTAACGGAGAGAATCCGGACATTTTTCAGATTCAGATAATAAATAAAACGGAAATAATGTAAGTTATTTATTGTTTCTGTGCGGCCCGGTACCAAATGACCCACGGACCGGTACCGGTCCGCGGACTGGGGGTTGGGGACCACTGTCCTAAAGGACATCTTCGTATTGTTCATGGATTAGATTTACCAACCATTTTCATTTATTTTAGTTTAGGTTTTTGTTTTATTAGCTATAGTACAGTTCCCCACTTTGTAGCCAATACAGGATACTGAATCTACTGTATCTATCAAGATGTTCTTAGGGACCAAAACACCAAATGCAACTCTCATTCATTACAAAAGTTCAATTATTTTCCTCTATTTTTATGCAACATTTAATTTTTGTGATATTTCCATTTCATTTTAGTATTTGCACAATCTTTTTCTGTGAGTTTATGAAATGTGTTGATTAATAATAATATTTGTTCACTATATGCCAAAGCAGAGTCATCAGCTTCTGCGTTTCAGTATTTACTAAAGCTAATTTTACTGCAGTTATTTATACACTGATAGTACATACAGTACAGATAATAGGATGACTAGTCATTATATGGTAGCAGAGAACAAACCCAAGAACAATGAAAAACTTCATATTAAAAAACAACATTCTATAAAATGGTTTATTATACAAGAAACATCTTATTAGTAACATTCGTCTACAACGAAATAAAAATCTTCTGAAGTGAGTACATGCAGTGCTTTGTTGTCAACAGAAAGGTATATATTCAGGAAAAATCTCTTTCCAGTGTTTCAGAAAGCAGCAGTTATACTGTACATATAATGAATGAAGGTAAAGTGGCATGATTTTTTTTTATTAAATACATACTCATAGTTGCACCATCGTTCCTGCAGTAAGTGGACAACTGACACAAAGAGTGTTCCACAGACTTCAGAAGTATTCACATTACATTGTGTATGTAAGATCAACAAAAAAGGCACATGCATGTTATGTGATATGAACCAAAGGCCACAACCAAGACATTCTTTAAGGTATAAAATGAATAGATATACAGGACTCTGCCCTGCTGATACAAAAACAGATAAAATACATGTGGCTTTTGGTTTAAATAAAATACAGTTCAGGACTGGCAGAGAGTGTTGGACAATTCTTATTTTTTGCTAATCTCATGGAGACCTACACTTTCATGTCCTCTTAGGGAAACACTTAAAATTGATTGTTCAAAATGATTTACTCAGAAATCTATGCGAGAATAAGTTGAAATATAATTACTCTACAAAGACATTATCATGAGCTAGAGAGAAAAATTAATAAATTTATATATCTGATTGCAGTGAAAACCATTTATTTTTGGATGTTCAACGTGTCAAGTCTTCTAACTGGCATTACAGTGTACCTTTGTACGAGGGCCAAATTACTGCTTAATATTTAAATAGTTTAACTCATCAAACCTGAGGAAATTCTACAACCACATTTACAAAGTTCAATACAAACGTATCTTAGTTTTTTTTTTTTTTTTTGTAAGAGTACACATCATAATACAGAATACATTCATTCAAGCCTTTAAGGCAGTTGAACGAGGTCTGGTTTGGGGTGGGGGTGGGGGTGCGGGTGGGGGTGGGGGGTAGTGTGTTTTTTTTTATAAAAAATTTGTTTTTTTTTTTGGTTGGTTGTGTTGGTGGGTTTGGATTGTTTGTATTTTTATTTACAAAACAAAAATACACACACCCACAACCAACAAAAAAAAAAAAAAATTAAAAAAAAAAAAAAATATTTTTTTTTGGGGAGAAAGCACGCCACACACCACAACCCCCCCCCCAACCCTCAAACCCCTTTAATCTCCCCACCCAAGAGGGGAGGCTATATGTTTTTTTCTTTAAAAAAAAAAAAAAAAAAAAAAACCAAAAAAAAATAAATACAAATTTGAGTAGCTTTCAAATTGCTTTGTTGTGAAAAGGACTAAGGTTGCATAATTCCTGACTGTGGATAGAATTCCCACCACACCTTTGTACCACTGGGAACATGATCCACCATCTATTGGATGAAAAAGGTCCATCAGCCGGGGTGAGTGTGTGAAGGGTTATGTAGAGGAGGAAACAATAAACTAAGTTCTTCCATTTTGGCCTGTACCACTTTCTGGGCCTCTGAATTGGATCCTGAGTCCTCTTGCTTTTACATGCTGGGAGCTGAGCATAGAATCATGTGGGTGCACTTTCAGTTTCCTCTGAGAAGGAGAAAACAATATTATGAGCAGTGCATGAACCAGTTAGGACTGTTGGACATTTGGAAATAATATCTTATTAAAACAACTTGAAAAGATGTGGAATAAAATATGACCGGGTGTGTTGTTACATTAAAACAATACCACCCTGAAGTACATTATTTTCCTAAAACAGCATGTCCCAAAGTGTATAATGTGCTCATACTACAGAAATTTGTCAATTACAGTTTTTAATAAACTGTTAATTAAAAGTTTCATGTTCATGAGGGCAGAAACTAGATGGTTTTGCAAACATCCCACAAGATCAATTACAACTATAAACAGTGTCATTCTTTAATCCAGTAAAAACTGTAATTAACAAATTTCTGTTGTATGAGCACATAATACACTTTGGGACATGCTGTTTTAGGAAAATAATCTACTTCAGGGTGGTATTGTTTTCCTATAACACCACATCCAGTCATATTTTATTCCACATCTTTTCAAGTTGTTTTAATAAAATATTTCCAAATGCCCAACAGTCTTAACTTATATTAAGACAGATGTAAACAGTCATTCACTCATCATCCTCTATTTGTTCACTCTCTTGAAGTTAATAAGACAAAAACACAGCTTATCATATTACTGAGAAACCTATAAATCCTCAGTCCTGAAAACTTTCCCATGGCAGAAAACCTACTGACTGCTATGAAGGGCTGACACCTGTGACTCTTGTCATACATGTTAAATAACAAATGTTAAAAAACAAATAATAAATGTTTCCTAACAGAAAGCGTTACCATGTCAATGACCATAAGTCTTTGTGACCTAATTAATTATTTTTCATTTTCACTGTTCATGTGCACGATCTATTTCTCATTATTAATACAATACTGATATCACAGCTCTGAGTATTCTGATATCACAGCTCTGAGTATGATATTCAGTACTGATTTGATCGTGACACTGTCACAGTGAGTCTCCAGATGCTCTGTAAGCTTCTGTTGCCAAGTTATGCAAAATGTAACAGGCTTGTTAGGGCTTGTCAGGTACCGATCTAGCATGTTAGTCTAGTTTTGGCCCTGAAACAACAATACATCCCTGATTCTAGATGCACTAAAAATTATGTTTGGAGATATTTGCATAATATCTAATCTGACAAACCTGAGGTTGAGGGAGAATCATCATCTCCTGCTGGAGAGAACTGGTCTGTTCCTAATGCAGCTATAGAGCTCCTTGGCCGAATACACCGTTCCCCAGAGAAACTTCTGCGTATCAGAGCCTACATCAGACAAAGCATGAAACTATTAATGACTTAAGTTAACACAGGTTATTAGCAATAGTTGGTGAAATTAGTACAGTTCTATTTTTATGACTTCCATAAGTTTTACACTCTTTTCAAATGCTAAAATTAGAATGAACCTGACCTTTCGAGATAAAGGACTACTAGGAGCTGAGGCACTGCTGTATAAACTCAGGCTGGAGTTTGACCTGCTCACTGTCATCCCCTTGCTTCCTCTGCAGCCAGATGCTTCAAAAGAATGAGGTGACAGGTACTTCTCCTTTATCTTCAGGTTTGTCCGACCTTTCACTGTTCGAGAAATAACAGTAATTGCTTCTGAAAAATGATAAGATTCACCATTTAAAAAAAAAAAAAAAAAAAAAAAAGAACAGATTTATTCACCTCTGCAAGGGTCATTCTTAACAAGAAATTCATCCAGCGCTGTCCATCCACCACCAACACGTACCATGAGTGTGCTTCGTAAAATACGCACCATACGTAACTGCTGAGAATCTCCAAACTGTAGATTATACCATCGTGTCACTTCAGAACATTTCAAGATATGCCAAACATTATGATTAGAGGAATATGATTTTACTCTTACCCTGTACCGGTTAGCGCTAACCTGCTCCACCTGAAACCTCTTCGGGCAGCTGCACTGGGACACCTGCCTGCTTACCTAGGAAATTGTAGACATTTTGTTAAAATGTCTTTCAAATAAATTGCAAGAAATGTGCAGAAATGTTAGACGCTGTCAAACTCTTCAGGATGTGGGATTTGTTTTGTTTATGGAATAATAAATGTGGATGGAAAATGAACACGACTTTCAAACAAGTACCTCCTCATTGATCTGGTCTACATCAATTGTTCTCCTGTAGGGATCTCGGCTTGGGTGGAGTGCACTCACAAACTCATAGTAGTCAATGAATCCATCACTATTCACATCGAAGATGTTTGCAACAGCAGTCATTTCCAAGGAACTGGTTGGGAATGCTATCCATAAGCAAAGGTAAATGTTAGACATACAGTACTGTATCAAGCAAAAGCTTTGTCAGATACTATTCAATTACAGTACACTCATGGGCCAAAAAATTGGCCAAGCCCCAAATGTCAAAATATTAAGCTTTTAATGGTCTTAATAACAAATCATTGGTAAGGAAATTAGCAAGAATTAATGAAACAGAAAGAGAAACTTAGTGTGGAATAGCTTTTCCCTTTGATTCTTTAAATGTTTAAGCCTTGAGCATAATCTTGTGGACAGGATTTTATTATTATTATTATTATTATTTTTTATTTGTTTACTTTATTTAACTTTTGTACACCCAGATGTGTGTTAGTTATCATGATCATCATCATGATTTAACCTTTTGTGTACAAGAAGACTATATATGTGAATTTCCCTGTTTCTAGCTTTCCCCCATTTTTGGGCTTGGCCCGTTTTTTCCCACTGGAGTGTATATATGAAAGCCTACTTTACCTTTTAAAGTCCCAGCTTACTAGTCAGCTATTCATCTGAAAGACTAATATTCAATATATTCTATAATAATTCAGTAACGACACTGATACATTCACAGGCCAGTCTTCTCACACACTGCTTCAATCAGCTGGAATGGATAAGTGTAATGCACTCTTCAGTAGGGGTTCGAGAAATGAGGTTCAGACTGAGCTAGAATACCAATGTGAAAGCCTCACTCTAGACAGTCTAATCAGCATTGCCATTCACCTCGACAACCTTGTAAGAGAACCAGGGTGTTCGTTCTATTATCCCTCCCACACAAAAATCAGAACCTGAGCTCATGCAGATGGGAACTGCGAGAGCCAGGTCTCATCCTGTTCGGTCGGAATCCAGGACACCAACTACAAATGTGCCCCAAGATACGAAACACAGCATCATGTGAAAACCAAGCTCCTCTATCCAGGGTGAGATTTTTCTGGGATTATTTTTCTCTATAAGATGAGAAAAAGCCAAACAGGCTTCACCACAGTTAGCCCTCTGAGTTCCAACCTGGTTTGATTGTAACCCCTGCCTCGCATGCCAGGAGCTCAGACCTCAGGTTGTGGGTCACTTTAATGTTCTCCAGAGGATCAATCAGGTGACATATCGCTTTGCTACTACCTCATATCACATTTTTATTGTGAGACTGTTTACTTATTTTTCCTCTTTGTTTGGCCTTCAGTAATCTCTTTGCTATGATTTGACCTTTGTTTAGTTTTTTCACTTTGATTTTAGATTGTGAATTATTTTGATAATGAATCTGCTCTGTGATTAAATTCAGGCTCCTCGTGTCTAGACGTGTGTCTAATAGATGCTAATAGGAAAAAAGTGAGAATTTAGTATGCATCAGAATCAGTATAAATTTATAAATAATACAGAAAAAGTATACATCAGATGATCGGTGCTGTGAGTTTAAGTGTACAAGTAGGTACTGCTTACTGGAGGCCAGAACATTGTCGATGAACTCCTTTTGGCTGATTCGGCCATCCTGATCCCGATCAATGCTGCGGAAAACATCTAAAATCCGAGACTTGAGGTGACTTATCCACTGCATGTACCTCTTGCGCCAGATGTTGAAGTCAAAGTTAGCAAACTCTTCCAACTGTAAATCAACAAAAACTATTTCAAGGACCAATATCACTCAAGTTATTCACACCGTAAACCTTTAAATTTCCAGTTTGTAATTTCATTATTCAACTTAAAGCATATTCAGCAACTGCTATGAATTATTTAATGACTATAGGGAATAAAAAAAAAAAGTATGTAGTTATGAAAGTAAGGAATGCAAGTATGGACCCAGTGGGACAAATAAGTGAATAGTTTATAAAGCCAGTTTGGACAGTACTTGATGCAATTATGCTGTAACGTAGTAACAAATTGATAGGAATGACCTCTTTCAGTCTCTGCTGGTGCTCTTCAAGTCTGCCCTGTCTGCTGTGGGCCTGGACCCACAGTTTCTGCCACCCACTGACTAGTTGACACAACTGGGGCGTCTGAGGTTCCAGCCTCTCCAGTGGCAATGTAACTGTGGTCTGGGACTTTGTTCGGCCTCTCCTTTCTGCACACATAGAATGCAAATCCAATGTAAAGCACATACAATTTTTCAATGGTAAAACAGTAGTTTTCTGGTTAACACATACTGGTTGGTGTCTTGTGGCTCGGAGACACCTGCTGCTTAGGAGTCAGCTTGAGTTTGCAGGATTTTGTGGCGTTTTCTACTTCGATTACTTTACTCTTTAACTCATCCATAAAATCCTAAAAAGAGATACAATTAATTGCATTCAGCAGAGTTTTGTTACAGCAACTATTTGTTTGTAGTGATGGTGAGTTAGTAAGCATTTGTACTGTGTGTTGGGTGATGAGCTCTGCTGTCTGCTCTATGTCATCAGGCAAGGGTTCCTGGTCTTTGAGGTTCAGTGATTCTTCAGCAGAGGAGATCCAGTTCAGGAGGCCCTGTACCTCTTTTCTCTCAGCCTCCAGAGCAGAAAGGGCAGTTTGGATTCGTTCAGCTTGCTGCTGTGCCCATGTCTGGACCTGAGTCATACGTGTATACACACACATAAATAGCCAGAAGACATGATAAGTATAATAAAAAAAAAGTCTACTAGAAATCTGTTTGTGTGGATATTACTGTATTCACTCACCTCCTCATAGCGTGTTTTGGTGACACTGATCCAAGATTTGATAGTAATAACAGAGTCGGGGTGGCAGGAGGACAATATCTCTTCACCTAAGTTTTGTATGCATTCCAGTGCCACCTGATGACTACTTAAAGAACTCACTGACTCCTGTTCAAACAAAGTATGAAATTAATGTTTTATCTGTCATGACATGCATTGATTTTTTACTACAAAACTGCTCTATCTCAGGACCCTCATACCTTGTGCTGTGTGAGAAATGTTTGGAGAGCCTTTTCTTCTTCAGGTAATACGCCATATTTCAAAACCCTCTCAATGTCAGCAAGTTGATCAAGGAATGAGTGGACCATTCTGTCAAACTCCTCTGCCTGTGAGTGATTCATATGGACAGTAAGTTATTAGAAGTTATTCGGTGAATGTTTTAATAGATTAAATGCTACTTAAAAAAAAAACAACAATTCAAAATCTAACTTTTATACCACAGTGCTGCTGAATTCTCAATTCTGATGGGTCATAAGATGTTGATTAATTTTCGATAATCGCACGGCTCTGACAATAGTGAGAGCTGTAATTCAAATCACAGATTTCTATTTTGAGCTTGTTCTAATACATTATCTCTTCTACAGTAATTAATGCTTTCCAGGGACTCGTATGTTGGGTAGTCAATACAATCTAAACCTAGTAATAAAAAGTTGAAAAATGCATTATTTAAAAATGTATAATTGTTCGTAAGGTGACGTTTTCTGTAAAAAGAGCAGTTTATTAACATTCACTGAAGGAGTTTCCGACATCAGAGGTAAAGCTATCTGCTGTGGGAAAGTCTAATTATGGAGAATCTTGTGCTGTAGACTTTCTCTATAACATGACAAGCACTATTATTTCTGCCTTAACTTCAAGGGAATGTGAGGGAATGATGGTTTATAGCTGCTATAACATAAGAGATAACAGGAACTAACTTGTTTTGCTAATGTCCCACAACATTAAACATTTTGTATAAAAAGCATGATGTGTTGGTGTGTTATAACAGAAATAAAACACTGTAACACTCTCATATAGGAAAATAAGCAAAATTGGGGTGGTAACAGCTTCTGGTTGGACAAATCCCACCACCTCATCATTGATTATTTTCCTACTAAGCATGCACCACCATGTTTTATTTCTTAATTAAAACAATACAAACAAACATAATCAGAATATTTATTTTAATATGTCAATTGTGAATAGTGACCGTTTGATATATACGATAATATATAATTCTTTAACTCCTGCACATCATAGTTCCAGTCAGAGATGTGAGTGGCAGTACCTGTCGTAGTGCTGCCTCCAGTCTGGTCTGTCTGGACACTGAGAGTTTACACACAGCCTCCCATCGAACCTCCAAATCCTCCATCTGCTCCTGCAGCCAGTGGGCATCAGCAGTGCTTCCACGTGTCAGATCTCTCACCGAACGCTTCAGGGTGCGAATACAACCGGCACGCTTCCCCAGCTCTTTCTGGAACACCTAGAAAAAGGTACAATAGGCGCAGTCATTGTACATTTCAAAGACTCTGTGCAAGACAGAATGCATTATTATTAAACAACATGTATTGAGAAAGTACCTTGTGTTTGTCAGTTAAATTATTAACCAAGTCCTTCTCGCCACCAACAGGCACATCTTCAGCAACCTGTGGCTCTGCCCTGTACAGCCAGTCATTTAGTGCCTGGAGAGCATCGCTGAACCTTCCGGAAAACAGCAAAGCCTCCTCCAATTTATGTTGCCTAAGAAAATGATTTACATAAATTGAATTAATTTACATAAGCAAAATATTATAACTATGGCTTGGCTTCAATTATATTAAGGAACATGGATTCACTATGCATGTATAGAGATACTTTGACTGGTAATGATGTTTACCTCTCCATAGACTTTCCACTGACAGTATCCCATGAGTCTCTGATCTCAGACACCATATTCTCAAGATGCTGGGTGTCTAGAGGATTCTGAGTCTTTTCTAAGAGGGTGCGACCACGCTTCAAGCAGGCCTCGTACATTGGCCTCTTCGAGCGAAAGAGTTTATGGAATTCCTGTGAACACCACATCACATTATTTGACCTAAATTTTCCTTATAATATCTTACAAATCTATCAAATATGTAATATATTTACAGATGGAATTTTCAGTAGTGTTGTTAAAATACAATACAACTTGCACATTTCCCTTGATAGGCTACTGTATTCCAGTAGTTCCTAAACACAGTTTCGTTAAGCATTTGGTGTTACTGTATTTTTTAATCGATGCAATAATGTTTCTGAGATAATTTTACCTTCTGCTCAGTGAGCTGCTGTTTGATCTCTTCATGTGACACAGCGATCTCCTTATGTGTGTCCAGAGTCTGTTCAACTTCAGTCATCCAGTCTATCAGCAGCTGCCAGGACTCACTGAACTGCATAGAGGACACAGACAACATTGAAAGTATTCAGTTGTGTGTTATAAAAAAATAAGGTAACACTGCACACTAATGGCTAGAATAGAAATCCTTTGCTTGATAATGATTATTTATCACAATTAATCAGACAATCTATAAAGTTCAACAAAATTTCAGGAATAAAACGTGATGGGAGTGCTGTTATAGGAAAATAATCAACAGATTGGTGCGCTGTGGCTGACACAACGAGAAGTTACTCTTACTTCACCAAAGTTGATTTGTGTATTTGTATTTTCATTGCATTTTATTTCGTTTATACAGCAGAACTTTGCCAACAATTACATTTTTTATTTATTAAAGAAAATTTCATACTTTTATTCTGTTTATAGTTACATTTAATACTGTGAATGTCTGTGACATAACCTCACTTCTTGTTATCACTTAGACAATCATCCCTTCATTAGCCTCTCTTTTCTCTCTCTTGAATAATAATAATAATAATAAAAAAACCCGCAGCTTGTCATATTACAGAGAAACCAGACAGCACAAAGTCCTCTGTCCCAAACACTTTTCCATAACAAAAAACTTACTGACTGTTACAATGTATTGACACCCTAGAGTCCTTCCATAAATGTTAAATAATGTCTCTTCAAAGAAAGCGTCACCATATCAATGAATATGATTATTTCTTTGTTAAATAACAGAATGGTTTGTTAGTCTGTTTATTATTAGTCTTAGATTATGTGGAGAATACACCATACAAGTCTTTTTGAGTCATCGATACAGAAATGATAATGTCTGTATTTGAAAGAGCATTTAATATAAACCTATGATTTGTTTGCAGCTTGCACTATTGTAAGAGCTGCTGTTAAAGAAAATTAATTTCAACACCTTCTGACCAACCAGAACTGAAAATTCGGTGTGCAGTTGTATAAATTTTATTAAACTATAATCACAATGAAATCATAATCAGAGGTTATACTTGTTTTTTGTTTTACTGTATGCTGTATTTATTCTATTCCATGTGAGGAGGTAACTCACCTGTTTAGCTTGTTTCTTAACATCCTCCAGAGTCTTCCCCCTGTCTGTGGTGTGCTGGTTGAGCTTCCTGTAGCGGTCTTGCACCGTTATCAGCAGATTCTGTACCACATCACAGTCCTCTTTCCTGCTAAGCTCTAACAGCTGTGAAGCTGAATTCTCCACGCAAGTCTTCTTCTCCCCGTATGACTGGACCTCACTCACCAGCATCTATTCAAAATATATATACATGTTAAAATATATCAAAAAATGAAGATTTCTACAACAAAAACAGCATATTATAAACACAAAATCAATCAACACATTTTAGTAGTAACATTTACATTGGGCTACATCATAAAACACCTTGTGTTCCTGAAGCTGGGTGCTGATGGTGTTGAGGATGAAGCTGGGAGTAGGCAGGGCACTGATGACCTCTTTACACTTAGCCATTTTGGTCAGCAGATCTTGGACATTGCTGTTAAACTCCTTTGCTAGACCAAGTCCTTCTGTTAACTTAGCCTGGGGACAAAGAGCAAAACAAACAAATGACAATCTCATAAAAGAAAGAAGTCTCAGAAGGTTAGAAGTTAGAAGCCTTGTGAAAGTATTCAACACCTTGAACTTTTCAACCTTTTGCCACATTTCAGGCTTCAAACATAAAGATATAAAATTCAAATTTTTTGTGAAGAATCACCAACAAGTGGGACACAATTGTGAAGTGGAACGAAATCTATTGGATATTTTAAACTTTTTTAGCAAATAAAAAACTGAAAAGTGGTGCGTGCAAAATTATTCGGCTCCTTTACTTTCAGTGCAGCAAACTCACTCCAGAAGTTCAGCGAGGATCTCTGAATGATCCAATGTTGTCCTAAATGACTGATGGTGATAAATAGAATCCACCTGTGTGTAATCAAGTCTCTGTATAAATGCACCTGCTCTGTGATAGTCTCAGGGTTCTGTTGAAAGCGCAGAGAGCATCATGAAGACCATGGAACACACCAGGCAGATCCGTAATACTGTTGTGGAGAAGTTTAAAGCCGGATTTGGATACGAAAAGATTTCCCAAGCTTTAAACATCCCAAGGAGCACTGTGCAAGCGATCATTTTGAAATAGAAGAAGTATCAGACCACTGCAAATCTACCAAGACCTGGCCGTCCCTCTAAACTTTCAGCTCAGACAAGGAGAAGACTGATCAGTGATGCAGCCAAGAGGCCCATAATCACTGTGGATGAACTGCAGAGAACTACAGCTGAGGTGGGAGAGTCTGTCCATAGGACAACAATCAGTCGTACACTGCCAAATCTGGCCTTTATGGAAGAGTGGCAAGAAGAAAGCCATTTCTCAACGTTTGGTGTGTCTCCCAGGTGGCTTGTGGCAAACTTTAGACGAGACTATTTATGGATATCTTTGAGAAATGGCTTTCTTATACAGAGACGTGATTACACACAGGTGGATTCTATTTATCACCATCAGTCATTTAGGACAACATTGGATCATTCAGAGATCCTCGCTGAACTTCTGGAGTGAGTTTGCTGCACTGAAAGTAAAGGAGCCGAATAATTTTGCACGTACCACTTTTCAGTTTTTTATTTGCTAAAAAAGTTTTAAATATCAAATAGATTTCGTTCCACTTCACAATTGTGTCCCACTTGTTGGTGATTCTTCACAAAAAAATTAAAATTTTATATTTTTATGTTTGAAGCCTGAAATGTGGCAAAAGGTTGAAAAGTTCAAGGGGGCCGAATACTTTCGCAAGGCACTGTATGCTGATCTGAAATTGTTCGATCACCTTGCGGTCTTGCATTTTTGTATAGACAGTGTTCCACTTCTGCTCCAGGATGCTTAAGCTGTGCTCAGTGTTGGAGCCACGGACCACGTTGCTTCCCTCCAGCATCCTGTGGACAGCGTTACGGATATTTGTGTAGGAATGCAGTTTAGAGTCCATCTCATTACACAGCTCCTACAGACACAGACAAGAGCAATTTTACAACAAATTAATTTGACCAATTCTTAAGGACAATTTTTAAACAATCCAAATATGAACGTAACTACATTTGCATGAACACAACATACACAGTCAACAGTATGCATAGTCTGAAAATTTGTGTGACTATGGTGGCCTGCATCATTACCAAATGACTACTGAGTCTCTCACTGGCAGAGTCTGGCATTCCCCATACAGTTTTACTGGAGGATAGTTTCAAGTCTGTGTACTCCAGCCACTGCAGAAGATCTTGGATTTCCATCATTACATCTTGAACCTGTGGGTGAAAAGCAACTCTACATTTAATATACAGTTATTTAATGAGTTCAACATAGTGTCAGTGTATGTGCTTTATGCAAGTTGCATTAATTTCAATTCATTGTGGTCATAAAATAAAAAAGAAATTAAACATTTGTACATTTACAAATTCAATGTCTGTACATTCCACATTCCTGTAATATTAAATTAGATTAGAACTTGGTGAAGTGCAGTCATACCCTAAACTGTCAATGATCAAGTGAATCAACCCTAGCCTATGTGAACAATTCTCCACCCACTTGACTGAGGGAATTCTCCAGCTCCAGTTGCCTGCGCTCTGTCTCAGAGCGTACAAACTCCCAGCACTCGTTCAGTTGCTCCAGGTGATGCTGCAGACCCTGAGGGCTCTCTCCTCCTGTGCCCTCCAGCAGGATCCTTCCTGCCTGGTTCAGAGACTCCACAGTGTGTACATGTGACATCACATCATTGCGCAGCACCTGCCCACACAAAAAGTCAGGATATCTTTACTTAGTCTCCTGTCTAGTACAATATAAAGTCACATGCACTGAAAACTAAATAGATGTTTTGTCAAAACTAATGTTGTGCTAGTTTCACTACATCAGTCTAGCAGGGGTTCTCAAACTTTTAGTAGCCAGGGATCACCTCAGCTGTAAAATAAATTCCAATGATCCACGCAGCACAGATTTATTTTATAAACATTATTTAAATGTGTACAATATTATTTTGTCTATTTATTACTATTTACCATTAGAGTCATAAAGCTTTCCTTTCCTGAAATTTCCACTCACAGCACAGTAAATCCATAAGTTGCCCTTATTTATAGGTCTACTTGTTTTTGAATTAGTGACTTACTGGCGTATTAAACCAATTCAACTCAACTGGCCAGTCAAACAGGTTAGTAACTATAAGAACCTAATAATAAATAAAATAACTGTGATGAATGTGGGTTGTAACTTGCACTGCTGTAAGAACATAAAAAAAAATAAAAAAAAAATTCAAACCACCTGGCAATGCTTCACAGACCCCTTGGAATCCCGGACCCCACTTTGAGAACCACTGCAATAAAGAATACAGTACACAGTGCATATACCTTGTGCTTGGCCAGCTCTATCTCACAGGTCTGTAGGTCAATACTGATGGGCCGAGATGCCTGTAGCTGTTCGGCAGTGTGGGAGATCCAGGCATGCAACTCATCAAAATTATTCTGGAACTGGCCCAATCCCAGCAGTGCACACTCCAATTGGTGCTGCTCAATCAAGTATAAAATATATGAGTGCCTCCATGAACTTACACATATCAGAATTCTGCTTTTTGTTGTACATGCTTTGACATTTTTGTCAGTGTCAAAGGCTGATGGGTAAATGTGTATGCCATACTTGTCGGCTGACAGTCTCTGACTCCAGGCTGTCCCAGCGCTGACGAAAATCACTCAACGGTGAGGCAGACCCAGGCCGCACAGACCCCGGAGAGAGACGCCCCAGAAAACGATGGTTCAAACTCTCAACCTCAATCTTTTTCTGGTATAATTCCCGCTTGAACTCCTGAAGGGAGTGATAAAACAACCAGGGTCTTGCTAAGAGGTAAAAAGAAAAAACACGCAAGAATTTTCAGAAGTTTTAGAAGTACTTGGTATACTGTCACCAGGGCAGTAAGGCTCACCTTCAGACCACACAGCTGCTCTTTGACAGATTCAAGATCAGATCCCACTAAGAATTCTTCAGTGGATTTCAGTTCTGCTGACTTGAGCCACTCAAACAGCCCCTACAAAAAGAATGTAAAAGGTATTAGTATGCTGCAGCACCCTTAGATTATTTTAATCAACAGTCTGCTTATAAAAGGGCCATATGTAGGTCATAAGCAAACAAAAAATAAAAACAATTAATCTAAGCATATTTTGTATTGGAGGACTGATGATTAAAAATTTAATTTGATACATTTTACATTAAATATGTGCGTAAAAAATAAATATAAAAAAAGCCTTTTCTATGCTTGTTATATTCACAATTGTTTGTCCATTAGAAATATTTTCCGACATTTTAAATTGAACCTTGACAGAATACAGACAAGTAATATATATATATATATATATATATATATATATATATATATATATATATATATATATATATATATATATATATATATATATATATATATATATATATATATATATATATATATATATATATAAAGCTATGATTGCAATGGGGAAGCAAGATCCCTTTTAAAGCAAATATAAATCCCCAGAAAGGTACACATTAACATACATGAGAGATAAATATAATTAGACAAACTAGCCTGAACAATATGTGGTGGCAAAAATAATATTCTAACACCAAAATTGTACAGAATATTGACTTTGTTATTATTTATAATTTATCAAGCACATACCTGCAGGGTGTCCTGATAACTCAGCGCCAACTGAAGAGATTCTTCTAATTTATTGTGGCATTCAGACCAGATCTTATTTAGATTGTTCCATGTGTAGTAGAGCTAAAACAGTTGATTGAGCACAAAAAATAGGAGTTAAGATTAGCCATATATTGTTTATATTAGAATTGGTATCTAAAATTCACATGTAGAATACAGACCTCATCTAAGCTTTTTGTGACGTCTGGCTTGTCCGTGTCTCCACATGCAGACATTAGCTCCATTCCCAAAACTCCAAGTGTGTCTAGTTCTCCTTGTAGTCCATCAATGTCCTCTCTCAGTGTCTGTGAATGAAGCACAAAAGATGGATGGATGTAAAGTACTATGCAGCGTACAGTAAGTGCACATAGAGTGCACATTGTCCTAAAAGCCAGTGTGACTCATATTTTGAAATTTTATTTTAGCGATTAAAATAAAATCTTAGTTATTTTAGTATTCAGCCCTACAATTTAACATTTTGAGCATTTAAATTTTTTAGCAAACAAAAATGATTTCCTCTACTCTTTAAGGCTGGTCAAAGGACTTTACATTCATATATTAAAACCTAGTTTAGCAAATTCCTGATGACTTGCATTCTCATCTATGGACTACAATGTATTACCTGCATTGTGACCAGGCTCTGCTGGATGGTTTCAGAGTCTGTTCTGCTTGAGTTGAGGTCTAGCAGTGTTTGTTGGGCATCATTCAATCCAATGGTCATGCTGCTTACATAATTCCAGAACCTTGTAGCCAAATCAAGCAGGTGGAGAAGCCACTTCTCCCTCTCCTGACACTGCCTTTGAGTCTCCTCCCACTGGCTGGTCAGGCTGCTCACCCGCTCCTGGATAGCTACAGAGAGAACAGTACTAAGGTTAAAGAAAGGTACATTTCAAAGAGCAGATACTTGTTTTTGCTTGCTATGATTCTAAACCATCAGGAAGTGTACTAAGTACACTATATGACCAAAAGTATGTGGACACTTGACCATCACACCCATATGTGGTTCTTCCCCACATATGTTGCCACATAGTTGGAAACACACAATTGTCTAGAATGTCTTTGTATGCTGTAGCATGAACATTTCCCTTCACTAAGGGGGAACTAAGGGGCCTACATCTGTTCCAGCATCCAACATCAGTGTGTGACCTCACTAATACTCTTGTGACTGTATGCGTAAATCATACCAGCCATGCTCCAAAATCTAGTTGAAAGCTTTCCCATAGGCGTGGGGTTAATATAACAGCAAAGGGACTAAATCTGGAATGGGATGTTCAACAAGCACATATGGCTGTCAAGTGTCCACAAACTTTAAAATAAATAAACTTGTATTTAAGATTGAAATAGAGATTTAAAAACAAAAAACTGGTTACCTGAGCCTATGGAGCTGCCTGCTGCTGCTTGTGTGTTTGCCAGCAGCTCCTCAGCTTGAGTCCTCACACTGTTCAGGCTCAGCTCCAGCTTGGAGAGCTCAGCCAGAATGTTTTTGTTGTCCTTCAATTGTTCCTGAATGCGTGGAGTGAGACCCTGAAGAATCACTGTGGCCTGCATGTGGTTGTACAGATGCTCGATGCTTTCCCCTATCAGAATCATCCTCTCATTCAGCTGCAGGATCGAGACACAGACATTGGGTAGTGACATTCACAGCAAACAATGGAAATAACCAGGTAGTTTGTATGGTGCAAACTATACAGTCAGAGACCGTGGAACAACCATGATATCAACCTAAAAATAAAAGCCAGATGTATCAGGGAGTTTTCCTCTCTACCCTTTGATATGGATCTGAGACCTGGACAATCTATGCCCACCAGGTTCGCAAACGGAATGCTGTGATTATGCACCTATAATGGGTCTGAGTCTGATGGACTATATTCCCAACCAGACATTTCTTGAGAAGGCAGGCCTAGATGACATGGCAACAATTCTCTGCCAGAAAAATCTTCACTGGACAGGTCATGAATGCAAAATGATAGGCTTCCAAAAACAACTGCTCTTCTCCCAACTCCAAGAAGGCACCTGAAGTGTTGGCCTCCCTCGGCTCCATTTCAAAGCTGTGGTCAAAAGAAATCTCAGGAGACAAAGTATACCAACAGATACATGGTACCAACAAGCCCAAATGAGATCTTCTTGGAGACAAGCCAAACGGACATCAAAGTCGGACACGACTGATTGCTGAGAGATAGATAGAGATAGATACACATTTCAGGTGCAATGGTGTTGCCACACATGCCAATTTAACAAACACCCAGGCACAGTGTCTGTTAATCTTCCTCTAGCCTTTTGTCAGTAATCGATTTTGTACAGTAATACTGCTGTAGTGGATGTGTCTAATAAACTGTCTCGTCAGTGTGCATTCTAGTCAGCAAATAATCATAAAATCATAAGATACTTATGCATTTTTACACTTTCAGTGTTCATGTGTGTGAGTATTTTTAAGTGCTCTTCTGTGTATATTACCTGTGTATACCGTGGCAGAGACTCCTCAAGGACTCCAGCGGCCTCTCGGACTCTATCTCTGATGGTTTGGTAGTGCTCCTCAGCCTCTGTCACTTTCTGGCAGTATTGCTGTGCCTGGTCAGGACTCAGGTCTGACAGACGCTTGGCCAGCATTCCTAATCGGAATATTAAAGGCTTGTGTTCAGCTACAGACTCCCTTAGGCTCTGTGTAAAAAGAAAGAAATACTCAGCAGTGGATTATGAGAATTTGTATGTCATAAGTACAGTATGTTACATTTCTTTCTTTTTAATTAAACGCCTTTCACTAAAGATAAGTGAAGTGATTGCAATCCATCTGGTTAGAGCAAGTGTGTTCAAATTGCCTTTTAACCTATGACCTAATACGAAACGCTTGGTAAATTGAAGAGGAAAAAAAAGATCCTAAACAAAGGCCTGACTGTTGGAATGGGAAGATGGAGCACTGGAGAGGGCAGATTTTGTAGTACCTGTAAGAGCTCCTGTTGTTCTCTGAATGCCTCGTAACTGATGGTGTTCAAAGCAAGCCGGTCAGTAAGGGTTTTGGTTTCCTGTAACCATGGCACCACCTCGGCATAGCCCTCCGAGAACTGGGATAAGAGAGATTGAGCATGCTCCAGCTGTAACACCACATGGGAATTAGTGCCAGTGGTTATCTGACATTGCTCCTCCAGAGTATCCAGACCCGTCTGTTAAAAGAAAACAAAATGATTTCTAGGAATTTAAATATTTAGAAAATATTATATTCTCTTTGTAGAATTTGCACCAAATGGTTTAATGCTAGAACTTAGCAGAGTAAATAGCTGAGGCACATATTTTTTAATGTTAATAA
Organism: Ameiurus melas; assembly: GCA_012411365.1. Lineage (NCBI taxonomy): Eukaryota > Metazoa > Chordata > Actinopteri > Siluriformes > Ictaluridae > Ameiurus > Ameiurus melas. The sequence goes on from CM022757.1 coordinate 20,529,717, forward strand.
GTTCATGATTGGTACCTGGAGGTTTCCCATATCCTCACTCTCACTATATGCCTGTAAGAGTTCAGAAACCTTCACCATTTTCTCTATGTTAAACCTGTGCTGAAGAATCTCCACTGCGAGAATCTGTTGAAATAAATATTTAAAAATCCCCAGTGATTCAAGATTCAACATTTCAATGTAAAGTATTTATTACAATAAGATTGTCATAATTTATTTATTTATATATATATATATATATATATATATATATATATATATATATATATATATATATATATATATTTTTTAAACATTTTTAGTAAAAACAAAACAAAAAACAAACCCCAGATCATATGCATAGAAACTCATAAGAAACTCACTTTCTGTTCATAGAGCTGGGTAGCAATGACATCAGCATCCAGGATGATGACTCTGAGGTTCTCCAGTGCCTGGGTTGTAACTCGAAACCAGGCCAATTCTTTTTCAACTGCTTGTTCCAACTGCAAAATAAATACAACCATAAATATTTAAAAGAAAAAGAAATACAACTAGAACTATGTCAATGTAAAATAAATAAAACGAAATACAACAAACTTGACAAACATGACTTCACAATCAACTACATTGCTGTAAAATTAAATAAAATAAACTTGTTTTTTAAGTAATAACTGAGTGATTATTATATTTTGCTTTTACCCTCTCACTCTCAGCAGCACACAGCACTGCATCTCCAGTCTGAGCTGTTCCCAGAAGTTCCCTCTCGATGCGGCCCAGCCACAGGTGGAGGTCTTCCTGACTGGAGGTGCATCGGCTAGAAGCCTCCAGTGCATGCTCCAGCCTCTGCAGCACATCAGCACTGCCCAAACTGAGCATTGAGTACCGGATCCGCAAGCTATCTGCCTTCTCTTGTACCAGCTGAAACTCCTCCTCTGTGAAAAAGTGGGTTAAAATTACAATATTAATATTTTTTAAATTACTTTTACCATGATGGGCAATGATGAGAGGGATGATACCTGAGATTATCTCCATGAAATCATGACAGCACTGCTGAAGTTTTCCTAAGTCAACACTCTTTGCTTTTATTTCCTCCATGACAGCCTTTAGAAAATAAACCAAATTTTAAAAAAAAGTCACTAACAAAATAAAAGTATACTGTCTATAAAACATACACAGATTGCCAAAAGCTTCTGTCTAATCACCTTGGCTTGATTAGTGGCTTCCTGTAAATGAAGCATCGCTCTCTCTGCAGAACGGAGCTCCGCTAAGTCCTGCTCCATGGATATTAGCCATTGATGAAGACTGTCTATTCTCTCCTGAAAGAGCAGAGCCTGGGGCAAAATGAGCTCCAAACTCTGTCTCCTGTTAACATGATACATACATTTGTTTATAAAGGATTACAATAGCTTATTGAGAGGACACAAAGAGCTTTGAGGACATCATGCTGACCTGCTATTAGCTCCTAAAAGAAGAGCTTCCCACTTCAGTTTGAGTTGGGGAAGTTGGAGTTTGGCTTTTTCCCTCTCTTCCTCCTGAAGCTCATCTGCTAAATGTGGGCCTTCCTGCATCATAGTTTCCATGCTAGACCTCCTGTCCTCTAGAAGACGCTGCAGAAGCTGTTGGACAAGAAAAGTCCACAGTATTTACAAACCACAGCTAGAACATTTACTCTAAGTGTTCTCAGACTTTTAACCCAAGGTTATGAAATGTCCATTTCTGATGGGCTTGTGTGTAGCTAGCTTATTTAAGAGTGTGTGTGTGTGTGTGTGTGTGTGTGTGTGTGTGTGTGTGTAAAACGTCAACCACAAATACTACCTTTTTATTTTGGAGTTTGTTCATTTAAAATGTAATTTGCTTTTCTTTAAAGCAAGTAGTTTATACTCGAGAGAATACGTAGCAAAATGTCCCCTGTTTTTGTCTTTGTGCCCATGAAGTCAAAGGTTTGTCTCATGTATCAAGGCCTCATTGTGGTTATCCAGGCATGTTTCACCTTACTCACTACACTAACAGAAGACAGCTATTTCAGGCTGAAAAGTGAATAACTTCCTTTCAGGAACTGTACACAAAAGCATTCAGGATCTCACTGTGAGCATGAACTTATCAGGAGAAGTGCAGCTTCACAATAAAAAGTGCTTTAAAAGAATTTCAAGGTTGAATTCACATTTAAACACACAGCATTTCAAGTAGAAAGGTCAATAAAAACAAATGAATACTTTATGGAGGGGTGTAGGTATACCTTCTGTTCTTGAAGCTGAGCTTTCACTACTTTAAATTCCGATGAGGGAGGTTTTTGATTTGCCATGAGTTCTTCAATCTCACAAACCCATGTTAATAATGTCTGCAGATTTTGCTTAAACATTTCAGGATCCCCAAATCCATCTGTCAGAGCCAATGTACTCCTTGTACTCTGGAATAAAGAAAAGATCATATACCAATTTGTCAAGAATTCAAAGAAGTTAGAATTAGATATCATTCAGCTGCCAGCCTTTCAGTAATAAAATAATGTGGTAAAAGTATTATCAGCACCTTCCATCTATCCAGACTTAATTCCTTCTCCAACCTGGACTTTGCATTACTTTGAAGCTGTGAGCAAAACATATCTGTTCCTTATTTGTTATATGCATAATAAATATTACATTAAGGCATTAAAATCTAAGCTAACAAAAACTTTTTAGTTTTACTCAACGTGAAGTGCATCAATCCTGCAGTTGAACTGTTGGTACAATCTGTTATCTTATATAAATTTCTCAACCCTGTTTTAAGAGTTACATCATTCATGAATATTTTCCTATATTCCTATTTAAAAAGATAAGAGAAGCTGGCAGAGAATATCTAAACATCTGAGCAAGGTGGCACTGCATCATCAGAATTGATCACAAAACCAATATTATACCCAAACCTAGTTCCTTGCTTCAAATGAAAAATTTTAATAGTTAGAAAACTAAACTAAACAAACAAACAAATAAAATCAGAACAACCTCTGCTAATTCTTCAGCTGCTCCTGTGAGGACCCTAACCGTCCTGGTAATAATAGGATCTCCGCCGTTCTGTCCTTGTGGATATTCTGTCACCTCCACAATTTCTGTCACAATAGTTTCGGTCACTTCGGTCACTTCAGTGACTTCTCGAGTGCTCAGAGTTTTCCATGACCATGGGCTTCCAGAGTCTCGTCTCTGCAGGGTGCCTCTACTCTCTGCTGTTCCAGATTGTCCCAGAGGTGATCTCCTGTACTCCTGAACATTGGTCTTCCTGGGCAAAGACCCATTGTGTAGTGTTTTGGCTGGGGAAGGTGTGTTTCTCCAGGCATTATCCAATGTGCTGGATGTTGTGACAGTAGGAGCAGGTGAGCTCCTGTTTTTTTCTGGTGTGGGAACCTGTGGGGAGATTTGGTCCACATCCTCTATTTTCCTCTCCTCCTTAGGAGGCTCAGGGACATTCCATTCCCTCTGGCGCTGGTAGCATTCTTTGAGGAAGGCCTCATTTGTCCTCACCTGCTTGGACTTCTGACCCAGGCAGCTAGGTCTACTTATCAGGTTACCCATGATCCTTCAGCCTACAGGTGAGTAAGTCGTGAGGCAAGAGGGCCCCTGGGCCATGCATGCAGAAGTCACTTCAGCTACCTAAAATAAAAGGGTGCTCAGCATGAGTGTACTTGCATATTTGAACATTTATCCCAAACACTTCTGCCTCGCCAACACAAACTCCCTGTGGACAAATCTAATACAGACTGCACACCACAAAACTCTTTCTAATCACACGAAGGGAAAACCACCTACAAACAAACAGTCAAATCGTCTCAAAGAACATAGCACAAACTAAGTCTCTTCTAACCCACAACAGATCCAAAATAAATACACAAGCAATTATGAATGTAACTGCAATAAAACGACCACCATATTGAAAGTTTGGGGCATAGAAATGTAAGTGGCAGGATACTCTGTGAGGCAGGCTCTCCCAAGATTCCTGCTGTTTGCTATGGCAGCCAGAATTAGTGTCCCCTGCCAGTGCTGGGCCTAGGAAGGCACTGGGAGACCATTTATCTCCTGATCAAATATGACAGGCATAAAAATGCTGCTACATTTCCTTGTCTCAAAAGGTTGGGGTTCTGTTTAAAAAAAAAAAAAAAATTGGCAGAGAGGATTGGGATATTGGGAGGAGGGCCAGAAATGACATGCGGAAAAGGAGTACACATTGTAAATAAACATAATCGTGTCCGAAAGGTGCCAGATAAATTACAAAAAAAAGGGAAAAACTTTCCTGTAATGTTCAAAGCAAGCGTAAGATGTTTCAATTACAATTGTCTTTTTCTTTCTGTTCTTAGAATTTTATTTTTCTGGAGTATAGCTGCTACTGAACAAAATCTTCAGCAGTATTTCACTCAATAAGCCCCAAATTATTAGTATGACTAAAGGAATAGGAAGACAACTTAGCTTTTTGTATTAGATATATCCTGATGGATTTAATTCACAAATTAACGATGCAAACTGATAGTAAATATAATTGGCTTGCTGGTTGTGTAAGTGTCATGTACCGTGCCCTCCAATAATACTGGCACCCTTGGTAAATATGAGCAAATTAGGCTTAGAAAATTTGTCTTTATTGTTTAACTTTTTGACCTTTTGTTAAATAAATTCACAAAAATACTCTGCTCTCATGGATATCTAACAACTGCAAACACAACACAGGTTTATCAAAAAAAATATTTCTTTAATATGTGTGTGACACAATTATCAGCACCCCTATGAACTCATATGAGAAACATATATTCCCATTCATATTTTAAATTTTTTTAGTGCATCGGTGACTTGGAACAGGAACTTGTTTAACTATGACTTCCAAACACATAGGCCAAATGCCCTTAGTCATTCCTAACACTGAGTAAGAGCAAGGAATATACCTGTGATGTTCTGGTAAAGGTTGTTGAGCTTCACAAAATGGTAAGTGGCTATATGAAAATAGCAAATCATTGAAAATGCCCATTTCCACTATCAGGGCAATAATTAAGAATTCCAGTCAACTGGAAATGTTATGAATCAACCCGGAATTGGACGTTTGTCTATATTGTCTCAACACACTGAAGAGGATGGTTCGAGTGGTCAAAAAAATCTCCAAGCAGCTGGAGAATTGCAGAAGTTAGTTGTGTCGGGGGTTGAGAAAGTCTCCAAAACTACAATCTGAAAAGTCACTTAATCACAAGCTGTTTAGAAGGGTTTCAAGAAAAAAGCCTCTACTCTCATCCAAAAACAAACTCGAGTGTCTTCAGTTTGCCGGACACTACTGGAACTTCAAATGGGATCAGGTTCTATGGTCAGATGAAACCAAAAAAGAACTTTTTGGCAATAAACAGCAGAGGTGGTTTTTGGCACACACAGAGAGGAACAGTGTAGCCATATCTAAAATTTCCTCATGTCCATGGACAAATATGGTGGTGCCTCATTAGTGTTTTGGGGCTGTTTTTCTGCCAGAGGATCTGGACATTTTGTTAGGATACATGGACTCTATCAAACATAAACAGATATTAAATGAAAACCTGACTGCCTCTGCCAGAAAGCTTAAAATGGGCCATGGTTGGATCTTCCAGCAGGACAATGATCCAAAACATCCATCAAAATCAACACAAAAATGGTTAACTGACCAAAAAATCAAGGTCCTGTCATGGCCATCCCAGTCCCCTGACTTGAAACCCATAGAAAATCTGTGGGGTGAACTGAAGAGGAGAGTCCACCAGCGTGAACCTCAATATTTGAAGCATCTGGAGAGATTCTGTATGGAGTAATGGTCCCTTGCCTGTATTCTCCAACCTCATAAGGCATTATTGGAGAAGACTCAGAACTGTACTCTTGGCAAAGGGAGGTAGTACAGAATATTGACTAAACGGGTGCCAATAGTCATGGCACACATTTAACTTTTTTATTTTTATAAACCTGTGTTTTGTTTACAAATGTTTGATATCCATGAGAGAAGACTATTTTTGTGAATTTTATGAACAAAAAATCAAAACGTTAAACAATAAAGATAATTTTGCACAGTTTTTTTTTCCTTTTTCTTTTTACTGGTAGCTGTTTTGGCAGGACTGGTCCATCATCTCATAGACTGGAATATTTATGCTCAATAAGCAATTATATTAAACACAGTTGAAGGTCTAAGATACAAGATGCAGATACTCCATTACATATTTCATAGGCACCTCTAACACTTCAGTAGGTACATTACCTAATACAGTGTACTTTCCTTTGAAAGTGAATATATGTAGTTATCACACGATCAATACCATCCAGTACTGTACCATCTTCGATCCATTATGGGAGCATTTTCTGAGCTAACACATGAGCTTGAGTGATTCAGAAACTGTGCGAAACAAGCTGTTTATTGAGAAAGATCAAATTTCATCCAATTTGAATTTGAATAAAAACACCTAAACATATTGTGCAAACAGATTTCATATAAAACAGATCTTTTAAAACAAGCATCCTCACTCTGTCAATGCACAGAATAAGGTATTCAACCTGTTTAAGTATACAACACAATGAAATGTACTGTATCCCAGCACAGCCATTATCAGGGATGACCCAAACCCCCTTCTATTAAGCTAGAAGGGTCTGTTGTTTAAGACCTCCCATCTCTGCATCGATTTTTGAGCATATCACAGGCAGAATCTCAGTGAATCAAATTAACCTAATGATGGCGAATTATTCTCCTTGATAATCTACAGCATTTCCAATAAGACAAAGCTTGAAAATATGGCATAGATTATTTTGTCAGCAATGTAACTAATAATTGATAATTCATACATCAAACCTCATACTGACAACCAAATGAAATCTATAGAAGACATTTTTTTCACTTTTACATATCCATGGCCAACAAAGCTATCCTAGTGTTTGAAAATGAATTAGTGTGGGTAGTGCCAGAGGCTACCATAACAATACCAAACCTTCGTTTGACCCCAATATGGCAAATAAATGGTGGCAGCTGGTATTAGAGATTACAGCGCAGTGAGAGTGACCGCACTAGTATATATCTTTATTTGCAATTGATAATAGTGATGTATAAAAATTCTATATTGCAGTCTGAGTGGCTTCATGTAGCAATCAAGAAGTGGGTTCTCTAATTAAAAAGGAAAGATGTAGGACCCCCATGGGAAATATAAAAGCCCTTAACGGTATTGTGGATGTGATCTCATACTAAGACCAACAGTCAACAGATAATGTCAATGAATGAACCAGCAGTAATTTTGGTTTTATGTTTCTACTATCCACTATGTTTCTGATAAAAAAAAAAGTGTATTTCTTTCAAAATGATCTATTAAAGTCATTAATTTTGACAGTGATTTGGAGAATATATAATAGATTAAGTGTAAATTTGAGTGTGTGTGTATATATATATATATATATATATATATATATATATATATATATATATGTTAAACTGTAACCTCAAACCTATAAAAATTTGCTTTAAATCAAATCTAAAACATATTTTGTCAAAAATAAAGTATACTCACAAAAACAGCAATGGGACAAGCACAAAGGCATGATTTACAGAGTGATAACTAATGAGAATTAAATTCCTCCAAGCTGCTCCTGCTCATAATGAATTCATACCAAAAATCCCCTCAAACAAGAGCAGTCCGCATCACACACGGTGCACCTTTCCCTTCCCTGAGGCAGTGTAAGTTTGAACGAGCCCACCCATGTCTTAAAGATTTGGCGGTTTCTGACCGTTAAGGACACTGATTCATACTTACCCCTGGGCACAGGGAGCAAACAGCTAACGAAACAATTCCATTGGTTCTTCTGCATTCAAACTAGAGAACAAAAAATTTCAGCATCCTTTGAAAGATCTGCTTTTTCACTGGTAAACTCATACATAGGCATACATATATTGTGCACTTGTGTACACTCCCTCACTCTTTTAAACACACTTTTAAACACAAACACACACACTGGGTCATGCTTTTCCGTTGCCCACAGTCACAGGCGAACAATGTCCTTCCCTGGCTTCAGACTCCCCCTCCCATCAACACTCTCTGTCCTCTTTGTTGCACCCTCTTCGACAGAGAAATTCCTCCCTCGTTGAGGCAACTGATGGGATGTGCACCCACTGGAACCAAGTATTTCTGCTGTACTCCACTTGTCTCCAGGTCAGAAATAAAACATGGTTCCCATTCACAGATCTGGGTAGAGCTTGGTCCATAAGCCAGCAGTGTTTTGTGTGAACTCTCGAGCTCGTTTCTCTTGTGCCAGACAGTTGGACAGCAGAGCACTCTCTCATCTCTGTGGCTCCTTCTTTCCCTCCATTGGCTAGCCCCTCCCCCAGATCCTCTTTTGCCTCCCAAACTCCATGCTGCTTGTGGAGAAAAAAGGAGGAAAAATGCTCTATAAAAGACCCCAGGCTGCCCCCTAACATTCACATGTTAAGTGACAGCTGCCTCCCGTGCCTATCTCACCCGCACTTTCATTCTCTCTCCCTCCCTCATACAGCAAGTGCAAGCCTGAACAGGACAGGCTACAATAGGAGGGACCCCCACTCTTCCAGCAGCACACACAACCCCCATCTCTATTCAAATCCTGCATACTACCTCCACCAAAGCTACAAAGAGGGCTAATTACTGCAAAACATCTCTGATTACTTTTCAACTAGTTTCCTGTTTGCAAACTGCCAAACAACAATCTCAACGTTAAAGAGAAATTAGAAGTTTTATAAAGACTTAAGTACATCTTGTCTAGTGTCAAATTTCCACTTTGCATGATCACAAAACTTTAGCCAAAAAGAAGGTTTTTATACACACACGTACCTAATAATTTATTTAATAAAGTGCTCTTTCAGTGGAAAAAAAAGGGGAAAAAAAAATATTTTTTTTTTTTGGGTTGGGGGGTAGGGGGGGGGGGGGGGGGGGAGAATAATGAAAGAGAAGGAAAAAAAAAAAAAAAAAAAGGGGGGGGGGGGGGGGGGGGGGGGGGGGGGGGAGGGAAAAAAGGAAAAAAAAAAAAAAAAAAAGAGAAGGGGGGGGGGGGGGGGGGGGGGGGAAGAAGGGGGGGGGGATAAAAAACGGGAAAAAAAGAGGAAAAGTGGTGTGTAAGGGGGGAGGGGGAAAAAAAAAAAGGCACACACACACACAAATGCTTTCTGTTCTCATATACACTCATCTCATTGCACCTGCACTCCACCAATTATCTACAGCACTTTTATCCACACAAACCAGGCAGATGGAGCTCATGGTTAATTGCCATTTTAATCTACTCAAAATAACTAATCTACTCAGATTAGTTAAACCAGACCCAAAGATCCACTGAAAATCTGGTGACAATGAACCTTACATGTTTTCTTTGCGGACCTTGCAAATTTCAGATTTCAGAGGCTGTCATTATCGTACTTGTGTTATAAAGTTCAATTGGTGTGAGCTCACTGTTCTCTATTGCATTTCCTGCCTATATTCTTTATTCTAATAGCACGAACATTTTGGTGTGAACCTTTGAAAACAAAGGATGACACCTCTTGGGGAAAATACGTCTTTACCATAGAATGGAGGGACTATAGGAGAGTGAGGACATGAGAGAGCTTTCGAGAAACAATGGGAAAGACCTCTTCAACCTTGATCTTGACGCTCTGATACAACCTTTGGGACAACAATATTGTGGGGTTACACAGTGTAGACCACCAGCTTCAACTGAAGAGACCACCCCTGTTGGAGGAGACCTGGGGTGAAGCATAGGTTGCAGCTGAGAGTAGAAATGGGCAGTGGAAGAGGAGCGAGAGAGATGAAAGCAAGACAGAGTACATACGTCCTCTTCACATCAATCTGTCATTGTAATTCCAGTGGGAACTGTGTATGAGGAGACCCTCCAACAACTACACTAAGCACTTAAATTATTAACTTTGACCCATCCCCCAACTGAGACACTGGAGGATATAACACAGACAAAAGGGAGCGACGATGAAAAAAAAAATAAGAGTAACAATGCCTGTTGTTAAAGCGGTCCTGGGAAAGAAAATTCAATCTCAAAATCCAGCAGGGTCAAATTGTTCACCCTTACTAAGCTTTGATTCAGAAACAGTGAATGTTTGCAGTATTTCTATGGGCTTTATTATAATGCCTTCCAGAGGAATTTAGATAGTGCAGTCAAAAATATTCAAGCTCTTAGAGTAAGAAGAATGAAATGAAAATGAAGCCAAACTGTGGAATGCCACATTTCATTTAGGTGTAAGCAATTTGAAGCATATTTTGAGAGGACGGATTACAGCATGGTGTTAATTACAGTTGCATTAAAAAAGTTCACCCAAGATATATAAATGCAGTTTGGTAAGACTTAAATATAGAAGGTCATGTACTAGACATAATTCATAGCTAATATACAATGCCATGTATACAGTGGTGTGAAAAAGTGTTTGCCCCCTTCCTCATTTCCTGTTCCTTTGCATGTTTGTCACACTTAAGTTTTTCGGAACATCAAACCAATTTAAACAATAGTCAAGGACAACACAAGTAAACACAAAATGCAATTTGTAAATGAAGGTGTTTATTATTAAAGGTGAAAAAAAATCCAAACCATCATGGCCCTGTGTGAAAAAGTGATTGCCCCCCTTGTTAAAACATACTATAACTGTGGTTGTCCACACCTGAGTTCCATTTTTTTTAGCCACACCCAGGCCTGATTATTGCCACACCTGTTCACAATCAAGGCATCACTTAAATAGGAGCTGCTTGACACAGTAAGGTCCACCAGAAGATCCTTAAAAAGCTACACATCATGCCGAGACCCAAAGAAATTCAGGAACAATTGAGAAAGAAATATATGAGATCTATCAGTCTGGAAAGGGTTATAAAGCCATTTCCAAAGCTTTGGGAATCCAGCGAACCACAGTGAGATCCATTATCCACAATTGCGGCGAAGACATGGAACAGTGGTGAACCTTCCCAGGAGTGGCCGGCCGCCCAAAATTACCCCAAGAGCGCAGCGACGACTCATCCAAGAGGTCACAAAAGACCCCACAACAACGTCCAAAGAACTGCAGGCCTCACTTGCCTCAGTTAAGGTCAGCGTTCATGCCTCCACCATCAGGAAAAGACTGGGCAAAAATGGCCTGCATGGCAGAGTTCCAAGGAGAAAACCACTGCTGAGCAAAAAGAACATCAAAGCTCGTCTCAATTTCTCCACAACACATCTTGATGATCCCCAAGACTTTTGGGACAACATTCTGTGGACCAATGAGACAAAAGTGGAACTCTTTGGAAGGTGTGTGTCCAAGTATATCTGGCGTAGAAGGAACACTGCATTTCATAAAAAGAACATTATACCAACAGTAAAATATGGTGGTGGTAGTGTGATAAAAGGAACTATGAATTCTGCTGTCTACCAAGAGATCCTGAAGGAGAATGTCCGACCATCTGTTCGTGTACTCAAGCTGAAACGAACTTGGGTTCTGCAGCAGGACAATGATCCTAAACACACCAGCAAGTCCACCACCGAATGGCTGAAGAAAAACAAAATGAAGACTTTGGAGTGGCCTAGCCAAAGTCCTGACCTGAATCCTATTGAGATGTTGTGGTATGACCTTAAAAGGGCTGTTCATGCTCGAAAACCCTCTAATGTAACTGAATTAGGACAATTCTGCAAAGATGAGTGGGCCAAAATTCCTCCAGGACGCTGTAAAAGCCTCATTGCACGTTATCGCAAACGCTTGGTTGCAGTTGTTGCTGCTAAGGGTGGCCGAACCAGTTATTAGGTTTAGGGGGCAATCACTTTTTCACACAGGGCCATGATGTTTTGGATTTTTTTTCACCTTTAATAATAAACACCTTCATTTACAAATTGCATTTTGTGTTTACTTGTGTTGTCCTTGACTATTGTTTAAATTGGTTTGATGTTCCGAAACACTTAAGTGTGACAAACATGCAAAGGAACAGGAAATGAGGAAGGGGGCAAACACTTTTTCACACCACTGTATGTATTCAGCCCTATTAAACTTTTCCACACGGTATGGATTGAGGGCACAATAAGAGTTCTACATATTATTATTATTATAAAAATAAAATTAATCATTCATTAACCTGTACTATTTCCAGAAACTCTAGTTAATGTGGACAAACATTTAACACCTATAATATAAAGTTTTAATACAAAGCACTAAATTAAGCTGCTAATGCCAAATAACTGCTATAGTTACTACATACCCCTTAAATAAGAAGGGGCATCCTGTATTTTCTCTTCAATTTTCACCTTTAATCAAATTACATCTATAGACAAGTGATATTTTAATGAAGGTATATGGTGCTGTAGTGTATTGAATTGAAGACCGGAAGGCAAGGCAATGTGTGAGCTTGCAGTTTGGTGCCTGTGACCATCAGTGGGTTGGCATGGTCTCACTTTACTCTTGCCAAACATTGCAGTCTGTGAGACACCTGATCCTTGATCCCTACACAGTCATCTCCTCAATGAGGTAATTATATTGTTCCCTCTGACAAAGTCTGCCTCTGTCCACTGTCTAAGGCCACAGCTTTTACCACTCTCAATCAATCTGCTCCTCCTACCATGTAATACAGAAATAAAAGAAAGGGACAAAATAAGGAAAAGCTTGTTCTCATCTTTATTATACATGCTACTGGGTTAGTTATAGACAAAGACATTGAATTCATTACAATTAGCAGAAGCAATATCATGTAGATTCCATCTAATGCATCATTTGTTCACTTGTGAAATGAATAGTCTGAGTATGTTCATGAGGCAGATTGTAGGGGCGAATCTGTGAAATGCCAAATGGGTTGCAGATGATCCAAATTTGATCAAAACCCCCATGTGTTCGAAGACCTGAAAGCACTAAAGTGGATTAATCCTACTGACTTGTTCCCCTCCCCCAACATTTCGCTCTCTCCTCTGCTTTTAAATTCAATAAGATTTCAATGGACCCTCCAGTACACCATAATTAGCACTTGAGCAGACATTGCTCTTTCCATGCATCTCACGTGAGGCTTGAGCTAAGTGATAAATGAATATGTACAAAAGGATCTCTTTTGAGTCGGAGGTCACAACTAAAGTACTATTTGACAAACACAGTAATTTATCACCCCGGAGTTCACTTCCCAGAAGAGAGTGTGTGTGTAAGGATGGGGTCTTCCATGCTGGGATGTCTGGGATACTAGAAACTGAGTCACTGAGGGGGAAAATAAAGAATGAACAACTTCAAATGCCTTCAGTTTCATCTATTCACCAGCTTTTGCATAGTTTATTCACAGGGAGAACATTTCTGTCATGCTAAATTTAATCTTGATCTGCTTGGGCAGGTGTTCAAAATAAGTTGTTGAAAATACTGCAGTTTCCCCCTACAGTGGTTGACAAATATTCAACATTTTAAAATAAGGTGAAATTTTTTTAATACACGCAACATTGCAGAGTGTTCAGTAATTATTTGTTTTTGTTGTTTGAGGACCTGCAGTGCAAAACGAGTTGACCAGAAATCTGTGATAAGAAGAGAGGTTTTATACAAGGGAGCCCTGCTGTCAGATGCTAATTATGTCTGTGGTTTGTACAAGGGCAGGACCTAGTGATTACAATAGCGTCATGTGCTAAACAACTATAACTAAACAGTGCCTTATGTTACCATTTGACATCTTTTCTTTCAACAAGTTTTTGGAATATTGTCCTTTCCCATAACGTTACATTGCAAACCATTGTGGTTCAATGATTTTTTCAATGCAGTTTGGAGTTTATGGCGAATCAAGAAGAAGCTCTTGCTTTCCACTGCTTTCCTAGACCCCTCCGTATCTGTTTGCATGTTATGCATGCAGTGCTAATTTCAGATGCTGACTTTGCTTTACAGAGCTCATTGAAAAGAGAGACCATTAAGACACATTATTTATCCAACTATTCAATATCAGTGGGAAGTCAAAAGGGAAGAGAGAAAAGAGGCCCATGCACTGGGGATCAAGAAAAAGAAATCATTATGGAACCTATGAGTAACTGTCTTCTATGTTAAAGGTGCTCCCTGCCATGTCCATTGCTACAATGTTACAATTTAAGAAGAACCCAAATGCAACATTTAACCTCAGTAGACATTTAGCACATACAAATATAGTGTTATTGCTTTTACTGGAAATGAATAGTTTTTGAGAAATCTGAGATATTGATAAATAACATTGCCCATAATTATATGCTACCCTTTCCAGAGTTGTGTCTCTCGCCTTTTGTCAAGGTGTGTAAAGTGTCATACAGTAGAGAAGCAGACATGGGTTATTACCATGGCAAAAGCAGTAGGGAAGGACAGAGGAATACAAATACGGATGAAGTGCATAAATGGTAAATACACTATATGTTTGTCGACTCCTGCCCATTACACCTATACGTTTTTTTGTTTGTTTGTTTATTTTTTACCATATTGGCTGACCAAATATGTTTTTTTTTTTTTTAAACACGCCATTCCAGATTTAGTCCCGTCTTTGCTGTTATAATAGCCTCTTAATAGACCATATCACGGGGGCATTATCAATGCACTGGCCTCTAGTTCCACTTTTGGCCATATCGTGTAGCATTCTTATTCACTATGTGAGAGAAAGTGCTCAGAACATGAGCACTAAAAATAAAAGTCACTTGGATAACTTTTCTCATGAACAAAACTACAGAGTGCACATCTATGATCATGCATTAAAGACGTTGATATGTATAATGTTACTGGGACTCACATTCAGACAAGCCACATTAAATGAATACAGTACATGTTATTTTAGTCTTATTGAGAATCCTGACACACAGCACGAGCATAGTTGAACTGTAAAAAAATTACTATTTTGATTTTACGGCACTATATAGAGCTTTATTGAGTACTAACCCTAACCAGCTTTCCCATTACAGTTATCTGTTTGAGTTGTTAAAACCGGTCATGTAGCCTTCAAACCTACCAAAAGATCTGTTTTGAGTTCCAGTCTTCTGCATAATCTAGATTATTAAATACTACTGAATGGAAGGTCAGTGTTGTTGATTTGAGATGCAGCCCATGATAATCACAATGGTGGCAGAAAGGAATGAGACTCTGCAGTGGGCTCTGCAGTGTGTTGAACGTCACTGTGCATGTAACTAATAATTATTTAAAAGTTTGACTTGGAAACATGATGGACAGTGATGTTTTGGCTCTCGTGTGCCATAGAATTCCCTTGGTTTTTAGTCATTTACTTTAGACATACATATGTCACTAAAATAATAAATTATTTAAATGTTACAGAAGTTTCATAACATAAATCTGGAATTAGAAAAAAAAACAACAACGTAGGTCTTCAAGGCTTGTGGTCGCAGAATATTCATAATGTCCATTTGGGGTCATTTGCCCCAAAAGTTTGGGAATCCCTGCTGTAGATGTTATCAAAGTAATTACTTTCAAGAACAAGCTAATAATCTTGATAACTCTACAAATACATCAACTGTGCAATAACAAGGAAATTTACTATAACGTGCATCCTAAATCATGCCAAGTCTTCAGCTTAGTGTTGGTACAAGCATAGTACACACCCCTATAACTATACTGTTACACAGTGGTGGTGAAGATGATGATGATGATGATTATTATGCTGTCCAAGTCAAACCCACTGAAATAAGACTATAGCTAAACACTAATCACTAACAGATGACAAGCTGTTATACAAGGGTTTACATAGACAGATCAGAAGGTTCTCTCTGTAAAGTCCCATTTGTCTCTTCCTCCTCATCCTCCCATCTGAATCTAATGTGCTTTCTGTGTGCTCTCTCATGTGTGAAGAGGCCTCCAATGCTGGACTGCACCCCACTCTCCCCATCTACTCACAGCACAATAGATCGTGCCTGGATGTGTCCTTTCCTCAGAGGAACTGCACCTCAGTCTCTCTGTCTCTGGTGCCAAGCCTCTGAGGTTGTAATGTCACTTACTGGCATTGAAGAACACACAATCAGACATGCACACACACACATACCTCCATATTCGGTTTATATATATATATATATATATATATATATATATATATATATATATATATATATATATATATATATATATATATATATATATATATTTTTTTTTTCATTTTAAAGGCCGGTTCCTGTGCCATGGGGTCATTGTACCATTAAACATAAGACCCTAATCACCTTTTTTGTTTGCTTTTACTGTTTTTTCTTTCAGTATATTTTACCTTTAATTAATTTTTTTTTTTTTTTCAAAAGGTGCACTATCTGTACCTTCCCAGCTAAAACAGACATAGGCTACTTAAGGTACAAAAATACCACCCAGGGTGCTATTATATGTTACTTAGTCCTATGAATCTTTTGGATGCAACAGAGATTCTCAGTTTACCTCATTCCCTTTTGTGATGTGATAGTACACAATTTTTAACATGAAGCTACTGAATTTGCTTAGCCGGTGGAACTCACTGTAGGATCTACAGGAGGCAGTCTCATCTCCATGCTCTTCAGCCAGTGGCGCAGTGCCCGGATCTGCCCACGAAACTCATTCTGCCACTGACTCCACTCCTCTGTGTCCATTCTGGGAAGTGTCAGGAGACATGCAGAGCACATTCTGTACACTCTGATTCCTTGCATTTTCAGTGATCTTCCATTACATACATGCTAAATTCCATATGGGATGACATTCAATAGACAGCTGAAAGCCATTACAGTGACGGGTGTCGTCAATATAGGTAATGACAATTCTATAGTACCACAACAGGAAAAGAATTTAATAACTACCATTAATAAAATAAGAAGCAAAACAATACTTGAGGGTAGAAAACAAATATGAACCATGCATTATTCATGTTCCCTCAATATCCTTCATCTGTTAAAAATGGTTTTGCCAGTGATTTGGGGAAATGCAGGTGTCAAATGACAGAAATTAGAAGATTGGAAGCTACAAGTCTTACAAGGTTTCCACTGTAATTCAGCAAAATGTCGGGCAAGAAGTCTGGTCATCAAAAAGATTGAAGGCTAAAAATTGCTTACAGGTGCAGGTTATTACCAATGACTCTACAGTGCCTTGCGAAAGTATTCGGGCCCCCTTGAACTTTTCAACCTTTTGCCACATTTCAGGCTTCAAACATAAAGATATAAAATTCAAATTTTTTGTGAAGAATCACCAACAAGTGGGACACAATTGTGAAGTGGAACGAAATTTATTGGATATTTTAAACTTTTTTAGCAAATAAAAAACTGAAAAGTGGTGCGTGCAAAATTATTCGGCTCCTTTACTTTCAGTGCAGCAAACTCACTCCAGAAGTTCAGCGAGGATCTCTGAATGATCCAATGTTGTCCTAAATGACTGATGGTGATAAATAGAATCCACCTGTGTGTAATCAAGTCTCTGTATAAATGCACCTGCTCTCTGATAGTCTCAGGGTTCTGTTGAAAGCGCAGAGAGCATCATGAAGACCAAGAAACACACCAGGCAGGTCTGTAATACTGTTGTGGAGAAGTTTAAAGCCAGATTTGGATACAAAAAGATTTCCCAAGCTTTAAACATACCAAGGAGCACTGTGCAAGCGATCATTTTGAAATGGAAGGAGTATCAGACCACTGCAAATCTACCAAGACCTGGCCGTCCCTCTAAACTTTCAGCTCAGACAAGGAGAAGACTGATCAGAGATGCAGCCAAGAGGCCCATGATCACTCTGGATAAACTGCAGAGAACTACAGCTGAGGTGGGAAAGTCTGTTCGTAGGACAACAATCAGTCGTACACTGCACAAATCTGGCCTTTATGGAAGAGTGGCAAGAAGAAAGCCATTTCTCAAAAGATATCCATAAAAAGTCTCGACTAAAGTTTGCCACAAGCCACCTGGGAGACACACCAAACATGTGGAAGAAGGTGCTCTGGTCAGATGAAACCACTTTTTGCCCACAATGCAAAACGATATGTTTGGCGTAAAAGTAACACAGCTCATCACCCTCAACACACCATCCCCACTGTCAAACATGGTGGTGGCAGCATCATGGTTTGGGCCTGCTTTTCTTCAGCAGTGACAGGGAAGATGGTTAAAAATGAGGGGAAGATGGATGCAGCCAAATACAGGACCATTCTGGATGAAAACCTGTCGGAGTCTGCAAAAGACCTGAAACTTGGACGGAGATTTATCTTCCAACAAGACAATGATCCCAAACATACAGCAAAATCTAGAAAGGAATGGTTCACAAATAAACGTATCCAGGTGTTAGAATGGCCAAGTCAAAGTACAGACCTGAATCCAATCGAGAATCTGTGGAAAGAGCTGAAAACTGCTGTTCACAAATGCTCTCTATCCAACCTCACTGAACTCGAGCTGTTTTGCAAGGAAGAATGGGCAAGAATTTCAGTCTCTCGATGTGCAAAACTGATAGAGACATACCCCAAGCGACTTGCAGCTGTAATCGCAGCAAAAGGTGGCTCTACAAAGTATTAACGCAAGGGGGCCGAATAATTTTGCACGCCCCACTTTTCATTTTTTTATTAGTTAAAAAAGTTTCAAAAATCCAATAGATTTCGTTCCACTTCACAATTGTCCCACACTTGGTGATTCTTCACAAAAAATAAAAATTTTATATCTTTATGTTTGAAGCCTGAAATGTGGCAAAAGTTTGTTTTTAGTCATGACCGACTGAACTACAGTTTGTGAGCTGATATTATCCATCATTTTAAAATCAGAGTAATGTAAGTATACATAGGTACCAAATGAAAATTTACTAGTAAACAGCAGTCAACATTTACACTCAACACAACATTTTCTGAGGAAAAAAAAAATCTGTTCCTTATTATTTTCATTTAGTTCTGACACCTGCAGTGACCCATCTGAATGGAGAAGTGTACTGTCTTGTGCTCCACTGGTTCAGTTGATGGAGTTCATTGAAAAATGGAATTACTTACAAGATACAGGAACATAATAGTATATTTCAAGTATTTGCTAAGGTCATACAGTCAACCACTGATCTCATGAAATTTAGCTAGTTAACTTCCTTGGGTTATGCCAACTCTTTGTTCACAACCATTGGCTGGCTCATAAGATCAGTACAACAAGCTAGCTTAGACATCAAAATGAGCAACATACCATTAAAAACTACAAATAATTCCCCACTGAGGGTCTGTTACAACAGTTTACCAAAGACAAAGGCATAGTTTTGCTTTAAAGGCATTATGAATGTGTTGGAAAGTGAATACACCTTCAAAAGGCTCTACTGTCATGTCCAATACTCTCAGTCACCTAAGGAAAAATACTGGGGGAAATATCAAGGCCAAATGAATGAGTAAAAAATGACAACACTATTACTGTTAAAATAATTTATGGAGATTAAAATTTTGCCCCTGACTAATTCCCACTGACTAACATGGGAATGGGAGAAATGTAAAAAATTGTGCTGCAAACTCGACTGCCTCAGAGACATTCTGGCTTCATATTTGACTCCCTGTTATGATGCCTATCCATATACAGTTGTGTGAAAAAGTTGTGTTGTATAGTTTTTTTTTTTTTACATATTTCGACAAGCAAACATTTTATCATCTTTGAAACAGTTTATAAATTTGATATACTTGAACAAAACCACAAGGAGAATGAGATTTTTCAATCATTTATTCAACAGAATTATTAATAGATGTGATATTTTTCTGTGGAAAAGGTAAGTACACCCTTGGCCTCAAAAACTAGTGTTGCTATCCCTTTAGCAGGAATTATATTTATTTTATATAAATAAATAATTTTATGTATATAAAAATAATAAATAATTTATTATATAAAAATAAGAAATAATTTTTGCATAATTGTCTACCAGGCTTGCCGGAATTTTGGACCACTCTTCCATGTAATATTTTTTCAGTTGCAGGATGTTCGAGACTTTTCTTGCATGTACTGCCTGTTTCAAATCCCCCTACAACATTTCAATAGGATTCATATCTGGGCGTTGACTAAGCCATTCCATAACCCTCCATTTCTTCTTTTTGAGCCATTTCTTGGTGGATTTGCTAGTGTGCTTAGGATCATTATCCTATTCAAAGGTCCACATTCAGTTCAACTTTTGGACAGATGGCCTCACATTATCTTGAAGCACTCTTTGATATGATGCTGAATTCATAGCTGAATCAATGAATGCAAGCTGTCCTGAGGCAGCAAAGCAACCCCAAACCATAACATTTCCACAACCGTGCTACACAGATGGTATGAGGTGCTTTTTCCTGAAAAACTGTCTCTGGTCTGCACCAACCATGTCTGCTGTTACTTTGGCCAAACAAGTACATCTTTGATTCGTCTGTCCAAAGCACATTATTCCTAAAGGCCTGGTCATGCTCATAGAGCAAACTGTAGTCTTGCTCTAATGTTCTTTTTAGACAGCAAAGGCTTTTTGCTGGCACACCTCCTATGCAGGTCAAATTTGTACAATCTCTTGCACAAATCTTTTTCTGATTGTAGAAGCATGCACTTTTTAGCAAATCATGTGAAGAAAATTTTAGGTTCTTGGAGACTTCATTTTGAATCAGATGATCTGCTCTTGGGCTGAATTTGCTGGGATGGCCAGTCCTGGACAAATTGGCAGTTGCTTGAAATCTGCATCATTTGTAGATTGTCCTTACAGTGGAGTGATGTATTTCACATAATTTGGAGATCTTTTTAAATCCTTTGCCACTCATAGGCAACCACAAGCTTTTTTTCTGAAGGCCTTGCAGAACTCTTAAGATCTTGGCATGATGACACCACACACCTCAATAACAAAGTGAACACCAGGCACTAGTTATGAGAGGGGTTTAAATAAGACATGTTCCACCTGCACGCTCTAAGCAGGTTCTAATCATTGGCACCCAATCTTGAACACCGGATTCTAATTTTCTGGATTTGAAGGTGTGATAAATGTT
Organism: Ameiurus melas; assembly: GCA_012411365.1. NCBI lineage: Eukaryota > Metazoa > Chordata > Actinopteri > Siluriformes > Ictaluridae > Ameiurus > Ameiurus melas. Next base: position 20,550,515 of record CM022757.1, read on the forward strand.
GGGATGTACATTTTATGTGTTATTTGACAGACTGTGTCAAGTTTATTAATAGGCACTGTTTCAAAGAGGATCAAATATTTGCTTGTCCAAATATGTCAAAAAAAGCCAACCATTTCCATGGGGTGTTCTTATTTTTTCACATGACTGTAGACAGTCATTGCTTATAACCTTATTGGTTAAGAAAGGTGAAAAAGTAATATGACTCAGTTTTAACCATGTGTCATGAGACATTAGTCCATGTCTGTATGCTTTTGGAAATAATGCAAAATCAAATTATCAATAATTAATTAAATTAGATGAAAGAGCAACATTATTTCAGTGGGCCAGGAACATATATATTTGTATTATATTAGATGCCTGATTTCACATTTATTTGATCTGAATGGCCATCTATATTGTAATGATTCTTGGGGCAAATTTAATATTAAAATTGCCAAATACAAAAGGTACTCAGTTACTTCACAAAATTAGTGTCTAATGTATGTATTTGCCTTACCCATATCTTTTGCCTTCTGCATCCTGAAATTGGACACAAAAACATACTTAAACACAATTCAATCAAATACAAATGCATACAAATACACATGATATTTCTATTGTACAGTGAGGGAAAAAAGTATTTGATCCCCTGCTGATTTTGTACGTTTGCCCACTGACAAAGAAATGATCAGTCTATAATTTTAATGGTAGGTTTATTTGAACAGTGAGAGACAGAATAACAGGTTCGAGTTGCCAAACGTCAGCCTCGAAACCTTAATGACTTGGAGAAGATCTGCAAAGAGGAGTGAGACAAAATCCCTCCTGAGATGTGTGCAAACCTGGTGGCCAACTACAAGAAACTTCTGACCTCTGTGATTGCAAACAACGGTTTTGCCACCAAGTACTAAGTCATGTTTTGCAGAGGGGTCAAATACTTATTTCCCTCATTAAAATGCAAATCAATTTATAACATTTTTGACGTGTTTTTCTGGATTTTTTTTTTGTTATTCTGTCTCTCACTGTTCAAATAAACCTACCATTAAAATTATAGACTGATCATTTCTTTGTCAGTTGGCAAACGTACAAAATCAGCAGGGGAACAAATTCTTTTTTCCCCCTCTCTGTATAGCTTGTTATGAGATTTGGGTTGATGCCTCTGCCTGCCATAAGGTGGAGCCCCTCTGATAATTGATTTGTGGAACTCAGTCTTGAAATCAACTCGGGCATTTTCTGCTGTCGAATTTTCATAATTCTCTCTCCCTGTGCCTCAACAACTTGGCAATCTGGACAGTATTTTGAAATATTCAACTTTGTGTTTGCAGGCTATTGGGCAGTCAGTGAGGATTTCACTTTCATAAAGATTCTCTGCTGAGTATTTTTTGTCAGTGCTTAAGTGGTTGGAGCACAGCTCACACTCAGAAATGACCTGTGTGAGATCCCTGGTCAGAGAGAAATGTAAAAGCTAAACTAACTCTGAATATGAACCCATCAGCACTAAACTCAGTCCTCCAACATATACAGTGTGCTTCAACTACTGCCTCGGATGAGATGCATAATTCAGTAGGAGGGCAGCAAGTGGCAAGGCAACTTCATCTTTGCCTAGGGTACTTGTCTTGTAGTGTTGCAGACTATGCAATCACCTTCCCAAACTTTTCTGAGCATTTCCAATGGAATGAAAGAAGCACTCATTGCTGTTTCCAGCATAGCCTGTCTGATGAAATTAAAGATGAACTTGCTTCTAGAGAAGCAGTGAATTACTTAGAGATACTCAATTACCTATTCAGTCAGCATGATAATTGTCCTAAAAAGGAGTGGCCTAAATAGGTCCAAACCAACCATAGACACAGCATGTCAAATCTTACTGTCCCAGGACAGTGTGTCTGGCTGTCCACTCAGATTCTTCCTTCAAGGGTGGATACTTGTGAATTAACTCACTGGTATGTTGCTGGCCCACCAATCCATTCATGTCAATACTGTACATGCTTCAGCTTCCCCGATCAAGGCTGTCTTCAGTCCCCCGGTTCCTGCTATCTGCATCTGCACTGACCAGCCTGCCTACAGAGTTGATCCCTTCCTGGACTCCCACCAGGTGTGAGCAAGGATGCTTCCTGGTGGACTGGAAATGATTTGGACTCGTTTCTAAATATATCCTGGTGTGACTGGGATTTTAACCACCTGGCTTGTGTTTTGGACCGTGATGATTTGTATGAGGGTTTGATCCATGCTCATGGGAATGTGTAACAGTTATTTTTTTAAACTACCTTCTGGGATGGGGTGGTGGTGGGGGTGGATATACTTTTCTTCATGGGCAGCAGCTTAGTAACATTTGGTTGCTACACAGCAAAATACATACTTATATGTATATACCCACTGAGAGCAGTTGTAACTTTCAGATTTCAAACACAGGTAGAGAAGTCTATACATGCATAATTGTTTTCATTTATAGTTTTTTGGGGACTTACCTTATAATGTCCACCTTGGACAGGTGAAAGTGGTGTTAAGGGAAGGGATTGAGCAGGAAGATGGTGATCTCCTCCCAGAGCTGGACATGGTAGAGGGGCGCTGAAAAACTGTGCATAGCAACAGATAGGCTACACTTAGTAGTTGTCTATCTATCATAAGTGCACTTTGTCGGTACAGTATACTTGAAAACAATGGCCTATAAGTGTAGTTACCAAGGTAATGAACAGGCAACATAAAAAAACCCTCAAACAATTATAGGTTTATAATGTATATTGTATCATTATATACTAACATATTACATATTCTACTATTCTAAGTTTAACTGTTGTCAACTTAGAGTTGCCCTTTATTAAAATGAGCAATAAACAACAACAATACTACTAGTACTACTACTACTACTAATAATAATAATAATAATATGCAAAAAGTGATTTAAAAAAATAATTCTAGTAGACACTGGTTTTAGAATTATTGCCAATTATTTCTATCATTTCCTTGTACAGTCCTGCTTTGCCACCAAATATGCTGATGGTGTGCATGACCAAGGACTTTGATTTTGGTCTCATCTGACCACAACACAATGCCAACTGCAGTTCTAATGATGCTTGGTGACCTTTAGCCACTGCATTATGTGATCTTTGGTCTCTCTCTTCCCTCCTTCACCAACCTCCTCACTGGGTGTAAACCTTAGGCTTCCATACAAGATGATTTTGATTCATAAGGCAATGATTCAATATTTGATGAGATCACTGAATCTGCTACTGATACAATTCAATTCATTAGCCTCCCATCGATACGTGAGCGAATGATAAGGAATTCACACTATCAAGTATCAACGTTATGGGCAAATCACTGTGCTATTAAATAATTTATACATCAGTTGATTGTATGACTGATTTATGATTGTTGCATTGATGAATTTTATTTTAAAATAACACATTTGACAGTGTGCTTATGGGTGTAGTTCCTGGGATATTTCTAACTGTTTTAAATATATCAAACTTTGTTATGGCCATAATTGTACCCAATACATTCCTAACTGTAATGGCTCCCAGGGGCAATTCCACCCTGAGTGCCCTTGCAGAACTTTTTCTTCTGTTGTCTCCTTCCATTTCCTGTCTCAACCATACTCATGTTTTTCATTTTCCCGGATTGATTAGTGCCCTATTTAAGTTGGGTGTTTTTCTTCCTTAGTTGCTGGAGCATTAATGCAAGTCAGGTCACATTTTGTACATGGTTCTCTTATTGCTTTTGTTTATGCACTGTGTTTTTATTTGTTTATACTTTTTTGTTTTTTTACCTTAGGGTTTATTTTCTAATTACCAAGTTTCTGATGATGCTGGTTCCTTTTGCGTCTTTCCTCTGATTAAAGTTCAATGTGACTGTTCCCTGTGTCTGTCTGCAATAAAAGAAGTTCTGCATTTGTATCCGCCTCCATGGACTCACATCATGACACTAACTGTATAAGCAATTTTATATCCACTACCTAATTTGTGCAGGTCAATCTTAGCCTGTCTCTTTTGTGTTAAATTCTTGTGTCCCCCCCCCATGGTAAATGAAGACGAAGGGATTTTATATTTTACATGTAACCTTATTTTCATATCTCAGGGGAACAGGACATGGTTAATGGTAAACAGTTACCTGGGGACTGTGAGAAAATGAAAAATGTTTTAAAGAATGACAACTTATATGCGAAACAATTTCAACTACTGTTTGAGTGGAAAATAAAAATAACATTAAATGTACAAAATAAATATTAAACTATAAAACTATAATGCAAATGTTCCATTTAAGAAATGGGTAAAAGTATTGTCTGAAATTTTTTTCACTCATTTTTATGAAAGGTGCCAATAATCCATCCTATTCAGGGACACTGAAGATGATCTTTATTGTTATTTTGCCTTTATCGTTACCTAATCAAAACTTTCACCTGTCAAAGTAATGTTAGTGTAGTTGAAATTGAAATTTAAAATTCTTTTTTTAAATTCATATTTTCAATTAAACAATCAATAAAAAGAAATATTGGGCATGAAAAATACTAAATTCAAATAAAAACGTGTGTTAAGTTTAATTATGTAACTAAATTTGAATACCTATTTATTTATATATATATATATATATATATATCACAATACCTATTATATTCATGTAGATACGTACCAATGTCTTGCTGAGTTAGAAAATATATATGAAATAATTAACATTAATTTCCCCCCAAAAAGAAAAATTGGTATTGCCAGGGTAGATGTGGAAGAATTTGAGTGGCCCAAGGCCTGACCCCACTGAACATGTTTGCAATGAATTGCCTGACTTTACTACTGCTCTTGTGTCTGAATACCCATAGCCATGCTCCAAAATCTAGTGGAAAGCCTTCCCAGACGAGTGGAGGTTATTATATCAGCAAAAGGGGAACCAAATCAATGTTAATGTCCATGGTTTTGGAATGGGCAAATATGGTTTACATGTAACTCTGGAAATATATTGTATTAGACAAAAAGGTTTTTCCAAAAACAAAGTTAAAAAATATATATTAAATTATATTTTCTCTCAAAAAAAAAAAAGTTATTCTTTCTCAAAAAAAAAAAGGTTGCAAATATTATTTGAAGCTTTAATTGTGACTTTTTCCCTTAAAGATGATGTACTGTAATGCAGATCATTAGAATTCTATTCTACTTATATTCGATCATTATTTTTGTCCGGGAACGACCTTCGTAAGACCGAGAAGTATAATATTTATGCATATTTTCATGTACTGAAAATTAACATGTTCATTGACATTACAGCCTCCAAATAAACTTTGTGGAACAAACTAAATAAGTACAGACAGATGATATTTCTATAATCCTTTTATTTACATTAGAGTATGAGGTTATTCTTAAAAGCAATGTAATTTCTTTGCAGCATTATATACCTCATGCACAGATCAGTTGGATGTCATACATTTGTAATAATAAGGGTTTAACCTCAATGATACTTATTATGAAATTCATGTCTGCTCTTCATCTCAATTTTCTAAAATGTCATGTTAAGTTAGTGAACCATGCAAAGCAAATATATTACAGAACATATCAAAATAAAGAAAAGGGAAACCAAATATGAAGATATACACAAGTCAAGTACTTTCAAGAAAATAAACAGTGGATTAGAAGAAACACTGGTCAAGGGAAAAAAAATATCAAGATCCTTGTTAAAAATGGAGAGAAAAAAAAAAACCATCATCTTACTCCCACAATATATCCTAATATACTAATTTGTATTGCTGAACTCAAACTTGAATACAGTAGCACACACTGGACAAGGGGATCCAGGGGAATGCATATTAAATGCTTTACACTGTCAAATGAGAGATTAGAAGAAATGTGGGAAGTAGATATTCGCTCTTCAAAATGTCTCTCAGCAAAACTGTATATAGTCTTTAATCTAAAACAGTGGCTCACAAGGAGTATTTTTGCCAAAATTAAGTTTGTGTGTGAACAACGTGGATGGTAAAGCCATAAAATGATCAGTCGATGATGGTGAATTGCTGGTATGATATTCAAGGAAAACTTCAGGGTAACCCTAGCCTCTACCTTCTCTGAGCAAATGATACTGTAGAAGCAACAGAAGAAAGGAATGAAAGGCTCTCTGCAGATCTAAAAAACAAAAACAAAAAATGGATACTATGAAACAACAGAATAAACAAAAAATGTCAAAAAAAAAAAATGTATGAAGCAATGTGTACTAGAACATCATTTATACATGAATAAAAACAACCTGGATTTGTAACAATTTTATAATTAAACAAGAGCTTACCTGAATGTTTTGAGCTGAAGGCTGCTGGCAAGCATCAATTTTCCTGCTCAAGAGCAAACTAACACTCTTTTCCATTACTACAGCTTTGGTTATAGATAAACACTGGAGAAAAATAAAAAGAGAGAGGAAAACCAGGTTAAATCATCAATGATCATCACACTTGATTCACACTCTAATAATCAAGATGAGTCTGTGGAAAAGAAATTATATTAAACTGTATACACAAATATAAAATATGTTGAATGCTAAAACTTTAGACCTATGGTCTTATCAAGTAATTGGATAACAGGAAGAGATCTTGTTTTAAAATATATTGTTGATTTAACTTACAAATATCAAATGCTCAGCATCGCACTCAGGTTTGTCCAGATGCTATGAGTAGAGGTAGGGTCAGCCATCTTAAATCTTCTTGGCACAATACACCAGGACCACTTGAATGAAATGACTGAACTGTGTAGGTGTTTCATGGTGGCAGCGGATATTGGTGCTCGTAATTATTGTTTTATAAAGGACATTTAGATAATAAATAAGGCATATACCTCCATATTAGGGAATAAATGTGGGTTGTGAGATGAAACAAAAGTAGCATGAACTATGCCACTAAGTGTGCTTTCCTCATCCAGTGTTAACATCAAAATGTCATGTAATATTTCTCAATATACATTCTGCAATGTTATTTCCACAACACTACTAGTTCCTGGATGGCATGTTCTGTAAACCGCCATACATGCATAAAAAAAGAACATATGCATACTTTTAATCTTAACATATTTTTCTTGTCCATTTTGGCATATTTCCTGGTTTGTTAACTTGAAAACAATCCAGGTAAAAAATAGACATCTTAAATTAAAGTACAAATGCAGGCTAGAAGTAGAAGTTAATAAAAGTACTATCTGTAAAAAAAAAAAAATAATAATAATAAATCACTAGATAGCTCATGTAGTTAACCATAATAACATGTCCTATAAAATCAGCAGTGTTATTTGGGTAAGGGACAAAACGTTCAACATTACTCAGGTATTACAAATGATCTGAAGCTGAAGAAAACTTTGAGGATGAATAATTGTCATGGTTGACTATACAATGCATAGTATTTAAGCACCCAAACTACACATAATGGGACACCGTCACCAGTCCCCAATAAGATCATAACAGTAGTTTCTGGAATGCACTTTTCTATGACAAAAACATGCAAATTAATATTAATAAATAAATCTTTGTTTTCTGCAGTTGTAGAGTGTAGTGGGGAATTAATAATAATAAAAAATAGCCAGTTACAAGGCTGTATCACTGACAGTGTTGTGAGATTTTGGGCTAAGTGCTCTTAGCTGGGGCAGTATTAGAATCTGCGAGTATAACTGCTGGACGTGTAGGAAGATGAAGAGAAATTCATGTTGAGGCCAGAACCAGTGGTATCGATGCTGCCTCTTCTTGAGCCTGTTCTAGACCCTGTTCTGGATCCAGATCTTGAGCCAGCAGCAGACCCAGCCCCACTGATATTGAATGGACTGTAAAGACCTTTACTAGACTGTGAACAGGCTTCTAGCAACCTTAGCCCAGTTCCTTCTTCAACCATGCTTCTGTCCATTGCATCTTTGTAGGAGATCTTCAGTTTAGTTTTGGGGCATGTAAGGTATTTGGAATAAGCACTCACATCCCTTAGCTTTTGGGCTGTGCGGACATCTATAATGCTTTTCCTGATTGCCTCTTCCAGAGGGACTCTTCCTTCAGCCTCAGGTTCAATAAGCCCACCAGTAAGATACTGCACCTCCAGAAAACGCTGACCAGCCTCATAATATAGCCACCCTTTCTTAAGGGCTTGAGCAGCAGACATTTTCACTTTGGTTCTAGGATCCTCAAATCCACTGTATGCCTTCTGTGCCAGGTTAATTCTGTCAACCATTATCTTATCTAGAAGACCCTTATTGGTTGCATCCACAACAGCGTATTTTTGCCCAGTTGATGGGTCTATTATGCCACCAGTGCAAGCTTGTGCCTCCAGCAGTCTTTGGCCAGTGATGCTGTCCACTATGTTCCTGTGCATGGCTTCAGTGACTGAAATCTTCTCTAGAGTGTCTGTATCAAGAATGCCAGCCACAGGTCCTGTCTCTTCAGTTGGATCATTCCACACAGTTGCGGGTGTTTTGATAGATGGTATGGGACTCATTGGATAGGATGAAGAGGATCCAATGGATGATGAGCGGGAGCGAAAGCCACCCATGTTTCCAGACAACAGGTCAGCAAATTCTGTAATGGCAAGGTTGCCAGAGCGATATTGGTCAAGAGCAGCTTGATCAATAAGACCTCTTGCCAGAGCATCAGCAATGTCATACTGGCGACCTGACCTTCTGTCAATGATGATGGACTTCTCTTCACCATCAGATGATGTTATTGTGATTTCTTCCCATTCGCATTCCTGTTCTGCAAGTTCAAGGTATGTTTGGTGATCAATGAGCCCTTTGCGATAGGCTTCATACACAGACATTTCTCTGCCTGACTCAGGGTCAACAATAACAACTCTGCGTTTGCGTACAGAGGATTTGGAGGATGTTGTTCTCTCTCGTTTCTTCTCCTTTAAGAGTAAAAGCAAGAGATCAGTCTCTGGGTCTATAATGCATCTTTCCATTAGCTGCAGATAAGTTAGATTCTCCTCTGTGTTTGGGTCAAAAAAGCCCTTGGTATCATCAGATGAATCAGAAAGGATCTCATTCATCTCTTCATCAAAGAAGCCACGGTTGTAAGCCACTTCCACAGGCAGGCGATGGCTCTCCTCAGGGTCAATGATTCCTCCAGTGGCAATCTGAGCTTCAAGAAGACGAATACCATGGTCTTTGAGAATCAGTCCTTTTTTCATAGCCTGGAACAGTGAGATGGTTTTACCTGTATAAGGATCTCTGTATCCGGTTACAGCCCGTTCAGCAGACATGAGCTTGTCTTTAAACTCTGGGCCCACAATTCCCATCTTCGCAGCTTCATTGACTGTTAATTTCAGATTCTTAATTGGGTCAATTATGTAACCTGTAGCTGCTTGGGCTTCCAGCAATTCAAAGGCAGTCCCTGGCCTGATCATATTTTTCTTCATGGCTTGGTATATAGAAAGACGGTCTTTAGTAGTCTCCACAAAAACGCCAGCAATACAGCTTGTACCCTCAAGGTATTTCTTAAGCCTGCTGCTCACCTCTTCAACTGTTAACAGACCCTCATTAAGTGCAGAGACAGTTTCGGCATCAATTATCTGTGAGCGTATCAATTCTTCCATAGTGATTTCTTTTCTGAGACCCTTAAACATTGGTCTTTTTTCTGCTAAGGGCAGCAAGTACAGTCCATCTTTATCAAGCCTGCATCTCTTGAGCAGTTGCGCATATGAGAGTTTCTCATTTGTACCAGGGTCAACATATCCTTTAACTTCATCATTAAGTTTCTCATATGTTTCTTTGTTGATATAGCCACGTTGTGTAGCAACATCGGCTGGCAGATGAAAGTTGAATTCTGGATCGATTATACCACCAGTTGCTGTCTGAGCCTCAAGCAGCCTTAACGCATAGTTGTCTGGCACAAGGTCCTTTTTCATTGCCTGGTAGAGGGAAATTATTCTGCCACTGTATGGATCCTTATACCCAGTGACCGCTCTTTCTGCTGAAAGAAGTCGGTCATGAATTTCTGGCCCTACCACACCTTTGCGCACTGCTTCATCAACTGTGAGCATCTCATTCTTGATGGGATCAATGATGAACCCAGTGGCTGCCTGGGCTTCCAAGAGGACAATCGCATCTTCTGGATTTATAAGCCCTCTCTTCATTGCCTGATAAACACTGGTTTTAGATTTAGAATCAGGAGCCACACCAGCAATGCTGCCAGTACCAAACAAGTACTTTTTAACACCCTGTAACTCCATGATCTCACGAATGGTCTTTTTCTCTTGCTTTAGCAGGTTGAATGTTTCAATGTCAATTATACGGGCACTATAGAGTTCTTCAATTGTGACCCGGCGTCTGCCCACGTTATATGACTGGATGTGCTCCCCTCTGATGATTTCTCTCTGTTCCATTATCTCAATAATTATAATAATCATTCGCTCTTTAGTTAGTTTGCCTGAACGATATTCATCCAGGAGTTTCGTCCTTTCTTCTTCGGGTAACAGATTTGAGTTCATGACATCCCAGAGGGACATTGAGCCTTGAGCAAGGCCTTCAATTGGGAGGTCAAGCTGAACGTTAGCTAGATCACTCTGGGTTTGTTCTTCAGTATAAAGGTAAGTCTTTTCAACCACTGTTGGTGCCTGTGGTTTGGACAGTCGTAAGAAGTTTAAGCCTGTCTCAGGGTCTGTTATACACTTTTCTTTTAACTGTTTATATGACACATTCTCATCAGTATCAGGGTCAGAGAAGGTTTTATTTAGGTCTGAGGGTTCAGCCATAATGCTGGCAATTTCCTTGCTGAAATATCCCCTCTGGCATGCCACATCAGTGGGAATTCGATGACTGTTAACTGGATCAATAATTCCTCCAGTGGAAATCTGTGCCTCCAAGAGAGGCATTGCATGGTCTTTGGGTATAAGCTCTTTTTGCATGGCTTGAAACAAGGAGATAATTTTGCCTGTGAATGGGTCTTTGTAGCCAGTAACTGCCTTTTCAGCAGTGAGAAGTTTTTCATGAATTTCAGGTCCCACAAGACCTGCTTTAACAGCATCATCAACTGTGAGAAATTGATTCTTTACAGGATCCACAATGTAACCTGTAGCAGCTTGGGCTTCAAGCAGAGCAATTCCTGTGTTCAGTCTCAAAAGTTTCTTTTTCATGGCTTGATAAATGCCAAGCTTTTCTTTCGTAGGTTCAAGGTATATACCAGCAATGGTGTCGGAGCCTTGTAGGTACTTATTAACAGAGTTGTTTTTGCTGACTTCATCTGGAGTTTTCTTACCTTGTTGAAGCAAATCGTAGGTAGACTTATCAATAATTTTGGAGTCCAACAGGGATTTTGCTGGGACAGGAGCCCTAAGCCCTTTGAAACTGGACTGATCATGTTTCTTGGCTTCTTTCTCTTCCACAATTGTGACAATAATCGTTATTATCTTCTCGATTTTCAATGTTCCAGATCTGTACTGCCGGAGTAAATCAAGTCGTTGTTCCTCAGTAAGATATTCAGAATTGATTATCTCCCAAATGGTTACTTTTCTGCCTTTAAATGGTCCACTCTGTATCTCTACTGATGCCTGTGTCATTGCTTCTTTGGTCTGTGCTTCAGTGTACTTCTGTTCTTCTTTGGCATTGATTGCTTGTTCCGACAAGGGCAGAAGCTGAAGCCCAGTCTTTTTGTTAGTAATACATCTCTTCTGAAGCTGCTGATATGTGACATACTCCTGTGTGTTTGGATCATAGAAACCCTTAATGTCATCTGTTGGGTTAGTAAAGACATTATTTGTTTCATTATCAAAGTAACCACGTTTGTAGGCAATGTCTTGTGGAATGCGGTGGCTTTTAACTGGGTCTATGATGCCTCCTGTTGCCAGTTGTGCATCAAGAAATCTGATTCCCTGGTCTTTGTTAATCAGTTCTTTTTTCATTGCCTCAAAAAGAGACACTGTTTTTCCTGTGTAAGGATCCCTGTAGCCAGTTACAGCTCTTTCTGCAGAAAGCAGTTTTTCATGTAACTCAGGGCCAACAACACCTGCTTTTACAGCTTCATCTACTGTAAGGTTCTGCTTATTCACAGGGTCTATGATGTATCCAGTTGCAGCTTGAGCTTCTAAGAGAGTCAGAGCAGGGCCTGCCCTCATCATATCTTTCTTCAAAGCCTGGTAGAATGACATTGTCTCTTTAGTTGAGTCGATGACTACGCCTGCAATGCAGTTGCTACCCTTCAGAGCTTTGTGTACCGACTCCATCTCAGACACCTCTTTGACAGTCGTATTTCCTTTATGCAACTTGTTATAAAGATCTTTGTCAATAACTTTTGATTCCAGTAGCTCAGCTGCAGGAACAGGTGCTCTAAGGCCATCAAATTCAAACTCGTTTGCTTTCTCTTTTTCTTCGGCAACAGTGATGATAATCTTGATGATCTTTTCAACTGTAATCTTGCCTGTTTTGTACTGGCGAATTAAATCCTTTCTCTGGTCTTCCGTAAAATATTCAGAATTTATGATCTCCCAAATTGTAATAGTCTTTCCTTTGAATCTTCCAAATGGCACAGACACAGTTGTCTTATTGAAAATATCCTTAGTTTCCTCATCCGTGAACGCTTTAGCATTAAGCGCAGCTGTTTCTGAAATAGGGAAGAGAAGTAATCCTGTTTCAGGATCTGTGACACACCTCTTCATCAATTGCAAGTATGTGAGATTTTCATGGGTGTTTGGATCAAAGAAACCTTTTGCATCATCAGAGGGGTCATGGAGAATTTTGTTCATCTCTGTGCTGAATTGACCTTGCTTATAGGCTGTTTCAATTGGTACACGGTGGCTGTGGACTGGGTCGATGATTCCTCCTGTTGAGATTTGTGCCTCAAGCAGTCTGATGGCCTGGTCTTCCAAAATAAGACCTTTCTTCATGGCTTCAAAGAGTGAAATCTTTGCCTCTGTATAGGGATCCTTGTAACCAGTGACCGCTTTCTCAGCAGACAGCATTTTGTTATGAAGTTCAGGGCCTATAAGACCTTCCTTCACTGCCTCATTAACAGATAACTTCTTGTTATTAATAGGATCAACGATGTATCCAGAGGCTGCCTGTGCTTCTAGCAGTACTACACCAGTTCCAGGAGCAATTTTCTTCTCTTTGATGGCTTCATAAATGGACATTTTATGGTTTGGATGAACAAGCAAGCCCCCAATACAGTTACTGCCCTTAAGCATAGTCTTAAGTCTTTCTGTCTGGCTAAGCTCATGCACTGTGGTCTTGCCATTGGTTAAATTATCATACTCTTTTTTAGTCAAGATGCCTACTTCTAACAAGCGGGGTGCTGGAACCTTCTCACGAATACCATCAAAAGATAAAGCAGAGTCTCCATTTCTACTGTCCACTTCAACACTCTGTCCATTAAGATCCACGTGTTGTTTCTGAATGACTTCAAGCTGCAGAAGCTTTTCACGCAGTTTCTTGTTTTCTTCAGCAAGCTGTTTTTCCTGCTCAAGCTTTTTCTTCTCGAAATCTTGCATCTGCTTTTGCTTATTGAGCATTTCTTCTTCGGCTTCCTTTTGTTTCTTAAGGGCAGCATCCATGGTAGCCTGAAGTTTATTCTTCTCCTCTTCCAACTGTCTTCGTTGGCGCTCTTGTTCGTCTTTCAGAGCTCTTGATTTCTTAACTTCTTCTTCAAACTGGCTTTCTAATTTCTTTTTCTCGTCTTCAATTAGTTTTTCTTTCTTCAGCAACTGCTCCTTTTCTAAGATGAGGGTCTCCTGAAGGATTGTTTTCTCCTGTTTAATTTGTTCCTGTTGAGCATTTGCCATCTAGAGAGGAAGAGAAAGTATGATTAGGCCACAATAAATTTCTGTACACAAAGCAAGTGTATTGTACAAAAATACCTGATTAATTACATATAATACAGTTAGTATAAAGGGAGATAATATATCTTGGAAACATAGTTAATTAAGAAAACTGTTCAGCGAACATGACTGTGACAAATAAAATGTTTAGATTCTCATTTAAGCAAGTTTGTTAGTTTTCAGGGACGGAGTTAATGACATAAGCCGCATTTTTTATACCACGACTGAAACAATACCTCTTTAGACTTTTTCTGCAAATCTTCAGCCTCTTTTTTCAATTTATCCTTTTCTCTTTCAAGTTGAGCAATTGATTTGCGTAGCTCGTCAGCTTCTTTGATACTGGTCAAGTGCTGTACTTCCAGTTTTTTGGCCTCTTCTTCAAGTTGTTGCTGCATCAGCTGTTTGTCTTCAAGCAGCTTCTGAGCCTGCTCTTGTGCCAAGTCTTTTTGTTTCTGAAGCATTTCTGCTTCAGCTCGCAGCCTGGATGCTTCCTGAATAGCTTGCATCTTTTCTTTAAGCATTTTTTCAGCAAGTGCCCTTTGCTGAACAAGGTCAGACTCTGCTATTTGTCTCATGCGTGCAGCCTCCTGAGCCTCGATACTGAGTATAGCAGCTTCTTCAGCTAACTTTTTCATGTTTTCAGCCTCCTCAGCCAGAAACTTCTGCGCGTTATCTTTGTCCTTTCTCCTAAGATGGTGATTCTCCTCTTCTATTCTGAGCTTGAGTTTGAGGAGCTCCTCCATTTGAATCTTAACCTTGAATAGTTCCTCCTCTACCTGGGCCTTTTGTTTAACAGCATCAGTGACCTCATCCTTAAGGCGATGAAGCTCCTCATCGAGGACAGATTTCTGTTTGTCAGTTTCATCTAGCTGGAGTTTCACCTTAGTAAGTTCTTGCTCTATTTGAGATTTCTGCTTAAGGGTTTGCTCTGCCAGCAGTTTGTGCTTTGCCATTTCTGCATCAGCTTGTTGTTTCTGTTTCAGTGCAGAAGCTTCAGCCTGAGCACGTTTGGCTGCTTCTAACTCGGCCTCTTTTCTCAGTCTCTCAGCATCCTCCTGTGCTTTGGCTTGGTTGGCAGCTTCAGCTTCAGCAGCTTGCCGTTGAAGCTCTGCCTCTTCTGCTTTTTGATGAAGAAGAGCTGCCTCTCTTTCTGCCCTTTCTTTGGCTTTATTTGCTTCTTCAGCAAGATTTTTAGCTTTCTCGTACTCTTCCTTCAGTTTTATCTGTACCAGGTTGTCTTCCTGCCGTTGCACAAGGACGCTCTGGACTTGCTGTTCAGCAACATTACATCTCTGCACTGCTTCTTTTGCTGCTGAAATCTGTTTCTCAGCTTCTTTATCAGCATCCTCCCTCTGCTTTTTGGCCTCTTCTGCCTTCTTTTTGAGACGCTCCACCTCTTCTTGGGCAGCCTGGCGCTGACGAGCTGCTTCTTCCTCTGCCGCGGCAATCTTTTTAACTTTGTCTTCAGCTTCTCGCCTTCGGTTCTCTTCCTGCAAGGCAAGCTTACGGAATTTTTCTGCTTCTTCTTCAGCCCGCAACTTACTCTGCTGGGTTTCGTCTGCGATATTCTTTAGCTTATTTAATTCGAGCTCCAAATCAAGCTTACCAGATGATGCCTTCTCAAAATTAAGTTTTAAAATACGGATCTCCTCTTCCACTACTCGTCTCTGTTTGAGGGTTTCATCTACAATTACTTTCTGTCTCTCCAACTCCACATCAGAAGATTTCTTGAGCTGATTTATCTTCTCCTCAATGTCTTGCTTGTGTTGGCTTGCTTGATCTTCAAGAAGCTTCCTTTGGTATGCCTCATCTTCAGCTTGTCTTCGAAGACGCTCATTTTCTGCCTCTTTCTCTTTGAGTGCTATCTCTGCGTCCGTTTTAAGGCAAGTAGCCTCATTGATTGCTGCAAGTTTTTCTTTCAGAATTCTTTCAGCTTCTGCTCTTTGTCTGGCAGCTTCCTCCTCGGCTACCTGCCTCTGCCTCTTTGCCTCTTCGGCGATTGCACGGAGTTTAGCTGCTTCTTCTGCAAGTTCCCTCATTTTAGCAGCTTCGGCTTCAAGAAGCTCTTTTCTTTCTACAATGTTAGACATACTCTCCTTCTCAGCCTTGGATTTAAGCTCTAGAAGTATGTTCATTTCACTTCTTACCTTGGCGAGTTCATCTTCAAGCTGCTTCCGCTGTTGCACAGCAGCATTTACCTCATTCTTTAAGCGGTAAAGCTCATCATCAAGCAGTGTTCTCTGCTGCTCTGCATGGTCAAAGTCAGCCCTTAAACGGATGAGCTCCTGTTCAGCAGAGAGCTTCTGCTGAGCTGTACATTCAGCCAGTTTCCGCTGCCTCTCCAGTTCTTGCTCTGCCATGTCTTTCTGCTTCAGAGCAGACTCTTCAGCTTTAGCCCGTTTCTTTGCCTCACGCTCAGCCTCTTCTTTTTGCTTCTCTGCTTCTTCCTGGGCGAGGGTCTTTTTGTGGGCTTCTTCCTCAGCCTGGAGCCTTAGACGAAGGGCCTCATTGGCTTTTTGCCTCCATTTTTCTAGCTCTTTTTCAGCTCCCACCCTTGCATTGTCCGCTTCCTCTGACTGTTTTTTCAGGCGTTCAGCCTCCTCTTGGAGCTGAATGACAGTTCCATGCTTTTCTTTAAGTGATTCTTCAAGTTTTGATGTCTTTTCAACATAAGACATGCGCTTACGCTCTTGCTCAACAGCTGCACTTTTCTGTGCTGCTACATGAGCAACACTGATCTGTCTCTCTTTTTCCACCTCAGCCTGTTTCATGCGTCTCTCTGCCTCCTCTGCTTGCATTCTGTGCTTTTCAAGGTCCTCCAAGGCTTTCTGCTTCTGCTTAGCAGCCTCTCTTTCTGCTTCAGACTTAAGCCTTAGCTCCTCCTCTGCCATGCG
Source organism: Ameiurus melas (assembly GCA_012411365.1). Classification (NCBI taxonomy): domain Eukaryota; kingdom Metazoa; phylum Chordata; class Actinopteri; order Siluriformes; family Ictaluridae; genus Ameiurus; species Ameiurus melas. The sequence goes on from CM022757.1 coordinate 20,567,117, forward strand.
TTTTTTCTGAGTTTCTTCAGTGACCTGTTTGCGGAGCTTCTCTGCCTCCTCTTGAGCTGCTTTACGGAGTCTTTCCGCCTCAGCAGCATTGTCCCTTAGCAGTTTCAGTTCTGCCTCTGCAGTGGATTTCTGTTTTAACGTAGTTTCCAGTTGGAGTCTGATAACACGTATCTCCTCCTCTATTTTGGTTCGACTCTGATGAGCCTCGTCCACCAGCTGAGTTTTTAATTTGATCTGCTGTTCTGACATTATTTTGACCTCGTGCAGCTCTTGCTGAATATTATGCTTTTGGTTCTCAGCATCCACAGAAATGTTCTCTCTCTTTCTAAGTTCTTCTTCCATCATGAGTTTGAGTTCCTGTGCCTCTTTCTCGGATTTGGCAATGGCTTTTTTATGAGCTTCAGCTAGCCGTTTCTGTTTTTCTAACTCAGCTTGCATTTCAGCCATTTTTTTCCTCTCCTCCTCTTTATGTTTCTCAGCAGCTTTCTGTATTAGTGAAAGTACATGGTAAAGAAAATTATGATTATGAGCAAGCATGACAGGATGTTATGATTAAGGGTAAGGTTAATTTTTTTAGATCAAAGAAAGATGCACACATGAGAAATGTTAAGGTAAGGTTCTCAAACAAAACTTGCAATCAAGTCATGGCAATTAATGTATGGTGACAGCAGACATTTTTTTCACAGCAACTGACAATTTAACTGCAAAACCATGCGACTGGTGCACTGGCTCCAGTTAAGCTGTTAAACGGCTGCCAAAATGGCCAGTGAAGCTTTGCATGTAAATATAGCGATGAGGCTAGGACTGTAAATTCATTGGCATATTGACATAACTCATTTCTGTATGGAGACAAAACATTCTTGAACAATCTATAGGGATGTGGTCTAATAGGGCGACAGGGATTACTGTTATAAGAAAATCAACAACGGAGGAGACATTACAACCTTGGAATTGATAATTTTCCTATAACAGCACACCCAGATGTGTTTTATTTATCTTATACCATGGCAATGTTTATATGCTTTTTTTTAACTTAAAAACAAAACAGTGATTTTTTTATCCATAGTTACTAAAGTTGTGTAATCTAATATTGCGAGTACCCATGAAATATGCCCCTAATACCACTTAATAACTTCTCTCTTTTTCCCTCGTTTTCCTTTAAGATAACAGCATTACCCCTAAACATCTCCTTACTGATATCTTCACCTCAACTAATATATATATATATTTATATATATATATATATAATATATATATATATATATTATATATATATATACATACACACACACACACACACACACATACATACATATATATATATATATAGTACATGTTTACATTAATATATACTGGTCATTTACTTGTTTTAGAAAATGCTTGAAGTTGAATGACCAATCAGAACTGTGAATTCAACTGTGCCATGGTATAAAAATGTGTAATATGAGGACATGTATATGGTAAATATATATAGAGTATAGAGAGTAAATAGTAGAGAAAAAGGCAGTAACGGGAGGAATTAATGCTGAAAGTAAAATTAAAGGTAGTAAATGCTGTATCTACAACAGAAGAGACAGGATTCAGGGCCTTGGGCTTGGCTCAGCTATGTTTTATTACTGCAGGAAATAATTACTAAAGCAGTACAGCCAGCGAAAGCAAAAAGGTGCACATTTGATATAAAATATAATTAATATAAATCTAATTCTCACTATTTTGTATAATTATAAGCAAGGAGTAATAGTGGGCTTTTGTCACTGACGATTCTGAGTACACTGCATTACTACAGTTAATGTTACTGGTAACAAAATGTAAAAGTGAGAATTAGATTTATTTCATGAGGCATCATCAAGTTTAAGAGAAGAAAAAGTGAAAAATCCAACAAACATGAGCAAAGTGAAATCTTTACCTCTTTATTGCCCAAACAAGATAAGCAATCATCATGACAAAGCACTGGCAAGCAGTTAAGAGAAGCAAAGAAATAAAAAGGTTAGGGTTAGAAAATGGGGAAAGAAAGTTGTTATTCAGTGAAAGGTAAGAAACTCTGGCTTTGACTGATACCGAGAGAAAGTAGTGCAAAAGAAGAAAAGGATAAAGGAAAAGCCTTTAGACACACTTTCAAAGGTATGGTTTGGGGATATGATAAATGTAAAATGTCAGAATATTTTAATTAGCAATGGTGTCATTTATTACCTATTTATTATCATTTAATATGGCTTATTTAAAATAAAAAAAATCAGCATTACTGCAATGTACTCTGAAGTGGCATTGTTCATAATAGATCTTGAGGTTACGAAATTGTGTCTAAATTGGTCAATATTTGACATGAATCATGTAAAACACTTTTTTTCTGACATCCTTCAACTCTCAACAGATCTGTGGTGGTCATATTTCTTATGTTCATTTTACTGATATTTCTTTCCTCAACACCAAATAACAGCAAACGTCCAGTCATCCATACATTAATATATGTAGTTTTGTTAGTGAGTAATTTGCTAGACAGTTAGGGTTAGTATGTTGTTGGTTTGGTGAAGTTAATCTTTTTAACAAGTCACGCACCTCCTCATCCTCTAGGCGGCTCTGTGTGTCTGTGATGAACTTGATGTACTGGCTGGTCAAGGTCAGCAACTCACTATAGCGAGTTCTCAGAGTTACATACTAATTATGGAGGGGAAAAAAAGCATATCGGATTTTAAGTATCAATACAGACTAGTCTTTTAAAGAATGATTCAATTAAAACAGAGTCAAATATAAGAAGATAAATGGAATTAGACAAGGGTCAAATAAAGGCAGCAATTATCGAAAATTCACTCACTTCCTGAATTATATTATCAGAAGCGGACTCCATCTTGGTTTTCTTCAAAGGTGAAGTCAAGGGTTCCACCTGTGCTTTGTAAGCGACCAGCTGAAGTTCATAGTCCTGAAATAGACAGATGCTTGTTAATAGACTATAAGAACAGGGCATGATTTGGAAAAGAAATGCAAGCTGATGCATTTACCTTAATGGTGTCTATGTAAGCCTTGGCATACTTATGACATTCGTCACATTTCTCTTTGTTTTTCTCAATCTCCTCCAACAGTTTCTGTAAAGCAGAAATTCAGGCATTCGTTCACTCAGATGAAAGGATTTTCCCTCAAATAGACAAAACATAATGAGAAATGTATTTGATTACACTGCTACACTATAATCTAGTCTGGTGTTATTTGTAAAGAATGAGTTTGTGTGAAGCATCACCTTTTCTTGACCCAGCTGCTCTTTCAGAGTCTTGCTGTCATGAATGGGTATGGCCTGGATCTTCTCCTGCCTTTGTCTAGCGTCTGTGATCCAGCGAATAAGCCAGTCATAGCTTTCACGATAATATCCAAGCTGCCTCCCCAGCTGCTCCAGCTCACGCTGTCGGAGGTCAATCTGGGTAAATATGGCATGCCAGCGTTCTTGCAGGTTGGACAGGAGCTGCTTGTAGTGATCAAGCTCAACATCCCTCTCTCTGTGCAGCTGACCCATGCGCTCACTCACGGCAGTAGCCTTAGCCAGCTCTCCCTCAAGAGCGTCAAAGACGGGCTGTTTGCCCTCTGCCTCTCTGCGCATTGTCTGTAGAATATAGGGATAAACATAAGAAACATGACGGCAACCAGACAGGTACACCACCAAAACACTTGCCAAAATTACAAGTAACTTGGCTAAAAAGCAATATCTAATACAAGGTATATGCATGCTCATGTAATATTAGAGACATAGAATTTTTGCTGACCATGAGAAAATGGTCCATACAAGGTAATAAAAAATATATCTTCTTGCACCTTATTTTCAAATAGGTAAGTAAACTAAACTGTTAGTTTTGTAAGTACACTACAGAAAGGAGAAAGACTTTGTGATAGCAGCTACACGTGGCCCATTATATTTTATGACTACAGTACATTTCACTCACCTTGAGTTCAGTACGGTAGGTCTCCACTTCCACAGTATCTGTGGGGACAGTGTAAACCTTGCGGAGTTGATCTTCATATTTTTTGAGAATGTTCTCAGCCCCTTGTGTGTTGCGAATCACCAGCTCTATTGTCTTCAGCCTGAGACAAGTGTGCTAGTTAATAACCTCATTAAAATTATTAAAGCTATTAAAGTGTGGGAAATAAACCTGCACACTAAACAAAAATAAGTTCTTATTACTTCTCAAGGTAGACTGAAGACAAGCAGTGGGTATGTTCCATCTTCTGCAGGGTGATGTCTAGCTCAGAGCGGAGGACTGGAGTGCTGGACTGCTCGGGAGAGGCGAGGACTGCTTCTGCTTTCAGAGCCACGTTATCCAGGTTCTTCTTAATGCCCTCCAGCTCCACATGCACTTTCTGCAAGAGCAACATAAATGCGCTTACGGTCATTTAATAGAAAATTAATGGGTACATAAATAAAACAGGAGTTCAGAGCTCTTACTTTCTGGTCTGTAGCCTTTTGGAGGCAGTCCTTCAGTGGGTCATTTTCCACTGGCTGGCGAATGCGGGCCACTGTGCGAGACTCGCAGTCCTCAATCTTCAGACGCAAATCTCTGACTTGTGTGATGTAGGTTTTGCACACTGACTCATCCTGTTCACCTGTGGGAAGGACAGTCCAGTTATCACAAATCAACTAACATTATGGGTAAACTAGAATACATACTTTGGTAGCCCTAAAGGGTATGGAGAAAAAATTCAATTAAGATAATACAGTGAAGTGAATAATTTACAGCATCAGCATAATTAAATCAATTAAATATCAATCCAAACAAAACAAACAAGCAAACAAACTACACTCAAGGTTAACAGCACGTTATCCCCTACCAAACACACACCCTTTAGAGAACCAGGCGAAAATCAACTTTGCTGGGAAGCTAACTAGTGAACAATTAGCATACTGCTTAACAAGAACATTTGATTTTTCCCTCGTCATAGGAGGACACGAATAGGTAAAGGCTAACAGGTAAATAGTATTTGTATCATAACCGTTTTAGCCATCGGACATGCAAGTGTTTTTGTCAGAAATTTGTTTCTTTCAGCTCTTTTTGCCATGTTACATAAAAAAGAAAAACAAATAAAGAACAAAATAAATGTATTGGACACAGCAGTACACTTTGTCCCCCCCAAATTTTATTCTACCTTAAACCTTCAGACCTTCAATAACTTCCCCAAAGTAGCATCGCGTGCAGCATCCAACATGCGTGCATCTCAGTTACCTCACAAAGTACCAAAAGCGCTCAATCAAAGCAAGTATGGTCTTAGAAATGTTACTACATTTGAACTTTGCCTTTAATATTTTTCCTTTACTGTATTCATGAAGACATTTATTTGTAAATGTATTTAAGGGTAAAGACTTCAGTCCGTCACTGTGTGACGGCCAAAAATTATTAGACAAATGTGTCGATATCGGTGACGATGAAAACACAAACCATGCACTCACACTCTTGAGATCAATATTAAGCACAGTAAAATAGCAAGCATCTGGTTTAGAGCTTCATTTCTTCACTGACTACAAAAGCATCCTACAGCTATCTGGATGCAACTCACCTTTTGCTCTGATAATCCGTCCTACAAGGTGAATTTCACAGTTACCAGGCAGTATAAACTAATACCGCCCTCACTGCCATTCACTGTTTTAGCAAATAATGCACACTGGCAACTGATTTACAGGCAAACAGGTATGGGGAGCTGGGCTCACCTTTCTCCATAGTTCGGAACAGTTCTTCATAGTGTAGTGTTGCCTTCTTGTAGTCGTTCTCGGTCTGCATGCGCTCATCTGGGCTGAAGAGTTGAGAGTTCTTAGTGTCTCGAAAAAAGTCCTGGTAGTGAAGCTCAAGATTCCTCAAAATCTGCCTATATTCATCCACCTTCATGGTCTTCAGCTACAAAACAGTCACATTACCATAAACACATATTAATGTAAAGTTATGGCACTCCATATCTTTATAGTTAGTTGCATAATGTATTGTTTAAAAGTTCGTTCTTTTACAGGATAAGAAATTGCAATAAGGCATGAATGTGTTTTTCACCTCAAATTAACAGAACATAACGACAAAGCCTATTCTGACTGTGAAATGTCAAAGCATTTTTCCAAACAATAACTCACTTGCAATAGCAATGGGCCCTCTCTAATTCAGTGAACAAGCGAATATGTTTACATGTACTAAAAATACTCAGAGGTGAACTTTAATCTTATTGTGAATGAATTTATATAGCTGGAGTCATTTTAAGGGCCAACTACTAACAATAGTCCATTTAGTCAGTCACAAATCCCTTCATTTGTAATGAACTCAATGTACTACATTTCTGGGAAAGAAAACTAAATGAAACAGATACTCGAGTTTGTGAAATGAAATGACTACTATGCATAATGCACATTATAAACAAAAATTGAGAACTGACTATGGTGATGTTCCATGAGCGAATAAGCTGGATGTCCCTCATCAGGTACTGCCAGGACAGCAGGCTCTTCATATCACCATGCAGTCTCTGCCACAGAATCGTCATCTGCTGGAGACTAGTGTCCAGACTAAATGGTACAGAGCAAATCAAAATAATATTTTAGCGTTGAGGTCCATTTTAGGTTGCAATGATCATTTTGGTGATGTTAATGTTTTCGATTTCTGGGAAAATTGCATCTATAACATGTCTTCTCTTGAAGTAATAAAAATATTTTAAAAATGTTTTCTGGTTAAACAATAGAGTAAAGAAGTGAGACTGCAAGTGACCATTTTCTCGAGTCTTTCTCAAATGTGTCTTTATAGTGCAAAAGGTCTTTATCCAAATAATAGATTTTTGATTTTGTTGAATGCTTTAGACATAGCTTCCCTTGAAAATATAAAATGTAATTTTTACATATTGTAAAGATTCCCAATACAAAAAGGAGTTGCACAATTTTACATTTACTCATTTAGCAGATGCTTTTATCCAAAGTGATTTACAAATGAGAAAATACAAGCAAATATCAGCAATCATCTGGCAACGACAGAAATATCTATAGTTCTTAGAGATTACCATATTCACATGTAATATCTTGCTTTACTCTTGAAATTTTGCCTAAATTGCTTTCTCTGAAAAGAAATGATGGTTGATTTTAAATGTGAAGTAACTAATACTTACTAAGACACACTCTCTACAGCCTCTTTGTTCACTGGTGGCACAATAAAGCACACAGAAGGTATGGTGGCCTCATTGCCTGACTGGTTTAGGACCCTCCACTTATAAGGCTGCGAGTTGTTGAGAAGCGCACATTCTTCTCCTTTGTGCATCGTGATCTGCTTAGTACCAAAAAAGAAAGCGCCTGAGCAAGTAGTAAATAGATATGTGCTTTGATAAGGTGTAAGGTGCTTTTACTAACCTCCATCTGTTTGAAGTCACACACTGCCTGGATTGGTAGCTTGCTTTTACTGGGGGTGGTGGGATTGCGAGGCTTAAGCTGGATGATGCTCTTGGCTCTCCTGTTGAGGCCAGCCAGGTGAGTTTTAAACTCATTCAGCTGCTCCTTCTCATCCTGACAGAAATGACCCAGTGTAAGAACCGACACTTGATAAAACCTGTGCACAGAATAATGCGTTAATGATATGAAAAATATACCAACCAGAGTGTCCTTTAGCAGGTCCTCCAGACGGGTGGCAGTGGTAGAGCGATCGCATGTGTACTTCTTCTTCATGTTATCCTGCATCTTCTTCATCTTCTCGTCTGCCTCTTTGACATCAGCAAAGAACTGCAAGAGCAGGTCAGAACAAGGGGTAAGAGTTTTAAGGAAGAAGAAAAAAAAAAGCAAAACATCTTCCAAGGAAGCTAAACTAAAATAAAATAAACTGTTATCTCAGAAGCCTCCCTTCCATGTCCTCAATGTCTCTCCCACATATTGGGGTGTCACCTTTAAATAAGTAGTAGACGGGCTGACCTGATAGTATGCAGTGTTCTCTTTGAGATGAGCCTCAATACAGCAGCAAAGCTGAAGGATCCAACTCCACTGTGTCTGCAGGGCTGCTGTGAAAGCCTGAGACAAAAAAAATAAATAAAAGAGCAGGAATGAAAAACACACACACAAAACTCCAATGTATTGCAGAATATCACAGCCAAGCAAACTCTTACCTCAACAGTCTTTCTGCCTGGATGACCATCCTTAATCAATCTGTCTCCAGTGGCCTGGATGTCATTGATTTTCTTCTCCCGAAGCTCCAGCTCACGCATCAGCCCCTGAGACATGTCCAATGATTTATGATGCAAACCCAAATCAAGGCAAGTCTAAACTCTCTATACAATTCTATAAACATAAAATGTCATTTAAGTAATAGCCAATATCGGTCTTACGGAGTAGTTCTCTTTCTTTGCGGTCATGTTAGTGTTACGGTCACTCCAGTCAAAGTTGACCTCCTCCTCCTCCTTATCATTGAGCCACATGAGCTCTTTAGTGGCAGCACTGACGAAAGCATGGAGCTGATCAAGGTGCCTCAGGCGAGACTTAGAGGAGTTCTGAACACAAACAATATCACGTCACAGACCGTTTCCGTAGATGAACAATATAATATAGTAGGTGATTGAAACAACAACACTCACCAAGAGCTTAGCATACTGAAGGTCAAGTTTGGCAAGATATTCTCTGTATGTACTCTTGCTGACAGGAGACAGCTGACTCTGAAACACGAAGGAAATATAAAATGTTACGTCTGTAAAATGCTTGCTGTCAATACTGATGAATCTATAATAAATCTCATGATAAATAAGACAAGCATACTGCGACTGACATGAGAACTGCGCAAACTGCATTTGTAGTTCCAGAGCCTACTGCAGTTACTATAGCAACAGACTTCAACATTGTCCTTACCACATGCATTTAATTAACATAATTCCTGTCTGTCTAGGTTTTTGTTTTGGCTAGTTTTCTCACGCCTTTTGCATAGAAACATTTTAAGGTTTCTTTTAAATAGTACCCTAATGTCCATTTTAAAATCAGTCATGCATATACAAGAGACATGACTCCTGTATCAGAGGAAGCACCAAGTCTTATATGAAAACCAGATAGATACCAGTGTAACTACGCAGGTTTGCCAAGATAATACACTGACAAGGCACTTCATTTATCTAAGCATAATTTTTCTCTCACTTCTTACATAGTTGTTCCTCCATTCAAGACGCAGTTCAGTTAAATTAGATTTTTATTTTTGCTTTTATCAATAATTTATCAGATTTCAGTTTGACAGAATCTGAAAAGATTGTGATAATGTATTATAGTATCAATATTATATCATCATACTGCCCTACACTGGTGAAAGAATGTTCAGTTTGAACATGTTGTGAAGTCCTGTCAAACAGGAGTCCTGAGATGAGCACAGGACAGTTTTTAAATTACAGCAGTTGATGAAATTACTGATGAAATTTGTTGAAAATTTGTGTTTTGGGGAGGTTAGTCTACTACAATTCTCCTACTACTATTCACCACAGACACAACCTCCTTGTTGTTCATGTTGATAAAGAATACTTAAATAGAGGACATGCTTTCCTGATGGTCTCTTAAACTGCCAAACTCGAACCTCATCTCTGCCTTTCTTGTAAATCGTTTTCAATATTTCTGCCAAATTAATATTAATAAAGGTGTATTTATACTGACTAATAATATTTTACCTCATCAGTTCGTGCACGCTCAATCTTGGCCTTAAAGTCCTCCACCGTCTGATGGAGGCCTCTATGGCTTCCCAGCTGGGACTCCACAGTGGGCAGGTCCGAGCCCCACTCAGCTGTTTCAATCCTGCGTTGGTTCTCTTCCACCCACGCCAGCAGATCTTGGGCATAGCGCAGAGTCACATCATCCAGCTCAGGCCGCACACGCTGACTCTGCTGCATGACCTGAGGGCTCACAGTTTGAGCAACTCCTGCCTCAAGTCTCAAGTTATAGTCACTACGCAGATTCACCAGACGTTCGTGAAGACGGTAAACCCTGGGTGAAGAAATCTCAGAGTTATCCGATTCAATCTGTGACTGACACAGCATCTTGTAATTCTCATTTAATATTGATTAACTGAATCTTTATTAAATATAACAGGATCTAATTGGAATTATTGACGCACCTGCGGTACATCTGCTCAGCCTGTAGGTGGTGCTCATCTTTGAGAATCTGGACGTTGTTGAAGAGGAGTCGGATCAAGCCATCAGCCTTATCTAAGCCTCGCTCAATCTCAAGTTTTTTCTGGGCTGGTTTGCCTGCATTTCGGATGTCCTACAGCAGGAAGAAAACGCACTCTTAATGAAAAGTAGGGAATGTGTCTAGAATGTGCGGAGAGGGAGAGTTAGAAGCACGAGTGATCTAATAAGAGTTTATAATAATATTCACTCACCGACTGCAGAAGGTTCTCTGTCTTGTTCAGCTGCTCCTCACACACACCAGACTCAATCTGCACATTACCAACTATACGCTGGAGCCGATCTAACCTGGATCACAAAAAAACGTTTCAGTTCTTAGCAAATCAGTCCTTCCTATTTAAGAGATAATAAGAAAAAATATATACTTAAAAATAATCACTGATCAGGAATACACAATTATATACCACCGTTTTATAAACTAAACCTCAATAAACACTCACTGTCTCCCTGGTTGAAGGAAGTATTTTAACCCATGTGGATCCGTCACAAATGCCATGACTAAGTCTCGAAAATACTCTTTACCCAAACGATGGACACAAATCCCACGCTCGTCCCTCTGTCTTGGCTTGTTTATAGGACTTTGCAGCACCAAACTGTGAGCAGGATTGAGCTAAGTGTCTGGAGTGCCTAGTCAGCCATTCCATAATGTTCCGTTATGAAAAGAGCTTCACTGTGAGCTGTGTTACTCACTCATCCACAAGTCTAATGACGGGGGACCAGCCATATCCAGAATCCCGATCCGTATATTGATCCCTATCTTATAGGGTGATTCAATTATTAATCTCTATAATGTGATATCCCCATCATACTCTCATATCATACATTTGTTCAATGCAAAGCAAAACAACTGCATTATCTGTTTTTCAATTACTGGTATGACAAATACATATTTGTATTTTCAAAGAATATGATCAGTTCTTCCGATTTATTACAATATCTTTCAGAGCAATTAAACTAATGTATTTATTAGAGGAGTCATAGCATCTTTTTTTATAAAGCAACTTCGCTAGAACACATTTCCTCATTTTACTTAACACTATGTCTTTAAGACTTCTAGACAAATGGCTATTTAGTTTACAGACCATGTTCTGTGTATTTATTGTCTTGAACTTGCCTCACACTATTGTGTATTGCACTTTTTGTAGTACTGCATACTGTTCTGCAATGCACCATGGTCAGGGAGAAACAAAATTTAATTCCACTGTATACAAGCTATATAGAGGAATTACAATAAAATCTCACTTGGCTTAACACTATTCTAGCAAAGATTTAAAAAAAAAAAAAAAACAATCCCACTGCTTGAAAGTTAAATTAATGCTCATCTATACAAGCTGCAAAAGAAACATCTGCATATGTGGCACAAGGTAAACAATTCAACATATGGTGCTTAAGTAAGTTTCGTGGTGTCGCTCACCTCTCAAACTCTATTCTAAGCAGTCGCTCTCTTTCTAGGATAGCCACATGAAGTCGGCCCCATTCCTTCTCGACGTCGATCGGGTGGTAACCAGGGGGCACTTTGATCTGACCAGCATGAACTGCACTCTGTTTAGGTTTGAGATACATTACTAACAGCAAAATACCTACTTCAGCAAAGTATGCGATTTTGTCAAATGACATTTGTAAAGATGACACTAACCTCAAAGGATTGATAAATAACCTTGGAACGGTCCTTGTCTGACTCTTTGGCTGGAAGTTCACTCTCTTTGAATGTCAAAAACTGACGCCACAGGAGCTATAAATCAACAATAAAATATTTACTTCCCATGTGTAATATAATGTTACAGTATTTAAATGGGGCACTAATCCTATCTGGATTAGTCAGTAAAGGGCTGTTTTCTGCATGCACAGAAGCGCAAGAAATGAGTCAGACTGGTGTCAGGTAAACACTGCTCTAAGCCACTTCTCAGTTTACTGCAGAGTTACTAAAGAGGTACAGAATTAAATTTCTTCTAATCCATGAAATGATGTTAAAACAAAATTGAATAGGACTCAAACCATATAAATGCAACAGACTTGTGCTGTTAATTCACAGTCACATTGCTCAAAATCTACTTATGAAATAAATAAATATACGTAGCACCGATATTAATGAGACACTGGTTAAAACAGTATTTTAATTTAATAGCTATTCACAAAGTGTACGTAACAACTCAAAGTAGCCCTTATGTACCTGGCTATAACTGAATTTATTCCAGCTCCTTCACCAGATACCTGCCTTTATTCTGCCTCGCTTTGTCCGGTTTTGTATAAAAGAATGAGCTAAATGAATCAATGTAAATATAAGATTTATTCTTAATCCTTAGCACTTGAAAGCAGTTAAAGAAAAGTATTGAGTGCATTTCTTTGGAGACATCCACTCTTTGTAACTACGCAGTTACTCATGCAGAAGGGAGTGGCACCGAGTAGTTCTCAGATTAGGAGAAAAGAAACCTTCCCAGAGGTTATGTTGAATTTTTTTTTTTTTAACCAGAGAACTGCCACACCCTTAGAAAGGAGGATCATAGAATTCTGACAATAAAAGCATGCAAGAGCACAAACCTGCATTGTTTAATCTTCTATTGAATAACATGACTCACTCACTCAATCACAGCAATGACTGCTTTTCGTAAGCCAACGTGCCACATAAGGCAATCTCGCTGGGCCTTTTCACTAATGTTTTAATCACAAGAGAAACCATAAACTATCAACAAAGTCACATGGCCATTTTTAATGACCCATAACGGTTTAAGTCTGTTTGCAGTACAGACGGCATTTTATTTTTTTATATATATATATATATATATATATATATATATATATATATATATATATATATATATATATATATATATATATATATATATATATATATATATATATATACAACACACACACACACGTGTATAATCTCACCTCAATCTCCTCATAGCTGGCAGGGAACTTCCTCTCCTCGAAGATCACAATATGGTGTCTGATCCACTGAAGAAGAATGGTGACCAGTTCATAGTACTCCTTCCACCGCAGCTCCAGCTCCTGCACACACACAGTTACTCAGCAATAGACACGGCAACTTTTCATTCCCACCGCTAACTCACTAACACGCATCACACTCCCTTAATTAGGTGTGAACAACCTTGGTCCTGTCTCATTATAAACACATGAAGGGACGGAGAACTATGTAAACTATGCAGTACACTAAAGAGGCAACACATTATTTAATTATCAGAGCTCAGGCAATAGACATAGACAAATGATAAACGTTATGAGGAGTACTAATCTATTTTGTTTTGCAAACTGGAGGAAGTTGATGATGAGATACAGAAAATCAGCACAAACTCAGAACAGATAACTTAAGGAATTTTATGGGAATGGAAAAGAGAAAACATTTAGCCTTAAACTACCTCGCTAATTAAATTAAACCATCACAGTTCGGCTACTGTATGGAGATAAAACTCACAGTGATTCTGACAACAGCAGGAGCATCGAGTGCATGAGGCATGGCATCATAGAGGGAGGACACGTAAGTGATGATGGACTTCTCATCAGGATGAGGCACGTCAACATCTAAAAACATATATGAAAGATCTTTCATTTTAATTTGGCCTATAAGTACATTTCTGATCCATGATTCAGTATTCAATTAGGCAAGAAACTCAGTATTCAATTAGGCAAGAAACTGTGGACTCAAGTTGTTGCAGAACAATAATTCACAAGTGCTTCCAATGTCATGTGATACTGAAATCTCAAATTATTAATGGAACCTGCAATTTATTTCATTTAAAATCTGAAACGAGCCCATTCTTTCACATTGCACCCTCAGATTCTATGTGCAATATAAGCATTTAGCTATTATTAGAGTCTATACAAATCAAATCTCAAATCTCATTTAATGGGTGAATAATAAGTAACAGGCATTGAAATATCCTTTCAGAAAAGTGAGCAATAAGTTCAAAGTGTACCCTCTGGGTCAAGTAGGCGTGTGACACCAAGCTCTCTCTCAGCCACGCTGAAGGCTTGCTCCAGGTTCTCCAGGTTGGTCTGGCGGTACACTTTTCCCATGTCGATAAGTCTGGGTCTGAAAGAGTGCAAACATGAGTAAATATAAGCAGTCTGAGTAGCACTGGTGCATAATCAGTCAATAATTAATGCTGATACTGCAGTAGTAGCTAATGCCATTTGATAAGATGAGAAACTTTATTGATGCCAAAGGAACTTCTTGAATTTGTGTTATTTGCGCTGCTACAAATACTGAAGGAGCTGGCTTTAAGAAAAAGAGTCTACCGTCAGTAACGTGAAAGGATTTAAGTCAAACTTTTATATAGTCTTTCAAGCCTAAATCTCAGGATGTGTGTGTTATATTTCAAGAGAGGAAAATCTCAGTTTTTGCTTGTATGGACAACCCAGGACATTAATAACTGCATGTTCAGGGACCACCTGTCCCATAAATCCTGACTGTCAGCAGTCTCCTGAGGCACACAGTCATTCCAGACATGCCAATCAATAAACAGAGAGAGTCCACTTAAAATATATAGTGTGCTACACAACGTCTTAAAACAGTATGACTAAAAGTCAACATATATCCCTCAAGTTAATCCCTCAAGCACCATAGGAGACACCCAAATCTAAAAAGGTTTATACCTAAATACAAGGCAACATTGCCCAAATGATACGCCAAACATGACTCAAAGCCTTCATACTCATAACCCTGGGCTACGTCACAGTCTTGAGAACCGCACAACACTCATTCTAGGTAAAACTGAGAAATAAAGGTGGATTTGAGGTGGATTTTTCAGACCGGTATAACTCTTTGACGTGTAGGGTGGAATGCACAGCGTAGTGATCTCCTGGGCTGGGTGCAGAGACAGAACCATTGCTCCCATCTGCAATCCTGAGTGAAAGCTTGGGAGAGATGCAGACAGAGCTCCAACCCTGGCCATTATCAGCCTCTCCTGCTGAGGAGTCTTCACTGGAGCGTGTTCCTGCACTGTGGGAGCCTCTACCCGAGTCTACAGAGATCTCAGAAGGAATCTCCTCACACACCATGACCACGCGGTCTTCAGCATCGCTCACTGAATTACTGCTGCCGCTTGCCCGACGCTTCTTAATTGACAACCTCCTCTTTAAACTGAACATCACGCCTATTAATATCAAAGATAAGGAGAGAAACGATGCTCTAATGCAGGCCAAATGTTCAGGGCTTCTTAATCATTGCCGTTATATTTCAAGGCACAGCAATTTCTTCATTAATTACTTCTCAACATAAGAACAATCCAGATGTACAAGCAGCATAAGTCCTTGCTAGGAATAAATGACGTTTCCTTGCCCAGCTCTTCTTGTTTTTCCGTTCAAGGTGCAGAAATTCTCAAATGCCTCCACAGCAGCTCTTCCTCTTCTCATTTATAGTGGTCATTCAGTATGGTTTACCCAAGACTTGTAACTAGATATCCAAAACTCCAAAAACCCAAAATGAAATAATGAAATGGTTATTCCAGTCACTAAAACAGGCACAAAAAAGTGGCAAGAAAACATGGTAGTAAAACCTCCCGATCTTTTTGCAGCGCTGTCCGTAACACTGACAAAAACATCAAGCTCTTGCTCTGAAAAGGCAGTACCCAAGCTTTGCAGGTACATGTTAAGGCTTCACCAAAAAAAAAAAAAAAAAAAAGATTCCCTACGGGGATGACTGTCTTTTCTTTCATAATGACGCCCCATGGACCACACCTTAAACTATTTAACTCTTTAACTCTCCCTCTCTCAACCATTAAACCACATTTTTCAATCCTGTTTACTCAGCCACTCCTCCTTTTTTGTCCTCTACTGAGAATAAAGACTATTTGCTGTATTATATAATCCCTAAAATAAGATTTGTTTTTTTTTTTTGCTTCAACAAAAATACGTTTGACTGCTTTAAACCTAATCTAAGCTTTATAAACGAATCAATCTTTCCATCAAGACAGCAAACGTCTAGTGTGCTACCTTTTATTTTCCCGTTATGCTGATCTTTGTGCAGAGACATACTTAGGTGTCCAATAGCAAGCCAGCCTTAGGCCAATTTATTTAAAAAAATAAAAAATAAACAAAAAAATTCCCTTATAAAAGAGGCATTGTAATTTTTTTGGACCAAAGTCAAGTGTGATCAATAGTGAGTCCCAAGACAAGCTTAATATAACCATTTCTTGTAACATTGCCAATGATTCAATTAATTTCAACAGCTTTTACCTACTTGGGGAAAAAAAAAAGAAAAGATTGCTTTAAATAATATGATTCATTAAGGACTGAAAGTGAAATCATAGCAATTATGCTTCAGATCCAATTAACCTAATTAATACCATCAAAACAAGTTCCTAGATGTACCAAGTATCCTTCGTAAGTACTTACTCATGTCTGTGAATAACAGCATTGAAGAGTTTGCCGTCCCGCCAGCTGGTGGTGAAGTTGTCACAGCGCAGACCCTGGTATTCATCCACCATACGCTGTGACCATAGGAGCAGCTTTTCCTTAGCTGACATGTCATCAGACTGCCCGTTGATCTGGATGTCTGAAACCTATTACGTACCAAAATGCACGTGATTTAACACATGTGCAAGTAGAACAGGACAATCTCCATAATTCATCATTTTTACACGATACCAGCATGCAAATCTTTAAACAATTTTCTCTAAAAGACAGCAGGTACATGCATGCACTCCAGTACCAGCCATTACCATTAACCTCCGGGCCCTTAGGTTAAGCACCTTAATGGAACTCCCAGCACTGGGGGACACGGGTAAATGAAATATGGCAGCATTAAATGGAAAATCTGTTTTGGCCAAGGATTAAGTATTAAATTCATATAAAAGGGACAAATGAAACCAGCTAAAATGGTTTTAACGTCAAATCAATGGCATCACACAGGCAATATATTCTAATAATATGTTTGTGTACATGGCTTGAGTCATGGATCATGAGTTTAAATTGAAAGGCCAAGCTACAGCCTGGGAACAAATATGTGATTTAATGTTTTCCCCCGTTACACGGGACAAAAACACATGAATCATCAGTATTCCCTAATGCAAGCCATGAGCCTCCATCTAGAGATGTCCTTCTGATACATCCTCCACGCCCAAATACGGGCCCTCCCTGCAGCACAGAATAAGTGACTAATCACAGACTCAGGCTGGGAAAAGTGAATTAAGATGGGAAATCTGTCAGCAGAAGACCCCATAGCTGAGAAACTTGTCTTGGAGATGTCTTGAAGTAAAACTGCATTTAGTCCAATGCTATGGATTACTCCTGCACATTAATTTTTGAGCCAAGAAAAACCTGATTTGAAATCTAAGCAACAGTAATTCAGACAAATCAGGATATACAAAAACTAAAACTTAAGATGGAAAACGAGCTTCAAATATTTGTCTTCTCAAGTCAAAGAGTACAAACTTCTAGTTATCTTTATGTATTTATAATAATCAGTTTTAGTTTGATCACAACAACCAAACCCATGATTGCCCACTTCTTTAGAAAGAAAGTAGTAGTTAATTTTAAGGAAATGATTGAGGAGATGCCACTTCACGGTTATGACCCAAACCACCAATTAGATTAGTGACTTCCAAATGATTTCCCCAGACTGAACAGGATAAAGGCGGCGGAGGTAAATGGTAAGGGAACTTAACACTGACAGAAGAGGAGACCTGGAAGTGGAGAATGATGGTCCATATGAGCCCCAGCGTAAGCTTGGGATTTCCGTCAGCAATGTCATCATTCCTGATGTTCACCAGCTTGACCTGCAATTGGATTGAGAAACAAAATAGCACAATTTAGGCGAAATTGAACCCATATCCTACTGTATGAACGTTCCTTTAACTATATAAAAGAAGACAATGAACCTGCCGTTTTATATCAGTGGAAGCGGTCTTACCTGCCGGCGTTTGAGGAATTCCAGTGCTATCTGTACATTCTGAAGCTTATGGAATCGCATGCGTCCTTTTTCACGAGGCTGAAGGAAAAATTCAAAGTAAACATGCAAATGGAGGGAAATAGACATGAGACAAAAAGACTAAGTTTTTATAAAGGTGGAAACCATATCTCATACTCGTGCAATAAAAAGTGAAAGACAATTTCCTCTGTCTCAGAAATATAAAGCCATCTAATAGATGCTTAAAAGCAAGATCATCAACTGATAAGCATTCAAGTGCAACTTTACATGGAAGTTTAGGCCAATTGTTCGTAAGCATAACCATAATGACAAACTGATGGTCCGATATGTCTGCCACATTGGTTACACACCCAAAACATGATCTGGAGGTTCAGATCTATGAAATCAGAAGCAGAAAAAGCACCAATAATTCATGCAGCAGGCAAGCTAATTATCCTGTTAGTGGCTTTCAGATCATTCATGTCTTTTTAAAATGACATTTACGCAGTGCAAGTTAATAAAAAGGAATGGGTCTGGTGAAACGGATGCTATAGTAATGTGTTACAGCAAACCTAAAGATAAATGTATCCTATAGTAAACCTTAAAAAAAAATTAAGATTTTTTTTTACATTATTAGCCTATATGAAAAGATGTTTCATTTTACTTTGCATCATCAGAATTCATTTGAAACTGATCAACACTAATTTGTCTAAAAAGGACTGATGCCTGATTCCAGCACACTTAAAAATAAATAAATAAATAAAAAAGTCAACTGAACGTTTTGACAAGAGCTCATATAAAGGATGTCCACTGATGCACCCATGCTATCACATAAAGGAGAAAGATCTAAATGACAAACCCACTCACCAAACGCAAGTTCCTCACAACGTCCCTCTCCCTCGACTAGCCCCAGCAAGAGCAGTGAAAAGAGAGGACGCAAAGCCCACAGGGCAGAGGTCAAAGGTCAGCACAAAGAGGTAGAAAAGGACAGAAGGAGATGGAGGCAAAGAAGGAAGAGAAGGAGTCACACAGGTGGCGCACACAGTTCAATGAGATAAAGGTATAGAGTGGATTGTGAGGTAAAGGTGTTCCAGCCATGAGGAAAAGCAGTACTGAAGCATGGCATCAAGCCAGCAGAGAACAAAAAGTTTGCAAAAGTCATCTGAAACCCAGTGTTTTGGTTTTTGGGTGTGATTAAACATTTGTATTAAACAGTTAAATCTTTAGATCTGAATAATAAATGAAAAGCCATTTAGAGTAAATTAATTAAAACATTATTTTTTTTCAAAACCTAGGTGAAGTTTCTTTGACGAGATCTCAACGGATCAAGTTCAATTTAAGTTCGCAAAAGACCCATCTCATGATAAGTAAACACTTTTTGTACACAGAGAAGTGTTTTTTATTGGCCTAAGCTTGTTTCAGGAGTAGTTTACATCAGGCCTGGGGAAAGGTTTTTTTGGTGTAGGGTTAGTGCTGGTTGCGGAGTTGGGCTGCAGACAGTGAACAGAGTTATTCAGAGTTATACAGGCATTGAGGCTCACCAGTGTATCTCCGGACAGCACTTCCAGCAGAGAGATCAAGTTATGTCCATCTCTCAGGTCTTCATACAGATCAGTCACATGACGCTGTGCCTGAGGGCAAACAGAGCATTGAGTCAATAAAGATCATATTATGCTTTAATAAAGATTACTAGGTGATGCAACATTAATTGTGAAGTGACCTTTAATCCATGCACTAGCCTTTACTCTTCTCAACATCAGACTTTCAGGCTCAAAAACACACAGGACAGGAATGCATGACCCCAGGCAGGAAAGCAACCCTGACTTCAGTAGAGACACACCTGCCAAATACCAGCTGCCTACCATTTTGATAGATGATTTAGTAGACTCAAAGGGTTCTGATGATATACTGAAACAATCCCCCATCTATCCCCAGTTTTGCTTTTCTCGTTTATTTACTCAAAACCATAAAGCTACACTCATATATACAATTATGTTATGGAGCCATAGAAGAACCAGAAGAATATGTGTGGTGGCCTGGGAAAAACTTCACATGGTGATACTTTGATGATTTAGAGAGAGAGAGATATTTTTTTATTTATATCTATCTATCTATCTATCTATCTATCTATCTATCTATCTATCCATCCATCTATCCATCTATCTATCTATCTATCTATCTATCTATATATATATATATATATATATAGAGAGAGAGAGAGAGAGAGAGAGAGAGAGAGTTCTGAGTCCTACAGGCTTTCCTGAACTGAAATATGCTCAGAATACTGAAAAGGGAAAAACTACACAAAGATTTCTGAGAGGCCGGTGCATCTCAGACAGTGCAAATTTTATTACAAACAAATCTGATTAGTGCATGTGGCTTGTAGCTATCCAGCAACTTAAAGTACAACCTTTACTGTTTGAGGAAATTCTAGCAAGGTTTTAGACACCTTTGTACCACCATATTAAGCTGGCTCCTTACACAACATTATGTACAGGTAGCATAGGAAAGAAACAAAATAAAAAGTAAATAAAAACATTTCCATGTCACTTTGGTGAAATATACTGATAATATATTATTTGCCAGAAATCACCCATATCCGGTTTTTCCTCAGACTGCCACTCATATATTGTTTTAAACAACCCAGTGCTGCAACTCATTAAAACATTTCAGCAAATAAAAGCGTGCTGCAAGGCTGTACATAAAACACCCAACCAAGTGATGAGAGAGTATAAGCCTTGTGGACTTCTTTTGCTGAGGTTTTATTTATTTATTTTCTATTTCCTCTTGCTTATAAAATCTATAAGCAATTTGTTTGAAGTCAAGACAACATCCTCATATATGAAGTGACAGCATAAGAAGCTCCACATTAAAAAAAAGAAAAAAAAGAAAAAAGAAATCCCCTGGGGGAGAGAGGGGAAACTCATGCAGGTCGGAAAATGCAGCGGATTCCAGTCCTGCTGGGGCTTGTGTGCAGATGCTACCTACCTCTGCTCTCTGGTGCTTCATGAAGAGGCATGAGATGAGCAAAGACACAGTAATAATGGGGGAAAAAGAAGAGAAGGAATGGCAATTAAGTGCTAATTAATGAATAAACTAAATTGCACTATACTGAGTTCACTTGGGGACAATACACATTTATAAAAGTGAATTATGTACATTTATAAATTATGGAAGATCATTTATTAATAATAATTCTGAATAAATTAGTCATTAATAATGACTTTGACTAATGTATATAAATACATTAGTTAAATTCATTATTAATAACCAACTAAATTATTAATGAATTATATATATATATATATATATATATATATATATATATATATATATATATATATATATATATATACACATATACACATACACGCACTAGTTTTTTCACACGCTTTTTTTGCGTCTTAAACAATGATGAGGCTAATTTATGGATTTTTACGGGCTAACGAGTTTCATACCACCAAAATATTTAGCCTCATCACATCGAACATTGACATTACCCAACAGGTCACAGTGGACCAATGAAACTGTTCGAATTAAATCGAACGCGCTCCCACTACATTCTTCAGATCAGTCGTTTTGCGCTTCATGCACACCCCCTCATCAGGGAAAACACACGAAGAAATGCATATTGGTTGACGTAATGTCTTCGCCCCGTCTCGTCATGTGTTGTTGAGTCACGTGTTTTTTGGTATTGCCCGCAGCTGTTAGCAGTTCGGGCTAATATGGCTGGTGTGTATATATACCGGGAGCCATGACATACACAACACGGGTAATTAGATATAGAATTAGATAGCGAATATAGTTAGTCTTTGTTCATGTTTCCTAGCCATAGTCCATGTCTGAGTTCATGTAAAGGCTAGTTAGCTTATAGCATAGCTTATAGCTTAGCCTGTAGCCTAGTAGCTTGTAGCATAGCTTATAGCCTAGTAGCGGATAGTATAGCTTAGAGTTGTATAGACTTGGTTTAGAATAGATGTAGAAGTGGTTTATAGAGTATAGAGTCTTTGTTTCAGGACATAGTTGATGTTTAGGTTAGTTGGTTTAGTTAGCTTAGTTCATTGAGTTGGTCATGGTTCTTGTTTCTCGAGTCTGCTCTCCTCTGTTTCAATAAAAGGTCTCGTCCTAACTGCACTTGCATCCATCCTGCTTCGTTTACGTCACGAATCGTAACAGTTACAATGTGGACACCTGCGGCTTATAGTCAAGTGCAGCCTATATGTGTACAAAATTGTTTTTCTTCTTAAAATTAGCGGGTGCGGCTTATATTCAGGTGCGCTCAATAGTCCGAGAATTACGATATATATATATATATATATATATATATATATATATATATATATATATATATATATATATATATATATATATATATATATATATATATATATATATATATACATATATATATATATATATATATAAAAAAATATATAATAATAATAATACATACATACATACATACATACACACACACAACTTTGCAGCAGTACTAGATTCATCTGCAAGCATCAGCCAAAAACTTGTATTCTAAGCCTTAAATAATAAAACCAAGTGCACTGCCTCTGAGGGAACACTTTGTAGGATCTTCAGACGGTCCAGACAGCGATAAAGCAAAACTGTGGACCGCTCGGAGGGCCCTGATGACTTTGAGAACCACTACTAATTAAAACCTGACTGATGTCTGACCTGTTTATGTTTCAAAAGATATTTACTGATGTCAAAGTAAATCTCTTCTATGATAAAACCTTTAATTAACATTCCAAACTTTCAAGACAAACACTGACCCCAACATAAATACATAACCATGATAAACTAGTAGAAATCATAACAGTTTAGTACAGCACATACTCTCCTTTTCTTATATATCCAACCTACAAAAGTGAAACAGATGTTCCTGTTATTTAACCTTTCGTGTACTTTCTTAGAGGGAATTAGCTTTTTAGATTATTGCATTTTATGAGGTTAAAATACATTGTGCTGATTAAACCACTAGGGGTCACTATTGTAACATGTACGAGAAATAAACGTGCCCTCAACATTCCACTACAGCACGCCGCCACTGCCTGCCTAATTTAACCAATGGAATATTCGCCGAGTGAAATGTAGAGGTGCGAGTAATAAACTACAACACAGAGGCCATTATGTTCCCTTCCCAGTCTAGAACGCCTCAGTTTTCACACCCCTCACTGGCTCCTTACTTAAGAGCAGTCCATCAACACTAAGCAATACTCTGCTGTCGTATTGTGTTAAAGGGAAGCTATTAGTCTTATTGTGTTCACACTAAAGCTGTTGACATGTAAAAGCCAGTGTAAAATTAGCACTCTTAATTATAATATTTTGTCACTGTCTGTCTTTCAGTATACACGGATGGAGTCGTCCATACATAGTCAGCAGCATCGCGCTGTCTGATTAGGTGATATTAAAAAGGATGGATTTGTGGTTGTATCCAAGCTAAACAAAGCTTGGAAGTATACCCTGAACACAGTGGATGCCTGATTTCACAGACAGTCTAAAGTCAAAATGTTTTACAAGCTTCGCTCTCAAAAGCTTAAGCGACAATGGACTTGTGCTTTATAGTAAAAACTATTTCTCTTTACACACCCTAATTCCTGATCTGAGGATAGGCCTTTAAAAACACCATCAAAATAAATCCGATTTAAAGGGCTGAAAATTGACCTTTAACTCAGACCTCAGATACGCACACGCATTATATACTGCCTAATCTAGGATTTTCCATTCTAATGAGTTTATAACGTTTTAATGGCACGTCATTAAAACATGTGATCTGTTTTAATATCCTTTAGTTGAACTTGAATGGAATTGCTGCATTTCACTGATGGTGAAATACATTTTTCATTGCTACATCTTGAAATAGTAAAGCAGCCGGGACAATAAAGCCACTCTGAACTGAACTAGCCTGAATAAAGCCTCTGAATCACAGGCCTCTTTTTACACCACTTTTAAGATCATGCTCACTGCAGTGGCATTCTTTAAATGAACGTCAGAGGAAGTTCGTGTAGGGCTGAGGGGAGACAGATTGCTGCTGCACGTCCAAGGCAGACAGCCACCCGCAGCCAAACACACAGGCTACTGGAGACCAGTCTGCCTTTTCAGAGGAGCAAAGTGAATCCAGATGTGTCCGACTCACATTCACACAGAAACTCTCAAAACAGTTTTCAGCCAAGTGTTGTGATTCTGGCATTACCCTGGACTTTTGTAGAATAGATTTTTGTGCGAGTGTGTTTTTATTTTTATTTTCATTATTTGTTCCTTTACGAGTTAATGAATGGGAGTCTTTAGTCATTTGGAGGCTGATCAGTATAAACAGAAACTCCATGTCATTACTCCCAACTATGCAGCTGCTTTTGTAAAATAAAAACTGACATGGGATAACTTTTTTTTATGTAACAGAAGCTGATTTTCGTAACAAATGGAAAAGTCCAGAGGGATAAGTTAGCCTTATATAATTCATCATTCCTCTCGCAGAACCCCTCACCATTCTGACTAGACTATGATAAACTGGCCTATCTTTAGCAAAAATTACAAAGCACTGACTGACGTTCACTATGGAAAAGGAGCTATGAGTAATTTGCTGACGACACATTTTAAGCTACTGGTGTGAGATTTGCTCTTTACACTCCTGTTGCCTGGGTGTACAACCCAGTACAGGTTTACATGTATATTCATTTGGTGTATCCAAAGTGACCTACAAACAAGATGAGCTTTAGCAGAGTAAATAAAGTCAGGCAGTTCATTCCACCATCATGATAAAGAAGAGTTTTGTGTGTTTTAATGTGATGGTAATATAATCAGCTGCCTTCCGCACACTGACTAGTTATTTGGGGTGGAAAAATTACTTCTTGTATTTATATAATTAAAAAAATGTTATATAGACACATCAATAAGTTGCTACAAGCAGCTAAATTGAGAGAGTGGATTGAAGTGAAAAGAGGCAATAGAGGCTTTTAAATTCAAGACCTGACGAACTGTACAGAGAGCTGTAGTCGTTTAACCATTACATGATAAAGCATTCACTGGTAGAACGCACCCATAATCTCAACCATAAGACCTTAGTAATAAATATAATAACTTTGATAATGGTGGTGTGTTAACCACTGCTGTTTACTACGCACAATATTCTGGTGCCTCAAAAGTCGCTTGCCTTGCGGCTGGTTTCCTGACGCGATCTGATCAGATTTATAATACAACGCAGTCAAAATACAGTCAAAGATCTATACAGTCATAGTCTTACACCAAAATTACTCAAGCTTAATCCATTAATCCCTTAATCCCTCAAATGCCGAACTCCCAAACTGAACACTATGACGTTCTGCTTCCACCTGACTAATACTTTTCAGGTATTCGGCACATGTCTTGAGGAAAAAAGGATCAAAATTCAATACTGTGCTAAATCAAAACCATCTGAAGTCAGAACTTGGCTTCACTTGGTTGTGACTGAGATCACAAAAAATTTGAGGCATTCCTACTGTGGTTGGCATATGTTCAAACTGATCGTTTACAAAGATGTTCCATTATCTTTCCTTTCAATATTGGGGTTAAATAATATATACACGTCTTCTCCCATTAATAAAAATGTAAAGGGGTGGGACTATAACTTGTGCTCACATCTTGAAGACCTGAGCATGTGAGATGAGGTTATTACAGAAAGAGCAGAAAACTTTTAAGAACTGCCAAGAGTGTGACTTGAATTACCTTTATCAGGTGCTTGTTGACCCATTTTGTGAAAGTCTTTTTCTGCACCCTGTCCCGTTCATCTGTAAAACACATAAATAAGTTATAAATATTTTTTAGGACTTGAAATCATTCATACATCAGATCAACAATATGGTCATATGGATATTGTATTTTACTTATAGAGGAAAGCACAGCTGCCAAGAGAAAATTTCCAGTGTCCACATGTCGAGTAAGAATAGTGAGCAGACAGTGATGGATTGTTTCTCGTCTGATTCAGCCTGACCAAATACTCATAATGACGAGATCTACCCTCTGCACAGACACGTTCACCACATACCAAGTCACAAGCACAAACTGGCTCAGGGACATACACATCTGAAATGGGTGTTCACATGGCAGATCACTTGGCATGCTTAGCTGGGGCTTTAACATTGCCAGAAGGTTGAGCAAGAATCTGAGCTCAGGGGGTGGCCTCGAGCAGCACATATACAGTACACATGTACAGACAGAACACTGGTAATCACAACACTACAAGGCAAAACTGATAGAGGAACATGAAAGTGCTCTACTTTATTGTGTGTGTGTATTGTGTGTGTGTGTGTGTGTATATATATATATATATATATATATATATATATATATATATTTAAAAAAAAAAAACACATGCACACATACTATTTAGGGCACTCACACTAGCTAAACCCATCAGTTCACAAAAAGTGAGGCTTGGTTAGGTTATATACTGTGGCATAGAAATCATTTTTATTAAATTTTAGGAATAAACATTATTTGATAGAGGTGGCAGTTGTGGAAAAAGTTTCGTTCTACCAAATGCCAAATGTGAAGTGATTAGTCATGTTCTAAGAAAGAAAGGGCAGTCACCACCACTGTGCAGGTCAGTTCCTGTTCCTACATATATGTGCTGAACCATGTGAGCGAGCCAGTAAAATTCTATCTACATTTAGATTTACTAAATTTACCGGGTACACTTATCAGAATTAAATTGCAGGATAAGTTAATGGCATATATGTAGATAGTAGGTGCACTATGGGACTGACCAGATGAACAAATAAGTTAGTTTGATGCTCCTTCAAGAATAATGAATCCTGCTTCTGTCTTAAAATAGAAAAATTTGCAACTGTTACCTAATAAAGAGTGTCACAACCACTACAACGTAATGACTTCTCGCAGTGACTTACCATCATTGGCTTTTGAAATCTATTGATCATTAAATGACACTTCAGGAACTGTCTATTCTTGTGTGCATTAGGCCCATGTTTTAACACTAAAATTATTCACCGATTCATACGAGTCAAATCCTGATGACTAGAGGGTGATTTCTGCTATCAGTGAGAGACATCAATGCTCATCTTTCCCCCTCACTGAGTAGCAATGTCGCTCAAAGATAGCATAAATGATCACAGTCATCAGAAGAAACTGTCTGACCAATAAAAATAACAAGCGACAATGGTTTGTTATGGCTACAACTCATGAGTAAAACCACAGTGAATCAAAGGAGAAGAGGGAGTTTCATGATAGTTAACTAAAGCTCTAAAAAAGTCAAACAGCTGAAAAGAAAATGATAAGCAAGAGCCATAAAACCCCACTTATGTGAAGTGGGACCATTGACACACCCTCATCAGATCACGGACACACACACACACACACACACACACACACTTTCTCTCCATTTCTCAGGGTGGAATGCTACTGTATCAACGTTGCTATGGTGAGCGCCCGCTGAACTTTTATCAAAGAGGGTGGAGTAATCCGCCCTCCCCAATAAAAGGCTTCCTTTTTTGGTGCTTCCCAGTGCAGGGAAAATAAGTTGATTACAATCTATCCAGTCATACTGGAAGTTTGCCCCTGAGTAGCCTTTGAGACATTTAAAGAGCATGTACTTTGAGTTTTCAGTTGGAGAATTCCTCATTCAGGTATTGCATTTCAGTGCTAATTGTTAAGCAATCGCTCCTGCCACTTCACAATGGACCGCACCCTTTGGGCAGTGTGAGGTCAGGAGCACAGGAATCGGATATGAATGACTGCTTCTAATTCAGCTCTTATCATTAGGAAACGTGTAAGGCATTTTTGATAAGTCACAAGTAAGAACACAAGTTGTTAAACAAACAAACAAACAAACAAACCCCTAAAAATTAATGTTAAATAACAATGTCAAGTGTCAAAAAGAACAGGAGCATGTTAAGAGTACATTAAACATATATGTCAGTAGTATCATTGTCTTAGTGCCAGAAGTGATATTTGCTCAGGATTACTTATGTTTGCTCATCTACAGCAGTGGAAGGTAATAGGATAAAAGGGGTGTGGATCTTTTCAAGCTAAACTCAAGATGTTAGAGACACCTGATCTGAAAGTCTTGTGCAACAATTAAAGATTTGTGACTATTGTTTTGTTCAAACGTCCAGCAGTAATGCAAGACTGTATCCACCATCACCAACTGATAAAGTCAATCCCAACACAGTACAGTGCAAACAAGTTCAAAACACCTGGAACTACAACTAGTTGAAAAACTACCAATATGAACTGCGAGTTTAAACACATGATTACCACTTAGTTTTTTATTCATTATAAAAGTGTAAAGTACAACTCCAGTCTTTGCCCTCAGTACTACATCAAAGCACAGAATTATGGTGAAAGTTATGGTGGGTACTTGTGCACTTTCTCTCTCCAAGAGAAAACCACAAACTATGCAGAACCTCTTTCAGCACAGCCATATGTAGACGTCATAAACTTCTCAGAATAACTAGAAAACTAGATCTAAATGATTAACCACTCTAAGTCGGTAATAACGCTCATATATTTATTAGTTTTAATCAATCAGCTTTCTTCACCCAATCTAAGCATTCTAACAGTGAGGTAACTCTCATTCAGGTACCTTTCCTGCCATCCGTGGCTTTAAGCATGCCCTGGTAGAAGCCATCGTCTGAGGGCACCCTGGATCTCCCCATGCTGTCAGAGGAGTAGTTCCTCGGTTTCTGCGCAGAGCTCATTTTCTCTGTATCGGGCTTACGACACTGGTGTCAATCTGGATTCTACCCTCTTCCTGTGTACAGCCACAGGTTGATGTCTGCAAATCTCTTGCTGCTTTTCAGAGCAGCAGCCTGCGGTACTCCAGTTGAAATGGACTGCCTTCTTTTCTAGGTTTGGTTTTGTTCTCTCTTCTGTCAGCTCACGTTTCCTTTCTGCCTTGAGTTCCTCAGCATGAAAGATGCCTACAGGCTACGGAGTGTGGGCCTGTCCCTGCTCGGTGTGTGTGCTTTCACTAAGCTTTCGGAGGACATTGTGGGCTTGGCTTTGCCTGCCCTCTTGCTTTGCCAGGACAGGAAAAGAGGGAGGGACTGGAGACCAAGAACTCGAGGTGTGGTTACCAGCATGCCTCATGTACCACCCACATTCACACTGTATACATGCACACACCTTGAACATTCGGTGTGGGAAAATAAGGCTTTAAGAGTAGATTAAGGAGAAAGTGGCACTGGACTAAGACACAACTCTGTCGCATTCTGACATTACAACTGGCTATAATATCCTGATGGAAATTAATTCAACCGTCATAATGCCAGTATATTTCTATTTAAAATGGAGTTTCCTCTTTTTGTGTTCACAAGCACAGACATAAAGTCCTTTAACAATTACTAATTTATCTGGAATGCTACTTAAATCATGAGTTACTCATGGTGCCAGGAAGGGTGGGGGAAAAGGCGTGTCATTCAGGTGTGCACAGGGTGATAAAATTAGTCATCCACCCATCTCAAACAAGCCTCAACACCCCCACAAACAATCACCAGCATCTTTGCCAATAACAAGGAAATGTATCTGCCATGATAAAGGATTAAAAAGTATGAAAACTTACTCAAACACACTTCCTAGTATTTCTATGGTTTGAAATATATACACATCCTACCCAAGCTAAATCTGTACACATTTTCCATCTCCATAACAAGAACCCACAGCACATCTCCATAACAAGAACCCACCTTCCTGTAAATGATTGGTCATTATTAGACTTGCTCCATTTTCAGATTTTTAGCAAAACCAAAAAACGCTAAAACATCCTGCATTGTGTAACATCTTCCTACACAGGTCTATAAAGCTTGCTGTTATAAGCAAACAAGAAGCCTTCTCAACACCGACTACAGCACGGATAAATCCTCATAAAATACTGTGCTACATGTCATATAATAGGAGTGGCCCAATTCAGAATTGATAAAGAGCTGCTAATTATGCTAGTTTTACCATGAGACAAAGATACAACCTACTACTGTACCTGGAGGGACACACCTTAAATAATGACTTTAGCACTTCCACATGTGTCCCTACAAGTGAAGGAATTAAGGAGTGGCAGAAGAAATTCAAACATTATCCCCAGGAGCGATCCTTCATTGCTATAATGGAGCGTGTGGCTTAACGGATCAAACGATTCCTAACGTCTATAATGTCATTACTATGTAACCCTATCATGAGGAGTTAAAGTAGTACTAGGGAACAAATTTAACTAGATAAAAACATGAACATTTTAGTGATCTGTGAAGTATCGATTCTTCATGCAACACTATCACCACTCCAACTGGGTGCTTATGCAGCTCATTCTGACATTCAGAGACAAATGTCACAGTGTCGGTTATACTTAATGTCACTACAAAGTGGAAAGCATCTGTAAGAGTCAATATCAGCTTTCAATTCTACACTATTCTATTTGTACAGAGTTTTTTTTTTAAAGGACAGCTTTACAGAAAATAAAAGCAGCTTTACACAAATACTGGATGTACATTTTAAATGTGTCCCTTCTTTGATCCCATTAAATACATGTGGGATAAGCGTCTGAAAAAGTCACTATGTCCAAGTGTCACTCTCAGGGTCCCCCACCCATTCACACACACACCAGGAGTGACTTCCTTATTTCTTTCTCATCCAGCACTCGGTGAGATCATCAGATTGAGCCGATGAATCAACAACAAGTTCTGGTGAATCCTCCCGGAGATTACTCATGAAGAAACATAGATTTTGAAATATTAGTACAATGCTATGACAAAAAAACAAAAAGAAACAAAAACCAACAACAAAAAAGATGTGTTTCTATATATCAGAATTCCTAAATATAGCTATTATATTTGTCAATCATAGCCTGAAGCAAAGAAGATAAAAATTGGCATCCATGCCCAGAACGGCAGAGACAGCACAAGCCCAAATCTGAGGCAAATCTTTCATAGAACATGTTTCACATGTCCATACCACCACACTTTCATTCAGCCATCAAGAATGTGACAGAGGCACAGGCTCTCCAGCCAGTCTGCCTTCACAGTCTGCTCTCCAGTCTGCCTTCACAGTCTGCCTTCACAGACAGATTCACACAGAGTCTGTGGAACAAGTTGGTCATTGAACCATTTCTGCAACAGCACGCAGAAGAAACGTCCCATTACACAAAGCAAAAGTGCTTATTATGCTACTCCTAGACCAGACGGGTCTTTTCAACACTAAAGGCTTTCATGTGAGGATTTGGTTTTACTCCATGAGCTATTTCCAGTCTCACAGAGTCTCCCATACCCATCATTCAATTTAGTCATGTGGTTGGAAAATAAGGAAATGCCTCTTGGCTATTTTTTATTTTATTTTAAAAAAATAAATTAATTAATTAAAAAAGTCATCCTCAGGTGTTTCCCCAACCATGCAAGTCAGCACACAGGGATACTAAAAACATACAGACTACACGTTCAGAAATATAGGTAATAAACTGAACTTTCCCTGGACACTGGGGTAGGGTGGTCCACCCTACCTTTGTATTGCACCATCAATGTATATATTTTACCTGGAAACCTTAGATACCAATAGATACACCACATGGACTTCAAAGGTAAAAGATGAGATATCACCCCCCCAGCAACAAGGAAATGTACAGTCCTGTATCTTTATTATATCACTAAACTAAGTTAATATTACGGTATAAATGAAATTCTACTCCCATCACATGGAGCATATGAATCGTGCTGCCCAGCACTCCCTCCTTTACACTCTCCGTAAGAACATTTTCATACATTCTACTGATTATGGGCTAAAAAAAACCCTCACATCTGTAATATAAAAAATGGTTTAATCTACATTGGTGAAGTCGGATCAAGCATTCCAGCCCTAGGTAAATTATAAGCAGGCTAATGCTTAATGAATAAGAAGATGAAACGAGACACCCCTGGAAGGAAGGTGACCATAAAACAGCAGCCTTCACATTCCTGTGCAGGGCGTAACCCGATCCTTCCCTCAACACAGATGGATCCTATCCCAACACGTATCCGTCTTATTTTCCTTCTCTTCTACTGTTTTCTCTGCTTGAGAGCGTGTGCTCAGCTGCCACACCTAGACAAAGGGGAATGTTCATACCTTAAAATACTATACTTATAATTATAACTAAATGGAAGTAAAAGTGAAAATCATTACTGTGTAACAGGATTACAATAGAATAATAATAATAATAATAATAATAAATATTAAAAAAAAAAAAAAACAAAACAGTCCTTATTACAGTGCCATGTGTCCTTCACCATCTCTTCTCAAGAGCCATTCTGCTGACTCATGTTCCTATAATATTTATAGTGGGCTAAAGCCACAGATAGGATGGCAATGCTGCATTAAAACAGGATTTGAAGATGAAGCAAAATCTCCCAGTGCCAGCAATCAGCAGCTGGGATCTCAACAGACTCATCTTACAGTTTGCAGGGAAAATCTCAGGTCGTTTGGCACACTGGAACTCAACATTAGTGAGAAGGACGACTTATTTGCTGTCTCCCTCTAATGGAGATGATTGTTAAGGACATCCGGACATCCTGAGACTCTCGGTTAATAGGCAGTGCAGATGCAGTAGTCACTAAAGGAGCAACAAGCAGTATTTCAGAAGGACTTCATATTTTAAGTCTTAGCAAATGACCTTTTTTTTTTTTTTTTTTACAATTACGCAATGTTAAAAGAATGACGTTGCATCCTGTTCGTATTCCCACTTCATGCCCTGTGTTCCCGGGATCTCTGGACTCCGGAACCACTAAGTCACTAAATTCATTCATTCATTCGTTCATCTTCAGTAACTGCTTTATCCTGCTCAAAGTTGACTACAGGAAGAGTGTAATTACAGGATGATTAAAAACTGTTTCAGGAGCTCGTGAACTCATGCTGTAACTCAATAAGAGCCTTAACAACTAACTTGCACTTTATTGATTCCTTTGTTATGGTTCTCAATATTGTCAATGATAACATCATTTTAAATATCCAGCAATGTGCTTATTCGATTCTTACATATTGTTATTCAAAGGCAAAATAATTTTGACCCAAACTGTGATTAAATTAATCTGATATCTGACCATGTAAAAAAAAAAAAAACACAAAAAAAACCCCACACCACACATCCACCCCAAAGAGAGAGCAAATTAATTGCTGATTGTTTCATAAATCCACCACTAGATGGCGAGAAAACGCAACCACTACCAACGGCCCCATTTCACCCATACTGTTCGACTCATAATATTGCATATACAAATAATAATAGTGTGAACCAGCTTATAGCAACCGCTACTTTAAAAAGCTGATATATTTCAACAATTAGGATTTACAAAAAGAAAGAGCTAAGAGCTCAGTGTCACTGAACTCAATCCTAACATGAGATGTATAATACACATTTTTTTATATATATATATATATATATATATATATATATATATATATATATATATATATATATATATATACATATATATGTTCACCCATTAAAGCAAAAGGCCTGCATGAGTATAATAAGGCTTAATAACAGCAGAGAAAACGTTAAACTGGGGAATCCAGTCTTGTGAATGATGAATATAATCCTTTGTAATGGTTTAGCTATATACTCCTGCTTAGGATTCCTAATATAAAAGAAACATCTGCGCACACCTGCTACCGCTGGGATATAAAACAAACAATCAAAAAAAGCATTATGCATCCCCTTTTCAATAGAACATTAATCCCAGCTGGATAATAAAATGTGTACAGTATACTACACACACACACACACACACTGCACAAACTGCCCAATCATCTTAATGGCAGTTGCAGTGATAACTCAGGGACAACTTTATGTAACTTTAGCCAAGCCCATAAAAATAAACATATGCACAGTCATAAAACTGACTAACAAGTTAATAATGCACCAATTACCTGTACTTGCACTGCACTGTAACTCTCGGACCTGCAGAAAAGTCACTCTTCCTGCCAAACACCTCCTTATCTAGAACCCTCCCCAATGCCCATATTTATCAGATAAACTGTGCCTTACCTGTGCAACACATTTTGTTATATAGAAATGCAGATCGCTCTCCATAGCTTATCTTGTGCAAATAGTTCTGTCGCTCATAAAACATTTCAACACCACACACTTCATCTTTAGCACTGAAAACATTCCCTGTCGCCATGACAAGAGGCTTTGACTGTCTTCGTTCCATGTTCTTGAAAGCTCACGGCGCACACACACACACCCCTACATGCGTCACTGGAAGACAATAAACAAAATCGTCCAGTAGAATAACAGCAGGACAGTCTCTCTCAACGAACATTTTTGTGTCTTATCTTCTGTGGAATTTCATTACATTAAAAAAATGGAAGGAAGTGTGACACTAGTAATGAACTCAATGATTAACTAGTTAAACGGTTTATAAGGTCATGGACTCGTGACCTCAGTATTTAAAGGTGTATCTGGCATTTTGTTAAAAAATGAATTGGCCACAAAGTTTATTACTGGGGGATATTTCATTCTTGGTGGCGCTTTTCTCAAAAAGCTGCAAACTCTCAGATACATTGCAACTGAAACTGTCAGATTATAAGTTCTGGTATAAGATCGTGTAGCCAATCAGTATCCAGGATGAACACAGAACACAAAATATGCAGCCTTATCCAATTAACAGCCATCAATAAGCCAAAATAACCTAGCTGTAGAGGTTCTACATATAGTGTGAAGTGCCTTGAGAGTAATAATAATAAAAAAAAAAAGTTAAAAAGTTACAATACAGGTACAGTACAGGTCTAGTGAACTCGGTTTTACACAAATATTTTGGCACAATAGAAGGACATCATTGCAGCAGTAAGGGTATACTGTGCATGTAGACAATATAAGTACTATGCTGATGTTATCCGATGTTAGCCAATGTGCGTTATAAACTAAATTACCTGCTGTAACCACTGAAGTTCAGCTAGCGGACTTGCAAGACATGTTTGTGTGGCTGCAATACATCTGTTTTATGTTATAATGTATTTTTATGCTGTTAAATGATTTACAATGAAATTAGGTAAAATATCTTTGTTAGGAATAACATCAGGCAATAAAGCAAAAGGTATATATGATCATAATGTAGTCATAATACAAAATGTTCATTGAGGGTTTATTTACTATCGTTTATGTTTTGATATGTAACGCCATCAAATCTGTGTCTGGTTCTATCTGTATCCCAATAATATAAATTTGAAGTAACCTTAATGTATAATTATTGACATGTAAATGTAAATTTAAGTATTTCTGGGTTTGCTAGCTGGACTGTCAAAACTTTGTTGTCCCAAGGATCTTCACCCACAGAGAGCCTTATAATACGGAGCTTGTAATATATTTTAAGTCTAATATTGTAGCTAATACAAATGTTGAAAACAACCTCAGCATAGACAAACTTCATGAGAGTTGCATGAGAGAGTGATATGAAGTTTATGATGGTTAGTGTGTGTGGGACAGAGAGACACAAAAAGAAAGAATGGAAGTGAGCGCAAGAGAACAAGGTAGGGAGTCTGTGAGAGAGAGATCGTTGTGTACTGGACACAGGAATCTTGCCTGACAGCACGGTGTTGACAGGAAATAATGGTGGCTGTTATGCTGCAACACATGCTATTGCCTTAAGTCACCAGATCTCATCCCACTTCAACTTCATTGTGTGATGTGCAGGTTACAGTGTGTCTGGTAGACTTGGATAGGTGAGTGATGTAACCATGAACAAAAAATTGCAGGAACAGAACATGCTAAAGGTAAAAGTTAAATTTTTTAACATTAATTGGTTGTTTCATGATGCAAAGTGGGAGAAAAATGCATGTAGATATGGTAGACAACATTTTATGCTATAACAAACTTGTTACAACTGATCAGGAAACTTTTCTGAAATGGTGAATTAACCAAGAAGGGTGAGAACTCTGAAGAACTACTCAATTTGCCTTCTGGTCTCCTGCCATAAGGAGATTTGTTTGTAGAGCATCATGTAAAAATAAAACAAATAATTTTCGTTGACTCGCCACAGAGTCGGGCATCTCCATAGGTCTGTGCTTTTAATCAACGTCCAAAAAAGTCTCTTACACGAACTCTGTAAGACTACTAAATGGATTGTTACATTATAAAAACTCTCGTTGAATGCTATATGAACAAAGGATGCAGGTGGCCCGATTAAGAGCTGAGGGGCAGGATGGGTATGGGGGTTTAGAGGAGCAATGGTAGTTTTTCCTAGACCATTGCCCATGCTAGTAAACCCTTGTATTGAAGCCCTACACAGAAATTGTACAGTTACCATGCTCAAGCTATCTTGAACACTTGTGGAATTATATTATTCAAAAAAATAAGTAATAAAATTAATGTTTCGTTGTAGTACCTGTTTTAATTTAACATGCAATACTAATTGAGACAGAATACCTCAGTGCCACTCTCAACCTTATAGTAGTATTACCATTGGGGGTGGTGTAAAAATGCAATAGAACAGGAAAAAAGTTAATAAAAAAAGTAGAGATCAATAGAGAAAAAGTGCGATACAATGGAAATACTGATAAAAAAAAGAAAGTAGTTCATAAGGTACTGCTGAAAAGAGAGAATTTTAGGACTTCTGAAATTCTACTTCGACACACAGTAAAACACAGATCTGTAAAACCCAAAGTTCTGGCCAATGGTTCCAAGTCAGTCAGAGAGAAGTGTCATAGCATGTCCCTAGACACTTTTTTTCCCCTCAAAGGATTGCGAAAGGTGCATCCAAAACCAATAAAACACTTGTTCATGGGTCTGGTTTCATGGATTGGACTTTATTGTGTACACAACTGCTTTCTGGAACTGTCCACCATCTCTGCTGTATTCTTCCTTGTACAATAAGTAACTAAATAGATTAATAAGAAACTTTATGATCATTGAAAAGATCATTGTTCAAAAAAACATAATAGTGAAAGTGGAGTAAAGTATTCTATATATATATTCACTTGTTTTTATTTATAAAAAAAAAAAAAAAAAAAAGACGGATAATAATGGTCAACTGTTTTATAGGTTGACAGAGTAAAGCACTAGTTTACCACGCCTGAAGAGAGTGGTCAGCACTGCTGTACTGGTGCACTTTTATCTCTTGCTCCAACCCAATTGTTCAAGTTTTGGCCAGATCGGATATTGTACTAATAGACAATGGCACTGAAACCAAAGGACCATTGCATCTAGTGAGATTTAGTGAGAACAAGACCCTATTCCCATTATTCCTAGTGAACCAAAAGCATTGACTTCATATCGGCTTTAGTGTTTCTATTACCAATGTGTGAGAACAGGATAAACAACATGCTCATATTTCTGCAATGCGATTCCCATTCTCATGTTAATATGAGCTGTTAGGACAGTCATCGTGTCACATTTATTCATTCTGAGCACAGTTTCTCTTTCATCGAAAGGTGAGACCGAAACAGAAATCCAACGCTGTTTAGAGTTTCTTCAATGTGAAAACCCCACATTGTTGAGATGGAAGTCACGATTTATAAAAGTCACATTACACGATCATCTCAATTCTCACTGGTTGCCAAGTGCAGGTTAATCCAATCTTCCCCTTTCATAATATGGCTAATATTTATTTGTACCTGGTTATTCATAGCTCTCAGGTAAAAGTTTGTGGGAGAAAGTACACAACATGCCATTCTAAACAGGCAGTACAGTTATGTAATGTGACAGACCTCAACATTATTAGAACGCGAACCTGTGCTCTGTGAAAATTCTCTCCAGAGCCATATATCCCTCCATTGTAAGGCAAAATGAGGAGTTAAGCCACTGACAGCTGCACAAAGGTCCATCACATACATGCTATGCAAACATGTACATTAACAGCTTTGAGTTTTGTGCAATATTTGCGACAGGACTCATTAAATCCAAGGAAGGACAACATAAGTGCCCCAAAGATCAGGGGTTGGTCTACTTTAAAATATTATTATTATTATTAAAATACATTTTAACTTGAGTAAAATGCTCAATGGGAGAATGAAAAAAGCTATTCTTTTTCTGGAGATGTAGTATGGTGTTTGTCGTTCACGCACGCCTTTCCTAAATAACCCTCCCACCTGACTTTTTCTGCTCTTAATCTCAAAAATGCTTGTACTGGGAACACTCCTGACCACACCAACTGATAAATCTGACAGAAACGATCCATCACATCACATGTCTAATGGATCGCAAAACATTTCCGCTAGAGAAACTAAATATTCAGTCCATCATAAACCTCAAAAAACTGAGCTGCAAGCCGATAAGTAAAGAATGGAACAGTCTGAAAAGAAACAGATAAACAACAAAAGCAAAGAGTCACATGTGCCATGATGTTTACTACAGCTTCGGATGAAGATCAGGTTTATGATATTTCACAACCACAGTAGCTTCATACAAAACAAACACTAGGCTCCCTTTAACCCTAGACCATAAGCAGCTTTAAAAATAAATAAATAAAAAACACCCTCAACAATCCTTACAAGATGAGTATACAGATCCAGGAGGTAAAAACAGGTGGGAGCATTTTTATTCCTTCTGCAAACAATCAACACTTGCAAAAGCGCATGGCTGAGATTTGCAGACGAATTCTACACTCCCACATGGTTTAATCCATCCACCGAGCTTTCTCAATACACAAGACTGACAGCTTGTTCAGAGCATCGCCTAATGTCTAGCTCCATATAGGTTGAGGTGGGAAGTCATTACCATCAAATAAAGAAATGCAGGGAGAAAAAAGCTTCGAAATGTCACGTGTAATTCTAGTATCGCGTAATGTGGATGGGTTTAAATATGGAATAGAATTTCAGTCTGGCTGCCTGAAGGTCAAGCTGAAGCAGACATGCATTTCCCCTCCTCCCTTGACCGTAACAACGATCAGCTCACTGGGTTTGCCAAAAACACGCACAAATACATGGACACACAGACAAACATGGACAACAGTCCAGTTATGCTAACCTACCAGGTATGACCTTCATGGAGCAGTCTGTGTGGAGGGAGAAGAGGACGAGGAGAGCAGGACAGGGGGAATGAGGGAAAGGGAAGAGGCTCCAGTTTGTTTGGTGTGTGCTGCCTTGTTTCTCCCCCTTCTTTAATTTCGACAGCCTGTGCCTGCTGCTTGGATATGTCAGCTTGCTCCCTGGTGGCTTTGCCATTAGGTGGGAGGGGCAGCTAGAGACCTTGGGGGGGTGAGCAGAGGGCTGGGCAATTGTCCAGGGAGGCAGAAAGCATGGTATTAGAGCCTGTTGTGGATATAAATAAATAATAAAGTGCTCATGATGGCAGAGATAGAAACTGATGAAAGTGTGCCCACTTGGCTTCAGAGGACCAAAGAGAGATCAGACTGTCCTTGGAGGATGATAGAGATATTCTGTGAGATTATGTCACAGATAACCAGCTTTACTATGATTATCTGACCCATGAAACCTGATCTGAAATAAATCCATCCATCACATAGGATTATCTTATTTTTGCTCTGTTTATGTCCCTGTGCTTTAAATCATATGACCTATTTAATATCCTGTATCAGAAATGAAGCAATGACAAGATCAAATATTTATGTTATATTATTTGAATGCCTTACAAATTATCCTGCATTAAGTCTACACATTCACACATAAAAAGGTGCCTTAAACTATCATTGTCTTTCTTTTGTATTATTGCCAGGGATGCTTAGAGATCCAGGTCTCTCTCACAGGATACCCAGATGCTTTAGAGACCTCCCATCGAGCACAACACACCCTAAATATAGCATGTTTTACAGTACTCTAACACCAACATATGGCACTGTAAATAATGGTGCTGAAAGACTAGCCATTTTACCAACCATTATATCGTTCATGTTTATGCTTCCCCAGCACTATACTTAAATGGGCTACAACTGTTAGGCTTAGATCAGAACTACTTTGAAAATTAACAAAGCCTTAATTAAATAGCCTTTTCCATGCACTGTTCATTCCATAAGAGCTACCCAATGAACTATTAATAGGTTTACGCTTAGCCTTTCCTGCTAGGTTAAAACAGGTTCTAGGATTATTCATCCATTCATCCCAAGTAAGCGCTTTATCCTGGTAAGGGTTGTTGTGGACCTATCTGAAGTCTATCCCGGGAACACCGGGCATGAGATGAGAATACACCCAGAAATAGACACCAATCTATTACTGGGCACTGTGCGCGCACACGCATTCACACGCTCATTCATACGTACGAGCAATTTACTGAAGCCAATCCACCTACTAGCATGTTTATGGGAGGTTGAAGAAACCATAGAACCCAGAGCAAAGCCACACAGATATGGAGAGAACATTTACAGAAACTCCATACAGACCCTAACCCAAGCACAGGACTGAACTGGTGACCCTGGAGCTTTGAGGGAGCACTGCTGCTTACTACACCACCGTGTTGCCAAGTTCTAAGATAATACGTCTAGAATGTATGATTAACAGCATGTATTTAAGGCACAAACATAGGAAATTGATTGTACATGAACATGCCATTTAATTCAACACTCCGAGTCAGCTAGGGAGCCATGAGTGGATTCTCATATTATCAGATACTTGCCTGGAAGTATAAAGTACACGTTGGTAAAATACCTTTGTCCGCTATATAAAGACATCCCTCGGCCAAAGCTCAATTATCATTGCATGATAACGGAATAAACCCAATATCTCCTCCAAAGGTTAAGTCATGAATGATCAGGCAGAGAAACCAACAAAGACGAACGATCATCTAATTTCTGCATGGCATAAAAAGAATTACAGATTTACAGCACTCAATAGAACACAGTTACCTGAGGGATTGAAAGTGCAGCTTCACAATACACCTCTTGGACTTACAATAACGCTGGCCAAGTCTGAACTTCTCATGCAAATATGTAAGCATATTTTGCTGGTAAAAAAATGTCATCAATCTGTCTGAATAAGAGATGGTCCAACTGGTTAGCTATGTATTCATGTTTTAGGAGAAATATATAATAATCCAAATAATCCCATAATAATAGTAATTATGATGTGGTCATAAAGCATATCGATTGTAGCCTCAAGTGAATACAATAACAGCCTGGAACCGAGTAACATGCTAGCCTGTACTTACTGCACTGTGTTATGTGCTATAATTAAAACTGAATCAAGTGGCGTTTTTTATTCATGACAGCTCTCTCATACACAGTTGGAAAATAAGGGACTTGTTACCCACAAGAATGCGACAGCAAATAAGAACAATTATTTCAGCAGTACTAGGAAATCAGCTACCACTGTATATTTTTATTTTTGCACGATTGAACAAGACAATACAAGTTAACAGGTTTCCTCCACAGGATTCAGTAGGCAGTGACACAAACACTTATCTTGGTGGCAAAAGACAAATTACTGACTGACTTTAGAAGCTCATTGCTGTGAAGCCAGTACACAAGCTATTGATAGTGTACAGGACAGTACTCAGCTTCTTAAAGGTCAGGCTCATATTTGCCTCACTGAATTCAGCCATGGATGACTCACCCTCTAAACCACAATCATGTGGCATGAAAGAAATGAGTGACATTCTACCCACTTCTGGATATTTGACAAGATCATAAACACTCAGGAATGTAGAGAGTGGGCTGACACTCGAAAACAGAGAAACGACACTGACTCGGACACACCGATTCTCGGTTTGCACATAGGCAGTCAAATTGCAGGCCTTACTAAGATTACATTCTACACGAAACAAGACAGCATCCAGGACACACAACTAGGAACTATCTAAAGCACTTTCATTTTCTGCATTGCTTAATATGGATGGATCTGCACAATCAAAGCTAGTTTCACTTAGGAAATGATTTCTTTTCAACAGCAAACTGAGATCCTACTAAGCTAGGAAGGAAGAACAAATTCGGTTGACTCCATGGAAAAAAAAAATACATGTGGCTGCTAACATTTCCTGTCGATGAACCATATTCTCCAACTGACACGATTACAATTGGACACATGGTCCATATTATTTGAAGATAAACTAGATGGGATCTGACTAACTCCACAGCGCTTGAAATGGAAGCTATGCTCACCTCAAAAATGTAAATGTTTTCACACACACACTTCAGCTCACAAATGCAGAAAGAGATAAAAGAATGTCACCACAACAATGCACACATTGTTGATGATGCAGTAGGGGGCAGTAGACAGTTATCAAGTTTCATATATATATATATTTTTTTTTGGCGCAGACTATCTGTGTAACTTTATAAAAAAAAAAAAAAAAAAAAAAGGATCTCCACATGTTGCTGGATAAGAACTAGCAATGAGAAAATGGTGTGGTGCTTTGGACTGTTGACAAAGTCTAGGTGTGACAGCAAATATGCCAGCTACTAGAGCTTCCTGTCATTGCACACGTTTTGCCCCACCCATAAAAAAGTGTAGGTGCACACACTTTTAGCCATCTTTACACTAAAGTCTAAATGTGCAGAGACCCAGAAATTTAAGTGCTCATGTCAGTGAAGCGAACACCACCAAAACCAGCAAACAGAGCACATTCCAGAAATTTCTACTGCACAATATATTGCACGTGCTGATGTGAGTCAGAGGTGGCTGCCTTCAAAAAAAAACAGATGCCTCTAATCACAGACCAGAGGACAGAGGACAGCAACAAAAAAGCTTCCAAAAACAGTGTAAAAGATTGCTGAAAACACAATAGTCTCCCGTGCATTTGGTAATCTCATAGCAGAGCAAAGCTGGAGCCTTTGATACCTTTCTTTTGGATGAGTGAAGGGTTGGGTCATTTCCGGTATGAGAAACAGAGAAAGCTGGAAGAGATTCCTGCACTAACATTTAGTGCTGCAAATCTGCTTATAATCAATCATTTCCAATCCTGTTTAAATGTGTTAGAACCATTAGATCGAACAATAAAATCATACAGTATGCAATTTACAGCCTTATTAAGGAACCAATATATCAACGTGATATTTTTGGGTGTGGATGTGGTATGGATCAACGCCAGGGAAACGTTTCATGAAATGCTCTTTAGATCCATTGGATATGGAGACAGGTCAATTGTGCAAGCTTTTAGTAAGCACAAGAGTCTTTATCATAAAGTGATGACCATAAAAAGATTTAACAAAAGATTACGCTTTATGCAATTCATTTGATGCAGTCATTAGACTGTAGTATCTCAGTGTTAAACTCTGCATGCTGCTCCCTAAACACCCATTTTAAACAGAACAGCAACTGGGTATGACAGCACTTGCAAAATGAAGCTCCATGTTTTTCTTCATAGCAATACTTAAAAAGTGATTAAAAAGTGATTTAGATTACATTTTGTCCACTTGCTGGAAGAATGTACACATTGACCTGTCCCTTATACACAGTAAGTAAGCTTTTGACCAAAGGAAGACACCCCTTATGACAACTTCATGCAAACCACACTGACCCTCCCACACAGTAAACACAGAGGAACACTGTCAGTGACCGTGACACTACACATGTACAGGAAGGAACTTAGAGGTTTCATTTTTACCATACCTTCAATGAAGTTTGGGAAAGATTTTTTCTCTGGCTCATCCAGAGAATGGTCCCAGACGATCTCTTTACCAGGACTCTGAAAGACAGCACGCTCTTTAGCCAGCTCCTCTAGAACATCATAGTCCAGGTCATCTCCTGATATCTCAGGCACGGGTGGGACAGCAGGTTGGCTTCCATCTGCTCCTGGAGTAGCAATCTGCTGCTGCACCTCAATCACCTCTTCTACTACAACTATCTTTTTCCGCATTGCAGCTTCGTCCTCAGATAACACTTGTTTCTCCTCGGCAGAGAGGGGGCCAGCTGTGACAGACCTTTTGACGGCCTTGCTCGCAGAGAGCACGTTTTGCTTCTCTTCTCTGCTCTGTGTGTCAGGAGTGGATGAAAGTTGAGCAACACTGGGAGGATCCCTTTGCTCAGGGTAGGGGCCTGTCTGGGCTGAGGCAGCTGCTGACGCTTGGGCTGTGGGTGCTTCCCTCAGTTGCTGGGAGGAGGATGTTTTTCCTTTCAGAACCTCCCGTTTTATCCGTTTTATTTTTTCAGCAGAGGGCTGAGCTGGCTCCACCTCCCTTTTGTGTATATGGGCCTCACACTTTACAGCTGCTGTATGGCTGCTTTCTTCAAATAAGATTTTAGGAGGTTCACTTATTGCACGTGTTTCAGACCCCTGATTGGGATGAATCCGAGCTGAAACCTGGGCTGTCACCATTTCCTCAGGTGAACTGATTTTCGTGGGTGTTGATGGAACTTGTTTATCAGCAGCAGTCAGCTTTTTCTTCTTTCTTTTTGAAGACTTTGGGGCAGCCTCAGCTTCTTTCTTCTTTGAATCTTTAGTCTCGGATTCTTCCAATAATTCTATTGCTGGTGGAGTTTGTTGGACTGGTGTTATTTCATGCTTGATTATTTTTTTCACTTTTGTTGCTGTTTGTTCCACAACATTTATTTCTTCCTGGATAATAACTTTCACCTGTTCAACAGTAGATGCACCTGATATTTCCGAAACTGGATTGGTGTCATGCTTAAGCCCTTTACTCTCGGTCTTGATAACAGGGGTAGACAATTCCTGAGATGGAATTTCTTCCTCTTTTGGAGCATTTACTTGAATAGGCTTGATATGTTTGGATGCCATTTGGGTGTCTTTTGTCTTTTTAATAACCGATGTCTTCTGTGTCTTCTTACTCTTCTGAACATTGCTTGGTATGACAGGCAAAGGTGCTGCTGGTGGTACAGCTGATTCTGTGTCAACATTACTGGTCCATTCCTCCAAAGATGCTTTAGAAGAATGCTGCACAAGACATACTTCAGCTTTTTCTTTAACAAAGTCACCCACATAATTTACAACTGTTGTGTCTGCATTTGTTTTGGACACACACAGAACAGCTGAACCTG
Organism: Ameiurus melas; assembly: GCA_012411365.1. Taxonomy (NCBI): domain Eukaryota; kingdom Metazoa; phylum Chordata; class Actinopteri; order Siluriformes; family Ictaluridae; genus Ameiurus; species Ameiurus melas. The sequence goes on from CM022757.1 coordinate 20,611,959, forward strand.
AAGATTTGTCAGGATCATCCTTCTCCTTTATTTCCTTGACATTTTCACATTTATCCAAACCAGGTTCATCTTTTGTCTGTGCCTTCAGTTCCTGAGCAGTAGAAGCTGACATGGAGATCTGCGCTTCTTTATTTTGGGGCATTTCATCCTTAACTAGATGCTCCTGAGGACTCTTCGTCTCGCTCACTTTCAGAGTTTTTCCCTCTTGTTTTTTAGATTGAGGTGGCATAGAGACATCCTTGGGTGGCTCACTAGTGACAAGATCCTGAGTGGCTTTAGTCTTCAACTCCACTGTCTGAAAAGTAGATGTGGATGATGTAGAGAGATATGTTTCTGTACTTGTGGTCATTTCATCCTTGGCTGGAACCTTTTGAATATTTTTAGTCTTGGTCACTTTCACTGTTTTTTCCACTTGTTTTTTAGAGGAAAGAAACACTGAGGTCTCCTTGGCTGGCTCCCTAATAATGTGATCCTGAGAAGATTTAGACTTCGAATTCAATTCTACTGGTTGATTAGTAGAAGTTGTTGTGGAGATGCACATTTCTTTATTTTGGGGCATTTCATTCTTGATTGGATGCTCCTGTTCATTCTTGGTCTCAGCCACTTTCACTTGTTTTTTAGAAGGAATCACAGAGGCATCCTTGGCTGAGTTCCCAGGGATGAGTTCCTTTGAGGATTTAATTTCCGGCTTTAATTCCACTGACTGTAGAACAGTAGATGTGGATGATCTAGAGATATACATTTCTGTATTTGTGGATATTTTCTCCTCAACTGGATGCTCCTTAACATTCTGGGTCTCCGTTACTTTTAATGCTTTTTCCACATGTGTATTAGAATTAGAAGACAAAGAGACATCCTGGGAGTTGGGTTTTTTTTTTTTAAGAAGGGGGTATCTACTAGTGATGCAAATAATGATAGTTTCCTGTGATGCTTTAGTTTTTGGCTTCAGTTCCACTGGCTGAGAAGTAGAAGATATTGTGAACATGCTTGTTTCTATATTTTCTGGCATTTTATCCTTGACTAGATTCTCCTGAGTAATCTTAGTCTTGGACACTTTCAGTGTTTGTTCCCCTTGTTCTTTAGAGTTGCGTGGCATAGAGGTGTCTTTGACTATCTTGGTAACGATGAGATCTGGGGAAGCTTTAACACATACCTCTTCCTTGGGTTTACCTGCTTTGCCAGTGAACACAGAAGCTGTAACTGCAACTGGTTTAGCAGTAACAGAAATTTGGACTGGCAGATCGACATTTCCCATGGTCTTTGGTGTATTTTTAATCAGAGATGTCTCACTAGTTCCCTTGTAGCTCTCCGACATGTTCTGTACCAAAGATGATGTACTTCTGATTTTAGCAGGTGGCTGATGGGAAATTGTGGTAATCTTCTTAACACTGTGGTCTATGCCTTGACCACCTTGATACATGGACTGGACTTGGTCCCTAGATTCCCCTGATGCCCTGGATTTGCTATAATCAACAGTAATTGGACGTCCTCTAAACCTTGATGTTTTCCCATTGGGCATTGCCTCCTCTTCAGTTTGCATCCTCTTGTGACGGTACCCTTGCCTTTCCAACAGAGCCTCCTGGCTCTCTGCACCTACCCTTCCTGGTTTGGGAACATATGAAGTTGGACCCTCGACAGTCTGCACTCGTGCAGCCCTCGGAACAATGGACAAGGTAGAAGCTGGCCGCCGCACTCTCTGCAGTGGAGTGGGCACAATCTCAGGTGGCAGATGTAGGTAGTCACGCAGGTAAACAATGCCTTCATTAGTAAGATACCAATAGAAATGCCTCCAGGCAAACGTCTCCCTCACAAACCCTCTGGATTTCAAGGAGCCCATTGCTCTAATCACCTGTAAGTTTCCTACCCCTGGTATTTCGGGGTGCATTGTCTGAGGGCGCTTGTCTTTCTTGGCCACCATTACACCATCACGGAACAGCCTTTCATAAATGGCCCTAAGGTTGTCAAGAGGCATCAACATTCCAGCAACCATTGTGCTTTCTTAACCTGCCTCGTAGAGCTTTAATAAACAGAAATATGCCGACCATTAACCAAGGACGGACAAATTACGTAATGACTCACTCTTCTCTCTGTAGAAGGGTCCAGTGGCAGAGCCGGCTGCCACGTGCTATCAACTGAAAGAAAAAGAATGTGTGAACAAAAAATTCCTCCTGGATGTGGGTTTCCTCTCCCTTCGTCAACTCTCAACTCCCTAGAGAGTAGATCAGTCTTCTCAAAAAATCCAAACAAAAAAAAACCTCCAAAAGCAGACGCAAAGGAAAATCCTTTCCCTCCTTTGCACTGCCTTGCTTGGAAGTGAAAGAAACTGGACTGGCAGACCAGCAATGACAGAGAGAGGGGGTGTGTGCAACAGAGTGAGACAGCACTGCACACCACTCAGCCCCTCCTACCTCTCTTTCACAGAGAAAGAAAGGAACACTAAGCCAAATGTTCCACATGCAGACTATAAGCACTTGTGGACAGATTGAATGAGTAAAATCAAATAAAGAAATGAAGTCAAGATTTGAAAAAGAAAAAAAAAATAGTGAAAAGGTTAAACAAAAACGTAGAGGTATATTACAGTCTTGCTTGAACGCATGCAGGACAAGGACTATGTGTAGCCGGTCACACACTTGTACAGCCGAGCAGTATAAACACTCCCTGGTGTGTCAGATTTTCTTACACTAACAGGGAGTGAGCTGGCCAATGAGGAATGAGACTAAGAGAAGGGTTGTTCCCTTTAGGCATACTATATTAGATACATGCACCAGTCATTCACACCCACTCTCAGTTAACCAAGTTTATACACTTTATATCATGTGACAAATCGTTTGCCCTAGAGACACTTATTACAGTCTTTCCTGGAAAAAAAAGGTATACAAAAGAGCAATTCAACTGTAAAGCCTGTGTTAAAGTAAAAAGTGTCAGCTCTCAGTCTCTCACTTAAGAGATTAGATTGTCCATACACAGATTCTGAAGAATTCTATGCAAACAAATGTAAACTTTCAGCAACAGAGCTAACGAATATAGAGCAGAACCGGATAAGAGAAATAGGGAGTCCAGTAATTTTCCCCCAGTGCCATCCCTGGTGATCTTTCTTACAATTTTCTCCTTCTGATTACTTTAATATGCTTGATACAGCAAACTCTTGTGCATATAACAGGGAAAAAAAGAGCTGTAAATTCACTTGTGATCATAGTAGTTGCTTGAAGTGATGCAACTGGTTGAAAGAACGACTAAAGAATTTTACTGTCTCAATATAGACAGCAAACTCAAATTGGCTATGAGACACATCACTAAATAAAGACCTGTCCATTGGAGCTAACCTTTCTTAGTAACTCGACACAAGATATTTGGTTTCACAGCCCTTGATAAATTCTGCTCTTTACATCTGTCTCTCCATTTATCTGTCACTCTGAATGGTGCTGAGAGACAGAAGGAGTTTGAATTGGCACAAGAAGCTGTCCAAATGAAACATTTCTTCACTTCAGTAATTTGACAATTGATGGAAGGAAGATGTCAAGGAAACACAGCAAGGATCAATAAAACCAGCGTATCTCTTAATTGTTTTAGATAAAATTTGATCCAAACTATTCGGCATCTGTTTGAGTTGTTTGTAAAATTTTGGATAGAGGCACGAAAATGCAGCATCACCTAACAGAACTCTTAACCCTGCCATTCAGCTTAGTTTAATTACACACCACTGCCATATAGTTTAATTACACACCACTAACATATAATCTTTCATCTTCGCAGCTGAATAGCTGGTTCTATCTAAAGTGAGTAGCTACAGTATATTTCGGTGATACATTTTAAAGATAAACATGCAGTCAGACAACAGCTCAATATGGTACTAAACTATTAATATCCTTATTACGAAATACAAAAATAGGACCAGTCTAACTATACGTTGTCCATTTCATTGTTCTTAAAGAAGCTGGGATCAGGATACAGTGGTGTGAAAAAGTGTTTGCCCCCTTCCTCATTTCCTGTTCCTTTGCATGTTTGTCACACTTAAGTGTTTCGGAACATCAAACCAATTTAAACAATAGTCAAGGACAACACAAGTAAACACAAAATGCAATTTGTAAATTAAGGTGTTTATTATTAAAGGTGAAAAAAATCCAAGCATCATCGGCCCCCTGTGTGAAAAAGTGATTGCCCCTAAACCTAATAACTGGTTGGGCCACCCTTAGCAGCAACAACTGCAACCAAGCGTTTGCGATAACGTGCAATGAGGCTTTTATAGCGTCCTGGAGGAATTTTGGCCCACTCATCTTTGCAGAATTGTCCTAATTCAGTTACATTAGAGGGTTTTCGAGCATGAACGGCCTTTTTAAGGTCATACCACAACATCTCAATAGGATTCAGGTCAGGACTTTGGCTAGGCCACTCCAAAGTCTTCATTTTGTTTTTCTTCAGCCATTCGGTGGTGGACTTGCTGGTGTGTTTACGATCATTGTCCTGCTGCAGAACCCAAGTTCGTTTTAGCTTGAGTACACGAACAGATGGTCGGACATTCTCCTTCAGGATCTCTTGGTAGACAGCAGAATTCATAGTTCCTTTTATCACGGCAAGTCTTCCAGGTCCAGAAGCAGCAAAACAGCCCCAGACCATCACACTACCACCACCATATTTTACTGTTGGTATAATGTTCTTTTTATGAAATGCAGTGTTCCTTCTACGCCAGATATACTTGGACACACCTTCCAAAGAGTTCCACTTTTGTCTCATCGGTCCACAGAATGTTGTCCCAAAAGTCTTGGGGATCATCAAGATGTGTTGTGGAGAAATTGAGACGAGCTTTGATGTTCTTTTTGCTCAGCAGTGGTTTTCTCCTTGGAACTCTGCCATGTAGGCCATTTTTGGCCAGTCTTTTCCTGATGGTGGAGGCGATGAACGCTGACCTTAACTGGGGCAAGTGAGGCCTGCAGTTCTTTGGACGTTGTTGTGGGGTCTTTTGTGACCTCTTGGATGAGTCGTCGCTGGTCTTGGGGTAATTTTGGGCGGCCGGCCACTCCTGGGAAGGTTCACCACTGTTCCATGTCTTCGCCATTTGTGGATAATGGCTCTCACTGTGGTTCGCTGGATTCCCAAAGCTTTGGAAATGGCTTTATAACCCTTTCCAGACTGATAGATCTCAATTACTTTCTTTCTCAATTGTTCCTGAATTTCTTTGGGTCTCGGCATGATGTGTAGCTTTTAAGGATCTTCTGGTGGACCTTACTGTGTCAAGCAGCTCCTATTTAAGTGATGCCTTGATTGTGGACAGGTGTGGCAATAATCAGGCCTGGGTGTGGCTAGAGAAATTGAACTCAGGTGTGGACAACCACAGTTATAGTATGTTTTAACAAGGGGGGGCAATCACTTTTTCACACAGGGCCATGATGCTTTGGATTTTTTTTCACCTTTAATAATAAACACCTTCATTTACAAATTGCATTTTGTGTTTACTTGTGTTGTCCTTGACTATTGTTTAAATTGGTTTGATGTTCCGAAACACTTAAGTGTGACAAACATGCAAAGGAACAGGAAATGAGGAAGGGGGCAAACACTTTTTCACACCACTGTATGTTGAATGTAATGAATATATTTTATAGACAGTGAAACTTCATATATGGAACAAGCCTGCTCGATAAAGTGCTGTACAAAAATAAAAACACACAGCAATTCATCATAGAGGAATGAAGAAGTCACAATTTTCGAAGCATGCTTTTCTTCAAAATGCAACAAGGAAGTGCATAATGAGATGCTTTTTAATAAAACTGGTCAAACAGGCGAGCAAGGTGTTGTCACACACCCCTAACAAGCATTTCACAAATTCCTAACCTGACGGATCATAACGAAGCACAATTTCACAAGGGGCCACACTGTTCACATAAACATATATAACGAACACTTTTCACTTCAAGGCATGCTTCCAGGGTTGAGTCAAGGCATGTGATGAAATCTAGATAAGACTGAGCATGTTAAGCTTGTTCGCAAGGGAAATGGAACACACACAGATGTGAACATGTATGCACATGAACATGATATCTCGACTACTGGCTACACACCATTCTTTTCTAATTTTAAGATGCGTGTCTACTCAGTTAATCCACTGCATTGGACATAGTATATAAAATGTATACTGAATGTCCAACAAGTGAGTAGAGTTGCAGTCACTCACAGCTACAGGGTCCCGAGGGTTCAATCCTGAGCTTAGGTTACTCTTTCACGTGATCTCTACTTATCTCTCTCTTTCCTCAAGGTACTCTAGTTTCCTTCTTCCCCTCAAATATAATAGTACCTATGACTCTAAACTGCCTTTAGGAGTGATTGTGTATGCGGCCCGCAATACATTTACATTTATTCACTTGGCAGACGCTTTTATCCAAAGCGACTTACAAATAAGCAAAGCGATATATCAAGCAGAGAACAATACAAGTAGTGCTACTATACAAGATCCATTAATAGAGTTCCAGAGGAAGCAAAGTGCACAGAGTAGAGGGTGTAAGTGCAAATGTTTTTTTATTAATGAGTTGGTGAGGTCGGTCTTTAGCTGTTTTTCTTCACATACCATGACTCTGAAGGATAAAGCAGTTACTGAAGACAAATGGTTGAATCAATTCTCTACACTGGGATCTGGCATCAGGACACTTCTCAGTGCCATAATCAACACGACTGACCTCAGAAGAAAAGTATTATGCAATTACAGTCGGGTTCAATGATGGGGTAAGCAGTCATTGTTATTTTGCGTTACTTCATTTACAAGAAAAAAAATTATAAAATAAAAAACAAAAACAAAAAAAAACACAACAACACATCCTTACTTGTTAGAATGCTTACATATATTATACATAGGATCAAATTACCACCATCATGATCCAACAACTCTACAGATTGGGAGCGTCATATCCTTTTGAATAATTTATGTTAGCATAGAAGAAAACCAAATACAGATAATATTTTTTTGGTAACACAGTGGATAGAAGAGCTCTCACTTCCTGAAACAGACGAGTCAGTTTCGCGTCCCTCAGGACTACTACTCTGCCTACTGTAAAGGCGATGCATTTCTCCAGGGTCATTTTGGTGTGCAGCCATGACAACTGAAGGATTCCAGCAGCTGGGATGTAATTAGAGTAAAGGTCTTATTATATTAGCCAAAATTACTATTTTCTGATCGTTGAAACAAACGCTCTAGAACATGTTTCTATGGAAATGTTGAATGATTACAGATACCGTGCTTTTATTTTATTAAGCCTGTGGACACAGACTATTTTACATATTTGCAAAAAAACCAAAAACAAACAAACAAAAAAACATGTAATCGGTCATAGGAATAATTTAATATTTACATGAAAATATGGTTTGATGTTGGCATCCGTACGGTGTATACTTTTGATGACTGGCCTGAAATGACAAAAGGACCAAAAAAAAACAAACAAAAAAAAACCCAGACCCATAAAAACAGACCTGCTTTTAGAGTTCACATACACAAAAGAGCTTCACAAATTTGCATGATATGACTTGCAAACCGCAATGCAAATCGTACTGGATTCAGCTCTTACTTTCACTTTGAAAACATTATTTGGAGGGCACAGTCTTCAGGTGTTTCCCTGACAGAGCACAGGTAAAAAAAAGAATTAGCACTTCAGCAATTTTACCAGGCCTAGATTTCAATAAAAAAAAAAAAGTAAAAAAAAATAATAATAATAATCAGGGAAGTGTACATATGGTAAAGACTGCTTTCAAAATTGTTCTTGTGAGCTTAATTAGCTTATCTAGTAGCTATACAAAATGTTAACGTTCTCGAATTTGAACTACTATACAATAGTAAAAGTGCAATAGTGTGGTGTTTAATGAAATTTTGTTTAGAAATTAGTACCAAGTGTGTTTTTCAAAGACAGTTCACCCACTGCGAAGCCCTCATAAAGCATCACCTTTAGTTTCCTGCGTTTTTGCTCGAGTAGAGCGGAGAATGTTCCAAAAGGACAGCATGAAAAACTCAGCACTCATGTCTCACGGTCACCACAGCGTGCACTAAATGCCTGAAATTCATACACTTGTGTTCTTTATAGCCTTCTCTCACCCTTGCTGACCTACTAACCTTTCCTCTTACCAGCTATACTCCCTTGCTGAGTAAAATGAGAAGGTCACCAAGCATACCTTCCTCACATCAAATAATAACACAATTGTGTTTGTAGACCTAAACAACCACTTACTTGTACACTTAAACACTTACAGCAACTTAAATGGTGTAAAACGCTCACAGGTGAAAAATGTTTGCTTTAGTGTTGGGAGATCATGAGTTTATATCTCAATGATGCCATGGTCAGTTGAAGCTGAGGGTTCAAGTATGCCTCGCCATTTGTGGGTGTCTACGAGCTCATCAGTTAGTGTTTCAGAGGACGCACATGCTAACCTTCAACCTATCCAGTTGCTAGCTGTAGTGTGATAGGCAAGAGCTAACTAGTGGGTGGCAACTTATTAATGCCCCAAATGGGAGAAAATGGGGTTTAAAAAAAGCTGCAAAATGTAAAAAATAAAAAGAAATAAATAAAAAATTAAATATTAGGCCTTTTCCCATCATGCAACAAAGACCCAATGATTAAATATACTTTGAAAAAGGGTGTGGCAAGACAAGCTGAACTAGTCAGTACACTGATATTTTCAGGGCTCAGGATAAGAAAGGTAAGAGGATTGACTGATAGCACAACACAGCACAGCCTGGACAATACAACCAGAGTGTGCACTCAGTAATATCCTATGATACCTTGGGAGACCCAAACCCAAATAAACAAAAGGCAGATATCTACACAATGGTTCCATTGATCATTATGGAAAGGAAATGTGTTTAACCCACAATAGATACAAAAAATCACCCACTGTGTTACCTGTTTACACTCCACAATAGCATATTGTTTGTTTTAATGTTTGTGCTTGTTTGATTTTTTTTTTTAAATCATGTATACTGATTGTAAGAATTGTACATATACTCTATATTGATTGTAAGAGTTTAGCATGCTCTATTGCATGCTTTCTTTAATGAAAAATCATCCTGAATATTTAAAGTACAAACAGACTACACCAGAAAGGACAGTGGGAGCAGTCAGGCACGACCAGAGTTTCTACACACACACACACACACACACACACACACACACACACACACAGAGGAAAAACAACAAAACAAAAAAACAAAAAAACACCACACCTTTCTCTGCACAGGTTCATATGCACAGAACTAAAACAGGACTACAGGGTACAGACATGCAAAGCAGCCTAATTTATAAAGACTGAAAACTTACTAAGGGAACTTGTTTCTTTGTTTTAGCCACATGCTCATAAAAAAATAAATAAAAAAAGATGCACTTTCATGGCATTGCCACTCGTACAGCACTGTGTTTAAACCTGAATTACAACTAGTGCAAAACAAGTAACAAGTAATAAATATGTCTGGAATGAGGACAAATTTGTTTATTTGGTTTATAGCCATATGCTATGCTAGGAGTGGTCATTATAAGGTCATTTACATATGAGCAGTTACTTTCTGATGTGCCCATGCTGCATAGACACAAGCAGACTAGTAAAACTTTACAGTTAAGGTTGCAACATAAAAATCAGACTTTATGGAGAGGGCTGAATTTTGCTTTTAATATTTTAACATTTGAGTGGAGGACCACAAACCACAGTGAAAGTTTCTTTTTAGCGTAAGAAGACAGGAAGCAATAATGACCACTTAGAGCCTTCCACTGCTACAGCCCATATGGAAAAATAGTATGTAAAAAAGGAAAAAACATTTTTTTAATGATGTAATGCATCAAGTAAAAATCACAAGCCTCTGCCATGTTCTCCACAACATGAGTCACAGCAACTTCTCCTTTTCCAGAATGGAAAGAAATACAAAGACAAGTACCCTTACTGTTTCAACCAACACTCCTCCAGTCACTCTCACTTCCCCTCTTTGTTTGTCCCTATTCTCCCAAAATTGCAACCAACCTACAGCACATAAAAGCCTGTACATCCCACTTTACACCAATACCTCATCTCTCGTTATTCTGCCTTACCATGGAAAAAATCATTGTCTTTCATTATTTATTTTGCATACAAGTTGTGTGTGTTGTTAGAATGGATCTTTCTGAAGAGAGATCTGCGGTTCCAAGGTTTAAGACCCGCAAAGGAAAAAAGATGGCTTCATTTCAAGAATAAATAATTCCTTAGTTTAAGTAGTGGCTTTTTCTGACTTGTAAGGTCACCAACTACTATTATTGACAATCAAACAGAGCAAACTCTATATCCTCCTCCTACCTTTTTTGCTGCTGCGCCAGAAACGGTCTCCTAGAATATCACCCATACTCAGACAGCTGTGTGAATCAAAGTACCCGGACAGACTGTCCTCCACTCCACAAGGGCCCTGTCCTAATGATACCAACCCGTTCGTACCAGCTTGTCTAAAATCTGCTAGATGGGAGAGGTTCCGGGGGCAGGTTGGTGAAAAAACGGGGGGGATACCAAGAAAAAAAAAACAAGAGCTTCTTTTCTTCCACTTCCCACGAACACACAAATGCATGGACTCCATAAATCTGCTCAGACCACGGCCCTTCCTATTCCACTGAAGTCCATACATCTACTAGTGCCACAGCACAGTTTCACAGACACTGACTGCCTTGTTCACAATAACAAATTTAGCATGCAGAGACTGAGACAAAGTGTGTTTGTGTGAGATTGTATATTTTATTTATATATTTATTTATATTATACATACATATATATATATACATACACACATACACACACACACACACACACACGAGAACAAGCACAAAGGAAGGCAGTGATTAACACCACAGACCACTTAGCAACACAGACATCAGAGAGATGTAAAATGAAGACCAAGAGTATAGATTGTGGTAAAAGAATAGTAGCCTCAAATTATAATCTCACCCAGATTAGTGTTGTGCAAATTAAATCTTAAACTAGAGCTTTAGAGCAAAAATTATGGTACAGAAACGGTTACTGTAGCCTGCAGTGTTAAAACACAAATGCTGTTACGATAGAAACCACACAATGAGTCCACTCTTTACTACTGTAGCCATTCCCGCTTTAATGAAGTTTGTTACTTTCTTTCCAGGGAGCAAAAGCTGCCGTTGTCACCAAACATATTGTCCATGCCAAAATAAAATAAAAAGAAATCTGCACTCCATGTGTTTCAAATGTGGTATGCCATGCACATCTGTGTAAATGTCTCTCCAACTGGAGCTTAAACATGGTCACATTGTTGAGGATGAAGTAGGGGTGGGCAAGATGACAAAAATATCACGTCACGATACTTTTCAATGATGAACAATATGCATCAGAATATACCATTTTAAAAGATTTCAAAAACGGATTTTACAAATAAACCAAAAAAGAGGGTACTGTGACATAATTGATCACAATATAAATATTATTTTGTCATATTGCTCCCCCCTAGGTGGAAGCTTGTTGATTACATTGGTATTCATAGTTATCCAGAACTGCTCAACATCAAATGAAAACTAAACTTAGCCAAAAGAAAATTAGAGCAGAAAACAACTGTAGACAAAACTTGTAAGGTTTTTGCCTCCATTTTACAAACTCAACACTGCTTTACAAATGAGGGAGTGGGATGGCCGACAGGATGGAAAATGGCCAGTGAAAAGAATGCCAGGCAACTGGCATGGGATTGGGCCATTTGCGCCACCCAGAGACACACACCAGAGGTGTTTACACACGATTAAATCAACACAGAGCAAGGTTTAGATATCACTTCTGGCCAACACATCAACAGTAACCATTACATTGTAAAGGGACATGTGTTAAAAGAGACACAGATATATAAAGACTAGAGTTGCAGTGGTGTTTGAGAAACACCGTGAAGCACTTTAAATGTTTAGCCGGTGAGTCAGAAAGTGTTGCGCCGCAACAGGGTGTGTTCAGGCAGCTCCTGCGGTTGCTATGGGAACATGAGTCAGAGGCCGTTTGTTGGGCAAATACACTCACTGCCTGCACTGGACTGCGGGAACAAGAACACCGCCGTTACTCCTGGCAACGGCAAAGCAAAACTGACACATGATCGCTTACTGACACTAATGCTGTAAATGTGTCTGAACGTTGGATCTTTATTTATAGATGTTCTGATAACTGACTAGCAAATTCCTCACCCTCTCTGAACAAACCTTCTCACAAGAAAAATGCTCACAAGGTCACACACACCCATAAAATAATCTTATGTGTATTCCCAATAAACTTTCCATATCATTGTCACTATAATAGCTTTAACATCTCTCTGTGGTGAGTTAGGCATTGCTCAAAACATTGCTTACAGTTTGGTCATGTCCTGATACGAGTCATCAGTATCATGTGCCTTGTACTCTATTAGCACAACTGTATAAGTACACAATTTAAATTTACACACCCCTTGCAGAATAAAAAACTAAATAAAATAAAAACACAAATAAAATAAAAGGAGGGATCACAAAATTGCATGCTGTTTTTATTTAGTCCTGCCCTGAATAAGCCTTTTCACATAACAGATGTTCACTTGGTCCACAAAACACGATAATAACAGAATTTTCTGATCAAAAACTGTTTCTGTTTTGTGAGAGTTGTTCATGAGTCCCTTATTTGTCCCGAGTAGTTAAACTGCCCCTGGCTCTTAACGTATCGTGTTACCTTTTTGAGCATCAGTGAATATTTGCACCGTTTGTAATAATTGAGTCCCTCAGTTATCCTCAGTGTGAAAAGAAGGATCTCAACATCATATAGTCACTGTTAGAAAGGGGTCAAATATACAGAAGATGCTGGAAAAGCAAAGAATGTGCAGGACCTGGAGGATTTTTCTAAAGAAAAGTGGGCAGTTTAACTGCTCAGGACAAACAAGGGACTCATGAATAACTCTCAAAACAAACACAGTCTTTGATCATCCAGGTAACAACAGTTTTAATAATCAATCGCATGTAAACTTTTGAAGTGGTTCATTTGTGTGAATTTAGTTATTGTGTCTTGAGGTTTAACTATCCATACAGTAGATACATTTTAAAACAAATGTATTACATCTTACAAAAAACTTTTTGTTAGTAAGTAGGAACAGTAACTAGTTTCTTCAATTGTGTAGTGGAAAATAATTGTGTTTTAATATTTCTCTTTGGTTAAATGTTAGTCATTTCTAGCTACTCCCTATAAAAGGTGCCAATAATTCAATAATTAATTAACTGCATGACTAAACACTTAAACCAATATCCTTTCTTTTATTGATCACCTGGATTAAGGTTAACTCAGGGTATCTGCAGATATCAGCACTTCAAATTTAAAACTTTTGAATACCATAATCAAGACATTTCCAAAAAAATATGAAAATCTGCATGTCACTTCAATCATGCTAAGCGATACATAAGCTATAACGGATTGTGTTCATGCATATACATCCATTTCTGTATTCGTAAACTGTACCAGGATAAATTTCTATAGAGGGATATAGGAGACAGAGCAAATATACTTTTTGCATTACGATTTACCAACAGTGAAAGAAAAAGAAAAAAAAAATAAATAAATATTGAGATGGATTACGCAGTCAGAAGAAAAAAAAAAGATGTCAAATTTATCATCACTCCCTCAGCAGCTGCGTTAGAAGTCTCCTCACAGCAGTGTTTACAGGGTTTTTTTTGTAATTTAATGCCAGTGTAATGTAACAAATGGTATTATATAATTATTATAATTTTATTTATTTATTTATTTATTTATTATATATAATTAATTAATTAATTAATTAATTAATTATACACACACATCTCCCTTTGGCTTTTTATAATATTACTATTGCACTGAATAATAATAATACATTTTAAATTGGGGTACCAATTGTAATATGACAATAGTAATATATTTGACTTAATTCACTTTTATGTGTTAGACCTTGTGACTTATTTTGGTGGAAAACCGCAGGAAGACCTCCATTTAGTTAACAAAAGTTTTTTCAAATTCATTTCTCATTACCAATCAGGTGAAATTCTGTAAACCTCTGCCCACAAAAATTGAGGTTACGTTAATGTGAAACCTAAGTGAATCTGGCACGTGTGGTGTATAAATACAGGTTATAAGCGACTCACAGTACAGACAGAGATGAGGTTGGCGTTTACTGTGGATCGAGCCGTTCTAAAACACTGAGGAGTCACTCACACACACTGAGTGTAACACATTCACATGGCTTAACCATCTCAAACAACAACCAGCCAAAATAACATCTTTAGAGTGTTGCTTCAGTTAAATTTTTAAGACCTTTGAAATGTGAATTGAAGACATTTTAATGCTAATTAAGGCTTATTTTTACATTAAGGAACTTAAGACATTTTAAGCTTTTGTAAGGACCTGCGGGAACACTAACTAATGTGAACACATTAAAGCATTACTGTGTTAAGAGCTTAATGATTAGCTGGGTTGCCAGTCCTGCTGTACTTCTGTAGAATTTGTGTCTCACATTAAACAGACACACCCATCTCCGGTAATGCTGAGTAAATGTATTCAGGAGCAATGTTCTCAATAGCAGTTGCAGGTGTGGTGCATTAAACTACTACCGGCAGCAGTCTTAAACCCACAATGTCGATAAGCTTTCCATAAACATTGGATAAACATTAGACAATTTATCTGCAGGCACATCCAGTACTTCCTCAGAATTGCCACACAGCAGAGATTTGCATGCAGGCCAGTAAAGAGCTTCCAAACTGAATCATGCCAAAACCTCACCCATAATAAAGGATGAACAGCTCATAACGTAGGAGATTTCAACCCTGCATTTTCAAGATTCCACTATCTCTTTTTATCACTAAACAGAGACGCTCAGCTTCCACAGAGAAATCTAGCATTCTCCACCCTAGTGTTAATTGCATGAACAAATATACAGTGCTATGGTTTGTGACAAGTGTTCATCCTGGGCTTATCAGTCAGTATAGTACAAAGTTTGGTGAGGAACCAAGCATCAAGGTCATCATCACCGTACATAATGTATAATATCCAGTCATGTATAATTATATCATTAGCTTTGAACAGGTTAGAATGGGGCCTTTCTATTATGTGGCTTTTCAATTTAAGCTGCATTATGAAAAATATTTCTCATGTATTTAATATGTATATAGACAAATTCTGCAGGATCTTAGAGAAAGAAAAAAAAGTGTTATACAAACCAGCTAATGTAGATTACCAGCGAGACACTTCTGTGCAACTGATTTTTTCCAAAATCAACGAACCATTCAACACTACGTCAATGACCGTGACTCCTCAATCGAAACAGGCTTTATGTTAAAAGGCTGGTGGAGGTAGATATAGCAATAAAAGAATCGAAAATCGTGTTTCAGAAAGCAGGCCAAAACTAACAACCTCTAGTTGATTGGCAACCGAGTCTGAGATAATTACTGCGAGACTACCAGCATGTACCAGAAAGGAACAACTCAAAAACCCTTTCAAGTCTCCCCTTGGGGGTACCGTCAACATGATTTATGCCTTTATCATGTATGTACACGTCTACACTTTGTGTAAGAGCAATAATCTCTTCTAGAATATTCTGAGACATGTTCTGTTCACATGCTTCCCTCGGAGAGAATTTCTTCCAGATGACTTACCATGCCTTCAGTAATGCTCCTACTCTAATCTCACTTTACTGAGAAAAGTCTGGCTAGCAGATCAGACTCCTCAAACATCTGCAAATGCCTTTCTCCTTCGTTCAAATATATATTTTTTTTAATCCATCGATGTACAAAGCAGTCAGTGTTGGAAAAGACATGAAAACGGGATTTCAGAGACAGAATATTAATAACAGAACATATAGGCGTAAGTGCTTCTGTATGACAGTTTATAAAGATTGTCTTATGTCCTTGTAAAGCTGGTGGAGAGGTCTGCTCACCTTGGACGATCACTACTTTAGTACAGCGAAATGGAAAGGAGGAACATCAACTTACCTGCAAAAGAGAAAAAAAAAAAACACAATTTTAGTTCAGAGTTGCATAAACTCACATTTTTCAGAAGATAAAAGATTTTCATAGGGGTTTATAAAGTGAACTACTAGCTGAAGAATTGCGTGTGAGAGGAAATAAGGACACAAAGTTAAAGCTTTCATGTAACAGAGCAGCAGAAAACATAATTTGGAAGGGACAGATTAGCAGACAGTGCCATCTGCTGAACATGAGATGATTTAACAGTTTCAAGTTCTCTTATTCTGTGCAACACTTACTGAATTTGCTCCTTCCAACTGACACTGGTCTATTAAAAAGAGGCAATATGTTATCATAGAAGGGCTTCCACCCCATTCCTTTGGAATAAAAGTTAGGGTAATTTTTTTGGAAAAGAGTCTCTACAATTCAAGAAATGATGTGCCTCAAACTATATCATATGGCCAAATGGCCAGTTGCAATGAAAATGATTCAACCCCATTGCAAATCAGGTTTATTGTCAAAACGTACAGACATCCAGCTGTTTGAAATGAACAAATCAAACAAAAGTCATTGAAATAGTTCAACACAATGAATGCTTCAAGTGGTTTCCTCCAATTCAACTGAAAAGGCAACTTATAATGACTTCTGCAGTTTCAACTCCCTGAATGGAATCTCCCACAACAGCACAAATATGCAAAACAGGTGTTGCCTCCAGCAGACCTTATGCTAAGCTAGTCAAGGGCATTTATTAGTTGCACCAGGTGTTCTTGAGCACATAAAATACATGGACAGGGCAGAAAAAGAAAACTATCAGTGGCTGCATTGATAAGGCAGGTTGTGAAAAACCCTCGAGTTGGTGACAACAGGAATTGTGGTTTCAAGGAGCACAGTAAGATGCGTACTAAACGCAGGTGGTTTCCATGCCAGAACTCCAAGACGTACACCACTACTCACCCAAAAAACAAGAAAAGTCTGCTCCAAATCATAATTAAGCCACAAAAGTTTTGGGTTTCTGTTCCGTGGAGCAATGAAACAAAACTGGAACTTTTTGGCAGGATTGATCAGCGGTATGTCTGGAGGAAGAAGAATGAAGAAAGAACACTCTCTCCACAGTCAAGCATGGTGGTGGCTCGGTGATGCTCTGAGGCTGCTTTGTATCCTCTGGCACTGGAAACCTGCAGCATGTGGAAGGCAAGATGGATTCATTGAAGTATCAGGAAATCCTAGGTGAACACATCATGCCGTCTGTGAGTAAGCAAAAACTTGGGTGTCACTGGACCTTCCAACAGGACAATGATCCTAATCATACCTCAAATTCCACCAAGGCTTGTTTGCAGAAGAAGTCCTGAAAGATTCTAGAGGGCCATCACAGTCACCTGACTTGAACACCATAGAAAATCTCTGGTGGGATTTGAAGAAGGCAGTTGCAGCCCACAAACCCAAGAATATTACTGAACTGGAGGACATTGCTCATGAGGAATGGGAGAAGATTCCTCAGGAACTCTGCCAGAAGCTTTGCATCTCATTTGCAGCAGGTCATAACGGCAAAAGCGTGCTCTACTAAAGATGCTTCCCATGAAGGGGTTGAATAATTTTGAAACTGGAGAGATCATTGCATTTTCAGTTGAATTTGGGGAAAACACTTGAAGCATTCATTGTCTGTAAATTGTCACAATAAACCTGATCTGTAATCGGGGGTTGAATAATTTTGATTGTAACTATTCTTTTTTTAATTTACAGTGCAAAAGTTGTATATAATACCCCCCTTTTCTATTCATAGCAAACATGTGCTATATTACCAGTGTTGTCTATGGATTTGTCCACTGTTATCTTATCGTAATGTTTAATGCCAAGAAGCACAATAATCGCTAAACAGAGTCAAGATCTTTGAATACACACACAGACAGTACTGTACTTGCCCAATAAACCATGACTAATTCTGTTGGTCTTTATTTTATTTATTTTTTTAATTGTGGAGTTTTATTTATTCATTTTACTTTTATGGTCATCTCCTCAGGGTCCTTTGCTACACTCCCAAATTTTCCCAAATTGCCACTCTTCTCACACTTGTTTGGCATTATATTGAAAAACTTTTAATATAATTAAAATGTTCATCCTCTAATCATAATTTACTAACTGCTACGCCATCCGTTTTAGCACACATCTTTTTAATATCATATCTTGGTTTCTTGTCCACCAAGAGCTGTCTACTAATCAGTGGTTTTATACTTTTTTGAAAATCTAAAAACTGTGATTCAAAGTAGGAATGCTGACCTCTGTAAACTGTAATCATTAAAAAGGCCAATATCATGTTCCTTTCTTTAAAATATCACATTGGGATAATAGTTAATATTTATGATTTTCAGGATAAATAGTGATTACAATAACTTTGTTTATAACTGCAATACATAACACATTAAAAAAAAAAAAAATCAGCATCACAAAAGCAAGTCCTTTAAGAAGATTGAAGATTCAAATCCCATAATTGTTACACAAATCCATTTTTGTTTCAGAGAAAAAGAGGACATCAATCCAGATGGAAGCTCAAGACCACTCCCAAATACATTGCCGCACTTCACAGTTTATACTCTAGTGACAGTCAAGTATGTAAGAATTGTACCAGCTGAGTGAGTACATCATGGAAGTTCAAATGGCAGAGTGCAGATATATTTGCATATATTTCCTAAAATTCTGAAATAATGCTTGAAATTGTTGATTTAAAATTAACGTTCAGAACATAAGGGGCACTTGAGGCTGGAGGTTCAGGGGCTCATGGGAAGACCGAGATCATGGATTACACTAGGTACAGGACAGTTTAAAATCTGACCGTCTCTGCTAGAAGGTTAAGTCTTTGCTGTAGATGGATCCAATAAGATCATGACCCCAGAAACAGTACTTATTTTCAAGTAAGAATTGCAAGCTCAGACTATGCATATAACGCATATTTTACTGCTGATCAAAATCCCAAAGATGAGGCCAGATCTGTCTAAATTTACCACAAATGTGTCCTATTACAGCATAGGAATAGTCAATATCAAAGTAGAGTAGAAGGTCTCGAGGTCCGCCACAGAGAAGACTAAATTTATTTTATATACAGTGGAACTTGAAAGGTTGTTCAAGCTCTTTGAATTTTCTATATTTCTACAAAATAACCTAAAACAACCTCAGATTTCACACAAGTTCTAAAAGAAGATCAAGAGAATCCAATTAAACAAATGAGAAAAATATTATTATTAATAACTGTTTTTTTGTTTGTTTTTTTGAGGAAAATGATCCAATATTACACATCTGTGAATGGCAAAAGTATGTGAACCTTTGCTTTCAGTATCTGGTGTGACCCCCTTGTTCAGCAATAACTGCAACTAAACATTTCCGGTAACAGCTGATCAGTCCTGCACATTGGCTTGGAGGAATTTGAGCCCATTCCTCAATACAGAACAGCTTCAACTCTGGGATGTTGGTGGGTTTCCTCAACGAACTGCTTGCTTCAGGTCCTGCCACATTTATATTGGATTAAGGTCATGACATTGACTTGGCCATTCCAAAACAATTAACTTTATTCTTATTTAGTTATTCTTTGGTAGAACGGCTTGAGTGCATAGGGGCATTGTCTTGCTGAATGACCCACTTTCTCTTGAGATTCAGTTCACAGACAGATGTCCTGACATTATCCTGTAGAATTTGCTGGTATAATTCAGAATACATTGTTCCATCAGTGAAGGCAAGTTGTCCTGGACCAGATGCAGCAAAACAGTCCCAAACCATGATACTACCACCACCGTGTTTCACATATGAGAAGGTTCTTATGCTGGAATGTAGTGTTTTCTTTTCTCTACACATAACTTCTCATTTAAACCAGAAAGTTTGATCTATTTTGATCTTATCCAGCGACAAATCAGTTTTCCAATAGCTTTCTGGCTTGTCCCCGTGATCTTTAGCAAACTGCAGATGGACAGCAATGTTCTTTTTAAGAGAGCAGTGGCTTTCTCCTTGCAACGCACACCATTGTTGTTCAGTCTCCTCTTGACAGTGGACTCATGAACATAAGCCAAAGTGAGAGAGGCCTTATCAGTTGCTTAGAAGTTACCCTGGGTTCCTTTGTGAACTCGCAGACTATTACATGTCTTGCCCTTAGAGTGATCCTTGTTGGTCCACACTCCTGTGGAGGGTAATGATGGACTTAAATTTCCTCCAGCTGTGCACAATCTGTCTGACTGTTGATTGGTGGAGTCCAAATGCTTTAGAGATTATCATCCCATTGATTGAAAACACCTGACTCTAATTTCACCTATAAATTAACTGCTAATCCTAGAGGTTCACATATTTTTGCCACTCACATGTAATATTGGATTATTTTCCTCAATAAATAAATGACCAAGTATAATATTTTTCTCTCATTTTATTAACTTGGTTCTTGTTGTCTACTATTAGGACTTCTAATGACTTTTGGACATATTTACGCAGACATACAGAAAATTTCAAGCACCACTGTACAGTTCATACCCCTAAAAGCATTTGGCAGTGTTTATAATGATCACTCAGAATTTGTAGTGTTTAGTAGGGTGAGGTATTAAACATCTGAAAAGTTCCACTGCAGGACAGTGCATGATGAAAAACAGATCGAATGATGCTTCCTACCAGATACTAATACGCTCATGTTCTAAACTCTGTTTGAAAAACAAGATGCTTCAAAGCAGAATATCTTGTAAATTTCGGTTACTTTTAAACAAAGGCTGCTGTCTGTAGCTATGATAGAAACTGGAAAACATGCTGGTTCTGGCTGCAGACAGACTGCTGAGTGTACTGAATGCCTGTGCAAGCACTGTGAAAATGTTCTATGGTCGAGATCAAGCAGCCAGAGATAAACAACAGACTGTATTCCAGATGGAGACTATTGGGCAAAATATGCCCACTATCCACTCCTACTCACACACAACAGTGTCAAACATGCACACAAAAGCAAAGAGCCACATTCACACAGAGTTTACTGACCAGCACAGCACACACAGCGGTATACAAATCCTGGACAGACATTTCTTGGCACTGCATGCAGAGTGTCATCAAATTGAACTCCATCACTGACTGTAAGCACTGGAGAAAAATTCCCAGTGTGAGCAGCACTAAAGGCCTTTTTAAATAACAACAATAATATATAATTGCTACTCATTAAAGTGTTGCTAAAAGGCATGTACAGATGAACAGAGCAGAACGCAACACTAATGTCCTCTGGATGCAATGGGAGAAAAAAAAAAAAAGGCTGGACCTCTAATCTATTCTGCACGTGATCATTTCCCTTATCCAACAAAGCCCACTTTCTTCAATGTCCTGACGTGAAATTATGGGAAATAATTTAATGCACATAATGCGCTTATGTTTCTAGCGGCTCATTCGGGCACGAAGCCTCACACAGTTGCGACTGAATTTTGTTTGCATCTCTGCTTCGCTTACAAATCTATCTATACATGAAAAGAAGCATAATTTATCAAATTAACTGGCAAAGAGAGTGCCGAGATCCACTAAAACTTACCCCACACTAAATCAGAGCTAAATATGAGAAACAAGCAATGGAGCTATGCATCAGGAAGTTCATTTATGGCTCCCCAGCTGCCCAAACAGTACAGTTACTCTTAAGATTTGGGGTGCATTGGTGGATATGAAGCTTAGTATCAAGGGCAAGGACACCTACCACAATAGCAGGGAAAATAGAAGAGTTACTCACCGTCAGTTAAAATGAGTGACGCATAGTAATTTGGCATGCAAAGTAAATTTACACTTCATTATACCACAATTGCTATTTATAATATTAATGTCAAAAGAAGTTTGCAATATGCAAATGAGCCTTGCATTGCTCGGTCAGCATTCTGACAGATAATTTTTTTTGTGAGGGCTAGAAGAAGAAGAAGAAGAAGAAGAGAAATCATTGAGGTTTGTTTTATTTTAACACAGGTCAAATATATTCATCCACACAACACGGGTTTACCAGTTTATTAATATAATGCATTCAAAATGTGTAGCTATTTATTCAAAATGTTTTTTCAGTTCAGATCATGCACACTTGAATGTAATAGCACAAACTGATAGAATCATAATTTTACAAGTCTAACAAGAACTCTGTTTGGTTTTGCATTCTTCACAGTATATAGAAATCATTCTGACGCAAACTTTCCAAACTGCATCATCAGCCAAGCGGATTTTTCACTGTGTCTTGGGGAAATGAAAACAGGCGGTGAAAAACACCTGGGAGAAAAAGAAGCAGGAGCCTGCTAGTGTCACTCCCAGATGAAACATCAGAACTGCTGTCTTCAAAAAGACTCTCGAGTGCAAGAAGTCTAACTGCTACAGTTCTAGAAGTAGTGACTGAAAATAAACCCACCACATCAACCTGCACTGACACACTGACTGAAAGACAATGCTGAATGATGCAGCCTGACTTAGACAATAAACTTTACTCCGTGTTAACATCAGGGACTGAGACTGCTCACAGATATTGCCTTTCCCTTCTTACTCCCTCTGGCAAAAGCACACTCATGCACGCTCGTGCGTGCGTCTCCACTCACTGGAACAGCACCTGATGTCTGGCACCTGTTGTGCCTCTGCCTTTTACTATATCTGATCCTCTTTCTCTGGCTGCATTGCCACTCTTGTTTCACAAACACGGCGATCTCTTACCTTTAGCCGAGTAATACGAGTCCAACATTCTGAGCAGTCGATGGAGATGTGTGGAACTACTGAAGTCTTTCACACTGTACCCCTGTTTCTTTCTCCAACTTTCTTCCTCCTTTCTACTTTTTTGCCGTCTCTCAAGCACGTCATGGCTTACTGAGTGAGTCCCTCCCTTCTTCTCAGGTTAGTGTGGCCCATCCCACTACCTAACATTGTGTGTGATATTTTCAGTTGCACATCACATAAGCAGCATAAACTGACTAAATTCACTCCCACATTCTGCTAGGAGACGAGACTTCTAAAGCTATTTCCTTACTGTTATGCATTTCATAATGCAGCGCAAAGCGGCAGAAAGGCTCGAGTTCCACAATCTATTCAGAACATGACACATGACCTCTTATAACAAAGCCTGCTTTCTTCAAAAAATGTGAAAAAATGGCGAGACATAGGACGATTTAATGCATGCAAAATGAAGAACTCAAAAGATTTCCAACAAGCTAGTGCAGTGTTGAGTGTGTGAGTATACTAGGCCATAAAGTAAATTATTAACCACCACATAAGCATATTGTCATATCACTTCAGTGACTGCAGAGGGCTATGCAGATAAAATGCACTCGGATTTATTTTTTTGCAATTACAATTTTTGTTATGTGTCAATAATGATTTAGTAAAAGGTTATCACTTTCACAGGCCTAAATAACTCACCGTGCCATAAGTCAGGAGCGTGCATAATAAACAGAGATAATGCAAGAACTATAGAATAAAACAATTAAAGTTTCAGATTTCAACAGGATAATAACCGTACCCTCAATGCATTACTTTAAGCACAGTTGTAACCTCATCCCCGTCTTTCTCTAAAAATCATATAAGCAGAACAGAAAGTGAACAATATCATTCAATCCTGAAGTCTTCTTCAGGTTACAGTGAGGAAATGAATACTGAACTACAGTAGCAGCAGCACAGAAAGAGTGCTCACTTTATTTACCAAGCAACACGGTGCAGATATTACACTGAAGAAAGTAGCTAATAAGCCCAGTGTTTAAATTTTCATACACGTTGGGACCGAAATTATCCTGCAAATCCAGTCAGTTAAATGCGAGGCGAGTACGACTATGAACAAAAATAAAGCGGCGATCGGTTCTCATATGCTATGTAAGAAATGATGTATGGCTTGAGATTAGAGCATTTAAACATGATTATGTAATGTTGCAAGCAGAAACACATGAAAGCTGCATACAGTGCAGTATGTACGCAATTACACAGCAATAGTGTTTCGGTTACTATCGGCTGAATTTCAAAAACATGCATATGAAGACCATCAGCCATAATTTATGGCTATAAACAGTACTGGACACTGCATGGCTTTTTATAGTCTTCCGTTTTCTCAAAGAGTTCATGGAGAACTGGCTGCTCAGTTTTGTTCTTGGCCAACAATCATGAGGCTGACAAAATAGAGCCAATGTTTATTGTTTGTTTAAATGGAATTTTTATTAGCCAAAACTGTCTGTGTGTGTGTGTGTGTGTGTGTGTGTGTGTGTGTATCAGATATTTGGTACATTACTAAGAACAAACACCAAAAGTAGTGGATGACAGACTTAATTACAAACAAACAAAAAACAAAATCAATTACACTGTGTAGAATATATGCATAGGTGTGCCACAGATGTTAAAGAATTACAGTACATGTAATGGAAATATCAGAAAGAGAATGTCTTGTGGACAGAAGAAACAAAGGTGAACCAGCACCAGAGTGAAGGAATAAGAAGGAAAAAGGGGGGGGGGGGCCTTATTGTTCCGATCAAAATTTGAGATTTGCAAGATGGTGGAAATGGCACGTCTGGATGCCAGTAGTGGAGCTGTATCAATCTTATTTATTGATGATGTGCCAGTAACAGCAGGATGAACAGAAAAGCTTCATCCATTTATTTCAGACTGTTGCTTTTGAAGACAAGAACTCGAAACATACTTCTAAAATCATTTTAAATGGTAAAATGTTCTGCACTTGTATAGTGCTTTTATCCTAAATAAAAACCAAAGTGGAAACTGTGAAAACTTCCTGCCTGTAAAGTTAAACAGGGTGTAGCAGCTTTAGCTAAAAATATTACCCCGCATAAATGGAAAACAATGATTTTATTTGAGTTGGCTCCTCCCTGCCCCATTGACACACATCCTCGCTTGCTAGAGCAGATCCAGCCGGTATAATTGGATTTCCAGAATGGGAAACAGGAGATCTCTTCTCTAGCCACTACACAGCAGAAGACAATAGTAGGCGTTGGGAGTAGTGTGCAAACAAAACGTATCCACTCTCACTGCTAAACGTCACAGTAATGTATAACGATTATATACTTGGCCATGTTTAACAATACTGCTATTCTGCAGGCAACTTAAAATTTTGCATAGTGGCCAAACTGAAGACACAAAGGCTGTGTAATTGTATTATGTAATACTCAACTCTGAGGAAACCACAGTAAGTGAATTTCAGGTTAGTAGCTAATATTACTTGGTTGTATGTTCAAAACACAATAAGAGGACTTCAAAACTGTTGCCTAAAATTCTGTCCTAAAAAGAACAGTTGGGTTAAAAAAAAAAAGGGAAAAAAAAACACGTAAATAATAATAAAAATTTATGTAAAATGGCAAATTCCATACAAGTATACAATTTCCTGACTCTTCAGAAACTGGCCCCATGTCTCTCTTCCTGTCTTTGTCCAAGCTGACAAAATCTGTCAGCTGAGTCAACAGCAGACAGATGCTCACATAGTCCACAAACACATGCATACACATACACGGCCGTTTCTTTTCCCACTTTAGTAATTTTGATAAGACATGATGCTACACCTAGTGCTGAAGACTGGTGTAACCAGTCTTCTTTTTTTTTTTTTTTTTAAAATCAGCAGAGGGCAGTGCGCAGCACGCCTTTTATCTTTATAAACCAATTAAAACAGTGGTCCCCAACCCCTGGTACCGGTCCGTGGGTCATTTGGTACCGGGCCGCACAGAAACAATAAATAACTTACATTATTTCCGCTTTATTTATTATCTGGATCTAAAAAATGTCCGGATTCTCTCCGTTACATCCTTCTACGACTCACTCTTGACGCCTGTCAAGACGCTTGTCTCGGTCACGTGATACGTTGAAACCTTACCATAGAGACCAGAGAGAGTTAGGGGGGGGAGAGAGGATGTTACGAGGACGCTGCTAATAAAGTTGCGATTTCACATTGGATTCACGTTTATTATTATATTTTAAAAATATCCCAGTTTTTATGCCGGTCCTATCATTTTATTTTGTTGTATTTATCTGCCACACCTTAAAGACCGGTCCGTGAAAATATTGTCTGATATTAAACCGGTCCGTGGCGCAAAAAAGGTTGGGGACCGCTGAATTAAAACACCGGTTTATAGACAATCCAGATACTGCAGTAATACTATATGATAACTCAGTGTGACCACACTTTATTGTTATTTCCAAAGATCACATAGTTGGCCAAAATGAAGCATACAACTGAATGTACCCATGTGAAAGCTGGGTCTGTGTAACATCACGTATGTAGGAAGCTTTCAAGCCCAATACTAGTTTGGAAGGCTGGATCAGTACTTAGACTAGAGGACCAAAAACATATTACATGAAAACCTGTCCAACTCCATCACCTGACCATGCTTCAATCAGCAGCCATGAACATATATGCTCTACATTTAAACAGAAAGAGGAATGGAAAAAGTCACTGTACAAATATTATTGTATTTTTTAAGTATAATAGAGTATGCAATAGAACGTAAATGAGAATGAATGTACTCACAGCTGGATTTGACTGGTTGGGGTGTAATGGAAAATGTGGTGGTGGTTTAAAATACTGCAGCAGCATGGACCAAAAGTACAAAGAAATGTGAGATACTAGGAAACTAGGCCAAAATCCAGAGAAAAGAACAGAAAGGTACACAAAAGATGCCAAGCTGTTGGCCATGAAGACACTGGCTGTACTCCCTGTATTTGACCAACTTTCCCACTCAGTGAATACTAAACACAGGTAGAATATCTTTACCAAAGGAATGATTCGGCTCATAAGTATTAAATATATGTTCTGGCACATTCTGAGTGGTTTACAGTCCCAAGTGAACTGCACACATCTGTTCCAGCCTATTGTAGTTTTTATAAGTATTGTAGTTAAGTAAGCAAGTACTAATGATAATAATTATAATCATCATATTTCCAGATCTTAATGTTTTTTACATATAAAAGTTAGAAGGTAAAATCAAATAATATAAATCACATTAATTAAACAATCTACAGCCAGTAATTACTAGACTATCGATATAAGACTTACTACAAATCAGGAAAGAATATTTAACCAGATAAATCACTGAATAACTGAACAGTCCATGATACATAGACATGTTTTTAATCTGGATTTAAAAGCACCTGTAAAAGCATTCCTAATATTCCAAATGAGCTACAAGTTATCCTCAGGACTTAGCCTGCCTCAGCTGAACATTACAGTCAATTCTGAACTACAAATAAAGCCAGTGCATCTTAAACACCACCGGGGTAATGTGCTCGGACCTTTTTGCCTGCTAAGGATGTGGGAAATTGTCATGGAAAATGCCAAAACACCAACCCAGATCTCTACGCAGGTGTGCCTACAATTCAAAAAGGCAAGTACACAACCTTTTAAATCAAACAGACACGATGAACTGTCCTTGACGTACACACGATCCTAATCTCTGCAGCCAAATGGAAAAGGACATGGCATCAGACTCTGCTCTGCCTCAAGAGTCCAGCAAACAGGAAGATATGGAATGTATGCGAGTTTCCCCAAAGGCCAAAGGCAGGAAGGCTGGGGATTCCCTTCTAGTCTAATGACGTTTTTCTCAGTTGGAGACTGGGGGGAAGAAAAAAAAAAAAACCCCACACACAACACGTAAAATTATACAACAAAATTATTCACAATTATAATATTTAATGACCGAACAGTCAACTTTTGGATCAGTTTATCTACAGCCTCTCCTCACACAATACACAGACCAATAACTCTTTAATGAATGTAAATCTACACGATCTTAACCATTAACCTTTATCAGGGTGATTTCCCCCCCCATGCTCCTAATAGCAAATTCGCAGCAGGACTCTGAGTGGAAGTGAGTCATTTGTCTTCAGATCTCCGCTAAACTGCACAGAAGTGATACGAGACTGGAGAAACGTGGACCCTAATTCAAGAGCTAGCTCGTAGTCAACTAAAGCTCTTGTACCATTCATTGTAAAGGTCCTGCTCTGACTACTGACCTCAGAAGTGTGATAGATCTATGACACTTGGGTTTTCTGATTGACTTGCATATAACAGATGAATAGCACTGTTTAGAGCTGAACTCAAATTATTTTCAAAATTGAATGTTAGACTACATGGCCAAAAGTAGGTGGACACCTGACCATCACATCCATATGTGGGACTTCCCCAACCTGTTTCCATAAAAGTGGAAAATGTTCCAAACCTGTTCCAAAATCTAACGGGGGTGGGGGGTTCATGTTTGGAACGGGTTGTTTAACAACCACACATGCGCATGATAGTCAGGTTTCCATATACCTTTTGGCCATACACCAGCAAAGCACACAGCAGCATGTAACTGTACAGTACTCAAGCATTTGCATAATGTCTTGCATAAATATTCACCCCTCTTGAACTTTTCCACATTTTGTTGTGTTACAACCTGGACCAGACATGGATAAAATTAGGATTATATGTCAAAGTGGGAGGGATCAGTATAGTACAATTATCAATTAATATAGTACAATTATCATTAGAATCATCTTGAAGACCAAGGTTCTTTAATATGGGTTTGGTTGCAAAAAAAAAAAAAAAAAAAGTATATATATAAAAATAAATGAATAAAATAAAATACCCCAAACTTATAACATTCCCTGGATGACCATTAAATCCATTATTTAACAAATGGAAAGAATATAGCACAACCAGGGCTTTGCCAATAGGAAACTGTCCAGCAAAATGAAGTTAGTCAGGACGTTTACATGGACAACAATAATCCAATATTAACCCAATTAATACAGTACTCTGATTAAGAAACTAGCATGTTAACAGCAAATTTTAATTACCTTAATCCGATTAAAGTCATACTTGAAGTAAACACAAATCGAGGTGGATTACAAACATGTACACACCTTAATCACACTTTTTTCACCACATTTTGCGACAGGACACGTACACACACGGCAGTACAAGAGATCACGGCTGCGTCAGAAACGTACTCGCACATACAGCATGACAATTAATTAACCGCGTTCGTAAAAGTTTTTACATAAAAATTACCCAAAAGTGTATACAGTACCATAACGAAGACAAACTATGTTGATGCATGAAATTCTGGAAAGACGTCAGACGGCGTTGCACGGTGACATAATGATGCGTGCTGTTAATCAAACCTGTTCTATAACATGTAAAACGGGAAAATGAAAATGAGTATTGTAAAAGCGACTCATGTAAACACCTTAATCACAATATTGTCTTATTCAGAATAACGTCAATAATTAGTTTACTGCTGTCCATGTAAACATAGTCAGTGAGCAATTAAGGAGGACATTAGTCAGAAAAGCAACCAAAATTTAAGCGGGGTGGATATTTATGTAATGCACTGTATCATCAGCACATCATACTTCGCAATAGATCAGCTGAGGCTTCTGCTGCAATTCAAAGTCTTGAACAAAACTGATCTGTACAGGAGACAAAGAAGCCATGCAGAGGTCATTAATGTTTGTCCACCAACGCATAAGCGCTTTGCCTTATTCACCTCTGGTCATTTAGCTCATCTTGCCGTTACGCTCATATCAGAGGACACTGACATGCCAAGATTTACACACTCGAGAGTAAATACGAGTCAGTCTTTAACATATGCTGTTTGAGAAATGAGTTCAACCCAACACTGTGATGTGACTTAATACACGAGTTGTGAGATTAGCACTGAAGTGCTAGCGTTCACAGACTGGCTACTGCAACTGCACACACTTAATTCAAAATCAGAAAAGCAATAATTTATAGCAGTGAGACTTTTAGGCCTTGATTTACTTAAGGTTTACTTAACCACCAAGCCACCACTGCCCAGTGATATGTAAATGAGGGTTCTACACGTGCATACTCTTGGAAGCTGTGGCAAGTCCGGATCTTAAAGAGAATCCTGGAAAAGTAAACTGAACTCAAAACTAATGATGTCTAAATGTAGTGAGACATTAGAAAAGGTTCAAAATGCAATATGAATAAACGAGTTTAAGCATGTAGACATAAAGAATGCTAATAAAAAAAGTGAACGAAAAGTTTTGAAAAACGTTTACAATTCTGATACCAGTGGATCCGTAGGATATGCAAAACATACTGAGAATATGCAAGTCATCATTAAATTAATTAATTAATTAATTAATTTTAAAAAATAGTAATAAAAGCTTTTTATATTATTTTTTTATATTCATTATAGTTCACTAATTTGATCGGTCAAGTGGCCCGGCCCTCCAAGTGTACCTATATTTCCTATAACCACACCGGGACGTTTCACCGAGTGAAACATAGCATTTGGACACAGTGCGTCCGTCTGAGATGTCAGTTACTCGATATTAATTTCTTGTTTATAGAACTGTAGTATAAAATCAATATCGCACACGCAATCATGCAGGTATACTGAATATTAGCACAGCTGTGATTAGCTCCAGTACTCGCCTTGTGGAGTCGTACATATATAATCACAGCTGTGTCGATATGCACTATAAGCGCATTCTTGCTTGTGCGATATTGCTTAATAAGATCTTTTAGATAACTCATTAAGTGTTGGTAAATGATGCAATTTTGTGTTCAACTGTCAGAAACAGGCTTCCACAAATTTAACATATGCTCTCTGGGCGTATTCCTTTGCGCATTCCCATGTTTTTACACATTCAAAAATCATAGTAAGTCTTTGCTCTTGGTGTGCTAGGTCTTATGTAACAAACATATACAAATATGTAAAACACTAATTCAAAACACTGTAATTCTATCAGATGCAATACACTGCCTTCTTTCAAATTAGGTCCAATTAGAGGTTGGAATAGCCATAGAAACACTTCTGTTGATGTTCTCTTATGTTTTGGACTACTGTCTTGTTGCAGGACACATCCACATTTCATTTCTAACATTTTTTTGGGGGGGGGATAATTGTCAAATAGAGACCCCCCCCCCCTTTTTTTTCTTTAAACCATTTCAGATGCAAACTTTTGCTCTCTACTGTAGTGACTAGATAAGATTTGCCTCAGTGCTGGCTGGTCTGTTCTCACGGAGATGTTCTGTTTGGCCTAAAGTGAACGAATAATTTCCTTAGCATTAGAGTGAGAGAACCAGAATTCTTTCACACAATGAGGAGAAATAACCTCAAGGACAGATAATGTTCAGTTTTTACACCACTGTACCAGGCAACTCACGATTTTCACATACAATACTGTACACAAGTCATAGACACTCAATCATTAAGACTTCATTTTAAAATGTTTATTTTATGTTTGCTGCACTAGTGTGTCAGTAATCTCCAAAAAGAAAAAAAAAAAAAACTAACAATTTTAGAATGTAGTTTTTTGTTGGATTGTTAAGGCAGCTTTGCTTCACAGATTTTCTTTGAACATGCATTGCACTGTATGTTAAATGTGCACACAGATTTTTCTTCATTAATCATAATTAGCCAAATGAAATGATTTCTACATGTGGATGTGTGGTTTCACAGCCATTAAATGCTCCTAAGGAATACTGCGTACCTCCTCAGTGGAAAAGGTACGAGGACAGAAATGAGCATAATATGCAAGTCTACTGGCTAAATCACGTAATATAGTTTATTTTCTGTAGTTCATGTAAACCTTTAGGTTCTCAGATCATCCAGTTATCATTAGCTTCCAATTGACCAATATGAACCAGCGCTGACCGGTGGAAAAGCTGCTGAGGAATTTGCTCCCAGGTTTGCAAGGCAAATGTGAGGTTTGAATGCTTTGATAAATGGGCAGTACACTTTGTGTGCGGATGAGCCTTTTCATGCACGTATACAGTAGAATCATTGGGTGGAATCAGTCCAAAATACAAAGTTTCAGCTTTACAGGAGCAGAGAACCGCAGTCGTTCTTCAGTAGAGCTTTTAAAGGGAGCCACAAAGCAAAAGGTTCGCATGAAAACTTTCATCAGTACATCTTATTGCAGAGGAATATCTGTGCGTGTGAGTGTTATGAGGTTTGTCTCTATGTCATATAGGACATATTTCTAACCCAAGAACCACGATCAAGAACTGCATGGAAAATAGCTACTGAGACTCCCACAGATACACAGAAAATGTCTGTCCATCATTCGCTTGGGGCGTCAGTTAACCCTGCAAACAATGCTACAGCCGGATACCCTTCCTCTGTCCAGTCCCGCCTTCCTGTGCTATATAAATACAAAAACATTCCCCATTTTTGAACACACACTCACATTCTTTCTGAACACACACACCAACAGTGAAAATGTGACTGTAATTGCACCTGACATGAAACGCTGAGCTCCAGTGAAAAAGTTCATTCAGAAAGTATGAGGCACAGAAACAATGAAGCAAAAAGGAGGAGGCTGCACCAGCAAGGATGCCGACACACATCAAGCGGAGCGTGTGTACCTTTCAGAGTAGTGATCTCATGTTGGATGGACCTGAAGTATTCCATAGTTGCATGTAAAGGTGAATGTCTTCACCAAGTGTCCCTGCAGTCTACGTTATTTCTATCACTTTCTCGTACGGTCTCCGTTTCTCTCCTTAGCTAAAGCAACTGCGATTCTGTGTAGCTGTACTCTCCTCTCGTGTCGTCCGTGAGATCCCCCTTTTTTCTCAGTCTCTTTTTTGTGCTCTTCAGATCAACGGTCTACTTGCTGTATTTCAGGTCAGCTCTCGTTGATTGTTGTCCTAACCCACACTCTCACGTCCCAAGACTCACTTGCTCGTGCATGTATTTGTGTTCTTTGCCCCTCCCTCTCTTCATCCTCCACTACACAGAGCCGGCACCCACACCGAGAATCTTGTCTGAGCCAATCCTCACATTCTCTTCATGTTCCTTGCTTAAAAAAACCGGCGTCAATCTGCTTGAAGAAATGCACGAAATTAAACAAACATAAAAAAGGAAAATAAGAATGCTTGATAATGTCTAAAGACTATACATCTATGAAGAACACAATGATAAATGAATGAATACATTTCATTCCTATTTGCAAGCCCCTCCCACTTCAATACTTGCTAACTAAAACATTTCACAGTTTGAGAATGTCTGCTCTGTAATGTTATAAATAAGGAATCTTTAGCCCCGACCTCACCTCCATGTACAAGTTTGCATCAGCGCATGCATGCATGTTTGCATCAGCGCCGTCATGGTGAACTCACTCTCCACACATTTCAAAAGCTGTGTTCAAATAGAAAACACTATTTAAATGATTCCTTGGTCTAAAGGTGGGTTAAAAGACTAGAGGTCCACAATCAGGTGACATCATCCCCTAAGAATTAGTAACCATATTAATGATCATCTATAGGTTGGTCCTAAGTCCCTTTCCTACACTCTAGGTGACTTGACAATACAAAGAGAAAATAGCAAAACTAAAAAAGCAACACTGAAGAAGCCTGAACTCAGTAGATCAGAGTCCACCAAGCTGTATGATTTCACCAAGCGCATGCTTTTTGCTGTCTAATGGCACAATGACCATGAATTCACACCAGCCATGACACAGGACAACAACATTACCTACATTTATTTTCAATGAAAGCTGGTGATATACAGCTATAGTATAGCATGGGTGTCCAATTTTATCCAGATAGGGCCGGTGTGGGGGCAGGTTTTCATTACAACCAAGCAGAAGCCACACCTGAATCTATTGAAAGCTAAGATCAACGGATTAAACAGGTGGAATCGGGAGTGGCTCCTGCTTGGTTGAATGAAAACCTGCACCCACACCGGCCCTTTGCAGATAAGATTGGACGCCCCTGGTATAAAGAAACGTTGGCTGTTGGCTGAAAAGGTTCAGTGATTCTGGCTGTGCTACTACCAAAATAGATGCTGGTGTAGTTCATATTTTATTTAGGCACATCATCAAAAAGTAAAATATCTAACTTCATTAAAAAGGTCTTTATCGACTGATCTAGTGTCAAATGGAATCACTACCATAGCAACCAGTAGACTACAGTGACCATGGCAAAACTAATGAAAGTACAGTGTAGAGTGACTTATTGCACTGTGTGGCGAAAATTGCTGTCAGTGTGAAGGTGAGGTGACCTATACAATCCAGATGCCTGTAGTGTTACGACGAACCAGCACAGAGAATGATGTGCTGTAAAGAACCAGGTAGAACCTTGCGTGAACAGAAAGCTGAGACGCAAAAGCAAAGTGAGCCCCCTAACCTTCAACAAGAGCATCACAGCACACAAAGCCTTCAGTCTGAAACACAGGGGGAAGTACACCACGCACACAACATACACAGAATGCTCTGGGTTTTATGAAAAATAGACTTACACAGTATTTACACAGGTGGAAGTTACAAGCTATCCAGGATCGCACACTATTACTGCACTGATGTAACCTATGACCTTTTCACGCATTTGTGTTAACAGTTTGCGGCATACAGTTCTTCACACACATTGCAGTAACTCGGGTTCTTTCTTTCTCAGCACAGACATTGCTCACATCTTATTTCACGTGCATCACTAACTCGTGGTAGAAGAATTTTTTTTATTAGTTTCAAAATAGTTCACTGCATTACATTTTATTTTCTTCGTCATATCTTTGACCCAAACATACGTGTTTGTTACTGTAGTTAACTGTGAACCAAATGGTATGGACAGAATTACTGTAGACATGAACAGTATTTACCAAAACGTATTGTGTCATTAATCCATTCATTCCCTTCAGTGGTGCTGCCTAAGACGACAGCTATTGGGGCAGCACTTGCATAAATTTACACCTAAAATAAAGGCAAAACACATCACAGACAGATGTGCTGATCAAGTAAACTGTGTTATATGATATCTTTACTGTATGTGTGTATGTGTGTATTGTATCCATATATAGATTTCCTAGAAATCTGAAACTTGCTAGCTACCAAGGTCACTCATCTGGCTGTTGTGCTAAAAATCATCATGAAGGAGGTGTTCTAATCCATTTGAAAATCTCTTTAATGATCATATAGTAATGTGACATGTCTGGTAGAAAACAGAAACCCCACCCAGGTTTTCTTAGACTCTGGGTGTTAAATCTCCATGGCCCATCGCTCCACTGTGCATGTTCGGGCCGACATTCCATTTGTCTGAGGTTAAGCTCTCCCATAAAGCTTTAGAGATGGTCAAGCCAGCTTACAGCAGAGGACAGACACCCTAACCACCCTGCTGACACAGAGGCAGTGCATCCATAGGAAAAAATATCTAAGATTAACCCTCTTTCCCACGGTTCCCACAGTATTATGTCCCATAAGCCTATATTCCCTATAGAAACAGCATGCCAACCCAGAGTTCCTGGGCCAAAATCAACATTTTAATTAACATTTTGAGGCCTTGATACAACTTATAATAATGTATTTGTGTAATATTACTTTGAAAATGAAGCAGTTCGGTGTTTTTACTAAACTTAGAGCACAATTCTTAACTAGAGAAATTACGAAAAAAAATAAAAATACTCGCTAAAATCCTTCTACTCATTTAGATGTACCATACGAGCATCAGCGTTGTCAATGCCTTTGAATAAATTCAAGTAAATAATTAATAAATAAATAAATAAATAAATAAATGCATTTTAGCTCTGGTGATAATCAGACCAGCAGGTAGTGTTTTCACGAATGCACAGAAACGGTCACATTATGACTCCAAACCCCTGCAAGTATAGTCGCACTGGTTGATGCTAAAGATGAAGACGGTTCAAGGTCTGGATCATGTGAGATTGGGTCACTATCAGTTTCGGTTTCAACATTGCATGGAATTTCACTGCTGTCACTATCTAGAATCCTCGCTCACGCCTGTGTACGTTTTCTTTTTTTTTTTCCCCCCCACTGTTTTAGATGTACCGGTGTTCACTGTAGGCGTAACTTTAGCTCGAACGCGATTAGCTTTTCACTTTGGCATTTTTAGTTCACTTCTACTATTATACCAATATTCACGCTTGGATCAGCTTCATCGTTATGCCAGCATAATAACGTAGTCACGTCATCAACCTTCCGGGTCAAAAAAATTATTAAATAAGTAAGGAATCATAGCAGAGTAATGCCGGTATACCAGTCTTACGGGGATAACGTTTACACTGTAAAGCCACTATATGGCTATATCAGGCTTACAGGGATTTGGCATAGACGACCGAGCCGGTATTGCGTCCTTACAGGAGTAGATCAAAGACGGGCAAGCCGGTTTTTTGGCCATACGAGGTAAGAGGGTTAAAATTAAGACTTGACACACTAAGAACTCTGTGTGTGCGAATGTTTTTATATATTGGTGGGGGCCAATACGGAATTGGTCCCCACAAGGATTTGCTGAAAAACAGCAGCTTTGATAAAAAAATAATTTTAATTTAAAAACCAAGAAGTAAAAGGTTTCATTTTAAAGTTGGTTAGATGTAGCATTAATTAGCTGTGAAAATAATTATTTCAGTGGAAGGTCCTCACATGGATAGTAACACAAACATTGTTGCGTGTGTAGGGACATTTGCCTGGGATCATCGCTAAATGCTCTTCGGTGTCTTAAGCCATTGTTAGTGGTTCAAAGCATTCCAGCACACTGCTACACACCCTCTACAAATATTACTGTTTTTTTCCTTTCTTGAAGTATGTTTCTTGGGTGCTGTTCCAGACAAGGTCTTGAGCATCAAGGCCCTGAATTTAACGCGGGCAGCTACAGGAAGCCAGTGGAGGGACATGAAGAGGGGTGTGGCATGGGTCCTTTTGGATTGGTTGAAGACGAGGCATGCTGCTGCATTCTGAAATCATCTGAAGAACACTATATACACATCCATTTCATTTAAATTCATAATCTCTAAAGCAAAAAACCCCATCAAATGTCAAAGAAAACTTGCGATTTACAATATTGCCTTGCATTAACTATTTTCATATGAATATATTTTTTTTATCAGAAATAAAATTGAAGCATGGAAGAGCAAAACAATCTTTCAGTTTATTAATAATCAGGGAGCGATCTCACGGTGTGATTCTCACACCTGCTTATAGAGTCACAGTGGAGCCGTTGTCAGGGTTGATGTCTGGAGTCAGTGAGAAAATGGGGAAACATAATTAGCCCTTGTTTCTCTAGAGCTCACCTCCTCCTCACAAACCTTAAGAAATATTCTACAGTAACATCATTGTCATACAGAGAGAAATCCACTAGGGGCTGTGCTTCCCCTGGTCATTGGTCTAGAAACTCTGGCAGTATATGACCACCAAAGGAAATAAGTCAAAACACACAAGTAATTATGCCACCTGAGATCTGCAGACAAAAATATTCTAGACATGCATCTTGAGTAATCACTTAACCCAGACAGGACCACGGGCAGATCCGAGGAATATCCCAGAAACACAGAGCGAGGCAGGGATGCTTATTTAAATGCATATCAGCACTCACACTCATTCATACTCAAGGCAATTCAGCATATTTTTGCATGTTATGAGGAAACCAAAGAACCTGGAGGACACCCACAAGGACACATTGAGAACATGGAAAAACTCCTAAAAGAGAGTAACCTGAGCCTAAATCTTGCCATCACACACCTCATCAATACAGTCACTGTGGTGTCCATCACACAACCATCACTACTACACAATTTCTTGAATCCTTGAATAGGACTTTCAGATTTCAAGATCTATAAAACAAAACATATATGAAAAAGTGGACAGGTATTAATAATATACTAAGATCAGTGCTACATTTCATTCATGAAACAACAGTATGCCAACATTATGAATATCCATAAATTAATTATTTAAAGCATTTAGCACATTCAACTCCTGGTATATGAACATTTATAACGCAGTTTTATCAATTTATTCAAATGTATTTTTCTGAAGATCATTATATTTTACCACCAATAGGTCCTTATACAGCATGTGATCACTTCATTCGGGATAAAAATACCCATAGGAGATGCACACTCACCCAAAGCATATGACTATCACTAGCCTTCCCAGAATATCTGCAAATATATTACTGCAGAGAATAGAACCGTTGCTCATTTCTCGGTCATTGATTGTGTGTGCACGCTGTGACACTCTTGCACGATGAGTACCTCTCCATGTTCTTCCACTGGTCCACACATGGGAGTCAGTGTTCTCTCTAGTTAAGATTAAGTGTACACACCCATCTCAGCAGATTCTTTGTCAGCACACTGCCTGACAAAAACCATTCAGCACTACACTTATTTTTCAGCCTTCCAACTGAATTAAGCTGCTGCATGATGCCGTCATAAAGGGTCTACTCACATTAAAGCTCTTGTTGTGACATAAATGATAGAAAATGCATGAGTCATGTATTCACTTTCAGAAACAGCTTTTTCATGGTCAAGGTCATGGTGTAATCTGGAGCCTATCCCTGTAGCACAGGGCACAAGGTGGGGAGAATGCCAGTCCATTGCAGGACACCATGCACACACTCATTCACACCTATGGGCAATTTAACCTGTCCAAGCTGCCTACCTGCATATTTTAGGACAGTATGAGGAAACCCCATGATTATGAGAAAGCCCTTGTATGATAGCCATCTGTAGGAAATGGCACACATCCTTGGGATCATTGTACAGTGTTTGCTATGAAGAAGAAACCAGCACACATCAGCATTTCTGGTCTGAATGGCAAACTCTAAGAATAAGAGTTCCTCAAGAGTTACGGATTCTTACTTTCTTAAATGAGGTACTATACTTAGTCTTTTCTGACAGTGAAACACTCTGGGATACACAGACATTCAGCCACTCCAACTGTTTAAACATCAATCACTGCAGCTTCTGTAGCAGTCTGCTGCAGCCAATCACATGCATTTTTGTAAATAATTTAGCTATAGTAGTTTTCATACATGCATAAACCCAGCAAAAAAAAAAGAAAAATCCCTTTTTCAGGAGACTGTATTTTAAAGATAATCTGAAAAATCCAAACAAGCTTTACAGATCCTTATTGGAAAGGGTTGAAACAATGTTTTCCATGCTTGTGCAATGAACCATAAACAATTATTGCTCATGCACCTGTGGAGCAGTCCATAAGACACTAACAGTTTACAGGTAATTAAGGTCACAGTTACAATAACTTTGGAAACTAAAGAGACCTTTTACTGACTCTGAAAAACACCAGAAGAAAGATGCCTAGGGTTAATGATCACCTGTGTGAACATGCCATAGACCTGCTGCAGGGAGGCATGAGATTCAGAGGTGTTCAATAAACTGCAATGTCTGTAATGTAAGACGCCCATGACAGTGCTACAGGGAGACAGGAAGGATAGCGGATCCTCCTTTCAGTGGAAAATTACATGTAATCGTGCTCCCCCGCCGACGTGATTGAGAACTTGTAAATGCCTTGGTGGAAGAGTGGAGTAACATCTCACAGTAAGAACTGACAAATCTGGTGCAGTTCATGGGGGTGAGATGCTCTGTAGTACTTAAAGCAGCTGGAGGACACCACATATTGACGGTTACTACTGATATTGACACCAACTCCTTTGTTCAGGGACTCATTATTCCATTTCTGTTCGTCATAGGTCTGTGAAACTTGTTCAGTTGTTGAATCTTTATCTTAAAACAAATTCACATTCAACTGCTTTTATTTGTTGGAAATTTGTAGACAGACAGACAGACAGACAGACGCAAGAAAAAGTATGTGAACCTTTTGGAATTTCATGGTTTTCTGAATAAATTTGTCATAAAATGTGATCTGATCTTCATCCAAGTCAGGGGTATTGACACACATAGTAATACAAAAAAATTCTGATCTCTCATGGCTTTATTGAGAACAACCAAAAAAACTCAGTGCTTCTGGATAAAGTATGTGAACCCTTGAGTTAATGACCTCAAAAAAGCGTTTTTTTGCACACCTGGAGTCTCGTTAAGAAAATGAGTGGGGAGGTGTGGACTACAGCTACTTTGACTGATAAAAACCCCTCAAACTTTTGGAGTTTGCTCTGCACAGGAGGCACATGCTTGTGAGCCATGCCTCGCCAAAAAGAGCTTTCAGAGGATCGACGATCAAGGATAGTTGATTTACAAAAAGCTGGCAAGGGTCACAAAGTGATTTCAAAGACTTTAGAAATTCACCAGTCTACAGTTCAAAAGCAACCAGCAAACATTCCACAAATGGAGACACTTTGGGACTGTTTCTACTCTACCAAGAATATTTGTCAATACCCCTGACTTAGATTTAGATCAGATCACATTTTATAACAAATTTATTCAAAAAGTTGGGAGTAATCTTGGTTCCAAAACTTTTGTGGTTTATGTCTGTGTTTCTTATGAATTCCAATCTGGCTTTCTGATTCATATTGCTCATTAGTGGTTTGCATCTTGTGGTATGGCCTCTATATTTCTGCTTCAAACAATGGATTGTGATAGTGGATAATGATATCTTCACCCCTGCCCAGTGGAGGAGGTTGTTGATATGCCCAATGTTTTGCAATGCCTCTGACTGATTTTCCCTCTTTTCACAGCAACAAAATGGCTTGCATTTATCTCAGACAGCTCTCTGATATTCATGTTGGCTTATCTTTTTTAATAAGTGTGGTCTTCACAGGTGAAACTAAAGGCTAAAACCAAGAGTAAATACTCAGAGCTATTCATTATTTAAACAACCAGTCCAACAGGATACACCTGGGCAACAAGAAATCCCTGCAGTTACATGTTCCAATATTTTTGCTTGCCTAAATATTGGGTGGTCTGATACAAAACGTGCTATTTTCAATGTTGTTTAACACATCTACATACAAATACCAGAAAATAAAAGCTGAAATTCTAAAAACTCCTCATATTCATCCTTTAATCTCAAACATAAATATCTTGTCTACAGTAAAAACATTTATGTACATTTTATTGCCCTTGCCGTTCCAACATTTTCAGAGGGGACTGTAGGCCACTAGTTCCTATAGTTACACTGCTGTCATAAAGCAGCCACAGGATGTGACATTTGACAGAAGAGGTCAAAGCAGTTTTCCATTCCCAGTATGAGGCTTAAATTCAGGCAAGTGCATCAGAAGGGCATGGTCAGGCTCATTGTTGTAGAATAAAAACAACAAGATACTAATCAGTTTTTACTCAGTTATTAAAAATAGTTCTGACCTGAATGATGACCCTTTTTCTCTGATAACTTCCTCTTTCAAGTTTTGGTGTGAACTTCAGCCCAGATAGAGGTCAAACTATGGCTATGACAGGAAGTGTCAAATTAGCAGATCCTGTTGGACCAAGCAGAAGAAATAAACACGTGAAATCGCAGAGTGGTAACGTGAGACGAGGGCACAACCTCACCCAAGAGCAGGGACAATACCATGGCACCAGGCCAGCTGTTCTTACAAGTCTATTGTACATCTTACCATTATCAATCAGACTTTCTCCTCATCACATGATTGTATTAACAGCTACAGTTTGGATCTAGGGTTTGTACTTCATTGTATAGTAATTGACTGCCAAAAAACCCTAGCAACATCAGAGACGTCAACACAAGTAATTTCAATAATCTGATTGAGCCAGCCAGAAAAGAAATCACAAAATCTCAATGAATGGTTTGATGAATATGAAAATTATGTAAACTAGGGCTGCTACAACTACTCGATAAAATCAACAATAATTGATAATTAAAATAAATCGACAACAAATTTCATTGAGGATTATTTGGGTCTATGAGGTCACTAGCATAAGCATCTAGCTATAGGACCAGCATAGCCCACAGGGACATTTAATACCTTTTTCATAGCCTTCCATTTTATTTGAAGGACATCAGAAAATAAAAATTGGCCTTTTAATCCAACTAATCAATTAATCAAAGAAATAAAAGATTAATCGGTTATCAAAATAATTGTTAGTTGCAGCCCTAAGGTAAACCATACACAATGGCCTTCATAGTCACCAGATCTCAACCCAATTGAACACCAATGGAAGATTTTGGAGCGACGTGTTAGCTAACACTCTCCACCACCCTTAAATCACAAGTTGAGGGAAGAATGGTATTTACCCATCCAGTACAGTTGCAGAGATTTGTAGAATCTATGACAAAGACTAACTGGTTCTTTTGCGGTGTTCCAACATCTTACGAACACACTTTTGTTGTCGTTTTATCCATTACTTTTTTTTTTTAACATAGCTTCCAATAGGAAAACCACTACATTCAGTTCTCTTTTTCACTGATGATCCCCTCAGAAGCCGATATATAGATTATTCAGAACAGAACGTGGAGCAATTACTCAAAGAGAATGACTGAAGGACCATATAGGAGTATTCAAACAGAGACTCTTTTTAACAATTTGCTCTCCTGGAGCAGGAACTGAGTGGTATGCCTTGTTAATCAGGTAACCACTGTAGTAACACTGCAATGTAACTCTGACCGCAGATTATCAGCTCCACTGAAAAAGTCAAAGTCAGAGCTGTTAACAGATCAAAATGTAACAACGGGCAAGTGAAGGTCTCCAGACCAGACTTCAGAGACTAACTGTGTGTGTGTAGGCTTGTGTAATGTGAAGTGTGCTTATTACCAGGAGAATTGTGTGCATGCACTGAACAGCAGCTGCGGCGGATGACCTGCCGTGACATTCTGGGGTGCACGACTCCGTCACACCAGCTCGGGTTATGTGACGTGCCACTGTGCTGCAGTAAGCCGCCCTTTTCTGCTTCCCCTCCATGTTCTAAGTCTCTTTTGTAATTCTGCATCGCCCATCTGATTCGAACAGTAAACAATACAGAACCAGAGCAACAGCACATAGTCCTCTAACAGCAACCTCAGCAGTACTGAACGAAGAATAGTTAGGTCTGGAAATCTCTAGAAAGCTCATTTTAATTTAGATTTAAAGATGTTACAATAAACTCATCCTTAGCAAGCTTTTACATATGCAACATTTGAATCAAATCCTGGTGAGTTTTCCCCCTTGATGTGGTTTGTGGACGCTCTCTAGCATGGTTTGTTTGTACTGAGAAAGAGATCTGAACCTGAATCAACCCAACTGTAGGAAGTGAAACTTTTTGTAAATGTGAATCATTAAACTTACCGTTGGCAGCATGCAAACTCAGGCAATGGACTGAGCTGTAGCACTGCATAATATCCAGTTGTCTTATGACCATTATGTAAAAACCGAAAATAAAGACTAGATGTCAGGCATAAAATGTTCTAAACTAGTTATTTACGTTATATAATTATGTAATCATTTATCTGTGTTCTCCACGTGCAGGGGATTTTTTATTCTACTTGTGCATGGCAGAAGTTTGTTTAGTT
Organism: Ameiurus melas; assembly: GCA_012411365.1. NCBI lineage: Eukaryota > Metazoa > Chordata > Actinopteri > Siluriformes > Ictaluridae > Ameiurus > Ameiurus melas. Next base: position 20,654,969 of record CM022757.1, read on the forward strand.
ATTACCGTTGCAATATTTCTGAGCAGAGCATTAAAGTGTTTTCAGAGTGTATTTTCAGCCCTACAAACCCCATGGCTAACCTTTTTGCTTTTTACTTTGCTTATGTGTGAAACTAAACCAGGGGTATATAATCTTATCCACAAAGGGCCAGTGAGAGTGCAGGTTTTCATTAAAATCAAGCAGGAGCCACACCTTATTCCACCTGGATGATCAGTTGAGCCTGTCAATAGACTCGGGTGACACTTCTGCTTGGTTGGAGTGAAAACGTGCATCTTTCCAGATAAGATTGGACACCCCTGATCTAAACAAATCCAAAACGATCAGAAAACAAACCAAAAGTATAAATTTTACTCTAGATCAGACTAACAAGTGCTAACATACTGGGATGATTTCTACAGCCTTCATTATTTTCTTCCCAACATGACCACTTACTGCTTTTTTCATTTTCAATACAGCATGAAAAGTCATCGACAAAGAGCTCAATTTGTGTAGGCTACTATTCAAAATATATGTATGCATTCAGAGATTAAAAAAAATAATAATATAATAAATTCATCAATAAATAAACCACATTCAAAATATTAAAGATCACTACTTTTACTGGCCTAATGTTAAGTCTATAGAAATGAACAACAAACATACATATTTATATTATTCATTTATTTATTTTTCCACTGTGTAGGTTATGTTAAACCCTACGTAATAGAAAATATTTTGGGACTGGGCCAAATTGTGTGAAAATGCCATGTAAAGAGCAACAATATTACTGTGAATACATTTGAAAACAGTAAAGATTTCTGCTAATATTTTTTCACCGTCTGTGGCAGCATAGTAATTGATTATATTAATTAATAGCCAAATGCATTAAAATACTAAGTATCTAAACTAAAATGAATGAATGCTTATTTTCCAATGGAAATGTTTTCATGATTACTTTTTTGCAATGTTTTTTTTTAAGGAAAAAACTATAAATCTAAGAATAATTATCCATAAAACATCCGTCCTGTTTTCCGAGAATTCCCTGAAATACAGCTAGATCATTTTGAGGTGAATAAAATGAAAATGCTCATCTATCATGGTTTGTTCTTCCATAACAAAGTTCTCTTTATCCCATTTAGAGGCATATTCATCTGAATATGCTCAGCTTCCATTTATCTCATCTTACAAAATGGCATGGGGACACTTTCTGCAGTACTCTGCTAAATCAGTCCCATTTGTCAAACCACATGAGAACATCTGCCAAATGTCAGTTAAAGACTTTATAACTGGACAATTGAACCTCTTCAATCATGCAGTGCCAGTGACTGATGCAATGGTGAGTAACAAGAGACAGTGTTAAAGGCAGATGCCACAGAGACAGGATCAACCTTTATTTATTTTAACACGCATGAGCAAAAATACCAAATATAACAAGACATGTCCTTAAATGTCAATACTAGAGACAGAGAGACACACACAAAGATGTACTGAGGTGATTTTAAATGACACGTGGGTAGGCAGGCCACAGCTGGGAAAAGAGGAGGAGGGAATGTTCTGACCAGAAGAGGTGATGATTCCTACCACAGCCCTACTGCTCCATTCCTTCCATATCCACATCCTCAACGTGTGCGTCTGTGACTTAAATACTGTAGTTCAGTGTTTGAAAGCAGGTGTGCGTGTGTCTATGGGCCTCCTCCCGTGCGCAATTCCACACATTCCACTAGTGCTTTATGTTAATGTCTTACGAGCTTGGAACAATCACAGCAGACACAAACCATCCGCCCACAGGCACGCTGGGACACAGTGAAGGACGCAGGCGTCCGCTCACAGAGACTTTTTTATTTGTGCCGTTCTGTGTGAGAAAACAGAGCTCATATGCTTCCGTCTCTGGTTAAACACAGCACATTTACACACACAGACAGCTATAGACACTGGCACCTAAATAGATCCTCATGGACAAACATCACAGAATTCCCAATTTATCACCTACACTGGACTTTTCAAAGACCTCTGAAAAGAGGAAAAGCAGGAAACTTCCAGTAAACTGCAGGAAGTTGTTGGAAAAAAAAAAAAAAAAAAAAAACTTCAGCCTTACGAACAATCAAAATTTTTTCCAGACTACTTTATAAAACCATTTCATACTCAAAATCTGGGACAAACCTGTAACCAAAAAAATCTATCATATTTCTTAGTAATGTTTTGGCTTCTGACCATTTTCCAGGAATTGTACAAACTTGCTGTCTAACGGAAGCAGAGGTATTGGAAATGGAACAGCAGCTGCCCAGGGTTGATCCTGTATTTGCAATTGAACCGGAAGAGTACAATCAGCACAGCAGGTCAAGCTGGTAAGACACAAGGCTTAGTTGAAATCTTCAGCTCATGTAAAGCTGATGTTTGTAGCTCAGGTGTAGCCTACATGCAAAAGTGACACTGTAGCGTTACACACAAGAAAATGCCAATATTTTATTTACTCATGCGTGAGGAGATTCATTACAATGCTCAACAATACATCAGTCTAAAAAGAGAAATGAGAATGCACCACAAGACAAAAAAAGCACCCCCCACCCCCCACATTACTCTCTCTTTGGGAGTATACAGTTAATATCACAGTAGCATCTTATCTTCACAGTCACATTGGGATTAAACACGAAAGTATGAGGGAGTCTCTTTACCGAAATAACATTCCTAATAAGGGTGTTAAAAATCCAAGCCACTGCTCTTCCAGGAGTAGGCCGTGGACAGAAATCTTATTGCTGGGAGTGTAACAAGCAGTAGCACACAAGCACATTTATATTTCTTTTTATAACCCTTTACATACATACTTTGTGAGCATTTATTTACTGGCAAAGCGAGCTGCAGTACAGTACACCATCACACAGCTGCTTAAAAAACCTTAATGGTAAGCAATGGAATGAGTAGCAGATAGGTCTTGAGTAATATGAGGTCCCCTGAGCAGCAACAGAACACAGACATGCTCACACTGTTACAGCAGTAGCTATAGCAGCAGTGACACATTCCTTAACAATTACTCATGGTCTTAGTCATGGTTTAAAGTTGGACTGAAATTGCTATTTTGGAATTGAGCAACCTACCAATGCCCTGTGCTGATTTCAATCTTGACCTGGTTTGGAACCCACCAATCCCTTTTCACCAATAGCATTGTCTCCACTCAGTGTGAGACCCACCAATCCCTGGCCTTGATCTCAAATCAATGAGGGACTCCTGAATCCCAGCCTTGATCTAGACTCAGAGTAGATACCTCATATCCTCAGCCTTGCTCAGTGTGGGGCTTTGATAATCTTACTAATCTCGACTCCGAGTAGGACTTAACGGGTCAGGGTTAGCCATGATCTTGACCAGGTGCGAGACCCACCAATCCCCACTCTTGATCTCCAATCAGTATGGGAAACACTGATCTCTGGCCTTGACCGTGACTCACTAAACCCAGCCTTGATCCCAACTCTGAGGGACCCACCTTGGTTTGGTCCTAAAATCCTCTGGCTTCATGAACTGTGTGAAAGAATAAAAGCGAGGGGGAGGCTGTTTAATGAGTTGAGTGTAATGCAATGAGCACTTTAAACAACACTCCCAGAAATCCGGTCACACCAACGTCTGGAGATGTGTCAATGCTAAAAAATATAGATGAAAAGACACCCAAAACAGATCAAGATTCTTAGAAAAATGGGTATAGCATTCCAAAAATGGTCGACAATCTGTGTACACATGCAAACTGCTCCTAGAGCTGAAAACCTGGTGGGACCAATTGGAAATTCCACATTCTCTTCCCCCCCAGACATTGATATTTTATATCTGCACCATTTCTGTCACGCAGAGATCACTAGGCTAGCACTTTTGGGACACCAGTCTTGTTAGTTATAAGACATTTTTAGTTGTTTAACACCATTGCTTTTGCTTCGCAATTGATATCCATGTCTTCTAAACTGCAAGTTCAAACACTTGCTGGTCACTCAAAGACGTTTCTGGTAGAAAAGCATTATGGAAAGCTTCTGACTTTCATAACACAGGCTGTGCTGCAGCATTCTCCAATTTAGGATAACCCGAAGACTTTTTGAATACACATTCACTGACAAAGTCACATCACAAACCGCAATCTGCACACTAAATGAGAATCCTAAACAGTATTGACACCATTGGCATACTGACACTTCAGTATGGCAACATGTGGTTTGGTAGGTCATCCCAACCAGTATGCCAGGTTAAGTCTCCAAAGTATTATGGAAGTGTTACAGTGTTAAAAACTTCACTGTCACAGTCACATGGGCAAACAAACGTCAAATGTTTAGATAGTAGCAAGCCAAAGATCTCCGGCAAGCTGGAAAAGTCTTCTTTCTGTTATGATCCTTGTTCAGGTTTTAAGCGATCCCTGATGCTCAGCAACTTACAGCAGTTCAGGAACATCATGTTTTATAGAATATTTTTATATTTAAAAAATATTTTTTACTCAATAATGCTTTATAAAAAATATATATTTAACAAAAAAAAAATGCTACCTTGTAACTTTGACTAAAACATAGCTGTTACACAAATCTATTCCACTTGGTTAAACACAACAGCAGCTGATTAAAATGAAAATAAATAAACCTAGTATATGATAAAAAGGTACCACAAATATTTGACTTTCACAGTATGCTAAAGGATTTACATTGCCACCATGGTTGACAATCAGTTCTGCCCCAGATCTCAAAATATCTCTTTAATTGGCCATCCAAACAAGTCAAGGCTATTTATATATTTGGGTATTTTAGGCCCTGTGGGAGGTAAAAGGGCCCACATGGTGCAAACTGTCAGAGGGAAAGGAAGGGGGAGCAGTGAGGAGAACAGGAAAGGGTGTGGGGATTTCACACTGGGTCATTAGTAACATGTATGAGCTGAATGAGGTTTACATCACCTGCAGTGCAGACTGTATTTGAGAAGGTTAGGAAGGTAGAGAGAGGGAGAGAGAGCAATCACTAAACCCAGAGCATGAGACAGTCAGTTAAGGACAGAGAGAGAGTTCCAACTTCATACAGACAAGAAACAGACATACTACCACCAAATACTACAGTATAATCCCCACCAGATCTTGGGCCTTATTCCTAAAGACAGCAAATACGTGAAATAAAGAGAAGGACAAAGAATAAACAACAGAGCTAACATATGTAAGCCGATGTAATTTTTGCAGAACAACTTTTTTTTTTTTTAAACATATGATCAGACTAAAGGTAAGTGTTCTATATATATATGTATATATATATATATATATATATATATATATATATATATATATATATATATATATATATATATATATATATATATATATATATATATATATAACACACACACACACACTATTTTATCAAATAAAATGTTTTGTAGCTAAGAAACATTATCTCTTAAAAAACAGGAAAGGTCCAGTAATTTGGGTTGGACCCAGTGTAACAAAGTACAGCTCAGACATTTAGCTTGTGATTGAAGTTATAATCACACAAAATAGAGCCCATGAGAGTTACAGTGTGGTATGTACTGGTAGTGATGTTTATCATAACAGCATGTCTTGTATACCAGCAAAGAATGTTCACCATTCAAATATTTTCCATTATCTCCAATCAGTAGCCAAGCAGGAAAACATACACACAGAAATGTGAACAATTAAGTAATCTAAACAGGAGTGTGTAAACTATTGGTGCTCAACTAATGAGAGTTTACCAGACATTAGCACTAGGAAAATAGTTACAAATAACTGTATGTGGATATTATGCTTAAGGACCATTTTGCCAAATGTATATATTTTTATTTGAGTAGTATGGAAACTGAATACTTTTGCTCTTACTTAGGCCTTCAGAGTGCTCAAAGATGAAGGTCTCTTCTTCCCTCATCTAGCCAATGACACACACATATATATAAATTTATTAATTAATTATAATTTGCATGTTTTTTTTAATATATATATATATATATATATATATATATATATATATATATATATATATATATATATATATATATATATATATATATGTATATATATACATTGCTACATAATATATATACATACCATATAACATATATATATATACATATCACCATACAGTATGAACTTAAAACAAATACCAAGTATATAAAAAATATATATATATAGTAAATATAAACATATATATATATATAGGTATATATATATACATATACACATTCACAATACATATAGAGCATATAGTTATATAATTTTGCCATCAACACAGGCTATATTTAAAGAAGTTGTCCTGTTTTCTTTGTTAATGCCAGGTTAGACTAATTTCAATAATAATTCCAGTCGCTGTTATAAATTGACACATTCCAGCTAATGGTAAAAATTGGATAATACAGCTGATTCATTCATTATTAAACTACACAGTGTTATGCCTTTGACCAAAAACTTACAGAGACTGAATGATGTCTGGCAAAACAGAATACTTTTTCAAAACGAAAAAAAAAAAATCACATGAAAAGGAACATCTTTTGTACTTTTACCTGAGGGCCTTTTTGGCTATATACTTCATGATTTTGACACATCAACTATACATTCACTTAAGTATAAGTTCTCAGTATATATTGCCCCTGGCATTCATTTTGTGCTATTAGGCACTGTATTATAACTGGATTTGTATGATTAAAAGCTAAAAAAGGACTTCTATTCATATGCTCTTTTACCATACGTGGTGTAATAAACAGTCCTCAGTCATACATCCTAAAAAGCCTTTAAAGCTCATGATGTAGAACAGGTGTAGCTCTGGGCTACACCTGTTAAGAAGATCGGATAAAAACTCAGCCTCACTGATTGGTCTAATCCTGAGACACGGGAACTAATTAAAACCCAGTGTAACTGAAAGGACGGAGTCAGAGGGTCTTATTAAACACATAGGAGTGAGTCTGAGAGTACTGATTTAAAAAAATAAATAAATGCAGGATGACCATGTGAGGCGATGTGGATGAATCTAAAAAGGGAGATGAGGTAGAATGAGATGAGGCATCAGGAGAGAAAAACGAGAAGAGATGGAACATGAATATTGGATCAAAGCGAAGACGGAAAAACAGTTGCTGTGTAGCTACTGCTCAAGACAAAAACAAGAATGGGTGAGAGAAACAGAGACAGACTGCCAGAGAGGGCTGGCTCATCAGTGGTGTGCCTTTATAAGGAAAACCGGTAGCATCTGTAAAAGGAAAGAGAAATGAAAGAGAGAAAGAATGCTTCTAATGTGAACTCTATATCCTACTCAGGCAGTCTCCCCAACACACAGATTCACACCTTACAAACATGTTCTAGAGTGCTACAGCAATTTAGCAGACTGTTGAAAATAAAACTGGGGCGATATTTATAGAGACGACGAACACTTTGTATTTCCCGCCATAGGCTACTAACCCACACCAGTGGAGAAATACAGGTAAAGAGAGAGAGAGAGATCGAGAGATCTAATCCAGCTGCTCTTTAACCAATTTGCTAATTTGCCTTCTGCACCATAACCTTCTCAACTATTTGTTTATATACACCACAATGAACGTCCTATATTGGGACAAGGAGATTAGCATACATGCAGACTTGGAAAAATTTCAGTCATACAGTTTAGCCTGTAGTAGGTACCATGGTAAGCTGAGCAAGTTTATGGCTAATTAACACCTAAAAGCTGACAGTAGGTAGCCTTACAAACCAAACTATGAAAATCTAATGAAAATCTACCCTGTATATTAAAAGCATTTGTAAGTAGGTATATTAAAACAAATAGCCCAGTGTTTTTCAACCCTTTCACCTGTTCCTGATCGGTTCCACATCAGTAGATCATCTTCCCCTTCTGTAGCTTACAAGTGATTACTTCAGATAATTTTTCTGTACTGAGAAGGAAGGAAAAAAAAACAAAAAACAAAAACAAAAAAACCCCAAACAAACAGAAAACCAGTTTGCTTGAAACTTACTTTCTGTAAAAATGTATGCATCTATGTACACGTACATTTGTATCATTCATCTTTCAGCGATAAGACAACCATATCAGAGGAAAGAATCTGTGGGTTTCTTATCAACATACAGTACTTGTGTTGTCCTGGTCACACATGAGCACCACAGGATATCAGGGGAAGCATAAATAACTATACTATAGTGTATAAATGTTGGAAAGTTGAAAAACATGCACAAGAATGCTTTCTCTCGTGTCGCTCACATTCTGAAACCTTTATTGTACCAGTTCCAGTTTTAAATGCATGTTATCGACTCGCATCATTTGAACTACTTTGATTATAAGCAAGATTGGTGTAAAGCAAAAAATTTACACCTGTGGCAATCACATATACACTATAGATGTGGTGGATAGAGATCGGGTTGAGGAAATGCTCGAGTATCCATTTAATTTAATTTCGTTCATTACAGAACTCAGCGGTAGATCAGTGGCTTCAACAGGAACATAAAATACATCACAGCAAACAGAGTTCATTAAGAAAGCATGCATGGCCAGAAATACACAACACATTAAGAACAGAAACTGTTGTGAACATGATAAACTACGGATGGGTGGCTGTAAAATGCTCCTAAATCTGAGCCATTCTTAAACTATAAAACAGTCTTGCTCCTGCTGAGGAAAATTAGTGGTCACCCTTCGCTGATATAAAGCTTTCAGTTTCAAATTTAATAAGAAGCCTTTTCCTCCATAACAGCATCATCATTTAGGTCACAGCTGATGCCTGATCTCACTTCAGTGAAAAGCATTCAGGTAAATCATGAACCTTCCAGACCAATACTGAGAGCTGGAGACAGACTGACGGCCACCATGTGTGCCAATCAATACAGCACTATGCACCCGGCAGCCTGGGATCAACCACGTGTACTCCACACAAACACACACACTCGTCATCACCTCCCCCCTCCAGTCTCTTCTCTTTACCTTTGTATTTCTCTCGGACGTTCTCGTATGCCTGAATGAAGTCCTGCTCGTCTGCATTAGGTGGGAGGCAGATGGGCTCATACATGGCCATGGCTAAGGTTCTCAGCACCTCTCAGTCTCGTCTTGCCCCCTTTCTTCCCCTCTCACGCTGGTGGATGTGTGCCCGAGTGTGTGTGAGTCTGGGTCAGTACAGCTCCTCTAGCTGCTGAACGCGCTCTAAACTTCATGCCCAAAGCAGTAGCAGCCACACCCCCACCCTTCCACTCCAGGCTGTGAAATAGAACAGACTGCAGTAGAGCCCGCCTCTTAAAGACACAAACATTGCATCTCATGCCCTGGAGGAGTGTCTGCTTTCATTTAGAAGCACATACTAATGCTACTTTATGACACACCCTTGATGAAACATTGACATGAGTGTTCATGTTGGCAGCAATTTCAATGTTGTTTTAACAAACATTTTAATAATGGGTACTAATGACATTTCTCTAGTGAATACATTTGATAAAAGTAAATAAGCACACCCAATTACATGACTCTTTTATTGAATATGCTAATCGTAGCTAGCTCATTTTCATCACAAACATAATGTCGCTCCATTTCAGAATGTTTGCTAACGTTATCAAGCAAGTTAGGAACATGACCGTGTGTTCCTGCAACCCAAAGCTTTCACATTAATTTGCAGAACAGACAGAATTGCTCGAATGTATCAAGTAGTGCAAGCGACTGAGTGATGCCACTCAGAGAGCAAATACTGAACTCTACACTGAATCATTGAAAACCGAATCCAAAATTGCCCAATATACAGTATTATATGTGGCTAGATATAATGGCTTATTACACCCTTACAGTGCACTACACCAAATGGGGAGCCGTTTCAGATTGACCAGATCGGGCGTAACTCATGATGTGACCCACATGACCTAAAATCAACCGCTTCTTAAATTTCCACTGTTTTTTAAATTCACCGAGATGTTTTTACCCTATATTTTGTGATCGTTTTATATACACAACTGTTAAATTATATTTAGTTATCATTTCATTTTGAGGTTTAACCCTTAATTGCCCAGTTCTACCCTGTCTTAAGTCTAAGTTACTTTCAGCCAAATAAGTGAATGTAAATGTAACGTTTATCCAGGTAAATGAGCTAATGTTTTTGTAAAGGTAAAGATCCTTTTCTTAGTCACTAATCACTAATTGGTTGTGTAAATGCACTGAGCCAGAGGTGTCTATATGCTCAATGACCTAAGCGTCACATTAGATTTAGCAAGCCAGAGGAAGGAAAACAAAGAAATACTGCAGGCAGACCTATAAACCTCTTCCTTGAGGTTCCAACAGCACCATAGTTTTCCTCAGCAGTGAAAGTAAATTCAACACCTTCCTGGAAGGAAACAGCTTACAGTAAATCCAAATAGTGGGTTGGGGAGGGGGGACCCACACATCCGTGCCCAACCCCATATGTGCGTATGAAAGGCAATAGCTTTCCTTGACAATAAGTAGCTACTGAGGGGGGAAAACTAAACAAAAACAAACAATAACAACAACAACAACAACAACAACCACCTAAAACCCCAATTTAAATTAATGTGGCATCAGAGCATGGGAAGGGGCAGCGATTACAAGAGTATTAGTGGCAGTGTTTCCACTAATGAGAGTGTCATAAGTGCATGCACAACACTTCAACTTTCTACAAATCTGTCTACTTACACTAAATGTGTAAGATTAAGCTTAATACCTTATCTGGTATCAAGGCTAAGAGGTTACAGGGATAAGCATATACATGTATACTTTCTGGTTGACATTCATGGACTGGGGGACCAGGATAGCTAGAGTGAGTTAAACTGAGAAGTGAGGTAAGAAGTTGTAGCTAATCTAAGTGAGCCACAACCCAAGAACGTCCTTCATGACAGACTGCCTTGCATTCTTCCAGTCCACAACAGGTGGGTGTACTAGTGAGGGAACATTAGTCATGGATTTGGTTACAAAGGTTGTACTGCATAGGAAGTATAAATATGTGTGTGAAATCAGCTGAATATTTCAGCTTCACTGATGTAGCATTACACAAACCAGTCATAAATGAGAGCATGGCTTGACCTTTAACTTCTTTAAGAAAAGGAAAAAAGGTCCCTGAAACTATGTGTTGTAGAACAGGTTGGATATGAACCATTTTCACACCTTTGTGTCTCTAGTCGGTAAAAATGTTAAACGCTTACAGCAGTTGATGCCAGACTGAAAGCGTGTTAGGCATAAAAACCCAAAACTGGTGGGAGGGAAAGTAATGGGATTACGAGCTGTCAGAATATCAATGTAGTAATTGAGTGCTAAAATATGTATGAGCATGAGAGGTGAAAAATGAGTAGGCCTCTGTGAAGAAGAGCGTGATTAAAAGAGAGGAAGACAGAGGGCCCTATAATTATCCAGAACATCAGATGTTGAATGTAAGGCAGAACATTAAACAATGACGGTCACATACTGAGACAGTCTAACAAAAGCCTTAACATATATCCTGGAGTGTAAAACCTTGTAAACCTAAATGAAGTAGAACACAATTCATGCAGTGTTTATTTAAAACATTTACTCTGTGGCAGCTAGGACAATCATTACACACCATCAACATGATAACAAGCAGTAAAAAGTAAATTAAATTTAATTAAGCAACATGTAGTTACTCAAAGAAAGACAGAGCACCCTCCAGAGGTTATACTTCAAAAACAAAGATTCTAGGCTAATACACACACAGTTTCTTACTATCCTTGTGCGCAACTTCCAATGACATGATTACTAATGCAGCTAATTAGTGCTATGCTGAAACCGAAACTTAACCCTAACATTATACTCAGTAACCAAAAGGAAATATTTGTGTCCTTTGGTTAAAAAAAGGCAGTTCTTTACACGAGGACCAGCTAAATGTCCCCACGAGGTCAACACTACATGATATTCTTATCCTTGTGTGAGACATTTCAGGCCAAACACATTTACGCACACCCTCATTCTATCTTTCAGTATTTCCAGAGCCATCCTCACTGCAGAAATTCAGAAAAAAATTCTTTAAAAAAACTCACTGTGTATGAATAGTCCTGAAAAAGAAGAGAAAAAAAGAAAACTACCAAAAAAAACCCCAAACATACCGCCCTATTTTTTGCTGTATCACGGTGCTACCTCAGACAGCCTTGAAGTAATACACCATCTTATAATGTACCCAAAGATATAAAACTGTGCCTTTGTAACTGCTCAAAGAAAGAATAAAGCAGAACTTTTAATAACATTAGAGCATATCCTCTGAACCGAACTCAGTATTTGTGGGGAGAACAACATATACACCAGGTGAAACCACATGAAAAGGCAGACAACGGCCCTAAAAGCTGAAGGCTAATATTTTCCAAATGTTAAACAGATTGCCATGATGTGCGAGTTGTATTTGCAGGTCTATGATTTACACTGACATCTAGTGGTAGTAAGTGGAACAACAAACAAGCCAAAAAAATAAATAAATTACATTTATAATGCAAAAAAATAAATAAATAAAAAATAAACACAAAAAAATGTCCACGGAACATTTCTTGCCTTCATACAAATGAGATGTATAAATATACATATGGGAAATACTCCCATGTTCACTTGAAATTCTAAATAACTAGCTGCCTCTAGTTCACATTTGTCACAGATAGACAGGACTACGATTTTTGAATCATAGTTTCAATGTTTTTTTCATATCCCTAATTATTTATATAGCATAACTGTAAGAATATGCCATAACTACAGATGCACCGATGTATTAGCAGATACATCGGTGCATCTCTAATTGTTATGGCATATTCTTACAGTTAGGATACATAAATTATTAGGGATATGACAAAAACTTTGAAAGTATGAAACTAAAATCCTAGCCCTGTCCATACTGTCTACTAAAAAAGGCAGTTTTTCCCCCCACGTATGGGCCATCGACCGATAGTTTAAAAACAGCCGATGATCAGGGAAGATTATATCCAGTCAATCAAAAGAGGGTGGGAAAACACATCGATTTCGTGCTGTGTGTAAAGATGATGTCTCTTGTGTGGAATGTACGCTCACACTAAACATTTCACTTAAGGATTTTCTGTTAGAGAGAATAATTTATGTTTCCCTCGGTTACTGCATGTTGCCCAGGCCTTGAAGCAGCAAAGCATCCCCATACCACCACACTGCCACCACCATGCTTGACTATAGGTATGATATTTAATTAATTAGTTCTTTTTGTGGAATTCGGTGTTTGGTTTACACCAGACGTAATGGGTCCCCTGTCTTCCAAACTGTTAAATTGTCAATACAACAATTCACAGAACATTCTCCCAAAAGATTTAAGGATCATCAAGGTGTGCTTTCACAAAATTCACACAAGCCTTTAGGTTCTTCTCGGTTAGCAGTGGCGTTCATCTGGTTACTCTTTCATGGATGGCATTTTTGCTCAGTGTCTGTCATTTTGTGACTTACTGGAGGAAACGTTGCTGTGCTCTTGGAGGAATTTTGGAAGGAAGTCACTGGGAAGATTCACTACTGTGCAGAGTTTTTAAATTTGGAGATAATGTGGATAATCACTTTCACTGTGGTTCTTTAGAGTACCAGAGCCTTTGAAATAGTAACCCTTTGTGGACTGATATATTTCAATCATCATCTTAATCATCATTTCTTGAATTTCTTTAAACTTTGGCATCGTGTGTGACAAAGTAAGACCTTTTAGCCAACTTCATGCTGCTGAAAAAGTTCTATTTAAGTGTTGATTTGATTGAACAGGGTTTGTAGTAATCAGGTCTGGTTGCGTCTAGTCCAGCTGAACCCCATTATGAATGCAGTTTCATAGATTTGGGGAATAAGTAACTGCGAGGGCAAATACATTTGCACACAGGCCCAGTTGGTATTGGATAATGTTTTTTTGCTTCAATAAATAACATTTATTGAAGCATTAACATTATTATTTATCTATTAAAATACTTTTTGCTTAGGTTGCCTTTTTTCCATTTTAATTTTTGAAATAATTTAGGACGAAATGTACACAAACCAAATATGGGGCAATTATGTTTTCACAGCACTGTAGCTATTATAACATGGGTGAGGAACTTGCTTCGCAGATGATCAATCACAATATATTAAAGCCAGACAAAGGCTTTTAACTGGGGAAGCCTTGTCCTTGAACCTCAAGGTCTCCAATGGTTGTGCGCCTCTACAGCAATGCTACATGCACAGAGAAGCTTCTCCAAGTCATTTTTTAAGTAACCATTTTTACACAAATCACTAGGTTAGCCAGGGCAATAGGGTTGGTTAGTGTGGCAAAAATATCATACCATGTCAATATCGCATCATATCATATTAACACTTTCACATATGATGAATATGAAAATATTTAAGTTCAGTCAGTATTAGAATTGCATTGATATTACATAGAATTAGACCATATTAAACCGTATCCAGACATTCTAACATCATTATTTCTATATTAACAGCTAATTCATGGTGGAATGAATATTTATGCTTTGCATAATTTAATTCTAACCATAAACACATTTAAAACTATTTTATTTGTTTAATAACAGATCATTGATATGTTCAACATGTTTAACATTTCTGGAAAGAGTCTCCAGTAGACTACTCCAGTAGGACTGTGTTTCCCGGGGAACGTTAAAATACATTATTACTACATTAAAATTTAGTATCTGGTGAGAGAACTTCAACATTTCTTTACCTACTATCTATGAGGTCAGTAACCTGACAGCTTGCATGTCTATGTTTACTGCCCAGGAAGTGTAATAAAGTCACCTAGTTTATGACATGTAATGCTGCAATTTAGCACAGATTTCTTTATTTTATGATAGTGGTGTCAGACAACCTGCTCAAACACACCTGCTCAAAATAAATACATTCAGTTGAACTAGTAATATACAAACAATCATGGTCACCATGAGTATAGTTTTTAACTTTCTCTGAACTGAAATGTCATTACATTCTGTTGTTTATCTAAAGGAAAAGCTAGTAAGTCTCAGCGAGTCAATATAAATGTGTGTGAGGGTGTCTGAAAGTGTGTGCGCGCTGCCAATGGGACAAAAAGATAATTGTGCTAATGCATAACACCACTACAGTCCTACCATCCTAAAAATGGACATTAAGAATAATCGATTAAAACAATGCAGAGAGGCTGAGCAGAAAATAGCAATGAACTAAAAACAGGAAGTAGGCAAGCCAAAATATTTCTGCAACAACAATATGACAATGTTATAAATGAATCCAATGAAATCAATGCGTTCAATGACTTCAATCCCAAAGTGTTGTATTACTCTAATCTTATAACTCTTATATTAGTGCAATTTTCCAACACTAACAATGTTACATTTATTAAAGGAACATTTTATCCATTTATTACTACATTTAATGCCATGGAACGCCCACAAAACTAATTAGCTCTTGTTACATTTATGTGATAATAGCTATAAATATTCTCTCACCAGCCTCTTTTCTCTCTCTCGAAGTCAATAAGACAAAAAAATAAATAAAATTTCATTGCTGCTGGTCATGTTAACAAGAAAATGAAAAGTCCTCCATCCTGAAGACTTTCTAGTACGGTTAGACTTAAACTAACAGCTGACCCCCTGCTTGTTAAAAAAAGACACACACTAAAGCTTTTTTCAAAAAAAAAAAAAAAAAATAATTAAAAAAAAAAAAAAAAAAAAAACAAAAACAAAAAAAGTACATATTATTAAAACCTTTAAAAAACAATTTTTTTTTTAAACTGTAACTATAGAAACAGTAACACTTTAAAATGAACACATTAATATGATTTGAATTGCAGCCTACATTACTGTCCGAGCTGCTGTTAGAGAAAATTAATCAATCAATCAATTCAACACTTCCTGACCAATCAGAATCGAGAAATGAGCAGTGTTGTGGTATAAGGCAACTGACTGGTCACTTTTTTTTTGTTCCCCCTACAAAATGATGTACTAGCCACCTCTGCACTTACACTTTTCGCAACTTCATTACCCTGCATCATTACCAGCTAGTGTCTGCTGTATGTCTTATACAAGCCTAATATTTCACCATGTTATTCCATTCAAAAACTAAATGAACACACTACTTCCAATCTCTATTTGATCGCTGAAGTGACACTACGCTGTTGAGTCAGCTGAGCCTGGCCATGTAACCGCGGATGTATAAACTGAGAAAAGTTAGCCTACCTGCAATGCGGATGACGGCCCGTTCAGCAGGGTCCAGCACCTCCGCGGAGGCCGACTTGGATCGTCTGACCTTCTGGTACTTGGACAAGTTCCAGGGCAGTGTGTCACCAGGAGTCCGATCACTGGTGCTCTCCTCCAGAGACTGAATCCTGTGCCTCTCTCGGTTGCCTGAAGCCATCACCTGTGGAAGAAAATGAGAAATTGATACTGAGGAGACATTTTACAAACAATGTTCCTTAACTTTCTCTATACTGTTATGAAACAGTTAGATATCCATGAGAACAGATTTTTTGGGATTTATTTTTAATAAAATGATCGAAAGGTTAAACAATAAAAACCATTTTCAACAGCCTTCACATTTACCAAGGGTGTCAATATTAGTGGTGGACACTATGTACTGTACATATGACCATCCATCAAGGTCACGCACCAAATCTGAATATCTGGCATCTCTAGATGTCCACTTTGCTCTTTGTTTAGAACACTCATTCATTCATTTGCTCATCCTGAGAGTCCTCACAGCAGGCATACTGTTGTGTTTCTTGCAAATGAAAGACAATGAGCCTGTGCCACTATACGGTAAGGTCAATGAAGGCACAAACTGTTCCAAATGTAAATGATTAACTACAGCATGTTCCACACTATTTACATTATAACATTTGCATAATTCATGGGATTTTAAGTAAAAGCATGTTTGACTGGAGATCAGCATGTGAAATGGAACCAAACTAAGGCTGCAATTAACTATTATTTTCATAATCGATTAGTTGGCAGATTCTTTTTTTTCTTCAATTAATCGATCAGGGGCAGGACAAAGTTTCAGTACCATTTTTTTTCCATTTATTTAAAATAAAATCCACAAAATGAGTGGTACAAATATGAACTTCAGACTAAAACTTTACACAACTGTTTGTCCAATTATTTAAGACTGAAAAGAAACCTACACACACACACACACACACACACACACACGAATATATATTATTCGTTTAGGACTGTAGTTTAATTTTGTGCTTTTTGTGCATCCATAAAAAGTAATGCATAAATACTGTATTTATGCATCACTTTTTATGGGTGCACAAAAGCACAGAATTAAACTACAGTCCTGAATGAATAATAAAAGCTGACTTTCACTGCACCTTGTGGTTTCTGTTACTCACTGCCTTTTGGAATATTATTTAACTTGTGTTTGCTTTTGATCGGAGTGTTTTAATTCGACATTACAGATCTTACACGAGTGAGGAGCAATGCTGCCTCGTTACTAACAGATCACTTCCGTTATAATAAACAAAGGAATTTACACTGCAAGCATGCAAATACGACATATAATGACAAACTTAAATTAAACTAAACCTTTTAAGCAACACACACCAGTTCCACTGCCGCTTACACACAGTGGAGCATGTTGGATATAAACAGAAGTTTGTGCTTGTGCATCACATCGTGCTTCAGTGCTACACAAACTCCGCTTTATATAGTTTGTAGGGTACAGTCTTCACGGCAGTGTTTAAAATAAAATGCAACCCTGCCTTAGAGGACTTGGAGGCAGCATGCTTTCTTCCTACAGTATTTCTTTGCATGTGCTCAAGACTTCTGCACAGTTCTGTGTATGCACTCAATTACTTTGTGGTCTTCAGAGAAACTCAATACCTATATTAATACAGACAAAATATATACACAAACTATACAACAAATTAAGAAAAATCAAGTCAGTAGAGTTCTTAATATCCAGGTTAACAGATTTCTATACAAAAACAGAATTGCACACCTGACCGATATAATGTTTAATGAAACATCAGTCCCTCCATGAATTTGCTATCGCAGAAATAAACTCAAAATCAAATAAACTCAGCAATATTTGGAGGAGTTAGTAACTGTTTAATTTTCCACAGATTTGAACCAAGACGCATCACGTCACATCACAACGCACAATACAGCCAAATCCCTCTTCAATTCACGCATATTGAAAATGAACACAGTTAAAAGGTCTCATTTACCAACAACATAACTGCAAAAGACAGTTATGCGCAAAATAATTTTGTGCAATCGCAACTTAGCCAATTCAAGTCGTTTTCCGCAAAACAGCACAAAAAAAAAATGCTAAATGCATCACAAATTTTGAAAAAAGCCACAGCAAAATCAAGCATTTTTGGCAGCAATAACCAAAAAACAAAACTCTGCAGAATCCTGTACAGTCTGAAACATAAAGAAACAGTTTTAAAGAGAATCCTTTTCTACTGAAGACATGACAGATTGACGTCCAGATCTGTACATTTACATTCATGATAGCCTCAAAGATATTATTGATAATATATTCTCAAATGTGAAAAAAACATTAAAAATCTATGCTGAAACAGCAAGATTTTTTTTATATTATATATATTTATATATACACACACGAGACTGCCAGAATAAGAGTAGTGATGGAGTGTAGCAGTGGAATATCCTAACGTGTCAGATTTTGCATGGTTACGGGAGAATTACATGGTGCCTGACTTAAACAGCTGGATAGAACTGGGTGTTCTCTGGCTGAGTGCAGTTCACTCCACAAACCAAGTGGCTGCATCTGACTGAGTGCTTTTTATGTCTCTGCTTCTAGATGAAGGACACAGGTGTTAAATATGAGGATATGAGAGTAATATGATAACTTGCATTGCAATACCTCACCCTCTCTATTGACGACTGCACTATACCATGCTCCACTCGGGTTAAGAGCCTTGGTGTCATTTTAGATAGCACTCTCTCTTTTGCTGCACACAAACATGTTTCTCGGAGTGCCTTTTTCCATCTACAGAACGTTGCAAGACTTCACCCATCCCTCACTCAACACAGCAAAGAAGTCTTGGTCAATGCTTATGTTACACTCCACATTGACTACTGCAATTCCATCCTGTCTGGCATCCCTAATAAAACTACTTCACCAGCTCCAAATAATCCAAAACACTGCAGCAAGGATCATTATATGGTCCAAATCAGCCATCCATGTAACACCTCTGCTCATCCAACTTCACTGGCTTCCTGTTGCCTATCGAATTCAAGTCAAAATTCTGCGTGTCACATTTAAGGCCTTACATAATCATGCTCCCACTTACCTCTTGGAGAACTACACCCCTACCAGCTTACTGCGATCCTCCTCAGCAGGTCTATTAGCAATACCGGACATGAACTTCAGCACCATGGGTGGAAGAGCCTTTGGTCACATAGCCCCTAAGCTCTGGAACTCACTTCCTCATCACATCCACAACTGTGAATCCATTTCAAGACTCAAAAGTTCTTTCAAAACCTCATCAGGCTTTCATATTCCCTGTGACATGGTTACATAATACTTAACTATGATGTGTTTTATAATATAATCTCTCTATTTATTTATTTACACACATATACACACACACACACACACGTATATAAATACCTGACAGAGCTAGGGTAGTTTTGCAAATAATGAGATACACTGTATATTATTCTTTCCTTCCCCCCAATCAAGAAAAGAAAAAAAAATTCAAGAGACATCCCTGTGTAAGTATTTTTTAGATTCATATGTTACATGTATGTGTATCACAATTCAGTCATAGAATACACCTTCAAAGTAAACAGTTTAGTGTCTTAGTTGTGCTAACACACTCATGATGGGATCGACCATTAGCGTTCCACATAATCAGGTGTGGTAGGTCAAAGCAAACATTACTAAACTGTGTAGACGGCTCTAGAGCTAGGAAACAACAGTAATAAACAAAGCTGCTCTGACAACAGGGCACGGAGCTTACACTGCTGCAGCATCATTTGCTGTGCCTATATTTGAGTTGAAATAGCAGAGTCATCCTTATTTAACTATATCGTCTGGATAGCTGATGACAGGAGTCCATTCATGTACATTAAACAGTTCTTGGAATTTAAGAGAGATAAGCACAAGTAGTGTAGTATTCTCATTATTCTGCGATCCCGTGTCACTCAGAAGAGGATGGCATCACTTGAGTCTGGTTCCTCTCGAGGCTTCCTCTCTAGCGAAGTATTTCCATGCCAAGATCAGCTCAGGCTTGTTTGTTAGGGATCTAATTATAAATCTATGGATCCGAATTGCTATAAAGCTGCTTTGTGACAAATGTCTACTATTAAAATTGAGCAGAACTGAACAGTGCAGAATCACACTAGCATCTTATATAATAATCAAAATGTGTGTGCTTGCTTTCTTGTGTATGACAGATAAGAGGTTTTGCATAATTTATTAAAGAGTGAATAATGGGAAGGCTTACAAAGGCTCACAGAAACACACACACACATATATATATACGCATATATATATATATATATATATATATATATATATATATATATATATATATATATATATATACACACAAAACATACTATATTTTGTATGCATTATTTATTATATATTTATAAATATATATATATATATATATATATATATATATATATATATATATATATATATATATTATACACACACAAACATACATTTATTTATTTATTTATTTATTTATTTATTTATATTGTTAGTAAACACTCCCTTTCATGCACCTGCCCCTAGATCTTTTGCAGGTGTCAAAACTAGTTCTGACATTAGGTTAGTTCATTTAAAATTATTAAATCAGTAGAAATCCGAGCTTTAATGCCATTTCTAAAAGAAACAAACCCGTCAGTCACTGCATCTTTGTCAGCATGAACTTGAGACTTACCGTGTTGTTGTGCAGTATGGCAGTGCGCGCGCGCGCGCTCTCTCTCTCTCTCTCTCTCTCTCGCGACAGTAACGAAACGCATGTACCGGTGATGCGTGATAAATCTCCCGTGCTATCTGCTGCACATCACCGACATCCAAACCACTGCGCGTCTGTGTCCACCTTAGAGAAATCCATGGGTGTGTTGTCGGTGTGTACGAGTGCCTGGGCGGGTTTTACACTCAGAAATCCGCAGTGCTCTGCTCCCTGTTTCCTGTTTCCTCCAGTGAGTAGTACACGCGCTCGCGCACCGGTCAATAATTAACTGACGCCAGATTTCTTTCAGACTCTTCCACCTGCGCTTTGCGGCTCTAACACTGCATAGCCTAGCAGCGTGTAAAACAGTGTGCCTGAGTACACCGTGGAATGGCACACTATTTAGTGCTTTAGTACGCAGGTTGGGACGCATTCCAGTTTAAAGGTCAATTAAGATCAATTCGCTGGAGGCGGGGTCTGGCTGCACTGCAAACCGGTGGGCGTGTCAGACTGAGCGGTACAGATAGACACGCCCTTTTCTGAGTAAATTTTTTCTAGGCTTTCAGATGATAAATCTTTAAAGATTCAGTCCTTCTGGGATTTCGCGATCTCAGCAGTTAACGCGAAATCAAGCAGGTAGTGGGAGGAGCTTGCAATGTTTCAAAATTCCCGCAGAGTTGGGCCATGTGACGTCATCACCACTCACATTCAGCCAAAGCCCTTTTCTATTCTCGTGTCAAACCTAAGGTATCATTTACTAAAAGGCATTACTGCGAAAAACTGTGCAAGCATTTTTGGTCGCAACAATCACTGTAAATAAAAAATAATTTTAAATCCAGTACAGACCGAAGATTATTACTGTCACACTGTACAGTCTGTTATAGGAAAATAATATGTGGCTGGTGATGAGGAGGAGTTACTGTTACCACCTGAGGTGGATTATTTTCCTATAACTAATTGTGTTATTCCTCTTGTACCACACCAATTTTGCCAGTATTTTCAGCTGTTGATTTATTAATAAACATCCGTCTAACCATCGATTTTCTGTACCCTTTATCCTACTCAGGGTTACGAGGAGCCTGGAGCCTATCCCAGAGAACTTGGGGCACAAGGCAGGGGACACCATGTACAGGGTGCCAATCCATCAAAAGGGCACAATTGCTTACCCATTCACACACTACGGACAATTTAGAGATGCAAATCAGCGTACAGCACATGATTTTGAACTGGGGGAGGAAACCTGAGTACCCAGAGGAAACCCCTGAAGCACTGGGAGAACATGCAAACTCTGCACGCACAGCGCAGAGGTTTAGGGTTAACCATAACCCTAATCTTAGGTGGGATATTGAATCCCCAACCTTAACCTTAACCTCCTAACCCTAACCCCCGAGGTGTGAGAAAACAGGCTAAGAGGACACTCATAGAGGAAAGCATCTACTCTCATGTAAGTTAACTGGTTAGTGATAGCAGTGATGATTATAATAATTATGAATATGACTTAAAAATCATCCATGTCAGTTTAGCACATGCTACCTAGCTAGCTAACAAAAACTCATGATTATATTGTGGCTTCAGCAAGGAAGAAAATTGACCAGGAGACATACAAAATTGCATGCTCTTTTATTTGCAAACTCAAACTTACACAGGCTTGGGCCACAGAACTGGCTCAGTGAAGGGAAAAGTGGTAGGGTGAAAAAGCCCATCTGGCTTCAGCAGAACAGTCACACAAAGAAACACAAAAATATACCAATATGCTGATATAACATCTAACAGCACAGACAACACATTTCGTAACCAATTAGAAACACTTAACAAAACACATACATTTTAATAATTACATTAATGGTCAGGCATGGGGGTTACAGATGTGCAAATTAGCATCCACTTTATCAAGGCACAGCAACACTACAAAAGAATACAAATACTTAAAGGGTTCCATATACAGTGCTGTGAAAAAGTGTTTGCCCTTTAGGGAGAATGTTCTGTGGACTGATGAGGCGAAAGTGGAACTGTTTGGAAGACAGGAGTCCCGTTACATCTGGTATAAACCAAACACAGAATTAGACAAAAAGAACACCATACCACCGGTCAAGCATGGTGGAGGAAGTGTGATGGTATGATGATGCCTTGTTGCTTCAGGGCCTGGGCAACTTGTAGTAATTGAGGGAAACATGGCGTCTGATCTCTACCAGAAAATCCTAAAGGAGAATATCCGGTCTTCAGTCTGTAAATTGAAACTAAAGCGCAACTGGATTATGCAGCAAGACAATGATCCAAAGCATAGGAGTAAGTCCTAGTCCTATAAGTAAGTGAAAGACTGATCTCCAGTTATCAGAACATTTACATTTACATTCATTCATTTAGCAGACACTTTTATCCAAAGCGACTTACAAATGAGGGTAATTGAGGACTTCCGGCTGAGTGACAAATGGAGTAGGTCGCAACTTTCGGGGCTCCTGCAACAACTATTTATATTATATGATAGGCACTGTTTTTGGTATCATTTGTGTCTGTAAGTCTTGTTTAACACCTTAAATTTCCATTTTAATGTCTAAAATGCCGGCAAAATCCAAAGGCGCGAATGCTTTGGCTGCTACACCTCTGCGGCCTGCTCCACACGCTGCATCCCCGCCGCGTAGTGACCCCTCTATGCCCGCCATACCCCCCCCGGTTTCAAAGATGAGCTACTCGCTGCGCTCCGCCATGAAATGGCGGCCATTTTTAAATCTGAGCTCCAGGTGGCCTTGGGTGAAAACTTAACATCGATTAAGGGAGAGCTACAGACCGTAAAGGCGGAATTATCGGCCAGTATTACGGTTATCCAGTCGGAGGTGAGCACTTTGAAGCATACAGTGGGGGAAATGGAAATTTCGCTCTCTACCCCTGTTGCGATGACATAGCTACGCTACAGGCTAAAGTGGAGCCGCCTATCTGCCGAGCTGGGGAGGGTGGAAAACAAGTGTGAGGATCTCGAGGCTAGATCACGGCGCAACAATGTGAGGATCGTAGGTGTCCCTGAAGACTCCGACCTCGTGCGTTACACCGGCAGCCGTTCCACTCTGCTTAAGGAGGTTTTTGGGCTAGACAAAGAGCCACTTTTGGACCGCACTCATCGCACTCTGCAGCCGAGGCCCAAACCCGGTGAACGCCCCCGGGCCTATAATCGCCCGACTCCATTACCACGCGGACTGTGTGGACATCCTGCGGCGGGCCAGAGCCCAACAACGGGTGAAGGTTGGTGACATGGTAATTTCTATCTTTCCCGATCATACCGCGAAGGTAGCCCGCGCTCGTGCTGCCTTCAATGACTGCCGCCGCCAGCTCCGTGACATACCGGGAATACGGTTCGGTCTGCTTTATCCGGCACGCCTCCACGTTACACACGACGGAATCCAGAGGGAATTTAAATCCGCGGAGGCCGCCGGGGTGTTTATTAAGACACTGATCAAGTGAGAACACTGATAATCCGTCTCCAGAAGTGAAATGGTCCACTACTGACTCTACAACACATGAGGGAGTATTGACTGTTTATGTGCCTTGACATTTATCTTCGTTTAGTTTGCAGGGGCCCGGCCTGGGGGTTTATTACTATCGGGTCAACAGCTGTTAGCTTTCCTGTTGGGGATTTGACTCCTTGTGGAGTCTGCGGGGGCCCGGCGGGTCTGGGATGTCTTGGGGAGGTGTAAGTGGCAATGGGGAGGGTGTTGGTTGGGGTGGTTCACTGTGTGTTTGGAGTGTGTTTTCTTTTGTTTTGGTTTATCATTTACTTTTATTGTATTTATTTTTTCTTTTCACTTTTTACTTTTTCTCATTTTATCTTTGTTTTTGTCCTTTTTCTCCCCCTCCTGTTTCCTGTCCCCTTTCCTTCTCTCAGAGGTGAGGCTTCACTTTCATTCTCTTCCTGCCATAAACACTTGATAGATGTCCACTAATACTGGAAAATTTGGCTCGCATGTGAACTTTGTGAGCTGGAACATTAAAGGTATGGGGAGTCCTAGAAGAGATCCAGAGTATTTGCCCATCTGAAACGGCTCAACGCGGACATAGTGTTTCTACAAGAAACTCATAGCGCACACACAGACCAGGTACGGCTTAAATGCCCCTGGATTTCTGAGGTATTTCACTCTAATTTCAATTCTAAGGCCATGGGGGGGTTGCCATTTTAATTGGTAGATCAATTCACTTTTCATCCTCCAATGTAATATCAGATGAAAATGGGAGATACTTAATAATATCAGGTAAATTGTTGCATGTCCCGGTATTACTGGTTAATGTTTACGCCCTAAATTTTGATGACCCACACTTCGATGACCCACATGAATAAGCTCTTGGAGCGCCTCCCTTCACTACATAATACCGTCCTTATATTTGGAGGAGACATGAATTGTGTTATTGATCCTAGGTTGGACCGTTCTTCTTCCAAGACCTTGACACCCTCACTAATGTCGAGTACACTTTCTGATTTCATGTCTAAGAATGGTTGTGTGGATCCCTGGAGATTCCATAATCCCAGTATCAAGGAATATTCTTTCTTTTCGCAGGTGCATAAGTCCTTCTCTAGAATTGATTATTTCTTTATTGACGCCAAACTTATCTCCAAAGTGTCGATGGTCAAATATCATCCTATTGTGATTTCTGACCATGCCCCGCTTTCTCTGGATATTCAGCTTTCCCCCCAACCTCGATATTCAACACCGTGGAGGTTTAACACTCTGCTCCTGTCAGACAACAAATTTAACACATTCATTGCAACTTCAATTGACGATTTTATTGAAATCAATCAGAACGAGCTTGAACCTATTTCCTGTTCCCTGCTGTGGGAATCACTAAAAGCATACTTGCGGGGCCAAATAATTTCCTACTCTGCACATCTGAACAACACTCGTATGGCCAAACTTCATGAGCTATCGCGTAGAATTGACGAACTAGATAGGCAATTGGGCACTGGTCCCTCTTCTGCTTTACTTAAAGATCGGGTTGTATTGCAGGCTGAATTTGACCTTATTACATCGGTGGATGCAGAGCGCCTTCTGCTACATTCACGCTCCACATATTATGAACATGGTGACAAACCGAGCCGACTCTTGGCCCATCAATTGAGACGTCAAGCTGCCTCACGAATAATTCCTCAAATAAAGGATTCATCTGGCATACTCCACACGGACCCCAATACCATTAATTCAGTCTTCTGCTCATTCTATTCTTCTCTGTATATGTCTGACTTTCCAGCTGTGACTTCTGATATGAATGCTTTCTTAGACAGTCTCAATTTCCCTACCATTAACCCAGAAGTTGCTAAAGATCTTGACTCTCCATTAACCTTAGAGGAAATCAACCTACCCGTGACTAGCATGCAAAACAATATAGCTCCCGGCCCTGATGGATTCCCGGTAGAATTTTTCAAAAGATTTGAATCTAAACTGTCCCCTATATTGCACTCGGTATATAGGGAATCGCTGCAGAGTGGCGCTCTCCCTCCTACTTTGCGACAAGCCTCTATAAATCTATTTTTAAAGAAGGACAAAGATCCGAATCTCTGCAGCTCTTACAGACCCCTCTCTTTGATAAATGTAGATGCTAAGATTCTTGCTAAGGCTTTGGCTAGTCACTTGGAAAAAATTCTTCCAGTCATAGTTTCAGAAGAACAAACTGGATTTTAAAAGGGCGTCAGTTATTTTACAACGTCCGCACCCTTTTGAACATTATCTACTCCAAATGCTCTACTACTTCCCCTGAAGTGGTAATCTCAGTCGATGCTGAAAAAGCGTTCGACAGAGTTGAATGGGACTACCTGCTTACAGTATTGCACAAATTTGGATTGGGTGACACATTTATTTCTTGGATACGCCTTCTGTATACATCCCCGCAAGCTAGTATCTCCACTAATGGTATCCAGTCAACTTATTTTACTTTGTCCCGTGGCACTCGACAGGGTTGTCCCTTGTCTCCTTTACTGTTTGCGTTAGCTATAGAGCCCTTGTCAATTTATCTGAGGTCCTCCTCCTCTTTCACTGGGATATCTTGGTTGGGCATGGAATTTAAACTTTCTCTTTATGCAGATGATTTATTACTGTATGTTTCCAACCCATGTCACTCTCTACCTGGAATTCTGTCCTTTCTCCAAAGATTTGGCTCGTTTTCAGGTTATAAAGTTAACGTTTCCAAGAGTGAGTGCTACCCGGTTAATACTTTGGCATTACAAATGACTCAATCTGATATTCCCTTCAGAATGAGCCCCTCTGGCCTTAAGTATTTAGGAATTAACATAACCAGGTCTCTGACTTCACTTTACTCTGCTAACTTCTCCCCATTGATGTCTAAAATCAAAACTGACTTTCAACGATGGAGGTCTTTACCTCTGTCGCTGATAGGAAGGATTAACACGGTAAAAATGAATATCCTGCCTAAGTTCCTCTTTTTTGTTCCAATGTCTCCCTCTATTCTTATCAAAGCGATTTTTTAAGACTATAGATCAGGACATTTCTAGCTTTTTGTGGTGTGGTAAGACACCCAGAATAAGTAAGTCAATGCTTCAGAGATGTAAGCTCAATGCTGGCCTCTCTCTCCCAAATTTTCAGTTGTATTACTGGGCATCACATATTCATAAAATTTTATTTTGGTTGAGACCAGCGCATTCCCCATGGTGTACATTAGAGGTACATTCATGCGGCTCGTCCTCTCCAATGACTCTGCTTACCTCTTCCACTTCTACCAACTTCTCTGGCTTTACAGACAACCCTGTGGTTCGTGCAGCTTTAAAAATTTGGTACCAGTTCAGGAAGAATTTCAAATTCGTCTCCGCGTCTCCCTTAACTCCATTACTGAAAAATCACTCATTTCAATCTGCAATATCAGACCCCACATTTGCTATCTGGCATGACAAAGGTCTCAAAACTTTCAAAGATCTCTATAAGGATGGGGCTTTTCGTAGTTTTGCAGATTGTTTTGTGGAATTTCAGCTTCCACCGTCACATCTTTTTCGTTATTTCCAAGTTAGACACTGTGCAAAATCGCTGTTTCCTACCTTTCCCTCCTTACCCCTAAGCCAACTGTGGGATGATTTTCTTTTGTCTGATCCTCTTCAGAAATCTCGTATTTCAGGAATTTACAATAAACTTTTATCCTACGACAGCTCACCTATCATTAAAATCAAGGTTGCTTGGGAGGGCGAATTGGGGTTGACACTACATGAAGACGGGGGACGGTGCAGACTTGCAAGCAAGATCCACAAGAGCACAGTTTGTGCTCATCTTTCTTTGAGACAGTTTAAGTGTTACACAGGATTCATTTTTCCAAAACACGTTTGTCACAGATTTATCCCACCGTCATTGACCACTGTGATAAATGTCACGCCTCTCCCTGCAATCTCACTCACATGTTCTACTCTTGCCCATTGTTATTCTTCTTTTGGCAGAATTATTTTGATAGCATCTCAGAAATACTGTCCATTACTGTTAAACCCTCTCCCCATATTGCCATATTTGGGTATCCGGAGGATTATGACAGGTACAATTCAACCCAATTAGATCTCTTGGCCCTCACTTTATTAGCAAGACGGCGCCTTCTTTTCCATTGAAATCACCAAGCCTCCCTCCAGTACTCAGTGGCTTAGGGATGTTATGTCTCTTCTAAAGTTGGAAAAGATTAGGTACTCTCGGGGAGCCGATTCTGGCAAGTTTCACAGAAAGTGGCAGCCTTTCTTAACTTTCTTCAAATCTTTGCCTTCAGATTGAGAGAACACTCCCACCCCCCCACCCCCACCCCCGTTTATTTTGGTTAGTTTATCTATTTTGTTTATCCCCTTAATTTTTTTTTCTTATTTCTTATTTATTTTTTCTTTTCTCTTCTCCGTCATTTTTGTTTTTTAATTATCTATTTTTATTACTTTTCTCTTTGTTTCTACTTGGTGAGTTTGTACGTATGCATGTGTTCTAATTTGTACAAAGGGGGGAAAAAAAGAGGGGGGGTTGGCTCCCATTTTGTTTAATCACTGAGACGACACAAATTTCTGTGCCTTCTTTTTTCTTATGCTTGGGTCTCAGTGTACTAAAGTCTGTTTGTTTGTTTCTCCAATGTGCCATCTCTCCCAATAAAAATATTTATAAAAAAAACAAAACAAATGAGGGTAATTTACTTTTTCACATTGGTGATGGGTGTTTTTTTGTTTTTTTTTGCTTCAATAAAATAAATTTAAATTGTATTGTGTGTTTACTCAGGTTGCCTTTGTTTTGTGTTCTATTTCATTTGATGATCTAAAACTATTTAGTATTAGATATACAGGAAATTTTTTAAATACTTTTTCAGTGTATAGATTCAACAACAAACCCACCTATGGTGTTAAAGGCATGGTAAATGCACTTATATAGCACTTTTATCCAAAGCACTTTACACTGTGTCTCATTCACACACACACCAGTGGTAGCAGAGCTGCCATGCAAAGCGTTGACTTGCCATCAGGAGCAACTTGGGGTTCAGTGTCTTGTCCAACTTCGGCATGTGGAGTCACATGGGCAAGGAATCGAACCACCAACCGTACGATTAGTGGACAACCCGCTCTACCACCTGAGCCACAGCCACTCCAGCTGCCTTTCTTGGGTACTCTTATTTCCATATATGGACTTGACACACCCACAATTCCACAGATCTACGTTGATACTATGTTAGAGTACAAATGCTGCTGAAAAATTCTCAGTACTGTGATGCACTGATGTCCCATTCAGGGTGTATTCCTGCCTCAAATTCAAATTTATTTTATTAAAAATTAAAGTTGGGCAAGTATAAAATTCAGTCAGTGTGCTACCAATAGACATTACATGAAAATAACTAATGAAGTTGTGTACACTTGGTCCAATCCTATCCAAAGTGCTCCTGTATAGCATATGCAATTTGGTGGACTTTTACCACTTGGGGGCACTAAGTTGTAAAAATCATACATACAGTGCATAGAAAATGGCAGATCTTGACAAGCTAATTGTGGGCATTTTGTGTCTGTGTATGTTTCTGATATTACTATATCTTTTTTTTAGCTGTCTGCAGATAATGACATGTTTTTGGTTGAGTTGATTTCCTCATTATGGTGTGTGTCATGAAGACGTGATAATCACTGAGAACACCCCGTGTGTTCTCATGTGGATTAAACAGTGGATTGGAATAGATGGATCAAAATCCTTTGTGCAGCAGACAAATTGTTCTTGAAGATAACACTCTGTGGAGCTAGACAAAGTAGACCCCTCTAATCTGGAAGATAGAGTGAGATTAAACAGCTGCAAATTTTAGTTGTCTTCCACAGTTTGAACGTGAAAATGAGCGACTGTTGGAAATGTATTGGATCAGTTGGATCCTCATTGTCCAAGGGGAGAAATCCAACCAGAAATAGCATTTCAACACATCATCTTCTTATCCTACCTGGAAAAAGGATACGATCCCAGATGCCCTGTCACTGTATGCTTATGTCTCCCTATAGTTAAGTGAGGAACATTTTGTCCTGGAGGGGGAACCTAGCACTGCTGACACTGGGGAAAAATGAGTCAGCATCAACTAGTATAATTGCCAGAATTGTTAGTGCAGCAAAAATTGTGGGCAGCAAATGTTGATGTTCCATTTGAGGCCCGATCTCCAGGAAATGAGGTATGGGCCACAGGAATAGAAGCACATCAGCCTATCAGCCTTTATTCCTGTGGTGATGGATTAGTACCAGATGCTCAGGAAAATTTGGAACATTCCACATGGTCCACCACAATTTAGTTGTGGGTGCTCAAGATGGGCAAAGATTCAATATGCTTTTTGATGAGCAGAAGATGGATGTAGGTGACCACCTAGGGTCATGTCATAGCCAGAGGGTGGGTTGTTTATTCCCTCTGAGTGAATTGTGTTACATATTACATTTATTGTATTTTAATCCTAACATAGTCTAGGATGCGAAAATAATTATTTTTGAAAAATAAAATTGTAATATACCTTACTTAATAGGTATAATTTCAGACTTAAAGTATTGAGTCAGTGAATATATCACATACAACTGAGTAGTGCCCAATCTAGCTAGACACTAGCATTTGAATTGGTATATTGATGGATAATCAACATCCTAATCACTGCATGTCAACTATTACCAATTTTGGTCAAATTTTGGTAGAGGTGGTTTGCGCCATACTTTATAATCTATCAATATTGAATGATAGCTGAACATATATATGCGAGCTTCCAGCAGGTTTTACATTCTGTAATCATGAAACTGCTATAAAAATGTCATGTCTCTGACATGGTATTCTTTTGTGCTCTGTTTGTTTCGGACAGAGTATAATAATGTTGACATTTCTAAGTGCATCAACAGCTGCAGAAACAACTCAACTTCTTTCTCATGATGTTCCTTGCACTCGTGGTGAATGAAAACGACATTATTTAGTTTCCACTTAGGTTAAATCAAAGCATAAATCTACTGTCAGGTAGAACTACTGTTATATCCCTAATGAACCATGTAAAGGACTTCACTTTAACTACTTTCTCTCTTTAATGCTTCAGTTATATATTGCCACCTGGTACTGCTATTTGGAGCATTTTATTGTAAAGGAAAGATAATTTAGATAACACACAACCTGAATCACACCGGAACAACTGTCATACCTAGAGCCTGGAAAGGAAAAGGTACTTATCTAGAGTTTATAAAGCATGACAATCATGTGCACTTTGTTACAAAGTTCTGCTCCAACTAGTTTGTTTATGCCATGTCTGTTGAAGTAAATTGGAATTTCAAACTATATAAGTAAAGTGTCTTTTCTAATAAAAGAAAGAATTCAGAATGCACTGGTTCAGTGTATAGTTGTGTGCTGGTGGTCCATGGCCATGATCTTGCAGGCCGGCCTTGTGGTCTCTGCTAGGCTGGTAGCCGATTCTACAAGAAATGTTACCACTTTCTGGTTGACTTCAAAGGAAGTTTCCTTTTCTGCTATCTGTCCAGCAGATCAATAGTGTCTGCTGGACACTATCCAAGTCTGATGGACATCAAAATGATAGAATGTATCTCATTCCTACTTTGTACTGTTTGGCCTTTAGTGCATACTGTAGGACTGACAATTACAAATCCAACTGAATGCATGTACTTTTCTTTCAAGACTACTGACAAGATTGGTTCAAATTTAAAATATATTTCTAATTCACATCTTGCTCATTTATTCAAATTATTACATTACTACAAAATTATTAACAAGTCGCCAAAGTCATGTACGGATTATTGCAATAAAAAAAATATTATTCACATCCATAACTGATATTTGCTGTGGCTTTTTGCTTTTGTCTTCACAAGTTGTTTTGCCATGTGGATTGCATTCTGTCATTTGCAAGTTGAATGCCTCTATTAAGGTTTTTAAAAATCCCATTTGTAAGTTAGCAGCTGAAAGGGCACCATGCAGTAGCATGCACAGTTAGGGGATTTTTTGACTGTGTATACTGTAGGCTATAGTGAAGAGAGAGTGTGGCTTGCTTCAGTAGGTTGTGTAAGGTAATGCTGGCAAACACTACAATAAATGTATACATATACACATACATATATATAAGGTATGAATGTATAAAAAATAAAAATGAAAACTGCTATTTGAAATATGAAATCCTAATTACTCTTCTTTAGGCATGAAAAAAATGACCTTCATTTTACATACATTTTTCAAAAAGTCATTGAATTGTCCACTCCAGTGGACTGCATGTGTTCAAACCAAGAATTAGTGTCCACTCTAGTGGCTGTTATGCAGTTCTATTGAAATCCTTGCAGAATTGGTCAGAAATGGTCAGAAAATGGCTTTTGAGTAGCTGCCCTCTGTAGTGACCATTATGCATGAAAGAGGCATAAAATATGACTTAGAAATGAAATGAGATAAGGGTGTCCTGTGTTCTGATAAAGTCTTAGAAAATCTGTCAGGCATTATAATTAATTAAGGCAAACCTAACATACTGACTCCACCCTAAAAATAAGCCTATTGAGAACCTGTATAAACTGTACATATGATTTGATTTTACCCCTCTTTAAATTTCATTCATGGTGTCTCACTCTAAGGATCAATTAAGATTGATTTCTGAATTATAATGCAATAGATCACATTAGGCCCCTTGTTGTTGCTCTGTTGTATAATCAGTAAGTCTTCTACAGGACTTGAAAATGTTCTCAATATTCAGAGAAATGACATAACTATATAAAAGGCAGCAGGTTATCTTTTACACTTACTAAGAACACACCCACAGATTAGATAACACACACTGATATCTAACATCAGGTCAGTGTAATAATGCTATAATGCAGGACGCAGGGACCTTGGAGGAAATGAGTAAAAACTAAGATTGAAGATTCAAGATCTTTATTTTCATATGTACTTATACAATGAGATTGTTATTTTGTCCATTCCTCTCAAGACAGCAGTGTAAAGGGACATAAGAAAACACAATAGAATTGTACACAGTACACAGTAAGAGCAATAACAATAAGAAAATGGGGGTTGCTCTTATCCTGATCGCCCCGGTGGAAGTGGGAGTGGGTGATGATTGTTGCTCAGTCTAATGGCTTGAGGATATACACTGTCCTGGAGCCTGGATGTCCTGGCTGCAGCACTCCGGTACTTGCCAGACTTCAAGAGGGTGAAGAACTTATGGGTGGGGTCACTGATGATGTTGCTAGCCATTTGTAGGTTCTTTTATTATAGATTTATGATTGATGAGATCCCAACTGTTTGCACTCTGGTGTTAACTATGTACCCTTCTTAGTCCAGTACTAAGCAAGGTTTATGGCACTTTAAGACACTTAAAGGCCTCACTAAAGTTCTGGCTTTGAATTATGGCAGGGAAGAAATTCTTCCTGATCTTGACATGATTTTTATGAAAAAATTTTATTGAATAGAATTGTTCATGCCCTACAAACTGCCATAACACTGCTCTGTATTTGAAATGTATAAAGATTTCACATAGATTAGTTATAGTTATAGATATAGTTATTTCATTTTTATCATTAAATTGTTGGATTTACAGTATCATCTATGTCACATGCTATACATGCTTTTACTTCATACGTGTTTGTTTGAAGCATTTCCACTATCATAAAGTTAATTTTCACATCTCGTGGCATGAAAAGCTTGGGGTGTGGCTTGTCTGTACAGATTCTGCCTGTTCAGTGATTCTCAAAGGAAGTTCACTCATGCTTGCTGATCTTTGCCCTGTTCTCTTACTACAAAAACAAGTATTATACAGGAGAAAGTGGAGGACTTACCGCGCTTTTACAGCTGCACAAGCGTACTGTTCATCAAACCCCTACAACTTAATAGCACATTCCAGAATAACAATAAAAATCTGATATCTTGTTAATCATACATGACTCATTTTTCGTCCCTCTAGTGTCATATATGAAACCACAAACTGTTAATGATAGGAATACCAGGATTAAAAGTCTTGAATATTCTAAAGGCTGGTCTGAAACACTGAAATGTACTTTGCAGCATCACATAAATCTTTTGGTGCATCTGATTTTGACACATAATATATTTGCTGAAAGATTCAAGCTGTGAATTTCTTGTTACATTTTGTCAGTACTAGTTTATAGCAAAGACACAATAGGCAATGGTAGCTAACTGCCTTGGGGCCCCAGAAGCCAGGGGCCTGCTAAAAATGACATAGATTTTTAATTATTAATGGTAAATAACATATGATGAAAATGTAAATATCTATGTTGAAACACTGAAATGTGGTCCTTATTATTATAACTTGCATAGGGCCCCCATTTCATTAAATCTGCCCCTGGTTCATAATAAGCTGTGAGCTGGGAGTATGTGTGTGTGTGTTGTGTGTGTGTTGTGTGAGTGTGTGTGTTAGGTGGGGGTTTGGGGGGTCATAAAGGTATTTTGAGCCAACTGTTATCTCAGTGAAACATCATTTTGAGAAGAGGCATAGCAGAATGAGAGAAAACATACATACAGAAAGTCAGGTGATTTTTTTATGCTCTTCACTGAAGTGTCATGAATAAACTCTAAGCCAGGTTATTCCTCCATTGAACACTCAAGCAGCTGTACAATGCGGAATTAAACCTTCAGGTACCATGAAACATTGTACATCCATACGTCATTCACTGTTCAGAATATAGCCATTTTACAAAACATTTACAGTGCCCTCAAGTGGACAAATGGAAACGATTCTCCATTATTTATGAAGTGGTGTGTGAAAATCTTTTTTTATTATATATTGGTTTGGAATTTATCTATCTAAAATTCAGTTCACCTCAAATTTAGGTAAAAAAAAAAAATTCCAGTAGTAAAAATCCGGTTAAAACATTTCAGCTGGTGAAAATTCAGGTTAAAAAAATACAGGTTGTAAAAAAAACTTCAGGTTAGACAAATTCAATGTGTCAAAAAAAAATGTGAGAAAATATCTGGGATACTCAGAAAGAGCAAACGAGCCAGGCTGTAACAAAACTCAGTCCTGACCAATCACAGTGGTGGCTTAATGGTTAAGGCTTTGGGTTATTCACAAAAAGGGCTTCAAGTCCCAGCACTGCCAAGCTGCTACTGCTGGGCCCCTGAGCAAGGATCTTAACCCTATCTGCTCGGGGGCGCTCTATCACGGCTGACACTGCACTCTCATATCTGCTTCCTAACAAACTAGGATCTGCAAAAAACAAAAAACAAAACAAAAAAAAACCTAAACAAACAAACAAAAAAAGAATTTCCCTGTGCTTTAATGTATATGTGACTTTCTTAACCTGACAAATAAAGGCTTCTTCAAAACACATCTGATCTTACTGACAAAGGTTTTATTTCTTAGGTCACATTTTGTGGCAGTGTCTTGGTAGTAGTGGTTCAGATGCTAAGGCTATGAACTACTGTTCAGAAGGTTGATAATTTAAATCCTGGCATGGCCGAGCTGCCAGCACAAAGACATTTTAACCCTCAAATTCTCAAGTGTAAGTTGCTTTGGATAAAAGTGTCTGCCAAATACATAAGTGTAAAAGTGTAAACATGGCATGTTCGGAAGTTCTCTTTCAGTTAG
Organism: Ameiurus melas; assembly: GCA_012411365.1. Lineage (NCBI taxonomy): Eukaryota > Metazoa > Chordata > Actinopteri > Siluriformes > Ictaluridae > Ameiurus > Ameiurus melas. Next base: position 20,690,777 of record CM022757.1, read on the forward strand.
ACTATATTTTCCACTTAAACACATACAGCTGTACATGTTGAACAGACGCCATTATTTATATCCAGGCATTTCTATACAGTTCTACAAATGTTACAGGCAGGGGTGTGGTGTGTCAGCCAATCAGAGAAGAGGTCACTTACAGATGAGTCTTAAAGGCAAAATAACAGAAACAGACTATTTTATTATATATTATAAACGGGGTAAAAAGAGGTTGGCCATGTAAAAATGAATTACAACTGGTTTTGTATGATTTAGGTGTGCTATATGGGTCATTTAAAGATGTTGAAGAGTGCGGCCAGCTGCATACTCATCAGATCCACATGCTATACTAAATGCCGTTTTTCTGAATATGGTCATGGATAGCAATGTGTATAGCAATGTCATTATACCGCCTTTAGCAGTGACTTGTATATGATCATCAGTAACAAACAATGCTCTTTTATTTATTTTTTTATTTATTTTACTTATTTCCTCAGAATCAAATGGAGTGTTTCATTTTCAAGTCTGTCTTGAGTCTGACATACTTCCATACCACAGTCCCTCAAACCAAACCACACTTTACATAATGCACTGATGGAAACCTGGCAGTGCAAAACTCTCTGTAATTTACATAAACCTTGTGTGGAAGAAAAAGAGCATAGCCTTGCAGTGACTCATGGACTTGAGAGTGTCATCTGACTGGGCCTCACTTTAGCTAAGAGCTTTGGGTTTCAATGTCAAGCTTCTTCAAACTATCAATAAATCAATCCAAGGCTTTATTTAAAATGGGGAATCCAAAGTGAGAAAGAACATATACTGTATTAGAGACGATCCAAGACCAGCACTCTGACTCTGAGATTTAGGCTTCACATTCTCATTCAAACACTTCACTCAGAGCTTTCATTCAGATGCATCTGTATTGACAGAGTGACATTTTCCTTCACTTGTGAATGCCGAATGTTTGATGGCTTGAAAAGATGCGTAGAGAAAGGTGAGAAGTCTGGATGGTGTCACACATGCACAAAGGACAAACTTTAATATCTATAAACTTTGCATGAATTATTAATAGAGTCTCTTTCTCTATATCTCTTCTATAGGAACATTTTCTGGGGCAGATGGACACCAGCTGCTTGAAGGAAGGTCCTATGCAGACATCTGGTGTGACTATGTTGCTCAACAGGTTTACAACCGGCAACCTCTGTTATATCACACAAAAAGCTGCGATGTGACAATGTCTATTGTTTAAAATGGTATACAAATAAAATGTAAATAGTGTCACACGACCCATTCTTCATAATACATTTCCTTTTCTAGGACTGGTTCAGACACACACAAAAAAAAACCTGTGTGCAAAACCTGTTATAGTGAACAAAACGGTGAAAAGCATGACCAGGTAATTGAGTGCTTATTTATCCTTCACCAGATAAAAATAGCAGCTTCATTAAGTCAATGAAATCCCAGCAGTGTGTGTCTAGTCTAGTAGTGATGTGATCCCTGAGCATTGCTACATTGTTTCTCAGCTCTTTCTCACAACTTGGGGTTAACATTTAGCACGATCAAAAGTCCAGTATCAGACAGCGGTGCGGTTTTGTAATTGCAGGAAGTGGCTTCATAACATATTGGAATTGTGTTCCTGTGGTCTTGATGAGGTTCGACCACTGTAGCACTGAGTGATGAGTTTTCATTAAGTCATGACCTCTTCATGCCTCCACAGTGCTGCTTTAATGAACTCTAAATGTTACCACAGTCAAACCTTACTAATACTGTACTACTGTAGGAATCTTTTGACTTGGATTAAGAGCACACGTGTCCTCCGTCATATACACCATTATCCTGGCATTCATGGACTCATTGTTGCTGTCAAAAAAAAAATCCAACAACATCTTTGAATTTTCTAGTTTCAGGTGACAAATGCCCAACAAATAAAATATAAACTCTATGTTTTGGATGTGGTTTTTCTGCTTCACACCGCCCCTTTTTTTTCTTTTTTTTTTCCCCCTTTTTTTTTTTTTTTTTTTTGTTTTTTTACGTCCTATTTTTAGATCCCCTATTGTTTTTTTTTCAATTTCCGCTTTCCTCCGCCCATAGAAAAACCTGGCAGTAGGTGGACTGGGTACAGTAAATTGCCGCTTGTTGTGAATGTGTGTGTGCATGGTGTCCTGTGGTGAACTGGCATCCCATCCAGGCTGAATTCCTGCCTCACATCCAGTGTTCCTGGCATAGGCTCAGACTCTGCCGCGACCCTGACCAGGACCAGAATAAAGTGATTACTGAGGACGAATGAATGAATAAAAAAAAGTCTTTTTGTGTGTTTAACAGATGTTTCTTTATTACCATAACAACAACAACAGCAACGATAAATTGTCAAGTATTGCATTTTTTTACTAGTAGTTAAAATTTGTTTAATTATATAGTGAGTGTGTTAAATATCCTCAAATAATTTGTATGTCCACTATTTTCATTCATAACTTCGTTCTAAATAACCTCATTCATATCTTCTGCTTCACACAACCTTTTTTTTTTTTGACAGATCTTTTTTTATCTCTGCCACACACTACTTTTTTTCAAATCAGGTCTGGATACTGATAGGGTGATGTTCAAGCTTATTTATGATTACATTTATTAGTAGAATTCTGACATTTCTCTTCTCACTTCAACCACAAGATGGGGATAGCAGTCTTTCCTAGCTATGCTCGAACCTGTTACAAAAACGTTGTTGCGTAACACTTCAACTATCAGCTTTGAATTGCAGCGGCTTGAAGTGATGGTTCACTTACTATTCAGACAGATATGAATATATGCTGTAAACCATTCATCACAGCAATCACTTACACATGTAGCTATGCACGTCAGTGAAAAAGAGTGTATTATTTCCAACAGGACTGCCTGGGAGAAGTTTGCTTAAACCTCCTTTCTCTCTCTCGCTTGTTTTTTTCATCATACTCATTATTAGTCCCTGACATCATCCTCTTTTTTTTTTTTTTTTTTTTAAACCTTTATGGACAATGGCAAAACAAACATATACAGTAAATTGATACTGCCAGTCACTAGAATAAAATTTAAGCTCTTAACCTGGTAAGGATAGAAAATACTATAGTTGAGTGCAAAAGATTTCATACCCTTAGGACAAAATGAAAAAAAAAAAGATGTAAGCTATAACCAGACATTTAGTGTGCTTTGCAGATGTTTATTATGACAAATAATAAACGGCCAAGTTTAATTATTGATAGTGAAAATTAAATCAGTTTGCATTTCTATTTCTGAATTAGGTGTGTAACACAATGCCACTATCTGTATCTGTATCTGTTTAGCACCCCAAATATCTGTATCTCTATTTAAACTTAAACCCAAGATGGAAGGGGCTTAACCAAAATTTTGTTGTTGTTGTTCTTGTTGCTGTTTAAATCATATATGAACCCTATGGTCCCATGTACACATGGGACTGTTTTTAAATCCCATTCGCGCAGTTGTTATTTTTGTTTTTACTTGCCCATGATATTTCCTAATGTATTTAGTTGTTTTCCCAAAATCTAAAGTAACTATTAGCCTAATTTAAACCACCGCAACCCTGACCTGGCAGTTACAAAGGAGGAATAAATGATGTACATTCATGTTAATTAACCTGGTCTTTTATTTGTCCTGCAAGTATTATAACATTTGTCAAAATAACTTTTCCCCCGGAATCCTAGTCCTGATACAATCATTGGTCACCTCAAACAATTCTCATTCATACAATGTGTACAATTCCTATCAAGCTTTCTGAAAAAAGTATCTGTATTATATCTGTTTAGAATGCATTAATTGTGCATTAATGAACGGTAATTTACCCATAATGTATGTAATGGGTTCCTGTTTCTGAATCGGAAAAATATTCTCAAATAATTTTGCCATTTTAACTCCAAACTTATGTTTTTGAAACTGCTTTGGGATCATCTCAGTCTAATATCTCAGACTAATTCCCTCCTGTAGCTCTTAAATATTCTCCCTGACATATCTGGTCTAACTTTGACAGATTCTTTACCTATTCTTTTAGACTTATCTGTTATAAATCTGCTAGATGTCATGCACTGCCTTCTTTAAATCAGGTCTAGACTGAGAGGGTCACGGAATCCTATTTTTTTGCAGTTAAGTAGTAAAATAGATGCACATTTTCTTTTTATTTAAGAATAGATGGAATGCAAAAGTCAAAACTCTATGTAGTTAAAAGAAACATTCATTCTGAACAACTTCAATTAATTTTCTTAATTAACATTTGATCTTCTGTCGTGTCCAGGATTTATTCTATAATAAAATTCCTGACGGACATGGTCTTGACATTTCACTTTGGTCTTGGTCTTGGCATTTCATTTTCACTTTGGTTAATGGGTTCATAAATAACACATAATGTCATTTGACTGCCCACTGATAGTGGTGCCAATGGGAATTAGCCCTTGGATCATCTCTTCCTCATCAGTAAAGTCTGCTCAGATCAGGTTCCTAAGCTTCAACTGTCATACTGATACTGCTTTAAACACCATCATGTTTGTCATCTTGTAGATCACTGAGTAGCCGAGCCAAGTCTCTGCCATTGCGTTGCGACGTAAAGCAGCATTGCATTCTGGAACTTTTACTCCACTGTTTGTCGTGTCCACTACTTCTACGCTGGAGTTCTCATTAATATGAAATTGAACATCACTGGAAAATTGTGAGTGAGAAAAGAAGGTCTTCTAACAGTAAAACCTGACAGTTATCATTATGTTTGAGATTGTTTAAAAAAAAATGTCTTTTATTCAATGCTACTGTAACTGTAACTTTAGTAACAATGTCCTCTTGTGATGTAAGCGCAGCAGACATCCATGAACTTGAACTGAAAAGGAAAATGCAGCACCAACCCACGAATTAGATACAGAATTACTAATAATAAACACAAGAATTTCAATATGAACATATCTATTGTGTTTGAGAATAAAGGCTGACATAAGCACTATGAATAGCTGCTCACAGTGTAACCATATAAAAGGTTAAACATATGGTCAAAATTCTTACAGGTACAGTAAATTTTATAAAGTGCTTGGTACAGCAAAAAAGTGACCCAATTTTCACTGATAGACAGGAGCTGTATAAAATAAACGTTATGTTATTTACCTGCAAGAATAGGTCAGAAAGTATGTTATCTTATTGTAAATGGATAAAACACAAAGGCTGAATATGTATCTGTTTTGAGCTAGAAATATACACATGTATATTCAGATTTAATTGGACATGGAATAAATTGGAAGCATTGTCTTTCACATTTATTGGTATTAAGAACACTACTAATTTGACCCTGGAGTCAGTGTAAAATGTTAGAAATCCCAGCACTGTAAATTCTGTATGGTGTAAATTCGGTATGGTCATCAAATGGTCTGTAAATTCTCCCCCTGACAGCTCCTTAATTAAATTTACCCTAATTTAAACCCCTGTCCAGACAATTACTAAATATGTATGTATGAATGAACTCTATAAATGCATGTTAAAATATATCAGGAGTTCGTCCGTCGATTTCGATGAAGACCAAGGTTTCCATTTCCATTTCCACCTCCATTATGCAGAACACAACCTGGGACTCGACTTGTTACTAATTGCTAATTGTACTAATTGTTACTATTTACTAATTCCCCAAATCTATGGAACAGCATTCATAATTAGGTTCATATGGACTAGACGCAACCAGGCCTGATCCAGGCGCTGTTCAATCAAATCATCACTGGTTAAAAGGTCTTGCCCAGTTACACACTATGCCAAAATTGAAAGAAATTCCAGAAATGATGAAGAAGAAGGTGATTGAAATACACCACTATGGAAAGGGTTACAAAGCTATTTCAAAGGCTCTGGGACTCCAAAGAACCACAGTGAGAATCATTATCTCCAAATGGGGAAAAAAAAAAAAGCACAGTAGTGAATCTTCTCTGAAGTGGCCGACCTTCCAAAATTTTTCCAAGAGCACGGCAACAACTCATCCAGCAAGGTCGTAAAAGAGTCAAGGACAACTTTAAAGGAATTACAGGCCTCTCTTGAATCAATAAAGGTCATTGTTAATGACTCCACCATCAGAAAGACACTGAGCAAAAATGGCAAATGGAAGAGTGACGAGCCGAAAACGACTGCTAACCCAGAAGAACATTAAGGCTCATCTGAATTTTGGCAAAACATGCCTTGATGATTCTCAAACCTTTTGGGAGAATGTTCTGGACTGATGAGGCGAAAGTGGAACTCTTGTGAAGACAGGGTTCCTGTTATATCTGGTGTAAACCAAACACAGAATTCCACAAAAAGAACATCATACCTATCATTTATGGTGGTGGAAGTGTGATGGTTTGGGGATGCTTTGCTGATTCAGGGCCTGGGCAACTTACAATAATTCTGCTCTCCAGAAAATCCTAAATTGAAACTCAAGCACAACTGGATTATGCACAACACAACAATCCAAACAATCCACATAGGCGTAAGTCATAGTCATAGTCCTAAGTGAAAGACTGATCTCCAGTTATCGGAAGCGTTTGGTTGCAGTTATTGCTACTAAGGTGGCACAACCAGATTTTTAGTTTAATGGGGCAATTAGTTTTTCACATTGGTGATAGGTCTTGGATAACTTTTTTTTGTTTGCTTAAAAATAAATAAATAAAAACTGTTTTCTAAAAACTATTAAAAACTATTTAAAAAAACTGTTAAAAACTGGTTTTTGCCTTTGTTTTATGTTGTATTTCGTTTGAAGATCTAAAACTATTTAGTATATACACAAAAGTTGTCTAAGGCTCAGCTGAGAAGGTAAAACCCACAATGACACACAGCACAGTGACTGAAAAGTATATTTTACTTCCAAGCAAACCATTTCCTCTCTCCAGCCAGTAGAGATATAACCCACATGAGGTAATTGTGTATCTAATCCAAGACTCCTGGTTATCCAGAATGGAATCCTGTCCTTCCCATTATTTATGTGAAGTAATAATTCAGTGAACCACAACACACACATGTTCTTGTACACTCTCGCATGCATACATTGTTAAATTAAGTGTTCCCTCCTCAGAAAGCCCATCTGTTGGCTGTATTCTTGACTTTTCCACATGGGAAATCAAGGCCATAAAGTGCCGCATGGAGGATGAGATACAGTAGCACTCCTGGGTCGAACTGCCATATCTCTTTAGAGGAGCATTTATTTTTGGATTCTTGAGTGTTGGCATGCTTCCCTGCCCTTGTTTTTGTTTGGAGGATGAGTGTGGATGATGCCACGGTCAAGCTGTCATCTTCCAGATTTGCTTTACAGCCACAGCTGTTCTGCCAGCACTGTCTTATCCCGAGAGCACTTCCCAGGAAAACACAGTCACCCGAAACTCATAACCATAAATACGCTCTGAATATTTCTGCTGTTGCTTTTCTCATCAGTGCAAGTGTGGTTTAAGTTGAGAGACAGAGAAGTTATTGTGTGTTACAGGTGGAGGAGTGCATGGAATATCGGTTTTGTCAGATTTGTCATTTAAAAAACGTATGAACAGCTCGGAAACGGCTTTAGCTCTGCAAATATAAAACAGGCGCACTAAAAAGCTGGCAAAAGTTACCAATAAAATTGAGGAAATGATCATTTCAGTGTAAGCAATGACTGTCTAAGTTTTAGACATAGTCAAGTCAAGTGGGTTTTTATTGCCATTTCTCTCTATATAACTTGGAACGCAATATCATTTCTCAACGACCATGGTGCAACGCAGAAAAGTACACAAGACTACATAAAGTGCAAATACACAACAGTGTGAGATGATTGCAGGTCAATAAATACACCGAACAGATCAATAGACACACAGGATAATAAATACACAGATTTATTACACATGGCCTGTAAACGGTAAACTATTTTGTTGTGAAGTAGCAATAAATATAAGATTGCAAATTTTCTATTAAACGTATTCATTTGATTCTTTCAATTTCTAATAATTCATTTTCTAGACTGTTGCTAACACAAGCATTTAAAAATTTCTATTGGACTACCTCTTTAAAAATAATGTCCTACATCTGGCTTGTCAATATTATAAAACAAATGAACCCTTAATGTGCGTCTGTTCACAGTGAGTTATTTATGGCTTTATTTTGAGAAAAACAATATCATTTGAATTTATATTTGTGACAGCAATTAACGCTATTGAATTATAGCTATGTTTTATCACAAAACCCATAGCAGCTGCAACAGGTGTGCCTACTTCTCACACTTATACATAGTTGTTTTTTCTTGCCGTTCCTCAGGGATTATCTTCTGTCCGTGCCAGACCTTTCAGACCAGAGGGGTTTAGGAGTTGGTTGACACCTTCTTCAAACTGTTAAACCAGATTCCTCAGAGGCACTTGAGTGAAAGTTGTGTGACAGGTCAGGTCATTCAAATACACCCAGCACTACCTCCTTCCTCTACAAATATCACTTACCCACCACTGAGGCATGTTCAGGGTCATCCATACTCAAACATTTCTTGGAAAAGTGTGAAAATAAGCAAGAGAGCCTTTTGACCGGCATTTACAGCTCTTTGTTCATTCATGTTAAGTTCAACATTCACATTTTTTATTTGCCACTACATTATATATATATCCGTTATAGCATACGTAGTCTCAGTCCAGGTTGAAACTGGAAACTCAAACATGATTCACTCAGAGCCGATGCATGGAATGCTATTCGCAGTGATGCTTTGAAGGCCAGAGCTAACGAAGCTTGCTTATTTAATGCGTCCCTTCCTCAGCCACAGCTCAAAATGCTGTGTGGCATGTTTGACTTTGGAGGTGAAACGAGAAACATCGGCTGTCAGACATGAGCCAGATAGAGGGGCTACAGCAATCAAGGAAACTTAGTCCAGCGTTAGGCAAGACTTCAATAAAATACCTCCTGCCCGCTTTTAAAAGCATTAGTCCAAGGCAAATTAAAAAGTAGAGCGCAATTAAAAGAAATCACTGTGTAAATGTTAGCATGTGGAAGTTTTCCTTTCCTTTTTTCAAAGTTAAGAAAAGGCCTGGGGGCTGGGTTGTGCAGCTGCTGAATATTACTACATACATCTGGTTTTGATAAGGCACTATTATTATCAAAATCATAAAAGTGTAATGTGGTCACCTCTTGTACATATAGATGTTAGAAACCTAGTACACACAAAGTTCATCTATTCACTACCATATGAATGAATAAAAGAGATGAAGTCACTGAGATGTCTGATGTTCACAGACTTTTTGAGTTGTTCTTTATTAGCCATTAGCAATACATATTCAGTAGTGCTTAATAACAGCTGGTCTTAAATACTGTATATGTATTGTATTGAGCTCACAATAAATTATAAAGTGCTTGGAGCTGCAGAAATGAGATTGATTGACAGTGTTTGGTCTTTTAATATATTGGAAACAGAATATTCTCATTTTAGGTACTTGATATTTCATATTAGGAGCTTTCATTTGATGTCTAATCATTTATTGCTTAACTGTGTATCCATCCAATTATCTGCGGATTCTAAAGGAGGAAAATGTTGCCGTTTTATCTCTCAGAGTCTCCACCAAATATTTTGTTAGTTAATTCACTTTCCAATAAGATTAACTATTTATTTCTCTAAATGTAATTTATTCTGGTAAGTCCAAGATTTTATTTATTTATTTGTTTGTTTGTTTATTTATTTATTTTAAACGAAAGTGTATCTGCAGTAACCACGCTGGTAATGCGTACCATCCAAATTTCTTTAAAGACACCACATATGCTTCCCATGACCCTTGCATGCAGACTTCCGGGAAAAGAGCAACCTGAAATAAATGAAGATATCTGAAAAGTTTCAAAGGCAACACTATCAGTGTAAGTGCATTAGATTTGTATCTGACAGATGTTGATGGCAATTGAAGTTGGGAACCTCCAGAGCCTCAAGCTAAGGAATTCCAAGATTCGGGGAAACGACGTGTACCTTGAAATACGTATGTTTAGATAGCAAGGATCATGAGTAGTGTTGAATAACCTGGCAAAAATGTTCATCTCTGCTTATTCTTTAGTTCACTCCGTGCTGTTTGAGGTGACAGATGTCGCTCCATATCAAATGGGCTATGAGCTGTTGGGTTTCCACACACAGAAAACGAAAACGTCTGGCCAGACCGATGTTTCCCCTGCATTACAGTGGATATTTCCGAACTGTCAGGAGGGTGAAGTCTGGGTTTTGTGAATGTCCTCCTGGCAGAGCACTTCAAACCTCCATGCGGTGGCTTGTGCGTTCCTCATGGGTCACGAGCCAGTGCGACTCGGGCCATAGGCTCACTTTTCACTCAGCAGCACACATTCATTTACTGAGACCTGACACTTCTGCTGAGCCCATAATGCAAAGGCCTTTTTCAGCTGACAAAATATATCATTAGCCCTTTACTGTGTAATACTTGCCACATTACGTTATGAATGGTGTGTAAAGCAGTAGAAATACATGCAGTTTTCAGAGTGGCTCACTTTCATCGCTTTCTAGAGGAGTCATCAGTGAGCAGAGAAAATGAAATAATGTGCACACCATTGACTTCTTATAATACGTCTGGCAAACGAAAATGCCCAGTTAACATAAAATGGTACAGCGATGATCCATTTTGCTTGCAAATATGACATGTATAGATTAGAATGCACAGGCCAGAGACATTTTTTAACTTGGCGAACTCTCGGTCTTTGATGAATGAAACATGTCCAATTTGCATCGCTCTCTCAATACACTTTTAAGTGAAGGGCATTTCTGATGGGATGAGAAGCGCTTTGATGGGATTTTCACTTCACAAACATTTTTACAGCTCTGACAGTCTATAACCTATGAGGCCATGCTTCACAGTTTACTTCCCTAACAACCACCTAAGCGTGCCACATGAGACAGCCGAATATAACTGCTTCCTTCAAAATCACCAGCAAGAGATCTGCATTTGCTTCTGGTTTGGTCGTTAGGATTAATTAACCAGCACAGGACACAGTCACTGCAAATTACAGAGCAATATAATCTTCAGTAGGAGATTGGATACATACAGATGGTGACCATAATGTGTCCAAGTGGGCTATTCCATGTTTCAGTATATCAACACATCGGGCAATCTGCCCTATCTATTCAGCAATCCTAATCGTCCAAAAATTGGCATCACAGTCCAATATTGAACAAGGGTCATTCATGTGGTTGCAATTTGGTTTGCCAACAACCAATGGTGGCTAAATTCCTGACCCCCTCAGTGCCCCTTATATTCCCTCAGCTCTCCTTTGAGTAACCACATCTATGGCTGAGGTTGGTGGAACGTGAAACGGCAGCCCCAAGCCATTAAAAAGGGCCAAGCAGGTCTATAGAGATTCTAGTCAGTGGCAGAGGCCATACCAATTCTACTAAGTAATGAGCCAGACGTTTCTATGCCACATCAAATCCAAGTCACGCCACCTTCTCTGCCAGCTCATGTTGCCATTAAAGAGAGGTAAAAAGTGAAATTTATTCGCATGAGCAGTGCTGGTTGTTTAAGTTTCACATGTTATTATGAAGTATTTTGAATATTACGATATCTAATCTGCACTTCATTTGCATCTTTAATTAGGAGTTTTGCAGCCATAAAACTGGCTCTGAACAATCCCAAAATCCTCATACAAATTTTATAACATCCTTAGATTATAAAACAGGAAAAGCAGTTCCACATTTGCTTTCTTGGTAGCAGAGAACTTGCGTTGTTAGTGCTTGAGCTCCTTTTAAATTGCTTCATTACCACACTAAGAGCAAGCCCTTTGACTCGGAGGAGAAGGCATCATGCGCTTACAGGGTCTCACAATAAAAGTCATGCTCGCTGCAATAAGACCCGCTTTGTTTCCAATACATCCATGGTAAAACATTTATTAGACTAATTACAACAAGCTCCCATTGATTTTTTTTCCCCCCTGTGTTACAGATGCCTTGGCAAAGATCCCATGTCGTGTCACAATGTCGTTTTATTCAGGGCCGTGGCAGAGAGTGCAGGGAAGGAGAACAAATTGAGGCAGTATGGTGTGACTCATGAAATGAGGTTTCCCCAGCGCTCATACAGTTCTCAGCGTCAGGGCTCAGAAAAAGATGTTATGATTATGGGATCACTAAGGATTCTGAGATTCATGTATGTCACAATGATTCTCAGATTAAGAGAGGCTTGTCTAGAATAGCAAAAACAATGTATATAACAAGCAGTCAGTGATCACCAGTGTGCATGAACATTTAACAACTATAATTGAACAATTATAATTACTTTAAGCGTATTAAAGGATAATATTCTGTAACAAGTATGAATTATTTAGCAACTACAAATAAGCTAAAACCCAGCTAACAATTTGTGATTTTCTAAATATTACTTGGACTGAAATCCCATTAAGGGTCACACACCGAGTGTACCCAAGATAGGCTTTGGGTCCACTGCCACCCTGACAAGGATAAATCAGTTAGCTTACTGAGTATGAATTAATGCATTTTTGTTCATTGTTTCTAATAATGTTCACTTTTTCAGATTTTCTGAGTAATTTGAGAACAGTTAAATATATCATAACCCCCATTACAGTGTAATTACAGTACAATACTGGGCTTAGCGGATAAGGCTCTGGGTTACTGATCGGAAGTTTCTAACCATGGCGCTGCCAAGTTGCCATTGTTGGGCCATTGAGCAAGGCCCTTAACCCTCTCAGCTCCACGGGCGCCATATCATGGCTGACCATGCACTCTGACCCCAATTTCCTATGCAAAGAAAAGAATTTCACAGTGCTGTAATGTATATGTGACCAATAAAGACTCATTATCATTACTACTTGCCTCAAATATGAAATGGGGTGTAAAGCGGTTGAAATACATGTAGTTTTCATTGTAAATTTGAATTGAAAGCATTGAAACCTTATCTGCTTTTTAGAGGAGTCATCAATGAGTAGAGAAGAAATAATGTATGCACCATCAACTTCCTATAATAAGCCTGGCAAATGAAAGTTTTTCTAAATTTTATGTAGACTGATATGTCCTTTCAGGGTGTATTTCCACCTTTTGGCCAGTGTTCCCAAGATAGACTCTGGATCTACTGCAACCATGGACAGGATAAAGTGATCACTGAATATGAATCACTGAATGAACATACGTTACTTTTGTTTTCTAAAATCATTCAAGCTTTCAGATTATCTGACTGATTTAAAAATATGTTTATTAACATTAATATATCATTAGCCCTTTACAGTGTGATAACTTTATTAAATATTCCTACAGTGTTTCCTGTTAGTTTTAAAAAATATGAATTACTGTTATATTAGTTTGTGTTTTACTGGTAAGGTTGTGGGATTATTTGATTATTATAAAGCAAACCTTTATCACAGCAAAGGTTTTCAGATACCATTAAAACCTATATTATGTTACATCATAACCTATAAGAACTTTAATCATTGTTAAATTTTTGAAAATTCAGATAACCTTCTCCGTTAGCTGTATAGGAAAGGTATGAGGCATATACTGTACATCTGGACCTGCTGATGAGTCCTGGTAGATAAAGGGGTTAAACAACCCAATAGGCACCAAGTGCAGTTCTGAGCTCTTCTATCAGGTTCTGGTGGACCACTTCAAATGAGAGAATGCTGTTGTTGCTGTTTTGCTGCTTTGAGCATGACATATGCCTGCACATGGTTGTCTCTGGGCCTGTGTGTGGGCACTTCCCTCTTTAAATCTGTAGTGTTTATAATCTTGTTTTGATTGGAGCTTAAACTCCCCCTGCAGAGATTGGTGCCTCGTAGCGGCACTCTCAGACACAAAAGCCTGGAGTGGCGAACTCTCCCGAGAAAGCATTCTCTTTAAGTAGCACAGAGGAGCTGGGCGGGCTGCCAGGCCTCACGCCCCGGCACATGCCCACTGTACGCCCACAGCCCAGCGCAGCCTAAAACCACACAGGGTGATGGCAATGAGTGGCCGGCTTTCTGCTCGCCTGTCTCCTATCCACTTCCATGTGGTTCATTTTATCTCACACAATGAAATCAGCCAGTAATTACAACACTGCTGCTGATGAGGCATTCAATGCAGCCCTTGAAAGTATACAGTCTGTGAAAACGTTGATGGTAGAGTTTTAAAGCTCAGCACGGGCTGAGACTCTGAGAAGCCCTACAGGATGCGTTGCATTCACTGCTTTGATTAACACACACAGTGCTCTGTTGATCTCTTCCTGAAGGCAGTTAAGGTTATGCATCTGATTAAGGAAACACAACAGCAGCCCTCCTGCTGAGCTCTGCTTCAGCTCTTCCACAGTTCAGCTCTTCGGCAGTTGCTCTATCCCACCGCTTAATGACTGCTACTCCAGACATGTTTAATGTAGAGTCTAATCTCTTTTTCCTATTTTTCCCTTGAAAATCTTCACATCATAAATATCTAAATGTCCCTCCCAGGAGTCAATGGGAATAGTTCATTTGTTTTAATGGGCTCTAAGAGATGTTAGCGAGCGTTATTTTCTCCCTGAGCCCCGTTTATGCCATAACTATTGAAAAATACAGATGTCTTAGAGACAGGCACGTACACACATTCACACATAGGCACATGGGCATACTCAAAGCATAAACATGCTCTGTAAACACAGGGTAAGGACACACTGTAGTAAAAGGTTTGAAATTAGAGGGTGACACACAGCTACAGCCACTAATCTAGAGGTCTCTGATAGCAGGTATGCGCTCTGAAGGTCTTTAGTCACCCCCCAAACACTGCCTGTCATTGCCTTTATACACACTGATGAGAAGAAAGCTTTAGTAATGAGGCCACGGAGGCTAAGGGCAGTAAGCAGTTATAGAAAATTGGCCTCCAAATTACCTCACTGAAATTCTGAAGATCCTCACAAATACAGTGCTGTGAAAAAGTATTTCCTGATTTCTTCTGTTTTTGTGTATATCTCATACTAAATAGTTTTAGATGTTCAACCGAAATTCAACATTAAACAAACGCAACCTGAGTAAACACACAATAGATTTTTTTTAATTATTATTATTATTTTATTATTGAAGCAAAAAAAAATAAGTCAACACCTATCTCCCATGTGAAAAACTAATTGCCCCTTCAACTTAAAATTTGGTTGTAGCAATATTAGCAGCAATAACTGCAACCAAACACTTCCGATAACAGGAGATCAGTCTTTTACAGATCTGTGGTGGAATTTTGGCCCACTCTTCTCTGCAGAACTAATTTAATTCAGCTACAGTGGAGGGTTTTTGAGCATGACCTGCCCATTTCAAGTTCAAGCTCAAGTTCACTTTATTGTCATTTCAACCATATACAGCTGGTACAGTATGCAGTGAAACTAAACAATGTTCCTCCAGGACCATGGTGCTACATAAAAACACATTAACTATATGAGATGACACAGAACTAAATAATACCTACACATTTCTACATAAAGTGCACATGCAAACTTGTGCTAACAACACAGGACATTACAGTATTACTGCGTTTAAGGTCTTGCCACAACATCTCCAATTGGTTCAAGTCAGGCCACTCCAAAACTAATTTTTTTAAGATTTGGTCCTATGCTTTTTCATCATTGTTTTGCTGCATAATACAATTGCGCTTGAGTTTCAACTTATGGACTGATTACTAGACATTGTCCTGTAGGATTTCTGGTAGAGAGCAGAATTCATGTTTCCCTCAATTACTGCAAGTTGCATAGGCCCTGAAGCAGCAGTGCTCCCCACAGTATCACACTGTCACCATCATGTTTGATAGTTGGTATGAAGTTCCTTTTGTGGAATTGAATGTTTGGTTTTTGCCATATGTAATGGGACCCCTGTCTTCCAAACAGTTCCACTTTTGTCCAATCAGTCCACAGAACTTGCTCCCAAAAGGTAAAGGCAAATTTCAGACGAGCCTTAATGTTCTTCTGCGTTAGTAGTGGTTTTCAGCTTGTCACTCATCCACGGATGAAATTTTTGCTCAATATATTTCTGATAGTGGAGTCATGAACAATGACCTTTATTGATGCAAGAGCGCCCTGTAATTCCTTGAAAGTTGTCCTTGGCTTTTTTCTGACTTGCTGGATGTGTTGTTGCCATGCTCTTGAAGAAATTTTGGAAGGACAGCTACCTCTTGGAAGGTTCTCTACTGTGCTGATTTTTTCCAGGCCCAGAGCCTGTAAAATAGCTTTGTAACCCTTTCCATACTAATGTATTTCAGTTACCTTCTTCCTCATCATTTCTGGAATTTCTTTCAATTTTGGCATAGTGTGTTACTGGGTAAGAACTTTTAACCAATTTCCTACTGTTGAAAAAGTTCTA
This sequence comes from Ameiurus melas, assembly GCA_012411365.1. Classification (NCBI taxonomy): domain Eukaryota; kingdom Metazoa; phylum Chordata; class Actinopteri; order Siluriformes; family Ictaluridae; genus Ameiurus; species Ameiurus melas. The sequence goes on from CM022757.1 coordinate 20,707,004, forward strand.
CTTAAGTATTGATTTGATTGAACAGGGTTTGCAGTAATCAGGCCTGGTTGCATTTAATTCATCTTAACCTAATTATGAATGCAGTTTCATAGATTTGGGGAATTAGTAATCATGGAGGCAAATACATTTTCACACAGACCCAGTTGATACTAGATATACATTTTTTTCTTTAATAGATAACATCATCATTTCAAAACTGTATTTTGTGTTGCTTTTGTTTTATCTTAGATTTTGTTTTCATTTCTGAAACAATTTAGTATGAGATATACACAAAAACAGAAGAAATCAATATGGGGCAAATACTTTTTTTTACAGCACTGTACATACATATATAATAGATAGATATAGACAGATAGGTATAGACATATTTTAACATGCATTTATAGAGTTCATTCATTCATTCATATTTAGTAAATGCCTGGACAGGGGTTTAAATTAGGGTCAATTCGGTTAAGGAGCTGTCAGAGGCAGAATTTACAGACCATGCTGACAGAGCTGGGATTTCTAACATTTTACACTGACTCCAGGGTCAAATTAGTAGTGTTCTTAAAACCAATAAATGTAAAAATAATAATAATAATAACAATTCTTCCAATTTATGCCATGTCCACTTAAATCTGAATATAGATGTGGATTTTTCTAGCTCAAAACAGATACATATTCAGCCTTTGTGTTTTGTCCATTTACAATAAAATAACATACTTTCTGACTTTTTCATGCAGTTATATATTTATAGTTATGAATGCAGTGTCATAGATTTGGGGAATTAGTAACCATGGGGACAAATACAGTGGTGTGAAAAAGTGTTTGCCCCCTTCCTCATTTCCTGTTCCTTTGCATGTTTGTCACACTTAAGTTTTTCGGAACATCAAACCAATTTAAACAATAGTCAAGGACAACACAAGTAAACACAAAATGCAATTTGTAAATGAAGGTGTTTATTATTAAAGGTGAAAAAAAATCCAAACCATCATGGCCCTGTGTGAAAAAGTGATTGCCCCCCTTGTTAAAACATACTATAACTGTGGTTGTCCACACCTGAGTTCAATTTCTCTAGCCACACCCAGGCCTGATTATTGCCACACCTGTTCACAATCAAGGCATCACTTAAATAGGAGCTGCTTGACACAGTAAGGTCCACCAGAAGATCCTTAAAAGCTACACATCATGCCGAGACCCGAAGAAATTCAGGAACAATTGAGAAGGAAATAATTGAGATCTATCAGTCTGGAAAGGGTTATAAAGCCATTTCCAAAGCTTTGGGAATCCAGCGAACCACAGTGAGAGCCATTATCCACAAATGGCGAAGACATGGAACAGTGGTGAACCTTCCCAGGAGTGGCCGGCCGCCCAAAATTACCCCAAGAGCGCAGCGACGACTCATCCAAGAGGTCACAAAAGACCCCCACAACGCGCCAGGCAAGAACTGCAGGCCTCACTTGCTCTCAGTTAAGGTCAGCGTTCATGCCTCCACCATCAGGAAAAGACTGGGCAAAAATGGCCTGCATGGCAGAGTTCCAAGGAGAAAACCACTGCTGAGCAAAAGAACATCAAAGCTCGTCTCAATTTCTCCACAACACATCTTGATGATCCCCAAGACTTTTGGGACAACATTCTGTGGACCGATGAGACAAAAGTGGAACTCTTTGGAAGGTGTGTGTCCAAGTATATTCGCGCGTAGAAGGAACACTGCATTTCATAAAAAGAACATTATACCAACAGTAAAATATGGTGGTGGTAGTGTGATGGTCTGGGGCTGTTTTGCTGCTTCAGGACCTGGAAGACTTGCCGTGATAAAAGGAACTATGAATTCTGCTGTCTACCAAGAGATCCTGAAGGAGAATGTCCGACCATCTGTTCGTGTACTCAAGCTGAAACGAACTTGGGTTCTGCAGCACGACAATGATCCTAAACACACCAACAAGTCCACCACCGAATGGCTGAAGAAAAACAAAATGAAGACTTTGGAGTCGCCTAGCCAAAGTCCTGACCTGAATCCTATTGAGATGTTGTGGTATGACCTTAAAAAGGCCGTTCATGCTCGAAAACCCTCTAATGTAACTGAATTAGGACAATTCTGCAAAGATGAGTGGGCAAAAATTCCTCCAGGACGCTGTAAAAGCCTCATTGCAGGTTATCGCAAACGGCTTTTGTTGTAGTTGTTGCGGCAGGGTGGCCCAACCAGTTATTAGGTTTAGGGGCAATCACTTTTTCACACAGGGCCATGATGGTTTGGATTTTTTTTCACCTTTAATAATAAACACCTTCATTTACAAATTGCATTTTGTGTTTACTTGTGTTGTCCTTGACTATTGTTTAAATTGGTTTGATGTTCCGAAACACTTAAGTGTGACAAACATGCAAAGGAACAGGAAATGAGGAAGGGGGCAAACACTTTTTCACACCACTGTACATATTCACACAAACCCAGTTGGTATTAGATAACATTTTTGCTTCAATAAATAACATTATCATTTAAAAACTGTATTTTGTGTTTACTCGGGTTGTCTTTGTTTTATCTTAATACATTTTCACAGCACCATACATACAACTACATGCAATGGGCCACAAGTAACTGTTTCATACACACTGCTCTTGTATGTGCATAAAATCAGTTTACACACCACCATCCTCATTTACAATCCTTTCAGTTACCCTTCTTTTAATTGAATATGGATGTTGGTTGTAGCTATCCCAGTATACTGACCAGCAAAAAATGAGGGCATGAAAGGATAGATGGTGAGGGATGGTGAGCTGCCATACCGGCAGTGCAGTGGAGGTAACCATTCCTGAAGTATGACAGTTTCACTACCCCTCTTTCCACATTTCCCTCCCTAAATGGTAGTATTGCACGCCTTGCATGGCAATGTACCAACATCTCTCCCCCAAGACTCTTAACCGGCTCCCTTCTGCCCACAGCACAAATATGTCCCTTTTCCTGATCTGGGCCATTTGGGTCAACTATAGAATATATGTTACCCTTTTGGGTCCTCACTAGTTATATTACATTTGAGAGGAATTCTCTGAGTTTAATAAGGGCTGGTTTTGATTAATCTTTCCTTGAAACCTTTTGTTAATGCAGCTACTAGACCCATATAAAGTCCAATAAATGGGGAACCAGTGCCAAACAAATGGGAAAAAAGCAGCAATGATGGAGTTTTTCATTTTCTTTCTAGCAGCTGGCTCAATCGGTTTGCCAAACGTGACTGCTGTGCCCACACAGCACTGTCTGTCCATAAAGGGAATTCCGAGTTCCTGCTAATGTGTTTTGAGCATACAGTATTCAGATCCATTTATAAAGACCATGTGTTACTGATTCTGTGGGCCGGGCCTGAGCTGGAGTCCAGCGATGGGTGGTGATGGTGTGGTCGACTCAAGGCTTTGACCTCTCATGTGATTACGAGACCTCGAGGTCTCTGGGGAAGGAGAAAGGCCTTGTGTGGTTGTCAGACTGAAATAAAACAGGCCGCTCCAAATGGCCGAGATGTTAGCCACGATGGTGGTCACTAGCAGGGAAGTTCTCCATAGCAAAGGAAAAGATGTTAAGAGCAATATTAGAGAGAGAAAAAGTCCAGAATGACAAAGAACATCTGCCAATTCCTCTTCTGAAACCTCATGCCAGTTCAGTCCAATAATCGCTTTCCAGTTGGGGTTCATATGGATACTCTATACACTGGTGCACCTGCCTTTATGAAACCAAGAAGACCATAAAAATTAGACCATAAGTATAGTTTTATACTCACTGAAGTAGATCATTAAGCATTCCCTAAGCTGGTTGCGATATGATCAGCAGCTCTGCTCTATTTATTGTGTAGAACTGTGCAAAAAGTTTTATTTTGTTGCTCACAGCATCTTTTATTACTCTAAATTATATGTTGACCGAATCAAAAGCTGTACTGTCTAACTCATTTTCCCATTACACATTAAATCATTTCCTATTAATTCCCTGTATTGAATAAAGCAGAGCGAGTCACACATAAATACCATTCATTGGTGGTTGTATTTATATGAGTAATAAATGTAACTTAGCAACTTTTATTCCTAAATGTGACCAATTTGCTTAAATGGAACAAACTCTGGATACGATCAACCATTATGAGAATATTTGTCCATATTATTTCACTCACTAATCTGGTGTGCGTTGGGTCTTGATAGCTGACATATGGTAAATCTGTACTCTGCACTGGCCTGAAATGTTGGAGAGCACAGGCTACATCCACACTTTCTTCAGCAGTGCTACATGCCAAGACGTCATATTCAATGAGTGCACTAATGATTCCTAATTTCCTGCATACCAGAGGGCAACCGATATTTCATTATATGGCTATTGCAAACAGCAAATTATTGCAGCATTTAACGTTCTGGGCAACGTTGTTTAACCAACAATGTCATAACTTCCATCTTTGCCATCTGCTTTAGAATGAATGTGTCATTCACATAGAGAGTGAAATGTGTGACAGTCTGATGGCATGAAAGACAGCATATAAACACAGAGAGAGAGAGAGAGAGAGAGAGAGAGAGAGAGAGAGAGAGAGAATATGGCTGCTCAGTCCTCACTTCCTGTTTGTGGTTACTAGTTAAAGCTTTGATGCACGCCATAATAATAGAACTGAATTGCACTAATGAAACTCCATGCTGTCAGATTAAAGGGGTCTTTTGACTTGGTTGCCTCACACCACACACACACATACACACACACGCACGCACACACACACACACACACACACTGAAAATACAGAGGTCCTCCAGAATGATCCATTGCCTTTAAGCTGCCACAACGTTTGCAGTAATGGTTTTCTGATGAAAAGAGTAGAGGAGGAAGTGGAGTGGTGTATATATGGATGTGCAATGTCCTAAGGAGTTTAATATGTACCAGTCAATAGATAAAGAGATTTAACCCTAGATTCAAGGCTAACTCTTTCGGGTTTCTATATGCAGTGTCTCTGTGGTGATCTGGACTTAAATGAACCTCCCTCAGCGTAGTTCTCTTTACAAATGAATCTCCACCTCTGTTGCACTGACATTCTGGTGTTCTGAGATGATGTCTGTAAGTAGTTCATTAGGTTGTAACCCACAACAGATGGCTCTTTAAACACAGTTTGTATGTGTACACATACAGTATATTCACTACACATTAGCATAATGGACCCCAGAGTAATATCACACTGTCAATACATGAATACCAATCTTCATTGTTGTGTTTCGAATAAATGTGTATTTGATATAATTTATTGGATGTATTAACTTCTCTAGTTAACTAGTCTGCACATATATCTTCACTCACATTATTCACCTCAGCCTAACAATCAGCTTTTGCGATACTTAAAAAGGAACTCCATCCATTCATACATTTTCTGTACTGCTTATCCTACACAGGGTCACGGGGAGCCTGGAGCCTGGAGCCTATCCCAGGGGACTCAGGGTACGAGGCAGGGGACACCTTTGCCAACTCATTGTAGGGCACACACACACACACACACACACTCTCACACACACCATGCCAATCAGCTTACAACACATGTCTTTGGACTAGGGGTGGAAACAGAGTACCTGGAGGAAACCCCCAAAGCACAGGGTGAACATGCAGACTCCACACACACACACACACACACACACACACGCACACACACGCACAGAGGAAGGAATCAAACCCCCAATCCCAGAGGTGATGTGAATCACTAAGCCACCATGCCCCCCATCAAGAGGGAATTTGACCTTTCATTTGTGTGCTTATATTGATTCATTTTCCGCAACTGCATTATCTTGGTCGCAGTCTTGGTGGATCCAAAACCTATCCTAGGAACATTTGGATGCGTGGAGGGATGCCAATCTATCACAGGGCACCGTGTTTACATACATTCACACCTTATGGCATGTTTTTGGGAGTTGGGAGGAAACCAGACATCTTTGAGGAAACCAGTGTAGAATATTGGGAGAACGTGAAACATGCAGTGGTGCTTGAAAGTTTGTGAAAGCTTTCGAATTTTCAACATTTCTGCATAAATATGACCTAAAACATCATCAGATGTGAAGTGCAGACAAAAAGAACCCAGTTAAACAAATGAGACAATAGTATTATACTTGGTCATTTATTTATTGAGGAAAATGATCCAATATTACAGATCTGTGAGTGGCAAAAGTATGAGAACCTTTGCTTTCAGTCTCTGGTGTGACCCTCTTCTGCAGCAATAACTGTTCACAAACTTTCAAGCATCACGGTACTGTCAGGCAGACAGTAATACAAGCTCAGGGTCAAACTGTGAGCTGTGAGGCGGCAATGCTACCTGCTGCACCACTGAAAAACACTGTTTACTCAGTACACTGATAAAGGTGTTTTGGGTTACATCCTTTTCTCACAGTAATATTTAATCATATTTCAAAGTCTCATTTTGTCTGTCGTAGACAAGACAGTGGGAGCTCTGTAGCGGGGTCAGTGATTAAGATGTTGGACTACTGATCGGAAGGTCGTGAGTTCAAACCCCAGCACTACCAAGCTGCCACTACTGGGCCTTTGAGCAAGGCCCTTAACCCTCCACAGCTCAGTTGTATAAAATAAGATAAATATAAGTCGTTCTGGATAGGGCCATCTGCCAAATGCCATAAATGATGATTACTACTGATGAAATGTCTGTGATCACCCTGTGTGGCAGCTGGGACACTGCTGCACTTAAATCCCATCCTGTCACACTTTCCACCAAACAACTGCTTGCTTGAGACTACAAATGGTCTCTTCTTCTTCTCATTTGTTGATTCTCTTTAATTCTGGAAATATTTTCTGACTTGACACAAGAGGATGGAAATCTAATGTCAAATAGTCTGTCTGTAACCAGTTGATTCATTTGCTATTGTGCATTCATAAGCTGTCTGGCACATTAGGTCTGAAGAATGTTTTCTTTTTGTGTGTAGGCAGTGATTATATAGTACACTACGCAGGCTTAATTTGCCATGACTCACGGTAAACTCCTCCAGCTGTCCGGCTCACATACACGTCTGTCCATTTTTCTTCAGTGATGGGAGGAAGCATAAAAGATTTGTATGCGTGGTAGGAGAGGCAATTTGTTCAGGGAAATGTGACACAGAGGTCATGTGACACTCCTATATTTGATGGATGATGCACATATCGGTGTCAGAAAGACTTATGGTCTAGTATGTTCTCCACGGTCAATATATGCTATGTCCGGTGCTGTGAAAATGGTAAATGTAATAACGCTTACATTTGTTGTGTTATGCAATGGACCTGGCTGATAAATCTTCTTAATTTAATAGAAATACAAAACAGTATCACATAGGTGGCATGAATTGCATTTTTAATAGAACATCATATATACATTCCATTGCCTGTAATATTTCAGCTGCTCTATTATGGGTCAGTTTAAAGCTTAAAGCATGGAAAGTTCTTCTAAAGAACAGTTATTAGACACATCTGACAGAAACTGGTTCCACTGGTGGAGATATCTGTATTGTTAAGTGTTCAAAGAATATTTCAGCACAGAGTAGTAACAGATACAGAGACAAAACTGTCAACAAACACAAAAAATACAAAATCAAAATCAATAAATAAATCAAATATATACCATATAAATGTAATAGCTATGTGAAGACTATGTTTTATTTACTTTTTTTTTATCTTAAATCTGTAGCTGGTATTATAACCTTTTACTAACACATTTAATGGTGAAGGAGTTCAATACTGAAAATACAGTAATGTTTTATTTTAATAATATCATTAGATAAACTCACCAACTATGTACACATGAGCTTGTGGCCATGCTAGGTGAACAACAATTTTTTTTTATTATCCACAATATACAGTTAGAGCATAAAGCAGTCTGGACGTAAACATCTTGTGCCGAGAATAAAATACTTTGCAACTACACATTATACTGGATTACTCTCAAAAAATGTACAGAGCCAACCGAAAAAAGGTATTACTAGGTGCACTCTGCCTCCATCAATGCGCACATCATTTTACATAAATATAGACAAGTCTTTCTTCTCAAGACATTATTCTCTCCATCCACCCTCCTTCTATCTATTCTCCTCCCGCTCTCTCTCTCTCTCTCTCTCTCGCTTGCTCGTTGCTCATCCTCCAACCTTAAAGTCCATGACTCCTTCAGTCCTCGTTCAGCTCTGTTTTCCTCATCTTCCAGCTCAGACTGGGTACCGACAGCTGCTGTACGGCTGGATGATGTCGAGAAGGGTCACGCATTGGGGCACCGGCACGACGGAAGCAGCAGGAGGTACAAATACACAGCGCATGTGTGAATGTGTGTGTACAGCTTAAGAGACTGTGAGGAACTGCATTTGTGTTTGTGTGTATGTGTATGTGTGTATGTGTGTGTGCTGTGTGTGTGTGTGTGTGTGTGTGTGTATGTGTGTGCGGTGTGTGCTGTGTTTTTTTTTGTGTGTGTGTGTGTGTGTGTGTGTGTGTGTGTGTGTGTGGGTGTGTGTGTGTGTGTGTGTGTGTGTGGGTGTGTGTGTGCATGTACGAGTGTGTGTTGAGCAGCGGGTAGCAGCTTTCTGATCTTCGTTCCATGTGGAAATCTCAGTCTTTACTGGCTGGCCCTCAACGAGGCCAGGTGGTCACTGTGGTGGTTCTGAGCTCGGAAGCGCAGCCTCTGCTTGTTGGACTTCTTCTTCTGATCTTTGGGCTTGAGCTTCCCCGATCCCCCTGCAGCAAACACAGACAACAAAATATTAATTTTTCACACCAGAAAATGTAGCAGGACCTGAAATTAAATCAACTCCTTGTAACCCAACCTCGCGCTCTCGTGTTCTCACACCAGGGCAAATGAAGTGAAATGAGAGAAACTTCATAACCTCTAAGCTACTCTTAAACCAGACTTAATGCAGCGCAGGTGTGAGCCCACTACTGCAAAGCATGTTGGGAAAACGAGGGCTACTACGCAGGGTGCTCCATTGCAAATAGTGGAGTGATACACACACAGTGGCGACTCAATTCAACAGCAATCAGTTCAGATGGATGCATTTTGGTGTTTGGATGGCTGCGAGTGTTTGTGATGAAGTCAAAGTTGAGAGTTTAATAGCCAATATTTGGAAAACTAGTCAGGCTTGAGTGGAAAAATAAATGGATATTGAGTCAGCGAGCACTTTCTATAGTTCACACTCAGAGAGAGTGCAGGGAAGAATGCTGCTGAAAATGATCTCTGTAGTCAGGTTTCAGTGCTCCGCTTAATATCTCTTTATTGCACTGGTTCGGCCCGTTTAGCGCAGCAAAAATTAGGCCTGAGTAATGTGTGGTGTGTTTATCTGAAATGAGACTCTCTCACCCATGGCTGGGTGCTTTGGCTCAAGCAGCTGCCCCATTGCCCTTCCCAGCACAGCACTGTAAATTCTCTGAAAATGATTTTCTTAAGTGGAAACAACCCTGAGAATAAGAGTGTGGCTGTTTTAGCTCTTTTCAGTGGCACAAAAATGGAATGGTTTCACGTAATGTTCCAAGGGCAATTTCCTGCTATTACTCCAATCACACTATTTTTGGGATTAAAATCTTCCAGTTTAGCAATTTGGCAGGATCTGAAAAAAAATGTTGTCTTCACGCGATCGCTTGTTATTTGTCCAGAGAGGCCTCCAAAATTTCAGCTCCCACACCATTACGTTCCCCACTTCAACTCATGCTGTTCGGGAAGACATGAAGGTTTCCATGAGTCTCATTTCAAAACACGAAAGCTGCTGAGCTTGTTTCACAAATGTCCCTTTCTATTCTAGTGAGTTACAGCAAGGTTATGACTCTACACAGACATAGCATACTGCAGTAGAACATCTGGACCATAGGCTTGTTTTTTTCCCACTAATTGCCATTTAAAGAGATCCTTTTCATTCGAAACAGTGTTGCTGTGCGCTTTATAAACAGACCTTTGCTGCAATCAACTCAAAAGGAATTACATTTGATGGCAATAAAGGACACAGTTCTGTTTCCACAAGAACAAAACAGAACACATGTTTCTTTCCTCCTCGAATTACAGCAAGACTCTTGTTATGATTTGTCACCCTTTTCATTGAGATCTTATTATAGTCTCTGATTATAATCTATTGTGGTGTGCTGTGAATATGGCTAATATAAGTTGCACTCAGACTCACAAAGCTTGAAAGTTTTCTGAACACACTGAGGTAATACTCAGTACTGTATACTCAATACATCATATTTCATAACTGGCAGCTAGAGGGCAACCCACACCACCTGAATGCTTCATCGTTATTTGGCTGAAACAATGCTCAAAATGGAAAATCATATCAAGATGTCCTGAGCATTTAATGGGACTTGTTCTTCGTCTCAGCCATGCACAATAACGAATGAATAAACAGTCATTTGAGAGTTATTTTCAATTAATTGGCCAACATTTAATCTCAGGATGCCCTCCCAGGCTGGTGTAATTTTACAATCAGCACACATGAAGTTCGAAAAATGAATTGAACTGGAAAACGACGAAGCAGAAAATAGGTTCTTCGAATTAGTTTTTATGTAAAATAGTGCAGTGGCGTTAAACACAACCTCTTAATACTTTTAATTTGTACAGAGATGTTAATGCCTGCACTTATTCAAACAAACAATTCAGGGAAAACATATTCAATTTACTCATATACATTAGCTCATTACTCTCAGCTTGCTCAGTCTTCCTTTGGCAACATGGGTAATTGGTTACCATCCACTGGCTGGAGAGTGTGGGTTTGCTTTTGAACGTGTGTGTGAGGATGGATGTGTGAGGGAGAGAGCGCTTTACATCTCTCCAGACTGATGCCTTTCTGTATGACAATGTTAAAGGTAAAAGCATATTGTGTGCTGCTTGGTTTCTTTCCTCTTTATTGTATGTGCATTCTGCAATTTTGCAGCTACATTTACTGTATTATGTCGCTCTTGGCAGCACTCTGAAGTTTCCTTTATGTTTATTTTATTATGATGTTATTTGAAATTGTGTGCTGCATTATAATGGTATTTTCTCCTCCTTGTTGTATATTGCTGACCTTACTCCATGTTTATTTGCCCATTCTGTACCTTGTAGTTCTTGGCATTGCAAACATTTTTTCCCTTTTTACGTCCTACAACTCTCATGCACTAAAATAGAAAATGCTTCTAAATAGAAGCATAATAATGTAGCAAAGTTGGCTCTTGTGACAGCTGTATGCTTTGGTTGTACTTTTTATACTTATAATCCACTTTGGATAAAAAAATGGCTGCCATATGGAAACATGCAGAGGATTTCTGCAAGACTTCTTACTTATGAATAATATTCGTTCATCCATCCATCCATCCATTCATCCATCCATCCATCCGTCCCTCCATCCATCCATCCATCCATCCATCCATCCATCCGTCAGTCCATCCATCCATCTGTCCAGTCATCCATCCGTCCATTCAACCATCCATCTGTCCAGCCATCCATCCATCTATCCGTCTGTCCATCCATCCATCCATCCGTCCATCTGCCCATCCATCCATCTGTCCATCCATCCGTCCGTCCGTCCATCAGTCCATACATCCATCCGTCCATCCACCCATCCATCTGTCCATTCATTCATCTTTAGTAAGCACTTTATCCTGCTCAGGGTTGCAGTGGATCCAGACCCTCACCTGGTAAGGAGTACACAATAGATTAGATCCATCCCTTAATGGGGCACCATGCACTCACACAATCACAGATTACCCACCAACACACATGTTTTGGGATGTGAAAGGAAATCAGAGCACCTGAAGGAAACACAGGGAGAACATGCTAAACTCTGTACAGATAGTAACCCGAACTGGAGATCCTGGAGCTGATGTGCACCACTGTGTTGTTCCATATTACTATCAGATAATCACGGTTTCTGTTAAACTTTTGTTGAAACACAATCATGGTTGCTGTGATTCAAATTCACATCAGTTGCATAAGAGTCCAACTCTCCTTCCTCTAACTCTGATGATTGCACGCCAACCTCGCCAACCCTTGTGCAGAGCCATCTCTCTTTCTATTACTATTAAACTTGGGAGGTAAATTCAAAGATTCTGTAGATGGTCATATTGTTTCTTGCACAAAGAAAGCAAAAGAAAGAAAAGCAAAATCAAACTGTTATGAGCAAGGCCATGACCTAATGAAAAGAGAACTATCTTTGGTCTGCTGTCCAACCCAAAGTGACTTCATCTGGATGACTCAAGTAGTTCAGGAATCGAAAGGCCTAATCTTATCAGTGCAGCGTGTGGTTTAAAGCAAATCGATGGCTGACCTCAGGAAAGCATTATGCGAGAGCGGTAAATGGGCCTCTCTGCAAAGACTCTCTGTTCCTTCTGTTCAAAACCTTCTCATCTTTCAGGGGACCAACAAGTAATAACTATCTTCTCCCCTCCTGACCCTTCAAAAAAAAAAGGGGGCAAGCAATGAAGTGAGAGTGTGAGATAAAATGGAAGCGTATTGAATAATGTTTAAAAGATTCAGGTGGACTCAGGTGGTTAAAGCCAGCATTTTTAGGCCGTGCGTGATTTTTTCTAAACACCAATGCAAAGACCATTATTTGTGCATGAACGAGAGGTCTACTGGCGCCAGTGAGATTTGATTCCAGGAGCAGAAATTGGATTAGCAGCCATTAAGGGCCTCCTCACACATACATTTATAATGCTGTGAAGGGGAGTGTAGTTAGAGCCAGCTCCCACATCTCACACTATGGACTCCTCTAACTCAAAGCAAACACATAACACTCGCAAAGCACTGTGGATGTGTGCATGTGTGAGTGTCAACAACAAGAAAAAAGTGCACATGCATTTCTCTCTCACACACTGTGTTTCCTTATATCATATGTTCTGTTGTGTGTGAGTATTCTCAGACACTTGACTCAAGGTCCAAATTAGAAATACTCAGTAGAATGAGAGGTTAAAGAAAAATGAACAGAACTCTAACAGAAACGAAATGCGACCAAATCGCTCAAGAGCATCAAATTTGACAAAAAAAAAGAATCCTAATCATCTGTGGGGGAAATAAACCCACGATCCTTCAATGCATTCAGAAGTTTGTTTCAGAATACTAAGTGGACTACTTCTTACAAAAAGCTATGAGATCACTTTCACCTGTTAGGATGAATAAGTTCCATTAGATCACAGCTATTCACCACTGTACCTAAGAAACATTTAGATATTTTCAACCTACACAGCTAAACATTTTCCTGAGTTTCCCCTGAACTCCACCGACATATCATCATGGAGCTACATCAGACTGCTATGAAGAGGTTGATTCCTGCTGTCTGGTTCACATCTGGGTCTAAATACATGGAGCTCCAGTTCTGTGTGACTTAGAAAATGAAACATAATTAGCTATGTGTGTGTGCGTGTGTGTGTGCGTGTTAAAAGGATAGGAATATCTGCCAGTTTTGAAACCAAATCCATTTTCAAGAGCTCAAGAGTGTCACATTTTACATCCAAGTATTCATGTTCTTTTGTGATTCAGTGAAATTTATTTGAAACCACTGCTTCAGTTGCTTTCTTGAGCTCAAATTCTTGTATCTCTCTAGGACGACTGACTATTGGCCCAATTCTGTCAAGAGCTTGACAGCTGTTTTGTCACAAATATAAGACCAAATATTACAAAGCCAAATATTTCAAGATTTTCTTTCTTGCAACATCGAAGAAAAATGGTCAAAAATGGTCAAAGATCTATAAGGAAACCCTTTCTGGTCAGTCTTGTATGATTTAGAGTAGCTTGTGCTACAACAGGTTGGAGTTGCATCACATGCACATGACTACCCTAATAGTTATCTCCACAAGTCCATAAACCAGGTATAAGGAACATATGTAGTTTATCACAGTCTAGCATTTTTTACAATAACAAACTTCCTTCCCAGACATTTAGATTTTTATTTAATTTTTAAAAGCTATCGAAAGAATGAAAGAAAATCACAACTAAGCATAAAGATGAAGATGACTGATAACAGAGAAGTGAAATGCAAAGACAGTGGATGATCTAGGAGCAGAAGTTCATCTTGCCAGCTGGCTGACAAGAGCCTTTTCTGCAAAGCTTCACTTAGCTTAACACGATTACACAGGATACTACTTATCGAACTCTCTCTTTCGTCACCGTGCTCTGCTTAGTATCACATGGTATGACTTAAAACACATGCATTTCAGATGAAAATGTGCCAATGTTAAGATTAGGTGCGTCATTATTTCCTCATGCTATAGAATGTCAGCTGTTCTATCTGGAGATTAAGCAGCAGGTAAAAACTATGCTCTCTGAAGATACAACCATCTGATTTGATATCAAAATAGAAAACTGGGGCAGGTTGGGAACAAAGGACACCAAAAGACCAAAAGAAATCTGAAGAGAGAAGTGTGTACGAAGAGATAGGAAATAACAGGATAAAGCATTTGAAGAGAGGATGACTGAGATGTAATGTAATCATGACACTTGAAAGGAATTCAAATAATTTATTAACCAAGTAGCATACATTTTTTCAAACACAGCCTGCGCAGAATAAATATATTTAATTCCGTCATGTTATGTTATTTCTCTTGACTGTTTTGAAGCACTTTTTCTTTTGTTGTTTCTGAGGTAATCATTGTTTAAGTTGTCAGTTTTCCTGTAATTTCTAGTTTAGCTGCTTTCCTCAGACAAGGTCACAGTGAAAACATCTCCACTGAACCTCTGTTCCATTGTAAACTTGTATCATCACCTATTTATTAGAGTATTTATTGTTGACCACTTTATTCCCACTGCTTAATGGACAGCCTAGCTAAGAATCCCAGTCATCTGTGAAAAAAAATAATGAAAAAACAAAAACAAAAATGCACGATCCTTCAATGCATTCAGAAGTTTGTTTCAGAATACTAAGTGGACTACTTCTTACAAAAAAAAAGTCATGAGATCACTTTCACCTGATAGGATGAAGAAGTTCCATTAGATCACAGCTATTCACCACTGTACCTAAGAAACATTTAGATGCTTTCAACCTAAACGGCTAAACATTTTCCTGAGTTTCCCCTGAACTCCACCAACATATCATCATGGAGCTACATCAGACTGCTATGAAGAGGTTGATTCCTGCTGTCTGGTTCACATCTGGGTCTAAATAGATGGAGCTCCAGTTCTGTGTGACTTAGAAAATGAAACTAATTAGCTATAGTTCTGTTTAATTACTGTGTATGTGTTGTGTTGCATTTCCAATTAGACATGTGTAAAGCTCTGTCTGATTTATTAAAGACTCTGACATGTTTTTAGCAAGTGTCCTCACAAGGATTGGAATATCTGCCAGTTTTAGCCTGCAGTTTTTTAAAAAAACGAAAAGAGACCAAACGTTACACTTACTACATCAGATAGACAAAACATTCTCTACAACCATAACATATTGTAGGCTAACTGTAAATTTAAAACCTCCACTTCATGGTTGTCATGAAATTGTAATAAAAAAAATCACCTCTGCCAAGAAGATGACCTTTTCATGCTACCATTACACAAACCATTTGAAGGAACATTTGTTTTTTATTTTACCCCTGAAGCTGCATTTCCTGCGCATGATAAAGGTGGTGGAAAGCATATACAGTATACTGTGTTGTGTGTGTGTGTGTGTGTGTGTGTGTGTGTGTGTGTGTGTGTGTGTGTGTGTGTGTGTGTGTGTGTCAGACAATAAGAGCACTATAGTTTTCCTCTATCAGAGAAACTAGGCCTCCATTCTCCCCTGAAAATATCAGTGTAACTTTCTGAGAACCGCTAAAAGCACCACAGACTGTTGTTTCCATGCTCCAAAACATTTTGCTTTATAGGAATGAAGGCAACATGGGCTGAGGAATGATTTAGAGAATGCTGAGCGTGAGAGAAGAGGATTTTTGTTTTGTTTTGTTTTGTTTGGAGACTTCTGAGAGAACACACATACAATCTGGGAAACAGTCATGACTGTATATAGTTGTACTACCAGGTAGGGTCGAATTGAACTGAAACTGATGTGTACTCCTGCTATTAGCTTCCATAGTTCTTTAAATGCTCTGGTTTATATATCTATATATATATATATATATATATATATATATATATATATATATATATATATATATATATATATATATATATATATATATATAAAATTTTCTTTTCTGGAGGTTGGAGAAGTTAATGGGGACTAGCTTGATTTGTTCTTTATATGTCAGGCCCATCATACTTGTCATTCATGAGAGCCTAGCAGGGGAAAATCTGCCTTGTGTTTGCAGAAGGAGCAGATTTTACCTTAAAAAAGAGGAAGTGGCCAGGAGGCCAAGGGGCCTCTGCTAATCACCAAGCTTACACGTTAATGTTGAGGAGAAGGCAGCGCTACATGGGAAACACTTCAAGTTTCTGCAAACACGCCCAATCTCCTTTATATCCTCCATTTAAAATCTCCCCGAACACCTTTCATATGTCAGCATGCTCAAAGGCAAATCCTCCTGAGACAAAAACAGAGGAAATAGATTTTACACATCTGTATGAGCTGTGGTCAAAATGTGTGTCTGAGTGTTTTTGATGTTACATCCTAAGAAGTCTGGAGTTAGCATTTATCCCCCCAGATGAGACACACTTGTATGCCGGTGGACAGCACTCATGTGGACATCTGAGTGAAGCAGACAGCTTTTATCAACTACCTGCAGAGCTACAGGAGCTCTGAAGCAACCCCCTCTGTGAAAACAAACACTTTCAAATACATATGGTAAACATTTTACACTCTTTATGCGCACTTTCTCTGCTTTTGACCGCTATGTCATTTTGGTTGGCGATTTCAAAATGGAGATTCTTGGATGTGGAAACAGAGCTACTGAAACGATGAACCAACAGAAAGATGTTAAGAAATGCAAGGCAGTTAAAGAGACTATTGCTGTTAAAGCTACACAGGTTAAGGGAAAAACAAAGAGCATGTCAGGGAAAAGATCCAACTGTAACCGCAGGGTAGTGCTGATTTGTCGGACATCCAGGTATTATTCCTTCTAAACACACAGGGCTGGAGGTCAGGGACTAGGAGCGAAATTAGGAATAAACAATACCACAATCAAATAAGCACAAAAACTTGAGAAAATGAACAGTATTTGAGTCCAGGGATTTGTTTTATTGCACAGTGTTAACCTTTTTTGGGCACTGTTTAAAAGTCTACGTAAAAAACCTACTTGCCTAGTACGAGGTTTCATATCATGAGAAACTGCAACATTTGGAGTGAATCATTTGGAGCAAATTTTTCCAGATAAAGCTTTAAACCCTGGCATTTGTCTCAAGCCCATATGTTTGTAAGAGCAGTGGTGTCTCGCCTGTAATTTGGCATTCTGCTGGAGTGTCCATGATTAAAGTGACATAGAGCAAACTCCAAAACTCACATCCTTACTTAACCACCCAGAAACAGGTCTTTGTTTTGACTAGGTGTCTCTTTGAGTGGTCCAGCCCTCTGGACATGAGTGGGTCAGACACCACCACTTCTCTCCACAGGCACATCATCATGTTCTGATTACAAGCTGTGATGTCTCAATGAAGATGGCAGAGAGGAGGGAGGGAACAGACAGAGGCAAGGGAAAAGACTGAGGTTTCTACAACCTGAACTGGTGTAACTGGGCTCCAGATGTGGATGGACATGCTCTCTCTATAGAAGGCAGTCTGGGTCATGGCAATGCTCAGCTGAAACAAATCCTACATATACACACCATCATGTATATGCATCCATGTGTGTGTATGCAAAAATATGCATGTTTATTGAGGACTGAGGAGGAAGTGTGTGGCTTGCCATGTGTGGTGTATAGAGATGAAAGCGTATATGGGGGCCCTATGCAAGGGGCAAAGCAGAGGATATGGCTGGCAGAAAAGCCAAAGACTACTCACTGTCTTCGCACTTCTTCTTAAACTATCACCATATACTACTCACATACCAACTGAACCATCCTGGACACCATATCCTATATGTAATATATTCCGAGAATGATTTCTTCCTCTCATAAACAAGAACTTCACAGGACTCCCACAGTGCCTATATTTCACTAAAAGCATTGCCAAATATGAAAAAAATCTAATCTGTCCAGCAAATGAGCCATGGTTCTCCTGGTTTGAGAGGGCCAGATGACGGAGATGTGGAGAAGGGAGCCCTCGTCTACAGGAGTCCCTGTGTTTATGGCTCATGCCTGTGGTATGAAGATGAATTCTCCATATAAAAGCCGGCAGGATCGTCGTGTGTTTCAAATATTGCACTTTGAATACAGTTGCTGACAGAATGACAGCGGCCATATTTATTTTGGTCAGGGAGCAGGGCACTTTGTGGGGAGTTAATCAGAGGCTCCGAAATCCCCCCCCATAAGGAATGTAACCATAGCAAAAAGATGGAGAGAGAGATACACTGTACATGTGAGAGAAAAAGACTTTCATGTAGAGCGAAAGAGAAAGAGTGAGAAAGCGTGGTCTTACTTTGGAAGATTTTCCAGAGGCCCTCTGAAATTAGCACAGTGTGACTGAGATGTAGAAAACAGGTGAGAATTTGTAGTCTGTGATATAAGACTAGATGGTTAACTCTGAGAAATAGCTGAAGACGGATAATGCTTAGCGTATTAGCTGATGTGGTATAACATACTGTTATGCTGTGTAGCTATCTGTTTACTGTACACATACTAATGCTATTTCTGCTTTCAGATGCTCCCTTTCTAAATAGCAGTATAATATACACTAAGCTACAGTATGCTTGGATTGACTTGAGCACATGAACATAGCAGAATCCAGTCTTTGGCTATCAGGGATTCTTTTCAGTCTGAACAAAAGATGATGTGGCTTTCTTGTAACCAGGAACCATGAGGACTGCCAGTGGATAAACCTTGAAAGAAAGTCCCAATTAATGCACTGGGCTTTAACCCCAAGATATCAGCCACAAACTCAATGCCTGCTAACTGGATTTGAGTTCTTGGATGAGAATATGCTGACAAAAAAGTATTTTCGATTTCTGAATTGATCTCCGTCGGTCTCAGTTTCAGGAGATTCATACTAATGAATTGACTTAAACGTTATTTATTTATTACTGATTTTTTTTTTAAATAGTTGGTGACCTCTGGATGACCTCACACATTCTTCAGCTTCATATTTTTATGTGGTGGATGAAAGTCGGCTATGGTGTTAATGCATGCATGGCCACACCGAGCTCGATCACACAGAGTTGGCTCTCCGTCAGTGCTACAGATTGAGATAATTAAAGGAAGATTAAGCCACAGACCCGGCAGTCACAACAGGCTTGGCAATGGCCGTGAATAATCATTCTGATACAACAGCAGCCAGCTAGTGAGCGCCACTTGTCCTGGGAAAGCGACATGTCCCATGCTCCTGCTGGCCATCGGCGTCTGTTCAGAATTCAGTCTGTGATAATACCTAGACATAATTCAGCATTATTCATTCCTGAGTTTTAGCGCCAGGACCAAATCTCAGTGGGAGTCATCGTCGATAGAATCCTTTCTCCTACGACAAGCCCCATGCTGCTGTGAAGAACACCAAGCAGCCTGACAGCAATCAAATAAATAAGCTAAGGTAGTGTCTCTCTTGCCTTTTCCCTCGGCCTCTCTTTACTAAGTGCATCCAAGAGTTTTTGCTCAGTGATGGCAAAAGTGCAGCGCTTGCTATTTGTTTTGGATGAGTTGGACTAGTGCACTGCTCCGCAGACAGGAATGAGTGTACGTGCCAAAAGAAGTAAATTAGCTGTCTGTGGAAGCATGCATCTGTGCTGGCTTGACAGAAATGAGCATGTTTGACACAAAGATGCACAAAATGGATCTGGATTTGGGTTTCCAAACCAAACATGGGCAGCAAGTCGGATGCCGAAAGCATAATTGAAATGCTTGGATGAGGAGGAGGAGAATGATATCTCTCTGTCATGGTACTGAAGTTCTTCATTAACACAGAGAATTCCGGGCGAGACTGTATGTACAGGAAATCAGATCTGCGCATGGTCTGTGTCATGGAAAGCCCAATCCATGACAGATTAAGGGCAATTACTCCTCTCTATCATCTCCTTCACTGGCTCCCAGACTCACCTGGCATGAGAATCAAATTATTCCCAGCTTCAGACTTGTCCATCCATTCTTACTAACACAGACGGATGTCTATGTGTGCAAGCAAAAGCAGCAGAGTGAACACTCTGATCCAGGTGTGGAGGCACTGGCAGATGGCCACAGAGACGAACTGTTAAGTGCAAACCAGCTGTGTGTAAACCTCAGTTCACAGGCCTGGAAGTGATGAAGATATCAGATCCGGTCTGTTTTGTCTGTTGGTACGGCTCCGATCTGAATGGCTGTGATGGGACAAGTTCGAATGCCGTATTTTCGTTGTCTATACATTGCAAAGTAAGCTTAGATTATAACTTTCAAGTCACAAAAACAGACACAACTTTAAAAGCCATCTTAACCGAGTTGTTCTTGATGTATTAGTCTAGCAGGTGGATTAGCTCGACACATCCTATAGTAGGAAAGTAAATTAGTTGAGTGCAGATGATAAGTGAAAGAATGGCGCACATTTCTCCTTTTACAGAAATGGGAAATCGATGGCATCACACCAGGTGCTTCGGCTTGAAGCTAAATCCGGGAGCCATTTGAAGTAATTGGTTAGAAGTGAGTGTCTGTCTCTTACATCATATCATCCCTTGCATGCATAGCACTCTGCAAAAGGGCTTAATAATGTGTGTTTTCATCACATTGTTACCTGCTGTTTGAGTAGGATAAAGCTGTTTGGCTACCATCAGTGAAATTAGCCACTGAGTCCACTGGCATACAAGTTTAAAACCTTCTCTTCTCTTCTATTCTCTTTACAAAGTTGTCAAAATTGCTTTGCTAACATCAGTGAATGAGTCCACTGGCATGTTTGTGTAAATCCTAAATCCCTTTAAATCGAACTTCAAGTAAATGCTCTGAGATTAAGCAGTAACACTGTGAGTTGTTTACACTCACAGTTAATATTAGTGATGTAAAATGACCTGCTGTCGAGATGCTGATGTACAACTTTTTGCTGCTTTTTTTGCTGCAAGGGAAACTTCCATGAGTCTGACAAGCCTGTGTAGAGTAAGCTGAGCTGGAGGGCTGGAAACATCAGTCACATGTTGGAGGATTACTTAAGGGTGCTGACAGGACTGTTTACAGAGATACAACCATTAAGACTTTTATTTTCTCGAGCAGTCTTTTCCCTAGCAAATCCCTTCTCTTCTCTTCTTAAATACAATCTTCTCTTCTTCTCTAGTGTATTTTCTCTGTTTGATGACGGGGGCAGAGGAAGGCGCAGAATGGAGCTCAGCAGGCGTTTCATTTTCGAAAGCAGTCAAGCGCCTATTAATAAACAGTGTTTATGGGCCACGCAGTAGCCCACCCCAGGGATTCCCGCCACACACTGCCACAATAGGCTGAAGTGCCTGTAGGGGAGCGTTGGCACAGCAACCGACTCCCAAGCTCCAACTCTGAGCAGCCAAGCAACACTGAATTTCCACGCCTGATGGCTGCTGTGGAATCCTGTAGAATAACCACACCATCATCAGAACATTTCACTAAAGCAAACAATTATAAGCATTTTCCACGTTTTCACTGTTACCCTGAGGGTAGCATAAATCCGGATGGTCAGATCAAGTGTGAAGCCTGAATATCTGTAAAATCTGTAAATAATTCGTAGTAGAATTTAAACTGAGAGCGATGGAAAAAGAATGATGAGGTAAACAATGCCAGAAATAGTGGACCTTCATATTCTTAGGCTTTTTTTTCCTGCGCTGCATTCTCCCATTCTCTGATATCCAGTATCCACTTAATCCATAACTATATAGAAGTTCTTTTCTTATGTAACCCAAGCCTGATGTATAGTGTCTGCATTTAGGCATATTATGGTAATAGTGATATTACCCAGTGCATGTCTCCTCAGTCTCCTTCTGCTTCCTCTCTGCACCAGTGCTGTGTGGTCCACTTGGGACTGTGACATATGTTTAAACATACATGTTTATAGTCTGAGCATAATCCCATTTAGGTCCCTAAATGTAATTTGTTGTATAGGGAAGTAAAGCCATCATAATAGGTAGCATTCAGGGACTTATTTACAAAGCCTTTGGAATCCAGTGTAATTTAAGAGGTCATCTGGGAGGAATACTATCCAGTCTACTGTTTTAACAAAGGATTGAGAAATGCTCTCAAAGCCTAGTTCAAGGACTTTGGCCCTTTCCTGGTCATCTGCATAAGACATTTTATTATCTAGGCCAGACAGCCATCCGACTATCATGTCAAAGTTTTACTATTGCTTGGAAATGGATTTTAATAATGACAGCATTAGTAGAAAAGTAGCATTTAGTTGCCATCACATCTATTTACTTATACACAGTTGGGTGATATTTTTTGAGGACTCTGGTGCAACATACAAGCTATAAAAGGAACACAATAATATGATATCCACTAACTGCAGAGAATAACATAGCTTGGTGTGAGAAATGAAAATAATGAGCAGCCCCCAAGTTTTGTTTTTAAATAGAAAATTATGAATACCTTCATTTGACAATTTGCACAAAAAATACAATGGAAGGAACTATGCATGTATCCCGCAACAAGACAACACACACCAGCAAAGATTTACAGCAAGAATCGTTTAAAAAGAAACTCCTTGACCTCAAAATCTGATTTGAAGAAGGCGGATCACGACAGTTGGCAGTGTTGTAACAGATACATCAAAAAGAATGGACAACGATTTGCCAAGCAATATGGCAGAATTAGAACAGAGATGTCAAGAGGAATGAGCTCTGGGTGGGTTACGGCCAGTTTAATATTACAGCTGAGAGGTAAAATGTAAATTGCAGGCATCTAAGTTAAGTAAAGAATAAAATATGACAGGATGTGCTGTTAAAGAAAAATAATCAATGATGAGTGATGACGCCGGCAGACGAGAGCAGAGTTAATGTTCCCACCTGAAGTGGATTATCTTCCTATAACAGCATGTTGCAAAGTGTTTTGTTACTCATTTACCTCAGTGTTGCCAACAATTGTCATATTTAATTTATTAATAAATAACATTTTACGTTGTGGAATTTTCACAAGTCAAGTTAGTTAGTTACACTTACATTAAAGCAGCTATAAACAGCTGTTCCTTCACTAGTCTCTCTATATTTTACTCTCTCTTGGAGTTAATAAGACACAAAAAATATGCAGCTTATCATGTTACTGAAAAACTGGAAACCACAAAGTCCCATGTCCTGAACATTCCCATGGAAAAATAAAATTACTGTTACAAAGCGCTGACACTGGAGACTTATTATATTATATTATATATCATATATGTTAAACAAACATCTCCCTATATCAATAACAATACTGTAGGTATATCTTCGTTACACAACAAAATATTTGTTATTTCTTTATAAATCGCCTTAGATTATGTGGAGTGTCTGTCACACAAGTCCCTGCAAATGAGCTGTTAATATAGAAAATAAAACCTATACAGTAGAAGGTTATATTAATATTAACCTGAAATTTGTTCATTCATTCATCTTAAGTAACCACTTTATTCTTTTCAGGGACACAGTGAATCTGGAGCTGATCCTGGGAACTCGTAGGCTCACCCTTAATATTTGGATTTCTTCCCTATTTACATATTCACCATTCAATCATTATGTAATTCGTGATAATCTGGAACATTTGTGAAAACACACTAAATGTCTTATAATCACGTTTCACATATTGAAGATATTGTGCTCCACACTGTAGGTAGGAATGATGATGGTGAGGAAGGGGGCGTCACTGGGCATCAGTGGGCTTATACACACAGAAATGTGCATACGTGCTGTCTCTGAGCAAAATGATTCATGGCAAACTGACAAAAGAATGATTCTTCAGTGCATTCAATGAACACTGTAACAATAGCCACAATCACTGACCTCACTGATACTAGATCATACTAGATATGCCACTAAGTATGTGTTCCAGTGTGCTCCAAATTAAGGATAATAAAGTCATTTGGGAAATGTCAGGCAGGAGGAACTAACCTTGGGCCTCAAGATGAGCCAGCATAGAAGAAAGATAATTATTCTTTCTAACACTAAGATTTTTCTATACTTAGCTACTACTGAAAAAGGAGACAGCAAACAGCCTATTTCAGATTTGTTCATCTAATAAACTATTTTCATGGGTGTACCCGAAGTCTAGGACCTGTGTGTGCTGAAACATACAGCAGTCTGAATAGTGAATGAAAATCTTTAGTTCAGAGTGATTTCTTTAGCTTCCTCACTGAATGCCAAGAAACAGTTAAATAAATATAGCTATTTGAACAAATGTACCCAGTCCATGTGAACTGTGGACACTTAATTAAAACGTCCATCTAAAAAAAAAAAAAAAAACCCAAAAAACGGAAAAAAATCAAAACACTCAAAGTACCAAAAATGAAAGCAGCTAAAGTTACAGGAAGTGTTGTTTTTTATGGTGAGCTTACATCGCAATTATATTTGTGTACTTAGTGTAACAAGAGCATAATTCAAGAACCACAAATGATATACATGCAATCAGGTGAGCAGGGACTAAAAATCCAGAGGGTGGGTAGACATGAATTTTTAATATACATGCTGGCTAATAAAACTTCCCCAAGACGGCAATTACATTCATTAGCAAGTTTGGCCCATCTATGTTAAACGAAGCGCTACATGAAAAAAAAAAAAATAATAAAATAAAATAAGATTCTATGGCTGTGTTTAGAGTGCAAATAGTTTCCTCCAGACTGGACCTCTCTATTAATAGTGAAGCTGCGTGCAGTACGTACCGCAAATAAGTCTTGAGTAGACGAGAGGAAACAGAGAGTGCCACTGCACTTGCATACACTGAGCAATTCCACTATGAAGAGAGAGGAGAAGCCAAGGGAAAATATACTGCGGCAAAACATCGCATACAGACTAAAGTGAGCATGGAAAAACAGTAATGTATCATGCATGAAAACACCCCACCAGCCACTTACAATTCAAATAAAAGGATTGAGGTTAGAGAAGACAGTGTAGAGCAGAAAAAAAGATTATAGTAAAACAGGTGAATGTGAAAATGCTGCATATATGCCTCTTCTTAGACCCTGCATAGGCCTTTAATATGGCCTCTCTCACTGATTGGTCCACTGATTTTACACACTGCCTACTCACTCCATAGCAATGCTGCTAATATTTTTCAAGGTAAATTAGCCAACGCCTGCTAAAAAGTCACTTGATACCATAGGCTAATTTGCATAATCATTTATTTGTCAATGTCATTTGCATATGTTACATGAAAAAAAAAATATTTCTGAAGACATAAGATTGTGCAAATGCAACTACTTCAGGCTTTACACACTGCTGGTGAGTTTCTGGTGCTCTTTCAACATAACCATCAGCTGTGATGTGAGCTGGAGAGCTGTATCGAGTACAGGACAGTTACTAGCATCTGCTCAAAATGCTATTTGCATTAGGCTCATTAAAAAAAAAAAAAACTAAAATCACTAAAGGGCTCTAAAAAGTTGCAAAGTCTAGCCATAAACTCACCAAGTTGGCCACAAGAGCTTTTCAGGCTTTCCTTTAAAGATTTACAACAAAGGAGTGTAAATATATGGCGTATCTCACCTTTCCTGCAGTGTCGCATAGGCATTTTGCACCTCCTGGACTCAGCAATCGTAGGGCAGGGTATCGTGTCCCTTGGCGGTTTCTTCACAATATGCCTTGTGCGAGTCTCCAATCCCCACTTGAAGCCACATGTTTTGTTTCTCCTGGTGCACGTCCCCCACTCGCTCCACTGGCCCACCTCACAGCCCTCTGAAGGAAGGAAAGAATAAGGGTTTAGAACTTCACCGTTAACACACTTCACCGTTAACACACAGCACAACAGCTATTCCTTATAATAAGGTCGTTTTCACTCCGTGTCCATTAGAGAATGTTATCAGTCATTACTGTTTATTTTAACACAGCATTTTTGAATTCTCAAACTGGATTGGCCAGTCGATGATGAGTTTCTAGAACAGCAGAGCTGTGACAGCAGTTCAGGCTGTGATGAGAGGTTCATATTAATGTGCTCATTCCAATACATTATGGTGTATATAGTAACAGCTCATTCATGGGGACTTTATGGTGGACGCTCCATATAATCTAAATATAATAATAAATGGATTATGGTGACGTCTTCTGTAAGGAGACATTTATTTCATATTTATGGAAGGAGTCTCTGGTGTCGGTGTCATTAAGTTTTCCACCACAGGAGAGTCTTCAGGACAGCAGATTTTGTACTTTACGGTTTCTCAATAACATGACAAGCTGTGGGTTTTTATGGTGTGGTGAGAGGATGACTCCAAAAGTATTGGAACAGCAAGGCCAATTCTTCTGTTTTATACCCTGATTACATTTGGGTTTGAAATAAAAAGATGAATAGGAGACGATAGAATCAGAATTTCAGCTTTCATTTCCTGATGTTCTCATATAGATGTGTTAACAACTTATAGCATGGCATCTTTTGTGGCAGACCAACCAATTTTTAGGTCAGCAAAAGCAATGGAACAGACAGTCTTAAAGTAAATTAAAGTAAATAACACTTGATATTTGTTTGCATACCCCTTGCTTGCAATAACTTCATCAAGGCCGGTGATCCACTGACATCACCAAACTGTTGCATTTTACTTTTGTTTGTTTTGGGGATTTCTGCCTTCAGTCTCATCTTCAGCAGGTGAAATGCTTTGGGTTAAGGTCTGGTGATTGTCTGGGCCAGACAAACATCAATGTCTTCAATGTATAGCGAAAAACAGTGAATTGGCCTTGCCGTTCCAATACTTTCAAACTGGACCGTATCTATATTTGACTCTATCTGTTATAACATGAGCAATAACAGGACACTGTCTCAGGGGATTTCAATAACATGAAATGCTGCTATAAATAATTAAAAATCATGAGCTAATAATTGTACGTGTTGGCAAATCAATGTGGTATACAAAAAAATACAACACACTGGGCCAAAATATGAATAATAATTATGTTATATTATATAGAAAATAATCTATTTTCGGGGTAGTGAAGGTGCAAAGCATCTACTCTGTTGGTGGATCATTTGAGAATAACAGTATGACCATCAGCGTTTTATTTCTTACTCAATGCTATATCAGTGCTCTCCTTACCTCCACACTCCATGCTGTCATCCAATGGAGCAAAGCCCTCTGGACACTTCTCATAGCAGCGGGTTTTGTGCAAGTAAAAACCAGGCTTGCACTTCGTACAATGCTCTTTGCTGAAACAGGTCTCACAGTTCTCTATCCTACATCCTGCCAAGAAAGAGAGACAAAAAGGTGGTGAGCACATAAACATTATCAACGCATCTGCATCTGATCAAGGCTGAATGAGGGACTGTAAAACGATTACGGTTAAAAAGTGGGTTTGATGTTTGCAAATGTCTCCTTGGGGCAATGATAAATTGCAGAATACTCTTTATCCCTGACAGACATGTTTGACTGTGGTCTGTGTGTGTGTATGTGTGTATGTGTGTGTGTGTGTGTGTGTGTGTGTGTGTGTGTCTGTTGAGATCATACGTCCGTCCACTACTAGAGGTCTTGAGTGATTACCTCATCATGACCCCTTTTAGGGAAGCACATCGCCAAGAGGTCCATCTTCAATAATCACTCTGTATCTGAAGTTGTGGCTCACATGCTTTATATGTTTACAGTCTGTTATATATCATTTATTCATAGCCAGATAGATAGGACATGATGAATGATGTTCTAACCACTAAGTTGTGAAATTCTCCTTATTGTGCTTAAATCCAGCTCTGGCTTGCATCCTTAACTTAGGAAGGGGGTGGAGTGAGACATTTGTGAGCTATTGTCCAGTGCCAGAGCCCAGGCTGGGTGAAGAACTTCTCTTACGGCCCACGCTGTCTCATCCTGTCAGCACCACACCATCAAGAGTGGACTTGACAAATAATATATGATTCTCAGGCAGATTACATTAGCTTCACCAACAGGACTATGCACTAGAGGACATGATTAAAAGGAGTTCTCTAGAGTGATCTAGTTATTATGTCGTTTAGAAGCCGTGTGAGATGTCTGATTGTCTGATGGGTTTGATTCTCAGATTTCAGCCATTTCAAACCTTTTTCATGCCACTTGATTGGCCATACTCTGTAATATTGGCACTTTTTAGGAAACATTACCAATTGCAAAGCAGTGGCTCACTGTTGCCTAAAGTCAAAGTCAAACTGCAATCTTACAATGTCAGATATCGATTCCTTAAATAAAGTTTTATACATGTAGCAGAGCTCGTGCTTTTTATAAATTGGATGCTCCACTGATCTGGGTTCATTGTGTGGATTATTATCCCAGTCTATGAAATTAAATTTGATACTTTCTCAGTTAATAAGCAAGCTTCCTTAGGGATTTTACTCCACACAAAGGAAATCCCTACACATTTTTGCCCTAGCCCAAGCAATCTCTCTTCCAAACCGGTCTAAACAAGATATACAGGTCTGAAAAGATTCCTACATTTTGATGCAACCCATTGGTCACCTTTCTTGACATGACACTCACCTCAGGTACAGTCCTGCACACAACCTTCACATTCACCATTATCTAAGCATCATATACTCCAGCTGTAGAGTAACAGACCAGTAAAACATAAGCAGATTATGAGTGGGAATTTCCTGCCAGAACAGAACAGAGCATCTTTGAGGTTTGAGAAGTTTCCTAACAGAATACAATGGGCATTTGATGTGATACGAGGAATAATAAGACCATCCTTGAATACCTCACATAGTTTCACTATGGTGCATCAATGTAGACTGTGTAGTCAGAGTAAACAAATCTTTTCCTCATATCTGTCTCCAACATACTGTCTACACATCGTCCCACCAGCAGACACCACAACAACTCAGCCCTGTTTGATAAACATGTGCTTTTGCTGGTCAAGTTTCAATGTACTGTAGAGTTCTTGGCATGGAGGCAAAGGCCACACAGGAGGATGTGGTGTGCTTTTGTTGCCAGTGTAATGAGAGCTCTGAGCAGTTCAGCGTCCCTACATGTCCAACACATGACAGCAACCAACAGCTAATAAATCAGGTCTATAATTGGACAACCCTCCCTGTCTATTAAACATTAGGCATGGTGAGCCTGTCATCACATGGTCACATCTTTTACTCCACAGAAAAGGCAAAGAACAAGGGAAAAACAGGTGAAAAAAATTCAAGTCCGGCATGAAGCTTAGACAGCAGCTTCCTGAGCAACCATCTGTAAACAGCAGGCCAGATTCTAAAATACTGAACATCACCGCAGAGGCCAAAATGCAATCTCACATTTCATGAGAAGTTTTTTTTTGTATTAAACTTAACAGCTTTACCCTATTTTCATAACACTAAAACTAAAAAGCATAAAACTACTAGAAAAAAAAAAAAAAAACAAGACTATTATTTATTTGCCATGACTCTTTTGTCATAACATTTCGGTCTCACATTAGAATACTCATCAAAATATATATTCTTCCCGTTTCTGTAATACTGCTTGCTATTTGCGGAATCCAAAAATGCTGAAACCCTAGTACATGATTTTAGAATTATTCAGTTACTGTAACTCCCTTATCAGTAGTGTACTGACTAAAAGCTTCACTGTATACACACCTCAGTCATCAGATATCTCACTAATACTGAAGTAGTTTTAACCTCAATACTGTATACATTGGCTTTCATCTCGACCCACAGTGAATATATAATCTTGCTCTTGCCACTGAAGGACTTCCGTGATACTTTTCAGAGCTCCTCTTTCCCTGTACACAGTATGTCCACTAAAATCCTTTGGCCCGGGGCACAGATATGTACCCTAGTTTACATTATCCACTTTGGCAAGCAGGTCATTACTCATAGCACCTGAATTCGATCTCAATCTCTCAGGGATTGCTCTTCCATTTCCTCTTTTAAAGCCAAGCTGAAACATTTCTACTCTCCCTACACAGTATGTTAAATTTGGATCTGTTCCAATGCAGTGGAATTTCTACATATAACCTCTCTCTCTCTCTCTCTCTCTCTCTCTCTCTCTCTCTCTCTCTTATATATATATATATATATATATATATATATATACATATATATATAGTGAGAGAGAGATACACTGACATTCTCACTTAGGGTGTTATGTGTGTGTACGTGTATTTTACATTTATATATATATTTATATATATATATATATACATACACACACACACCACATACACACCAGATACACACACCATCCTAAGTGAAAGCGTCAGAGTATCGGAAACGTGTTGAAAAAACATTCACTGGCAACACTTGCTTCTTGTTAATGGTAGCAATCACTTGCAGCCTCACTGGAGAAAACACCAGTGTATCATTCTTTTGTTGCATTAGGATTATCTGATCTGCCACATTTGTAGGATTAACTCATCTGCCACATTTAAACTTCATCACAGGTGCTACTGGGAGAATAATGAGGAATAATGAGGTCATCTGATTTGGCACACACATGGAAGAGTCTGATGCCACTGCTTAAAGAAATGCTTTTTCCTAATCATCTAATCTAATTAAAACAGCCCATTTCACAACTTCTACACACTGTGGAATTGCACAAACGTTTTTTTATTTTTAGTGCATGACTTTGTATCCTTGGTTTTTGTATATGTTGCAATATATATATATATATATATATATATATATATATATATATATATATATATATATATATATATATATATATATATATTTTTTTTTTTTTTTTTTTTTTTCTGGAGGCAGAATTTCAGAGGCACTGTCAAGATTTAGGCAGATTTAGAGCAAACGTTGTGAGACACATAAATCCTGCTTATGTAGACTAGACACCCACAGGTCAGTTATTTTTTGAAAAGTAGACAAAAGTTGAAGTTGGCCTGAATCCCTGTGAAGCTTTCAGTAGATGCTTAGTGCAGCGGGGATGTCTGCCCTCAACCTTCTCTAACCACCATGCCGAGGTGGGGGAAAAAATGCAGCCACATTTTCCATTTTTCCTTCAGCAGGCCCAGCGGAGGCAGCCTGGCTGTTCTGACCTTTTGCTGGTGAAGGCATATCACACAGACTTCTTGCTCACACCCAGCCATGTCATCTAGTATTGCTGAATGGTAAGCCAAGCCTTTTGCGGTTTTCCCCAGGGCTCTAACAGGGACAGTGCTGACGGTTGCACAGGCAGCTCTGCACATGAGAGTCACATTGGAGTTCCCATCTATCACAGAACAAATTACAAACATCACAGTATTCCTGGCCATCACTTCTTATGAAGAAATGACTAACTTGCATGTTTTTCTTCTTAAACAGAAGCAAGGGAAGCTCACATCCAGCCAGGACAGAAACTGATTAGGTACACTAGATAGTCTCAGTGATCTGTAGATCAGCAATGTGCACCAAACCCATTTAGCATAGCTTCTGCACAGAGCTGTTGACAGATCAGGGACAGGCGCATTTCACACTGTCTGGCCGAGGCTGCAATATGTGGTCGGTGTAGGCACAGGGGCCAAATGCAACCGCTATTTTGCAGGTCCCAAATGACGTCACTGTAAATGGAACAGCCCATTCATAACCAAAGGATATAGAGCTCTGGCAGCTTTACAGCAGCATTTTGATGTGTTATGCTGAATGCTTAATGGTTTTTG
Source organism: Ameiurus melas (assembly GCA_012411365.1). Taxonomy (NCBI): domain Eukaryota; kingdom Metazoa; phylum Chordata; class Actinopteri; order Siluriformes; family Ictaluridae; genus Ameiurus; species Ameiurus melas. The sequence continues at coordinate 20,738,573 of CM022757.1, forward strand.
GGTACCATTCTGGGCATTGGGCATTTTGTGTGCCTTCCTAACAAAGATGGTGAAGGCATTTTAAGAATAAATACGAGTATATGGAATATTTTCAGAAAAAAACACTATGCTTAAACTAGATACCAAATATTTCCAGTCAGATTGGTTATTGTAAATTTGAAGAAAAAAAAAGAAAAAAAGAAAGAAGAAAAAGAAATTAAAAACAAACTTGAAATTTTTTAAAAGTCACTGTAATGGATGAGCTGTGAAATTTATCCCATGCTTAAATGGTAAATGGCACACTTATATAGTCCAAAGCTCTTTACACTGTGTCTCATTCACACACACACCAATGGAAGCAGAGCTGCAATGCAAGGCGCTAACTTGCCATTGGGAGCAACTTGGGGTTCAGTATCTTGCCCAAGGACACTTTGGCATGTGGAGTCACCCGGGCCGGGAATCAAACCGCCAACCCTACGATTAGTGGACGACCCGCTCGACCACATGCGCCACAGCAGCCCTACTTCCAAGATAGTGCAAGTCAAATATACAGTGCCTTCCACTAATATTGGCACCCTTGGTAAATATGAGCAAAGAAAGCTCTGAAAAATTGTCTTTATTGTTTAAGCTTTTGATATTTTGTTCAGAAAATTCACAAAAATACTCTGCTCTCATGAGTATCAAGCAAATAAAAAAAATAACACAGGTTTATCCTAAAAAACATTGGTTAAATATAGGTGTGCAACAATTATTTGCACCCCTATGAATTCATATGAGAAAAATATATTTGATGTATATTTTCACTTAGGAGTGTACTCACTTTCGTTGCCAGCGGTTTAATTAAAGGCTGTGTGTTGAGTTTTTTTAAGGGGACAGCAAATTTCCACTGTTACACAAGCTGTACACTCACTACTTTACATTGTAGCAAAGTGTCATTTCTTCAGCGTTGTCACATTAAAAGTTTTTTTTTTATTAATTTTTTTTTTTTACTGTGAGGGGTGTACTCACTTTTGTGAGATACTGTATATTCCCATGGATATTTAATTTATTTTATTACACCTGGGTGCCTAGGAACAGGAAATTGCTCAACCATGACTTCCTGTTTCAGAGGGGTATAAATATGAGATAACAAATAGGCAAAATTCCCTTAATCGTTCATAACAATGGGTAAGACTGAGGAATATAGCTGTGATGTTTGGCAAAAGGTTGTTGAGCTTCACAAAATGGTAAGTGGCTATTAGAAAATAGCACAAGCATTGAAAATGCCCATTTCCACCATCAGGGCAATAATTAAAAAGTTCCAGTCAATTGGAAATGTTATGAATCAACCTGGAATTGGACGTGTATCTATATTCACTCAACACACTGTGAAGAGGATGGTTCGAGTGGCCAAAAAATCTCCAAGGATCACAGCTGGAGAATTGCAGAAGATAGTTGTGTCTTGGGGTCAGAAAGTCTCCAAAACTACAATCTGAAGTCAGCTACATCACCACAAGTTGTTTGGAAGGGTTTAAAGAAAAAGCCTCTACTCTCATTCAAAAACAAACTCAAGCGTCTTCAGTTTGCCAGACACTACTGGAACTTCAAATGAGATCGAGTTCAATGGTGAGATGAACTCAAAATAGAGCTTTTTTGGCAATAAACACCAGAGGTGGGTTTTGTGCACACAGAGAGGTAGCCATATGGAAAAGTACCTCATGTCCACGGTTAAATATGATGGTGGCTCTTTAATGTTTTGGGGCTGTTTTTGTGCCAAAGGACCTGGACATTTTGTTGGGATACATTGCATCACGGACTCTATCAAATATCAACAGATATTAAATGAAAACCTGACTGCCTCTGCCAGTAAGCTTAAAATGGGCCATGGTTAGATCTTCCAGCAGGACAATGATCCAAAACATACATCAAAATCAACACAGAAATTGTTTACTGAACACAAAATCAATGTCCTGTCATGTCCATTCCAGTCCCCTGACTTGAAACCCATAGAAAATCTGTGAGGTGAACTGAAGAGGAGAGTCCACCAGTGTGGACCTCGATATTTGAAGGATCTGGAGAGAGTCTGTGTGAAGGAATGCTCTCAGATCCCTTGCCTGTATTCTCCAACCTTAGGAGAACTATTGCACATTTTTTAGTTTATATTAAAAAATATATATTTTCTTAATAAGCCTGTGTTTTGTTTTGCAATTGTTTGATATCTTTGACAGCAGAGTATTTTTGTGAATTTTTTAACAAAAGATCAATAAGTTAAACAATAAAGATATTTCATAGCCTTCTTTGCTCATATTTACCAACGTTGCCAATATTAGTGGCACTGTATTAGATTCCCTAAAACAATCTTCGCACCCTATTAAGGAAACATTTCATTTAACTGAGTTTTGCAACTCACTTCTCAAACTACAGTATATTTGAGAACAGGATATTTGTATTTTTTTTTTTTTTAGCTTTCAAAGATTTAACACAAACCTTGTGAATTGTTTTATTTATCCAGAGTACCTCCACACCTAACCCGATATGTTACCAGATGGCTGCCTGTCCAAATCAGTATGTTATGAGAGTCAGAAACCCTGACTCTACTCTATGGGAATCCACATGGACTGCAAACCAAGTTATATGCAATTCAGGGCAACACAACACTTTGTTGTTAGTCATATGAAGCACCACTGTTTGTACTGATTTTAATAATTCATCATTTTGAATGTTTTGTGACTTGCAGTGAAAATGGAGTATCGTAAAATGTTGAAAATGATTACATTATTCATTGTCCATTGCCCTCTCATGTGCCTCTATCTTGCAGCACTACACCTATAATGAAAGATCGGTTGGACTAACCTACTGAGCTGCTAAGTGTCTCAGTGACAGCTGCTAAAGTTATTGCTGTTATCAGATTCTCCATTAACTCTAGTTAAAAACTAATTTCCAGTAGAACTGTCTCAGCTGTGAATGTGTGAGTGTGTGTGTGTGTGTGTGTGTGTGTGTGTGTGTATGAGACTTAAAACATAGAGAAAGAGTAATTTGGGAAGAAAAAGCAGAAAATGAGAGAGTGCAAGATCGATGAGAATGAGGGATTCACTTGATAATGTTGTGGAAAAACTGACGGTACCTGCACAGTTTTGTGCTTCTGCAGAGCCGCCTTTTTTTCCACTTTTATCTTTTGCACTTCCTGTCCATCCAACTCTATTTTCACGCTTCCCTCTGGCCCATTTTCCCACGAGAGGAGAAAGAGGGTGGTGGTATGACCCATTTTTTCCTTTGTGGGTAAAGTGTGCACCTGTAGGTTAGGGTCAATGAGATGATGCTCACCAGAGAGCGTTTAGAGAGACTGCAGTCGTAGATGTCTCAAAGCACTAACTGACCCTCTCGCCCCTGAGAAAGGCTCTCTGACAGAGTGTCAACCTGCCGCTCGGTTGCCTTTGTTGTTTTTTTTTCCCCTCAAAGTCTGCAAAGCATTTTTCAAGGAGATAACATCACACAGACACACTTGAGTGTAATAACATGCAGCTCTTTAAGTGAATTCAGAGCTGGCTTTTTGTAGCGATTCCCGTGTGCCATTTCCCAAAACGTAACTTTTTGCGCGTCTTAGTTAGAACATCCCATTATGCCTGACAGATAAGAACAGCTTAGCCAAAGATGACGGAGAAAAAAAAGTTACTTAAATAGGAGGGTCAAATGTGAAACTGGATTATGACTGAAATTGGGATCACGGTGGGATCAAAGTAAGCTTTCCATTGAGATCTAATAGTACGTGACTGTGAGGTTTTGTTCTGGGAGAAGATCTCCTCAAAGGGGAACACAGATTAACTTGCCGTACATCAATCTGTTTTAAGATCAATATTCACAGATGATACAGATGGCTCAGAGGATCCAGGATTTTTACCGGTAGTTTATAACCAGAGATTTATCGCAGTCCAACTTACCATCTATATTTCAGTGCTCACTAAATTTGGAGGGAAAAAAAAATCTTGGTCTTGGGCAAGGAAGTGGCTTTTTTTTTTTTTTTGCTGAGGTGTCTGCGGTGTGTCTACATTATTGGGCCTGGAGGTCCTGACATGGTCCTCTGAGGAGCTGTTTCAGCCACGTCTGTCAGAAGTTTGGCTTCCACAACCTACTAGGTTCGAGTTCCTTTCTGTTTTCACATGACAAACTCAGCCAACACCTCAGGCTTTTCACTAAACCTACAAAAGCCCCAGAGTTTCTCCAGCCAGATACAAATGTTAAAATAATGTTATGACGCTGGCCAGTGTTTGGGAATGAGAGCGACATGTTTTGCTAATAGAACTTTTGTATTCTTTCAACAGATAAGCTTAAAATATTGCTATCCAAGATCACCATTGTTTTCAGATTGAGCGCATAATTCAAACAGCATGTTACTGAGGGTGTTCTCTATTTAAAATTAGGAAACAAACAAACAAAAAATCTTAAGCTATGAGCATGTACTACAAGCTTTAAGGTTTATGTACTGGCTATGCATCATTATAAGGGGTCAACAATAGGTAGTATTTAATGGCATATACAGTAGCATTTTGGTTCCTGTCATATCGTAGTTCCTGAGCTGAGCTGCTCTGACAATCCTGTACAGTGGAAAAATGGATAGGTAAAATATTATTATGCCTCAACTTTAGCAATGACCCCACAGAGACAGGCAGCCAATCAGTTGAGAGAAGGAGTTAGAGTGTCTGTTTGTGTGTATATTTGACTGCTCTCTGTTTTAGCTAGATTATTATCCAGCTCAGTGAGAACTAAATACACATATCATATACTAAATTACACAGATAGGACAGATTATTTAATAAAAAATACACACCAGAAGCAACCAGACATAATATTTTTTGTTCTCGAAACTGTATTTTATCTAGCTAGAGTTAGTGGGCTTGCTCTGTTGGACTCAAAGGTATGCGGGAACATCTCAAATGCAAATAGTAGCACGTCGAGGAAGATTTGCTCGATCACCTGTATTTTATTCATATAACGCTTTTAAAATATCCAGAAATATGTGAATTCTTTTTGAATATGTGTTGGCTTGGCTGTGTTAAGATATACAGTGCAGACAGTGATCCTCAATCAGCACTACAGGTTTGATAAATGTGATAAACAGTGGCTTAAGAGATTATTATAGTCATTTCATCAGCATGGCTTCACATATAACTCTACCACAACAGACTTGACAGGACAGCCTTTAACACAAGAGACAGGAAGTTTCAAAAGGAAGTTTGAATAAATCATATAACCACCAGACATGGATCTGTTATGAATGGTTATGGGAACACAGTGCTGTCATTCAGTTGTTTCCGTCTGTATATGTAACCAATCATATTTCACTTCCATTGATTCCACAGTGAACTTCATTGGATCCAGATGTCTTTATAGAGCACAGGATGGGCCGGACGGGAGGCCAAAATCCAACCCTTTCATTTTGCAATGCTAATGCAAAGATTGTGTGTATAAAGTCTTTGATATTGATCATACCTCAAACAGCCTTTGTGAAACAAATAAAATGACACCTATTGAAGTGGAACGACTGCTTATGGAGCTTAACTACTCTAAGCACATTTGGTTCCCATCCAACTTGCCTGACTCTGAAAGATCATTCCTACATTATGCCATGTCTATGACATGCACAAGCAATGCTAATAGAGTAAAGGGTCTTACTTGAGCACATGTTGATCTCTGGCCCACGGGTGCCGTAGTAGCCAGAGGGGCAGACGTGGAGACACTCGCCGTACTGCCTCATCCTCTCCCTCCTCAGGAAAAGGAAGAGCTTGGGCTGGCAAGTCATACACCCATTGTCCTTCGAACAAACTGAGCAGCCTTTGCAGATTGGGTAAACATAGCTAGCTGGAACACAAGACAGAACAAAAACACTGGTTTTACTGAACAGTACTGATCTCAACATTAGCGATGCAACATCTATACACTATTTTTCTTAAGAATGACAACAAAACGGCAAAGGATACTGAATTTCTGTCATAATTGATCTGTGCACTACTGTATTTCATTTAAAAAAAATCACTGAAACAAGGCATTCATGTAAACTTTTGCTGCCCTCACCATATTTACAGTAAAAACCACTGTGAATGTGAACATTACTCTGATTTGGTTCTGAGCTTAACTTCTGAACGCAGTGTAGGGAAAGCCAAAACAGTGGTGACTACACGCCAGATTTCGAAGACAAAGGAGCCAGTAATAACTAGACTGTTCCTCCTACTGTAACTACTTAGTGTCCAGTTTACAGGAAAATGTCCTCGGGTGCACACAATAGCTGCAAACAAGAGACAGCATTATTGATTGCAGCCAAGTTTTAAATATCACGTGCAGAGATAGAGTAACAGTCCTAACTGTATGACCTACAACAATGCTGTAGAACATATCGTGCTGTGGGAGAGTGAGCAGAATGAGGTCCTGTCCTGTGCTATATGTCTAAGCAATTTTTGCGTAACACTTGTAGAAAATGCGTGAGTGGATAGTGTTAATACTCATATGATGACTGGTGGAAACCTCAGAGGTGCTCAGAGAAATAGAATGTGTATTTACTAGGAAAAAGCTTCTCTTAAAATTTGCTGTCAGAATTATTCACTTGATGTTGATTTTATATATGTACACTGATAAGCCACAACATTAAAACCCCCTGCCTAATATTGTGTAGGTCCCCCTTGTGCCACCAAAACAGCTCTGACCCATCGAGGCCTGGACTCCACAAGACCTCTGAAGGGGTGCTGTGGTATCTGGCACCAAGACATTAGCAGAAGATTCTTTAAGTAATGTAAGTTGTGAAGTGGGGCCTCCGTGGATCGGACTTGTTTGATCAACACATCCCACAGATGCTCGATCGGATTGAGATCTGGGGAATTTGGAGGCCAAGCCAACTCAAACCATTCCTGAAGAAATTTTGCAGTGTGACAGAGTGCATTATCCTGCTAAAAGAGGCCAATGCCATTAGGGAACACCGTTGGCATTAAGATGTGTACTTGTTTAGGTAGGTGGTATGTGTCAAAGTAACATCCACATAAATGCCAGAACCAAAGGTTTTCCAGCAGAACATTGCCCTGAGCATCACACTGCCTCTGCCAGTTTGCCTTCTTCCCATAATGCATCCTGGTGCCATCTCTTCCCCAGGAAAGCATTGCAGACGCACCCAGCTTTCCACATGAGGTAAAAGAAAATCATGATTCAGGCTACCTTCTTCCATTGCTCCATTGTCAAGTTCTGATGTTCACGTGCCTATGTAGGCACTTTCAGCGGTGAACAAGCGTCATTATGGGCACCCCGACCGGTCTGCTACGCAGCCCCATACATAGCAAGCTGCTATGCACTTTTCTATCATAGCCAGCATTAACCTCTTCTTCTTTAGCTCTTTTGAATCAGACCAAAAGGGCTAGCCTTCGGTCCCCACATGCATCAATGAATCTGTCGCTGGTTCACCGGCTGTTCTTCCTTGGACCACTTTTGCTAGGTAGTAAGCACTGCATACTAAGAACTAAGAGATGCTCTGACCCAGACGTCTAGCCATCACAATTTGGACCTTATCAAAGTCACTCAGATTGTTACACTTGCCATATCAACATATCAAGAACTGCATGCTCACTTGCTGGATAATATATCCCACCCCTTGACAGCTACCACTGAAACGAGGTAATCAAAGTTATTCACTTCACCTGTCAGTGGATTTAATATTATGGCTGATCTGTGTGTATCCTTCTTTAGTTTGACAATGATGGATGACAAGCTTACTAAATCATTTGGGGATTAAAAATTGATATGAAATATATTTCAATTCAGTTCAATTTACTTCTTCATAAACTCTGAATAAAGCCAATATTGATCTTAGTTTGAGTGTTTGTTCCTCCACAATGCATACAATCTGCATTCTTCTGCCATCCCCACCCCATATCTATTGCTTTTGGCTTGGGAAAAAAAAATAGATTTATGCGAACAAAAATTCAACGGGAGGTCATGTAAAACAATCCATACTATCAAACTATCAGCAGGTCCTGTGGTTCTTTTCAGGCATGCAATGTATATACTGCATTCAATATACTGTTGACCAATGTAAATACTGCATCACATTCTGTCATTACACATCTTGTTAGAGTAAAACCAACATTTCAGTGTTTGCCTCCTGCAAAGCTAAACCTAAATAAATTCCAGTCTGGTATTCCAGAGCTTGAATATGGCTGATACTGACATCAAAATAATTTTCCAAAAGGTTATCTTCAGGTTATTTCAATGATAATAATATTCTATAACACATTTTTGTTTAGCTGGGTTTCATATTCCACGCTTACAATACGTGATAAGAAGGATAAATAGGTGCATTTTTATGCGACCACATTGCACATTCACACAGACATATGGTATACAGTTTTGATGTGTTTACAGTAACCTGACATTTGTGTGCTCTCCTCCCCCACCAGCCCACCCCCTGATTACTATTGTAGCATGAAGAATTGAGGAAATTTGGACTGAAAGTATAAAAAGCAGACAGCCATTGGAGCGTTCAATCAGTTAGGTAGTCGGTGGGTGGTATTGCAATCTGTTGCTTTCATTCCTCATCTTTTGGCCATTTTAACTCCATCCAACCAGCAGCTCGGTCATCCATTTCAACAACACCTATTAGTAGTTAAGAAATAATTCATAGCTGTTTCAGCAACACTCACATAACGACAATTCCTTTAAATGCTTGACAGCTTTTAGCGTGACTTACCGACCTATGTGTTTGCTGGGTTTGCGCTTTGTGAGGATTTATTTTGCTTACTGCATTGTGTAACATCCTATTTAGATTGTACAGTAGAGCCCATGCTCTCCACACACTAAGCTTTTACAAATGGAAAACTCGAAAGCAAGGGTTTCAGCTGATGGCTGAACAGATTAGCTTTCCCTACGATGAGATTTTGGAGCGAGGTCCCGTCTTTACTCCGGTTCAAACCACAGGTATTTCAAAGAGGAGGCTGAGATTCAGTGCATTTCAGACAAGGGTGTCCTCGAGGACCCAGGGCTTCCACATTTTATGGAAATATTTTTCACCACCAATTGATTTATACCTGAGGATTTAACAACTATGGTCGGAGTCTCTTATCCCACCTAATATTTTCAACAGTTGCTCGAGGGGCTCACATTTAAGCTCTAAACCAGAAATTATAACTAGCTTCCAATATCACTTTCGAAGACATTTAGCACACGCAGTGACCTAGAGCGGAAACAGCTAAACGAGCTGTATAGCACCTAATTCATACTGGACACTCAACCCAGATTCATGTTTAACTTGGGATAAATGGTATAGTTTAAGTTGACTGGCTTTTAGTAGCTGAAGCCTCCACTCATAAAGACATCAGCATGAGTGTATTTAGATTTTACATCTTTACATTTCTGAAAGTTATAGTCCAAGAATGATGGAAATCGTTGTTTTTTTTTTAACACATCCTGATTGAATGAAGTAAAGAATAAAATACAAAGGGGCATGATTTTATAGGAACATAATCAAAGACAAGGTGCCATTGCATTTTTATATATTAAAGAACAGTACATACTTTTCTATCCCTTTATAGTGATATTTAATGCTGTGGAATGTCTGCAAAACAAATTCATTCCTTTCATTACTTACATTACTTTCATTACAACAGCTATGAACAATTGTTCCTTCATCAGCCTCCTTTTCTCTCTCTTGAAGTTAACAAGACGAAAATACATGTCATGTTACAGAGAAACCGCAAAGCCCTTCATCATGAAGACTTTCCCGTGTCGGAAAACCTCTGTTCCAAAGTACTGGCTAATTCCATAAATGCTAAATAAGCAGAATAATTCACGTCAACAACTATACACGTTTTTAAAATCAGTGTATGTGAAATCCCTGCTAAAATGAAATAGAATGAGCATATTAATATAAACCTTCAATTTGCCTTGCATCCATAACAAGTGCCTGCTGTTATAGAAAATGTATCTTTCTGACCAGTCAGAATCATGAATTCAACTCTTTCAAAATCCCTGCTAGAAACAATAAAAAGCACTTCATGGAACATTGAAAAAGACTGTGCTTTTAGAAAAGTTAAGACCAAATACGGCGAACCATTTTGAATGTCACAATATTATAAAGGGAGACCAAAATGATCAAATCAGCCAAAACATCACCTCATTGCTTGTCAGCTTGGAAGGAGCCCATGACAGAAAAGACAAAGTGTCTGGACTAACTGATTAAAAGGTATATGTCTGGATATGTGTGGACAGAAAGACTGCATATCATTATTCTTTTGAAGATGTTATTTCATTCTTAGCTATGTTTTCATTTCTTTCCCATATTCACCCAATCTTTCTCTCTGGTTTTTAGAAATTATAACTTCTGTCACACAGGCAATACTTACTTTCCTGTCATAACTAACAATAGTGTGCCTTAACCCCGAAGCCATCACCGCACAGGAACACCGGGCTAAAACATTAATAAAGACATGCGGAGCAATGATTTCTGTCTGCCAGCCACGACACGATGAGAAATGAAATCTAATTTGCAAGGGAGTCAAATATCCTTCCAAATTAATTCTATATTACTGTCACTCTGCCCAGCTGCAGTGGTCATAATGTGGTTCCTTCAGGTAAGGTTTTCTCCTTCGGTCATGCAAATCGAGAGCCCATAGCACGGGGCATGACGCCATATTTGGCCTGCGCTGCACTCATTCAGCCAGAGGAGACTGGTTTTGAACTGCGACCAAGAGCAATTAGGGTACAAGTGAGAGCCAGCTGAATAGTGCTCCGTTTCAGGTACATTTAACGAATGCTAAACAACCATGACGGCTGTACGCCAAAGCAGACCTCCTATATTCTCTCTCGTGCTCTATCTATCTCTATCGGAGACACACATACACACATGATCCTCCAACACCGTGCTACCACACACTCCGCCTCTTACTGTTCTCACTGTACACATCGTAGTGAACAATGAGTCATTAAAAGCTTCTGCACTTTTACTATAAACATAAAAAACACTGCAACTTTGATTGCGAACTTTGATTGCTCCCCCTAGAAAGTAAGTTACCCACATCACTAAGGGTAATTTTCTGTTCATCCAATTAGTGAGAGTTGTGAAAAAGACAGATGTGAGGCATCATTAGTGTAAGCTGCTAAAGAACAACCGAGTCTCCCACCACTACTACAACCACCTTGAATATCCTACTTGGTCTGCAGTGTTTTACTAAGAACCTTATCTATATTAGATTCATGCAGGTTTTAAGACCTACTTTTTTCTTTATTCTTTTTTTTATGAATAAATTAGTCTAAGAATTAATTCCAGAAAGGTTTTTCTACCAAGGAATGCAAATCACTAATAACATTTTATCTGAAGTTATCAGACGGATGTATGCATGAAGAACTAACCTACAAATGTGCACCTGTTGATAAAAAAAAACACACACACACACACACACACACACACACACAAACAAACTGAGTAACCTTTCAATCATGCAAAGCAATATTTTCGACATAAACAGCCAGAGCTCTGGGTAAACCTCAGCCCTCAGAAGCTAAACCCAAGCCTTCTCATGAGGTCTCTGTTCTGTGGTGAAAATGAAGTTTGCCAACAGAACCATGCACTTGTAATGTAATGTCCTTAAAGTCCTTGGGTAATGCACTCCTAAAAAGCAAGACTATTAAAACTATAGTGTACCACAGGAGAAACACACTTCAGTTTCTCTGACTTTGAGAGCTATCAAAGTTCACAGAATCCTTGCTAAGTGTCTAGAGCAAGACAGATGTATGAGGCTGCCAAAAATTTCTAGCCACTTGTCCTGGAAATTGGGAGTCATGTCCTTGCAATAAAGCTTTCAGAAGGTCCACAAAGTCTACACCGGCCCACTGACGACTGACTACCCACTGTGCCACACTCTTAATGAAAGTACACTGAAAATGACATCAAACCACCTCTCTCTCTCTCTCTCTCTCTTATATATATATATATATATATATATATATATATATATATATATATATATATATATATATATAAAAGGGGGGGACCTCATGTTTAAGGCGATATGGTACTTTATGTTCCAAAAATGCATTTCTGTTTCAGTTTAAAAGCAAATATGTTGGCCCTCATTTTAAAGTACTTTACAGCTGGAAATGGTCGGGATTTTGAGATTCAGGTCTGTTTCCACCCAAGTTTACTTTAACAGTTCGCACTGTATGCACATGTTTACAATTTAGAGCAATCTCAGCACTTATAATGCTTTAACAGCATGTGCTTGAATAAATGCTTTTCATTTTGCCATATTATTAGCTTAACTGGAGAAGTTCCTGTGCTGCAGGCTTAGCATGCATGCCAGACATTGGTAAATTTGTAGATCGAATCTCCGTGCTTAAACGGTCAGGAGTTGGGAGCTGGCAGTAATACCGTGCAGTCTTCAGTAAGAGATAAAGTGGAGGCTCTGCCCCAAAACACTGTCCCTAGTACTTGGTCTTAATGAATTTGCATCTTTATATTATTGCATATAATACGTTGTCACCCAGATGAGGATGGGTTCCCTTTTGAGTCTGGTTCCTCTCAAGGTTTCCTCAGAGGGTGGCAGTAGCTGTGGCTCAAGTGGTACAGTGGGTTATCCACTAATCGTAGGGTTGGCAGTTCGATTCCCCGCCCTTGTGACTCCACGTGCCGAAGTGTCCTTGGGCAAGACACTGAACCCCAAGTTGCTTCTCATGGCAAGTTTGTGCCTTGCATGGCAGCTCTGCTTCCATTGGTGTGTGAATGGGAACCAGTGTAAAGCACTTTGGAAAAAGCGCTATATTAGTGCAGACCATTTGCCATTCTTCCTCATATCATCTAAGGGAGTTTTTCCTTGCCACCAAGCTTGCTCGTTAGGTATGAATTTATATATTTCTGTAAAGCTTCTTTGTGACAATGTCCATTGTTAAAAGTGCTATACAAATAAAATTTAATTGAATCGCTCATCTACAGCCACCCTTCTAGTTGCAGTAGATATGTTGAAAACTGGTCACTAGAAAACAACAAATAGTGCCAAGCAGTACAACCACAAACCGGCAGATTTTCTCAATTAGCACCTGATGTCCTGAGGCTCATAATGTTATGACCATTAACTCATCCAAAAGCAACAAAAAACACAGAAGGTCAGACCACGCTTTCAGGTATGTACCAAAACAGCAGTGGGGCGGGCTGTCTGATCTCTGCTTATTCTCTTCAGGCACGCAAGACACACCAAAATGATGTACACAGGTGCTCAGACCATCCTGGAACAGCATGCAGCGCAATCAACAATTCGTCACAAAAGCTGTTCTCCCTGGAGGAGCATGCCCAAGCACACACTAACATGTGTTTTAGGGTTCTCTCTTTTAGTAGAAAATTCAGACCTTTCCCAACTTCTGGAATACCCCTCAGAGCAGTAAGATCATGTTATCCTCACTAAATCAAAGAGCTAAAGATGAAGGCAACGATGTGAAGGGAATATAAGTGTGGTAGAGAGTAACAATATATTTTGCTTCTCTACATTTTAAAAGCAAATAGATATTTTTTAACTGTAATGTGCTGTAATTTCCTCCGACATATTTGTTACTTCAATATTTCATTCCATAGTGGTGGGAATTGGCAAATTACCAAATTGGGAGAAAATGGTGTAAAAGGGTATGTCTCAATCAAAAATAGTCAGGGCACTACTCAATCGCAAAAATCCTTCCGGTGCACTGGAATGTTTGCTCCCTAAAAAAATCCCACAATTCAGAAAGCATCAATGATTACGATGTTCACTTATTGGAAATGACATCATATTTTCTGAAGCCTTTCAGCTCGAACATATGGGGGACAAACTCTCAGCCAGAGTCCATCTACAAATGTAAGTAACTTGTTATCGTAGATGTAGCTCTCAAATGATTACTAACGTCAGCAATTTTTCACTTTATTTGATGTCCTATATACGGTTTGTTAGACTCTAATGACTTTTAAGTGTTTAATGATTGTTTTTAAAACAATGCACTAGCTAGTGGATTGTTTTAAAAACAATTATTAAATGCTTAAAAGTCGTTAGAGATTTAACACTTAACTACCCCCTAAAACGTCAACCGCACATTAACCTTCAAAAAAATTTTAATAAATAAAAAATGAAATTAAATAACTTACACTGGCTCTTACACCTCTTCTCTGCGCACTTTGTTTCTCTAGAACTCAATTAAAAATCTTGTATGGTAGCACTGCTTGTATTGTTCTCCGCTTGATATATCATTTTGCTTGAATTTCCTCATTTATAAATCGCTTTGGATAAAAGCATCTGCTAGATGAATAAATGTAAATGTAAGTAACATTAAAGAAATATCTGTAGCGTTAATTAAGTAATGGATTCTCGTATATTTTAAAAAGCACTTTTGATTAAATGTGAACATGAACATGCACAACAACATGGAAAGATTTGCTTTTTCTCTATTTTACAGAAAAATTATAGAAAATTGACAACTTCTACTTAAGAAGCTTTCTTGTGGTTTCTTATGGTTTTCTTTAACATTCTCTCTTTGTTTCTTTTATTCAACTAAAACGTGTGGTTGATTTATATAACAATGGCAGAGATATAAAAAAAACAGATTAAGGGGAAAAGAAATATAATGCAAAGAAAAGATTGGGGACAAATGACAGAGAAAGAGGGCAAGAGAAACAGAGGAAGAGAAGAGAGTTGGTTAAAATGGGTGGGAAGTGGAATGGATCTAATTAGCACACCTGGTGGTAATTTGTCACACATAAATCTCACACCTAATTTTCACACCTGTAGCTGGATGCACTCCCTCACATGTGCTATTCTTCAGGAATTGGCTTTGTGCTCCCTGCTCTGAGAGGTGCAGTTACCACAGCCTCAGATCAATGAAACTCCCTCCAATTTTAGCACCCAATGTTGGAAACTTCCTGTCTGCTATTTCTGCACATACCTCTGCACCCACATGATCAAATAATACTCCAACCCACACATCAACACCCAAAACCTCACACAAACAGGGATTCCTGGCCCCTGAAGGCTTTCACATACACACAGATGAAGCAGACGCAGAGCTGAGGTGTAAAGATTTCTGATTTGACCCTCCCTGAAATATCATATGACAGTTTCAAATGTGAATTCAAGGGCAGTTTATATAACATACATACAGCACAGATGATTATATATACACGTGTCACGTATAATTCTGCAATCGCACTATACTGATATTCATGAAAGGTCAACAGTGACTATGTTTACATGGACGTCAAATTTTGTTTAACGTCTATGTTCAGGATGCAGCCATATTCTGAATACGTCTGAATGCACACAGGCAACATAATATTATGTAATATATATGTAAACATGGCTGTTGAGTTGCCATCCCTAAATACCTAGCCTATAGCTGAGCATCTGTTAGCACCCACAATTCCGTGCAGACTGAATGTAAGCATATCTCTCCTTTCAGTGGATTTTATGAATAAGGTTATTTCAAATTTCCTATTACAACAGGCGCATTCCCTGGGTGGGACTCAGAATATTGTCTTAATCTGAATCGGATTGCAGAGTTTACATTGCCAAATTCAGATTAATATTGGAATACTGATGTGCAGGTAAACCTTGTCAATGTTATCATTATGATTCCCATATTCAACCACAACAGATGTCAAATGAACACACTCCTTGCTTTGTTTCAGCACATTTTCTAGCCTACTGGCTGCTCTGATAAAAACAGGATTAAAGCAATCAGGATTACGTACTTTCCAGTTTCTGTTTGAAAGCCAGCTAGTTACACTCTAAGTATAAGGATATCAAGGTAACAGCAGGATGAAATGTTGGAGGAGGAGAGAAAAAAGAGTAGACAGCTTTGGCTTGTAAGGTAAGCTTTCACTTTCCCCTAGTCACTAGAATTTTCAGTGGAACTGGCAGTGCTGGCTCAGTGGATAAAGGCTCTGGGTTACTGATCAGAAGGTCACTAGTTCAAGCCGCAGCACTGCCAAACTACCACTGTTGGGCCTTTGGGAAAGGACCTTAACCCTCAACTGCTCAGTTGTATAAAGGGGATACATGTAACTTGCTCTAGATAAAAGTGTCTGCCTAATGCTGTAAAAAATAAACTGTAATAAAGGTACATTATTTCCTACGCCTATTAACATTATTATTATTGTTGGGTGATGGTAGATTATGTCTTAAATAATTAAACAAGAAATTCTTAATATTACCACCACCACTTCTGGTACTGTCTGCCATCCACCCAAATTGCACAAGCATGCCACAGTAACTAATTTATTTGTACAGATCACTCAGTGATTTTAGTTAGCATATTTCCTCATCCCCCTGAAATTCATTCCCGGCTATGCCACTGAGATGGACAGACACAAACTACACACCCAGCCCTTAAGCTTTTCATGTCATCTTTGCCATCATAGGGAATGCAAATACCAATACCTGGTTGTACATTGTTAACTCTGTAATGAGACCCCCTCTCCACCTCACAACATACCCTTGCTCAACCCCATGCACACAACCCAGATCAGAAAAAGGTCCACAGGGTCAAAAGTGTGGAACACCACAGGGGTGTGCACAGCGAGTCATGAACACACTCTCACATATGTTCCTGGCCACTTGGAGAACACTTCAAAAGCCTCATGCCAAAGATGGTGACTCAAACATCTAATATCATTGCTAGAGACACATGGCACCTTACTCAAGCTCAACAGCGAGCACAGAGGAAACACAGAGGTGATGACAAACCAAAGTCGTCAATTACACCTCATGTTGTTAAGGAAACAGGATATTATCAATTTGAGATTATATCAGGCAAGCTATCTTGGGAATGTCTTCCATAACAGTAATATACAAAAGTCAAAATCATTTGATCAAGTAAACAGCATGCTATAAAATAAAATAAATAATACATACGTCATAAATAATAAAATAAATCATAATAACACACTGTAGGCTAAAATATTATAAAGCAAGTACTGTCTTCAAACTCTCAGAGCTGAATCAAAGCATCTTAATTCAGCAGTGGGTCAGTGGGATTGGGAATGGGCCCAATGGGATCTGGCTTTTGTGGAAGAAGGAAAGTGGCACATTAAGCATTCTATTTTTAAACATTATCAACAAATCATTAATCCTACTCAAATGTACTGGCATTTAACTGCACAGACTTTACATACAGACTTTAATACATGGAAAAAGACACACTATTAGCATCACATAAATATATATAAATAAGATCGCATTCATTCTGCCCACATTTTAAATTTTTTCCTAAATTCTTTTGATTGTCCATGGAATCAATTTGCTGCTATTGTCAAGTAACTGTTGATGCTGTACACAACAGCGCTTCACCTTCACGCATTAGCTGAGAGTAGGCTAATGGTTGAGAGGCAGGAATTTGGCCAGTAGTTTCTGTAAACCTTTAAGAATCGATCAATTAGTGTGTGAGAAGGCGGGAATTACGGAGAGGGGTTAAAGCAATGCAAATATGCGCACACATGATGTAGTATTAGACCATAAGCACATCATGATGAAATTAAAGCTGAATCCCGGACATTTTCTCAAATTTTGAAATCCCGGAGGACGTATGGTCACCCTAACAAAAGGATTTCAGAGAACAATGTGTTAATTTCTACCAAATAAACTTTGTGTATTTGCACATGCATCAGGAGGTTGCTCACGTGAGTCACGACTGCAAGAGAGAACCAGAAATATAACCAAGAAGCTGTCTATATTATGTAAAAAGATTAATTGCTTTGCTTTTAAATGAATTTTTTTTTATTCTGATAATTTTCCCATTTTTTACTAAATGTACCTGTAATCTGATGACTTGTTTCCTGATTACGTAATGCTGTTACATGTATCCCTTTACGCCCCAAGCCTGCTAATCAATCACTACAGGAAGTTTACAATACCTTGTGGATTTCCCAACTTATATCTCCAAAGCACTATAAGAGATAACGCTGTTGAACACTGGCAGAGTGTGTCAGAGAAAGGTTTTCAGAGAAATTGAGCAGTGCAAGTTACTGCTGTCCAACAATGGTTCCAAAACTAAAAGAAGACACAAAGAGAAAAAAAATCAAGCACTAACAGATGTCAGATATTTTCCTCTAAGAATGTAAGTGGTCAAGGGTAGACGTGATCCCATTCATACGCATCATAGTTCACTGCATTTCTGACTGCTTGCTCAAGTCTCATTGTCCTCAAAACTGCATTTATCCCAGACAACCACACAGCAGTCTTGCCGAGAGCCTGAAAAAAATGTGCTTGTGGAGTGGTTGCTCAAGGAAGCAAAGCTGTTATGCATAAGAATAGACAACGGCGCAAACATTGTGGCTGCTGTAAGGAGCTTAGGTTGGCTGTGGCTAAATTGCTTTGGCCATAACCTGCGTCCAGCGGTTACCAGCAATGTTGCCAGTGAAAGTCAGCACCTAAGCCTGAGCTTCGGGTCTTTGCAGAAGCCTCGTCAGCACTTTTGCCCAAAGCTGGCTACAGAAGAGAAAGCCATACAGAGTGCAGGAGGAGAGCCATATACTGAGGCACAGATTCATTCTGAAGGTTTTTCTGATGTAAAGACGACTTTACGACAATGTCTACCAAGTAAACAAAGGAAAAGCGTGTGTGGAAGGGGAGAGGGGCAGGGGTCTCCTCACAACCCCCCCCAAAAAAAAAACACCTTGTTGACATGGTCAATCCCTGAGAGATTAGAGAGATAAACACTGTAGCTCTCATCCTCTTCACTCTTTCTTACCCAAACAGTATTTGATGAATCCTGCTGCCTGCTGTCACAGAGATAAACCGATTTCAGCATGAACCGCCCTCACAGGCGATTTTGCTTGGTCTCAGTGGCCGTTATGTGTGGCCAGGCATTACCAAAGCCATCGGGGTGTAAACATGTAAACTACAAGCGACCTCTGCGTGTGCGCACCATTTCCTTGCCACCCCTGCCTGTGACAGCTGTTTACGCTAAATAAGACAGTCTGCTCCTGAGGCCTGGCACTGCTCCAAATATAATAACTCTGAGCTGAAGAAAAGTCAGCCAACATGTAATACAAGTGTATAACTGAGAGAGGAAAAAACAGGAATCTGAAAAATGCTGGTGGATATTTTTCTCCGCCCCACACATTTACTTTACCGTGCTCTTTACCGCAGACTGGTCCCTGCTGTGCAACCCAGTTACCAAGAGACAGAATGGAGGGATAAAGAGAGTGTCCAAATCCCCAAATTTATAAATGGACCACAACTGAGGCTGTCTGTGACAAACCATTTAGAAGAATGAAATTCCCAACTCAAACTTTACTCACATTAGGGGGAAAAAGCAGCATATTGACAATCAAATAAAACATCCTAAATTACACGAGTGTTGCCGGCTCATAGCTCCAGAGTCCTCAGTTCAATCCTGAGCTTGGGTTACTTTCTGTGTGTATTCCTGTCCCTGATGCTCCTCTAGGTTCTCTGGTTTCCTCCCATGTCCCCAAAACATGGCAGTGTTTGTTAGTTATACTATATTGCCCCTAGGTGCACGATAGACTGTCGTCCTTTTCAGTGTGTATTCCTGTCCCTTGCCCAGTGTTGCCAGGATGTATCCAAAGCAACCCTGACCAGTATAAAGAAGTTCCTGAAGATGGAAGAATGAATGAAATTACACAGGGAATAACATCAACGATATCAACCACGTCCACACCAAGTTGATCCATATAACGCAGGCATATCCTCCAGGGTTCCTTCTCAGTCTTAGACAGGCTCAAGAAACATTTTGGTGACAACTAATTGAGTGTTTTATATCCGTAGCCATAACAACGTCATAACCTGTCGCTACTGTGAGACAGTTTATTTTATTGTCCAATTTATAGCCCTGTCAAGGAAACATGGAATTCCTTTGCCTGCAGTGTGTGACTGGCCCTAAACAGACAAATAAACTGACAAGTACAGTGTTAACACTCCACTACCAATCAGAGAGTGTGTATCTCCAGTTAGTGACCCTTAAAGATCTCATCCATATGTGAGCAACATTCTTAATCTTCAGACAATGTGTATGAGAGAGAGAGTAAGAGAGTAAATGAGAAGACAGGGAATCGAGAGAATGGAGAGACAATGAGCTCAGCACCACAACTCTCTAATGACTTCCATGCCTGGCTCTGATTGAAACCACACCAGTGCTTCTTAGTTCCACAGGCAGGGGCCAAGCCAGGCACGCTGCTAGTCTTCTGCACTCCCCTTTTCTCGACTTTAGAAGCATCCGTTTGGCCTAGCAGGACTAAACAAGACCATTGCTACAAGAGATTAGGAAAGATCAAGGACATCAACGAGACCCCGAGTCCGTCCGCGTCCTCCGCACAACCACAACCACATGCCATGAGTTCCTCTATTTCAACTGACCAGCCCACGTCCAGCCCATAGCAAAGAAAAGGCGTGTTGAGTAAGGGTTTGATGTGGAGAGCGAGCATAATTAGAGGCCCCATAACATACAGAGGAACTGAGGAGGCCTGTCCATCTGTTGGGTAATGGAAGGCTGGGGAGAAGTGATGGAAGGATCACACTGCTCTGGTGTTGTTGAAGTGATTCATATAGGCGTGTTTGTATATATCAATCAGAATTGGAAACAAGTCCCACATGGCCAGGTCTCTGTCTGGTCGCTGAGCCTTGGGTTTTGGCGCAGCCTCACAGATCGATTAATCAGCGGTCACACTACATCTGCATAATACCCACCTCTCAAAAAAAACATGTTCATTGTAATACAAGAGGACATTGTAAAAGGGATTTGCTTCTGGTGGTCTTTATGTTTCCCTCCGCCTCCTCCGATTCTGAACAGGAAATTTACAACCCTCAATCTGCCAGTCTTGGAAGCACGGGTCAATGGATAAGAGCCTGAACAGCTCATTATTAATGTCTCATTGTATCAAGAAGCATTGTCTGCTCCTCGATTAAGTCTCATCTCTTTCTCACAAATAACAAACTAGCTAGCTGGCTACGGTTAGATGTTCACCAAACCCTCCAGGAACATGTCACACCAGGACACACATAATCGCCTGGTTTTGTCCCTCTCTGGAAAAGAAATGTGCAAGGCGAAAATCCGGCGTGAGCGCTGCTTTATGGTTGAGTATGACACAGCTTACACTATGTAAGAGTTGTGGAATAGCCAAGAAGAGAACAAGTCAAACTCAACAGGGGCACTTGGAAAGAGCAATTAAATCTTTGAACTGTCTCAAGCACTCAGCTGACACCCCATTATCCAGCCATGGTTGCTGGCCTTGCAGCCCGGGTGTTAAGGATGGTGTTGAGGATGTGGCATCTAGTTTGCCGGATGCTGGATGATCATAAAAGGTCAAGTACGGGCACGATTACAAAGCAAAGAAGACTCGCTGATATGGAGAACTGATATATAAAAGTTATGTCAGCAGTTAAATTCACTGGCACTCTTCTCAAACGCTAACATAACTGTCACATGGTTTTCTTTACTTCAGCATTTAGTTGAACTCCAAGGTAATAAACAAAAATGAAACACACTCTACAAATGAGGGAAAATCTAACTATTTGTCTCATGTGGCAATCCATGGCATGATGTAGCTCCCACAACTGCAAATGGCCTCATTACTTAAATTATTAAAGTACTAAGAAAACGCAATGAGCCTTTGGGATAGCAAAAGGGATAGCAGTGCAGTCTCATATGCCATATTGGTGAGTACTGTCTTTACCATCCATGCCATTGTGTGACTCAAGCTGCTATTTAAAGAAAAAAAAATCCACTGCAAGGTTGTTTTATGCATGCTTTTTGGAAACAAGTCCCACATTCAGAGTTTTTATTAGTCAGTAAACTAAAGGGTATTGTACCCAACTAGCCATATTACCATATTTAGTAGCTTTATAAGGAAGCATATTAAGGTATAATTGCTTTGGGAGGCTGGCTATTGGGGGACTAACAAAGGTGAAAGCTAGAAAATCTCACTCGCTTATGGGACACTGGACCTTTTGTCTGCAGCTCCAGTTTCCAATCACCATGAGGAAATATGGAGTGTATTACAAGAATTATATAATAAGTCCTTTTTATTTTAGTTCATTTCCGAAAATTAACTTTTACAGTGCGGTAAAATGTGGCCCAAAAGAAAACCATCTGTTTGGCATTCAGCATCGCCAGCACGAGGGATTCTCTAATGACAGTGATTGAGGAAGTGAGAGGGAATCTCCTTGTGTAGAGGGAACAAAACAAAACTGTGAAAAAGTGAAATTCTTTTTTTTTGTTTTTTTTGTTTTTTTGTTGGCTCATTGGTTAGCATGTTCGCCTCACACCTCTGGGATTCGATTCCCACCATGGCCCTGTGTGTATGGAGTTTGCATGTTCTCACTGTACTGCTGGGGTTTCCTCTGAGAACTCTGGCTTCCTCCCCCAGTCCAAAGACATGCATGGTAAGCTGATTGTCCATAGTGTATGAATGGGTGTGTGGATGTGATTGTGCCCTGTGATGGATTGGCACCCCGTCCAGGGTGTACCACACTTTTTGCCCGATGCTCCCTTGGAAAGGCTCCAGGTTCCCGGTGAAACAGTAGGATAAGCGGTATAGAAAATGGATGGATGGACTGATGTAATTCTAAACACATGAATGTTTTACCCACAAAGTGCTATAGCATGACAAATGGGTGGTGTGAAATGGAGTTGCTAAATGCACCCTTTTATTTGCATGAACTGAATACGTCTCCATTCTACTTCTAAAATAAAGCAACAGCTCACAAAACAGACGTATGGGCTGTTGGTGGAGGAAACGCACCACCCCAAATCCGAATCAGGAGTCTATCAGTCTGGATAAATGAATTAACGCTAACTGGCGCTGTTGAGGAAAGGGCGTGTGGGTGTTTTTGTGGCAAATAAATACAAAAAGAACTCAAACCAGATTTGCCACAGAGGGTCACATGGGGCTTGATGTATCTGTGTGATTGTGAGTTCATGCCAACGCCATTCCCTCTGAGAGAAAACCAGAGGGGTGCCATAGCATTGCTGCGCTGTGAGCTGCAGCACTCACTAACAGGCCAGCCGTCCCTACATGATACACATCCACTGCCCTGACACCACGACCAAAGCCAATAACACGTTGATTAAGGCTGTCAAATTGTTATTAAACTAATAAATCAACTTAAACAGGAATGACAGGGCTTCATTAGTGCACAACTGCTCACGGATGTTCTGCATCAGAGTGGTGCTGAAACACAATAAACTGCAGGAGCTTGATCTGAGTGAAAAACCAATCGGACCACAAATATCCTGGTGACAGAGAAAGTGAAGACAGTAGACGCACTCTCTTCTAAGTACTAAGGATATAGCAGTATACTCAACCTTTAAGTCATATTTAACTTGCATTTCCATCTCAAGTTAAGGAATATCAAACAAATTCAGACCAAAAAAATGGGTAAACATTCCCATCAGTTCTGTGCCACCCTTCAACTTGAGATTTAATCCCCCTCAGGTGGCGGAGCTCAAATGAAGCCATCTCTAACTGATCTCCTCAAATATGCTTCACCTCAACCTCTCACTCCCCGCCCCTCTCTCTCTCTTACAGCCTTGCATGCCCCCCACCCCCTTTCATCAAGGAGCGCTTCTTCCTGTGTGCTGCATGAAACTACTCACATTCTCAAACCTCCACTCATTTTACATGAACTTGGTAAAAAAAATCACACCCTGTTGTAGGGGGACAATCTGAAACGTAACACACCTTCTACTTAACAAGCATGAGAACTGGTGTCCAAGAACCTGAGGGCCAGTGCAATAGACAAGCAACCCTGCTACTGGAAAGAGGGGCTGTTGGACAGCAGGAGACTGGGTACTCATACACATAAACTCGTTGACTCGATGAAGAACATCCATCTCCTGGATTAGGGAGGCACCGCGTGAAAAGCTCTCGTTAAAAGACGTGCCATCTGCAGCTTTTTCACTTTTTCCGAATGGAGAGTGGCAAACACTGTTTTGAGAAAAAGCTCTTGGAGTGTTCTCTCTCGCTGTCAGGCACTTAATCAATGACTTACACTGCATGAACATACCAGAAGCCAACATTAACGTGTCCACCCATTGACCTGGGACCTTGTTTAAGATTTCCACAAACACAGCGCCACATTTAACAGCTCCTTACTTTCATGCCTTTCTGTGCATGTTAGGATTGAAACAACCAAACAAATGTAAACATAAGGAATTCTTTAACAGAATGTGTTTCCTGCTGACGCAGAAGGTTGTTATTAATTTCTCACTTTTGTTTAAATCAGATCATTCATACCCTCAGTCAACCTTTCATTGCCAGGCTCTGTCTGTTCTCTCTAGCAGCTTCAAATACTTTGATCTCAGTTCCAGCAATCACAGATTTTGTGAAGGTGTCTTGGTGTGGTACGGTTTCACTGTGGACCAGAACCAAATAAAAACATACACCAGGCATGACAAAAAAAAACAAAAACGAAAGCTGGTAGAAGTAAATGAAATCTCACCATACAGTATCTCTTGTTTAAAAGAACAAGACACAATCTCTGTTACTATTTCGACAATTCTAGATGAACACAGCTCAGGGACTATCCACCTGACAGTGCTGGGGCTTGAACTCTTGAACTTCTGATCAGTAACCCAGAGCCTCTAACCACTGGGCCATCAGTGGGCCACCATATGCTTCTATTAGTTCCATTATCAAGCGCATAATCCGACTATTAATCAGAAGCAGCACTTTCTAAGCTTCACAAAAAGAGAGGAAAAGTGAGGCCAAAGTCATGGTAATGGTCTAAGACCCACAAGACACACATACACAGCAGTCTGTTCTTTCACACACACACTTCCTGAGGTTGTAAGGTTCTACAGGCAATGATTAAAAATGTTTATTTATTATAAACATTTCAATATCTCCTGCTTTCAATACATAAGCAACCAAAACCATATCAACAGATGAGAAGGTTAAAGTGATGAAGCCGTCAAAACTTTTTCGCATTAGGACTGAAAGCGAAAAAGTGGTCGAACACCTCAAAACCCTCAACAAAATGCCTACAGCGATGCTTAATGATCTCCTGCTTGTTCTCCATAACATGTTTAAAGACATGCTCTTAAAATGTCATGAAAAAAATAACAACTTGCAGCGAAAACGACTAACTCTAACCCTACTTAACACCTGGCTCCTGTTTAGGGACACGTGAGGCTCCTCAGAACATTAATACATGTGTAATGACCAGAACATGTTTATGAACTTCAGTAAATTCTTACTGGGGTAAAACAAATATATAAGCCCAGTAATATCAAAACTACAGAGATTTTCTTTGTCAAAAGCATTTTGGAATAAATTAATTAGCAACAAAGGAGTTAACAGCATCCCTTTTACAGATCCGCACGCCTGAGTTCTCTCTTCCTCTAGGCTACGCTGGCACATAAGCCTTTTGGGGTTTTTTATGTAGTCAGCAGGTGGCATCATTAGCCAGGGAATAAAATGAAAACTAATACCCTAGAGTCTAGCAATGATATCATAGCAAGGCTTGCTACAACACCCCCCCCAACCCCCACCCCACCGCCTCTGTCTGCTCTCTGTAGCATGCAGTGTAGGGGGTAAGGAGGTGTAAATTGGATGTTTCTTACTGTTGGTTTAGTTTTATTTGCACAGAATGAAAAAGATGTGTTGGGTTTGAGGCACAGGGAAAAATGGTGTGCGCTGCCGCAATACTTTCAATACTAATTCATTAAGTTTGAAACATGCCAAATACTCACCAGAGCAGGGTTAATAAAAGCCAAGAATAAGAACAAAGCTAAGTACACATCAAACACTATAGATTCACATTGTACAGCACATGCTAATTAGGTGTATGGCTGATTCTTCAGGGAGTGTAATCGTAGCGCATGACTGGAGTCTCTGGAATGATTCAAATACCGCTGTACAAGAGCAAGCCAGCGAATACTGAGTATAAAGCTGTCACAGGAACCCGCAGGGCAAGAAAAAGATTTGACTGTTTCGGAGTCTATTGAACCATGAGTTCTCTCCCATGGTACTCGCAATAAGCATGATAAACAAAACAAGGAAGCAAATTTAAAGCTTGGCTGACTGCCATGGCATTTCACGTGTCATTCCTGGCATCATGTATATCAGAATAACAGAACCTACTCCCTCTGGTATGCCCCCAAATGCACTCAGACTGCAAGGTTCAGGGGTCTCACACACATATACAAGCGACATAGCCAGGTACGGATAATCCATCTCACACACACACACATACACACGTGCACACAAAATGAAAGTACACTATTATTTTCTTTGCACTGCAATCACTATTTCTCTCTTTGCCTTACATCCAAAAGACTCACATTGAAAAAGAAAAAAAAAACAGTTCACCTCAGCCAACTGTGATCCCATTAAGAAAATTATATCACAGAGTATCTGAGATCACACAAGTCTCATAGAAAAATAAGGGAGCAGAAGACATGTGTGTGCCAGTACCCCGCAGTGATGGCCTGATTATTTACAGATGGGTGCTGGGGAAGACTTTCAGTCGGAATAAAGGTCCCCCCCTAGCATGCCATGCATACGATTACACCTAAGATCATGGATGTTATGATCCCCCCCACCATTACTCATTCCTATTTTAAATCAGATATTTAAATGTCTTGCAACAGCACAATATGCAGCTCATTTACTTTTTCTCAATAATAAAATCAAATAACATAAAAAGGTGACAGGACTTATGCAGAACTCTGCAAATCCACTCTTCCCTTAACTATAGAGGGTCGTTTGGAGTGAGCTGCCTATTTCTGTTTGTTAATAACGCCAGTAAACAGGCTACCTATGAACTGGCATCATAGAGGAAACTGAAACCCCACAGCTAGCTTCCCATTTGAACTTAATCAGCAGGCAAGGCAGACATGACATTTATCAATCCGATGCTATGTTCAAACAAATCATTTGTGGGCTGATATTATTATCCATGACTTAAATGTACTCTCTTATGTTATTTATTATCTGTGAACTAGCACACCAAATAATCAGACGGATAGCTGCTCATAATGGTCATTAGTTATCCTAGAATTCTGTGACCTCTCCAAGTCAAGATATCACAGCTCCTGTTACTGAATGTTAATAAATACGGAATATCTTACATGAACAAATTGACGATGTGTTATAATTCAGTTGATATGTGTAAGGTAGTTTGTAGAGTCACATTGGGGCTTTTTTTTCTCTAGATGAATCCACCAGCAGCATCTAGAGGAGATGTGGATGCAGCGCAAATTAAACTTGAGGACAAACTCTGCTATGTCCAGCATCCCAATGGATATTTTCTATCATTTACGATTTATAGAAATAAAGGAAGGACAAACATAGTCCTTAGACCTAAACAAGGTGTGGAATACACCTTGAAGACAGACGCTAATGTGCTTGTCGGACTTGATCATATGTGTGGAGGGGGCAGGGTGGCGGGAACAATGACTTCCGTTTCTGCGTGTCTACTGTGGTTACATCTATATCACGATGGCCCACTTCATTAGCTTTCCGAGTGCTGTAGACACAGGTATCATAAATCAACCAGGTTTTCCCTCACATGGAGCCAAATCCCTGAGTCACTCAAGAAGTGACTGTTAGACTCAAAACCACTGTACCAAACCACAAGTGATTACGTTTTCTTTTCTTTTCTTTTTTCCCCCCATTTTCCAGCTAAATTTACATGCCCAAAATAATAATAAATGAAACAGGTTATACCTTCCATGTGACATTATGTATTATATTAAAGTTATGAGTAATATGAGTATGGAAGCAGCAGTTCCTGGACACGTTGCATAAGTATAGTGTTAAAGCTAGATTACAGCCAGGACATGTTGTAAAGGATTAGAATGAGGTTAGTTCATTAAAAAAAAACAACCTGGAGAACATGTTATGTTTCACGTGACTTTACAATATAAACTTCCAAACACAGATTTTCTAACACAGATATCAGGACCCCACAGCGTCCTCCGTAGCGTGTAAACCTGGTGAAAACCGTGTGCGAGGCAAAGCTGCCAAGTGATCACGCAGGAAATAGTATTAGTGTTAGCTCAGATTTGGGAACATATCATCGTGTTCGTTTGTGAGCTACACGTGTGTGCACTGTCCCGACGCGGTTGTCCAAAACGGTAACATCAGAACCAAGTCATATCCACAGGACAAAGGATTGGGACATTCTTACGCGGTTTCGAAATGAAATGGTGGTGTAAAGTGGTCCTGGAATAAGATCAGTCCATGCGCGGGGTTCATTCCTGCGCGTATCTTTACGCGCTTTTACGCGCAGGCACAAAGTCAGCAGTAGAAGCTGAATCAAATTATAAGAAGTTAGAGCGGCATTTCAAAACAAACAAACAAACAAACCACAGGACTGGTTATTTGACACTAGCACCTGACTAGCTGTAAAATTTTCACAGGACACCCAAAGGCATAAAATAGATCCCCTTTCCCACGGATGCCTTGTAGTGAAACCCTGCAGTTCGGCAGTACATCATAGAAGCCATACCCACGATAAGGTTTTATTATTATTATTATTATTATTAGCCTAAAATGAATACCCCTGCGTTAATATCTCAGGGGTATGGGGTGAGGGGGATGCCCCGGTGTGCTTCTCAGTCTGGGTTACCTCTTTTGTTCCTTCTCCAGCGATGCGCCTGCGTCTGACAGTAGCTGTAGTCCATGCAGTTCAACACGATCAAAGCAAAGGAGAAGAGTCGAAACTGCATCTGGGCGGCTGTGCGTTCTCTCTTCTCAGTCTGAAGTGCCAAACGTGTCTGAACTGGGGGGAGGGGGGGTGGTTTTAGTTTTTTTCCCCCTCTCTTTTCCGTCCACAGTCCTCAATGTCCGTGGTGAAGCTTTGAATATTGCCTTACAGATTGTTCCTAGAGGAGACTGGGAAGTTTAGAAGTCCATACTTCAGCGTGTCGCTCATCACACGGGGAAGAGTTTATCATCAGAGACTAATGGCATTTTTTTTTAAAAATGATTATTAATGATAAAACGTATTTAAAAAGCGCATGAACGGGGGTTGATCATAGGCTAAGAAGAAGAACACTCCCGTACCGTATGGAAAGATGCGATTCTAATGAGATTATAGTGTATAAGGCAGTGCAAGACGGTGAGCGGGTATAAGGACAGCCTATAGTGGTGGATGAAGACTCGTTACTCAGCTACAAAACAATCATTTAGCGCACACAACGCGGATTATAATACATCAACGTTATCTGGTGGGAGCGTGCTGGCGTAACGCAGCGCAGACCGCCATCCGACATGTTCAGCAAAACGAGTATACCTTCAGGATAAGCTAACACACACGCACACACACACACACACACACACACACACGCACACTCGCGCGCGCGCGCGCTCTCACACACAATATGACATAAGACTACCTGCGAAAAAAGAGAGACGGAGAGAAAGAAAGAAAGTGAGTAAAGGGGGAGAAAAGGAGTCCGGTCCGGATGAAGGAAAAAAACCAAAACAACTAATATCAAGTTCCTTCTGAAGACCAAAGAGGAGCTGGGGCACTGAGCATCCCTGTCGCCGGGAAAAAAAAGTTTCTCACTCCAAACCCCGCCGTGGATCCGTTATTCACCGCTCATCACACACTCTGCGCTCGGAAGCAGCGCGCGCGCACACACACACACGCACGCGCGCGCACACACACACACACACACTCTCTCTCTCCAGCGCTTCACGTGCTGCTCCGCGGGTTGAGAGGAGGGGAAAAAAGCGCCTCGGGTTTGGTCCTCCGTGAAAGAAAGAAAAAAAAAGAGCGAGAAAAGAAAACACAGTTATGTGGAACACCTGAAGCTAATCAGTGATGGTGCAGGCGTGTGTGAGGTCTCTGTGTGGCTCTCTCCGCCTGGTCAGCACTACACACTCCGGAGCTGCGCTGATGAGGAGCTCAAGCGTAGTGGTGCTGATGCTTGGGCCGCTTTTACTATATAAGCTCAGCGCTGCTGTCACGTGGAGACTCTTAACATCCTGGTGGGGCTTTTTTGGAAGCCCCACCATCTACAAGAGGAGTGTTTTTCACTTAAAAAAAACATTTGAAAGATGATGCATGCCATTAATTCAGAAGGGGCTAATAGAAATTACTTAATGAGCAAGCTCTGGGTCCTAGTGCAGATCCTATATGTGTGTGTGTGTGTGTGTGTGTGTGTGTGTGTGTGTGTGTGTGTGTGTGTGTGTGTAAAGCATCTAACCTGACTCCACGTGCACGTGCTTACTCTGACACTTTGCTTGCCCTCCACACACAAGGCTAATGAGCTCGTTGTCTTAATAATCCTGTTTTTGTTGTTCTTTTGTTTAGTTTTTTGTTTAGTGAATGGAAAAGTTGAAATTCTTACAAGGCAGTCACTGCTTTATACATCACACCTAAAGTTCATGTATGAGAGGATACCCGACTCACAGCTCCAGCTACATTTAGCTACTGTTCACGCTTACATGATTAGCAGTATATAGGTTATAATTGCACTCTGGCTACAGAGTGAAATTGACTTCCTAAGAGATGTACACAGAGATTCACACAAGTTATTGATGAGCTGTTTCTAGGCGTCCGATGGCATGAAAGTGTCACATGCTTGTTATGCAGCGTTATGCATGCGTTAAGCGTGCACGCGCACAAGGTCGTGTGGAGGACTTCATCTACTGTGATGGAGATCATTTCACTTGTAAGCACCCACTGTACAAATCCCTCACGCCATCACAGTCTCTCTGCACAATTAAAAAAAAAAAGAATAAAAAAAAAATCAAACACAAATGTTTTTACCCTGCTTGACCACTAGGTGTGGCACTTAATCTTTTATTTATTTGTCCTTTTTATGTTCCTCACTTTTGCGGATGTGTTACTTTTCCAGTGACACACACACACACACACACACACACACACACACACACACACACACACACACACACACACACACACACGATAATAGAGAAAGCCTCTGGGATGAGGTCAGACTCGCTGCTGCTCAACCGCCATTAAGTCACACTGCAATTCCCACAGACTATGGAAAAAGTTTTAGGCCGCATCCTAAGTACCTTACATAAGACATAAAAAACAGAATGCCTTATACACCCTGATTAGTGCACTACCTGTCCAATAGGGAGCCGATAGGGTTTCTGACGTCAGTATAACATCAGTGTAGACGTCAGATCCCAGAAATTGTGCCTTGTTCTGTTCAATAGCACTGTAGACAGCCATCATTTGCCAAGTCTGCAGGAGAGAGTATAGACTCAAAGAGTAGCTAGAAGTCACCAGATGACGCACACAGACTAATTTGAATATTCAATGAACTGCCATGGTCATTTGCATACGAACACGTGTTAAGTAGGAAGAATCCGGTTAAGAAATTATCTTTCAATACAAAATAATAGATTATCACATTTCTTACAGAAAGAAGTCATCTTTGATCATGATCATGATACCACGGCTATTTATTTATTTACAAAATACTATATTCCATCACCAGGGCTGGGCGGGTTACTTTAAAAATGTATTCCATTACAGTTACAAATTACTTCATAGAAATGTAATCAGTAACGTAATCCCAAGTATGACAATATGAAAGTAATGTAATCGGATTTATTTTTTGGATTACTTCAAGCTCACGTATTTAAATAAAGTCAAGAGACAAGCAATATGATCTAAAATACTTTTGTTTTGAGCTTGTTTTAGAGTTTAAAAACATGTTCAGGGTTTGGATTCGGTTTAATAATCATCATCATCATCAAAAAAAAAAAAAAAAAGATCAATGTCCCTGATGCGGGTAACATTACATCACAAAAGCATTTTAGAGAACAGTTTGTGTTCATTTCTACCAAATAAACTTTGTACAAAATTTATTTGCGCATGCACCAGGAGGTTGCTCACGTGAGTCACGACTGTGAGAGAGAACCAGAACTATAATCAAGCAGCTGTCTTATATAATATTGTGTTATATCAAAATATTATTTTCTTTGGTTTTAAACGTTAAAAAATTCTAATCCTGGTAGTATTACCATTTTTTACAAAACGTACCTGTAATCCGATGCCTTTGTCTTTTGACGTAACCTTAACGGATTACAGTTACCATTTTTTGGTCTCATGATTACGTAATGCTGTTGCATGTATTCCGTTACTACCCAAGCCATCACAGACAAAATGAAACCGTGATAGTGAGTGGTTGGTAAATAGACACAAAAGAAACAGTAGTGCATGGAATAATTCCTTTTATTAGGTGTAAATACAACCGAGATGAGTGTTTAAAACTCTGTCTGTGAAGAAGCCTGTGTGTGGGACTGATAACAGTGATCAGTGGTTGGCTGTTGAAAAACAAGTGATCATGGATTTTTCACTAACTTTTGCACACACAAAAACATCACGATTATTTGTCTCTATAATTTCTTAAATTTAAAATAAAAGTCCTCAAAGGGGTCAACCAAGACAACATATATAGACAACAGTCGAAAGGTTTATCCTTGCATGTAAAATATCACAGTACTCTGCAAATTAAGTGTGTTCTATGTGAATGGACTTTAAAGAAAAGTAGTTAGTCTGTCTAATCGAGGACTTTGAAGGTTTATGTTACAATTTATTAAAGTGAGGCCATAGCTACTCCAGGACTAGCTAAACTTGAACACGCTTCATATTTTTATCAGTGGACGTTGGTCTTGGGGCAATGTATGAAAACCTCTTGTATCATATTGCTTAAGGCTAAATTCTTTAAACCTTAGAAGT